>JAJLRJ010000006.1:25984269-26725511 GCA_024195265.1 Dendrophyllia cribrosa
ATCCGCAAGGTTCTTATTCGCGGGATTTTACTGTATCACACGATAGCCTCTTTTCTTGTTTCATTTTTAAATCATAGATCATTTAATTTTATGTATTCACAGACGACTTAATTACACAGGTTGCATTAAATATTACTATAAAAAAAAAGAAAATAATAAGAAAGATAAAAAAAATGAAGAAACAGCAGATTTTAGAAGATTTTCTTCTTTCGCTTTCGTAGTAGAATATAAAACAAGTAACTCAAGTGAACATTATTGCCTTCATTGTATGGTGTTGTTTGCTCTTCAATTTTCCACAAATGGAAGTTTTAGAAGCTTGTACTTTGGCTCTCTTACCCAGTCTAAGATTTAGAGCAGTTGTCAATTGAGTGTCGAAAGTAATTTCACAATTGCTTTGGCTTTACATTGCTACGCTTTGTGATTGGCGAAAAAAAACGTGCGCCACTTTCTCAAGCAATCAAGTAAAACTCAAACCAATCGTGACTTGCTCGCACGCGTTTTCCCGCTCCGGCTTGGCGCTGGCTTCATGTAGTTGCTTCGAGTTCTGATTGGTTCATTGGATTGTCAGCGTGTGTTGTGATTGTCCAGAGTAATTACTTTGGTTTTGGTTTTGCGAAACAATTGAAAACCGGTCCATTAGTTAAATGTTATTTATTAGTATCAGAGCTCTGTAAATAGCTTCTTTTAGTGCGCGTGTATGGTAACGTGTTGCGTGATTTGTAAAATTATTTCAAACATTGACACCGCACTACCATCACAATTTCCAACTGTAGAAACAATTTAGTAGTTTTTTAACTTAAATCTTGAGTAATAAAGCACTGAAAGAGTTAAAATTCCATAAGAATGAAAATTTTGATTGTATTCTTAACTGCGTGTATTAAACGAAATCAAGTTTGATATAAAGCTGCAGTCCACTAACATCCTTGCAATCCTGGATGCATTCTATCTCCAAACTACTGCTTCTGTTTTGATCTATAGAATCTTTTATTTAATTAAGCTGTATATTTAATGGAATTTGGCGACTTAACATGGAAAAACGAAATTTGTTATTTCGGTTCGTTATTAAACTATAATAAAAAAAACACAATAGAGTGGTTTCTCGTACCCCGTGAAATAGAAATTAGACAAAGACACTATTGCATTCTAATTCCATTGTTTTCTTTTGTTTGTTGTAGACCATTTAATGACTGTTAAATTTTGTTTTACGGGTTATGTAAAATCACTCTGTTATTAAAATACAATAATATAATATTGTTTATATTGCTGTATCGACCGCGGTCTGCTCGCCAATATCCCCTGGCCAGTCTTTGGCTGTCAAGGTAAAATTGAAATTGTTTAGATTATAGTATTAGTGGAACGCGGATTAATTTGCATTCGACTCATCCTATTTGCAAATATATATATATTCCCATTTTTTTACGATCTCTCGTTTTCTCTATCCATGTTTTCCAGATCCTCGTTTCACTAATCCTTATTTTTTTCTGAAGACAGCAACACTTCACTTCTGGTGTACGTTGAAAAGAGTGGTGAGAAAGATTCGTTTCCACGCGAGCAAAGGCAATATCGCTACCGCTTTTGTTTTTAAAAATATTAAACTCCATAATATTTACACGCATTTAACCACAACCAACTGTACCTTTGTTTTTCCGATCCTATCAACATAATTGTACGTATGAGTCACGTATCAGACTTTTAATTGATCTGTTAATGACGTGATAGGATTATTAACTCGAGTGTTTTGACAGTTGCCAAGGTGATTTGCAAACTCAGTCACGCTATAAGCCTCTCATTTGAATATCTGTTGTGCTAATAAATTATTTGGTGTGGAAAATAGACAAGAATATTTCCAATGAACAACACTGAAGACTACAGCAATCTTGTAGAAACCCTGCAATTGTCAGTGGATAAAAATACGGTAAGCCCCGCGTTTGTATCGCATTAGTCACCTCAGAATCTTGACTGATAACCCCGAAGCTCTTGACGTACTCGAACTTCTCGGTACGATCTCGAACCGAAAGCGGTTTCCCTGCTTGAAGAGCTTATGATACACGGTTCAACATTTGTTGATCAACAGATGCATATATGTTGCAATGGCTGTCCAACAAATGTTGAACAGTGTATCATGCCACGTTGAATGTTGATATAGGTCATTCAACATGTCGAACGTTGTTGAACGACTGATAAACAGGTTCTATTCCGTTGCAACTTGTTGAACCGAACGACCTCAGTCAATCGTTTTAAAACGTTGAATGTGTATCATTCGCTTATATAAGTGTTTTGGAGTCATTCAACTTCGGGTACATTACATATAATTTTTAATATCTGTTAATATGTTAATGTACATAATGCAGACAATAATAGACCATCTCGTAATTGTTCTAAATTTTTAATTTCAGCTCAGAAATAAAAAACATCAGTACTACTTATAATTAGCAACCCTTGTACATTTTTGCGTTATTCTTGCCTAGCTGTAGCTGAAGCCGAGATATATGAGGTCAGTGGATGTTTTAGTTTTATACTATACAGGTATTTCTATAGTGGTAGCTATTTCGATCACTACATACAAGATTTGCGTACCACATTACAAACTGTTCCATCTTCACTAATCTCCACTTCTAGTCAAGATATTAAGCTCAAATACACAAGGTTTCCTAATTTTAAGGGTCTCTTTCTTGCAGCATCGACGCTTTATATGTCCGAGCCGGAATTTAAGATTTAGAAAAACAATGAGGTGTCTGTTGTGACTTGCAACACTATTAATTTATCAGTGGCATGGATGTGTAGACAGTGTGCATATCAGTACAGAACAATCTTAGGCACGATATTATACCGTTTATTTCCGAATGTAACGACGCTCGTCAGTTTCGGACTTAGCAGCTTTTTACTATATCGCAACTTTCGGGGAGTCGTTCTTTTGGAGGGTCGCTAATTTCAGGGGGTTGTTATTTTCGGAACTTTACGGTGGCTTGCCTCGAATGTTGTTGCGACACAAGTTGCGCGAATTTTAAAAGCCAAATGTAACATTCCCTGGACATTTCTCGTGATTGTTTTTGTTGTCGTAGTCGCGAGAAGTTCTTTCCAAGTAGAACTTGTTTTATACTATTTGAAACGACTTGCAGCAATACAATCGTGAACTGTTCGCAAGCGACGGTTTCGTAGTGCGTAGTGTTTTAGACATGTTCCTACAACTTGTGCCGCAAAGAATTGTGAAACCAACCATTTGATCGATTCTCTGCTGCGATCACCAAGAGAGCGAGACAAGTTGAAAGAATCACTGGAATCATGCAAGGACCAGGGCTCGACACTAACTTTTTGGTGTACTGGACGTATGCAAATAATTCTCAATTAATCTGAAATGTGAAGTCAGATTTTAAAGAGTTTCTTCAGGCCAAAATGGCCTGTATTCCCAAACTTTTACAGGCCAAAGTGTGATTTTCACTGGCCAATGTCCAGATGACCACCGTTAGTGTCGAGCCCTGAAGGACACCGACCCAACCAATTGTTTTGCCGAACAGCTGTTCGGTGTGCACAAACCACCCAAGTCGGATTTTAGGATTACAATTACATGCAAAGTTGTGGTTCTCAAACTAGCAATGTAAATTGACGTTTTCCGACCCGATAAAAAATACGCCTGGCGTTTTCGAGAGGATGAAAAATGCTATTTTTTTGTTCTCAGAAAGTGCAGCAGAATTTCTTCCTTTCGCCCCATGTAACAGAATTCAGAATCCAGTGAACTGGAATCCAGAATCCACACTAATATAGAATACGGAATCCACAAAAGCTTGGAATTCGAAATCCACTTGTGAATTGACCGTTTAACCGTTTACCGGAAAAAATGACGAAAAACGACAAAATGGAGTAGAACGTCCAGAAAACGAGTGAAGTAAGTTAAAAGTTGAAGAGCCGCGAACATCAGTAAAAACAAAATTCGAAAGAGTGCTAGAATAAGGAATCATATGATCGGAATCCAGATGGTTGGAATCTGGAATCCAGATGATTGGAATCTGGAATCCAGATGATTGGAATCTGGAATCCAGATGATTGGAATCTGGAATCCTGATCATGATGGTTGGAATCTGGAATCCTGATCATGATGGTTGGAATCTGGAATCCAGAAGGGTGGATGTCGGTGTGGATTCTGTTACATGGAGCGATCCCTTAAAAATCCTCAGCTTGGAAGTCATACTTGGGCTAAGTTTTTCGGAGAATAGGATTTTGTTCCAGATACTTTCGGCTTTTTGAATTTTCAGTCAAGGCACATACGACTGAATAGATTGGCATTGATCATCAAAAGAAACATAAAGATGATTTTCTGAAGCTTTTGGTGAACCTGGCTCGTTAGGCCCCCCTGACGATTCTCAGTTGCCCGTGCTTTTAGCGCAACTTTAATTGTCTCGCAACGCACAGTTTCTGCAGCGCCTGCGATCGCAAGTTGCATGAAGCGATCACTTAGGGCCCATTTATATGGTCTCGGTACCCGAGACAACTCTCTCCCCGAGTTACCCTGGCCGAGCTAACTTTTAAAAATTCAACCAACCGTTTACATATGAGAATTGCAAACTCGTCTCGGGGGGCGAGACAACTCGGGTGGCGAGTAGCGCGGGCGCCAGCAGGCGCTACTCGCGCTAATCGCTCTACTCGCGCTACTCGCGGCTTCGCCGCTCGCCGCTCGCACATCGCGCTAACCCCACTGACTTTAGCGAAAAAAGAGAGACTGCTCGCAGTCTAGGACAGCTGTTACAACTCACAACCCCATATATACGCTCCGTAAAGTTTTCTCGATGGGGAGGGTTGTCTCGGGTACCCGAGATCATATAAATAAGGCCTTAGTGTAACGACGTTCTCTTTGTTCTTCAGTAGAGCTCAGCCGAACCTCAGCAAAACTCCTTTTTTCAAGAGCATCGAGTAAAGCACCGAACAAGACAGCTATGACCCGCCCGCAATCGAATCGAGTAAGTCCCAATGGATCAACAGATCAGGAGGAACCTTCCAAAGCTATCAAGTACATTATATTCTTTGTCAATGTGCTCTTTTGGTTCTTCAGCATTCTGATCCTTGGCATCGGTGTTTACGTGATGGTGGAGAAACGCGAAGTGTACAGCAAATTAACAGATTTGTATTACGACCCCGCCGTTATATTCGTGGTGCTCGGGGGTTTAATGTTTATTATCACCTTCACTGGTTGCATTGGCGCGCTCCGCGAGAATACCTGCCTCCTGGCGTTTTACGCGGGAACTATCACCGTTATTTTGATTTTAGAGATCATTTGTGGGATAGTTGGTTTTGTAAACAGCGGAAAACTGGAGGAGAAAGTGGACGAGAAACTACGAAACGCCATCGAGTTTTACCGAGATCCGCTCAAGCCGGATCTTCATTTTCTCATCGACACGACACAATCAGAATTGGGTTGCTGTGGTGTAAAGGCTTATACCGACTGGGAAGCGAATCTTTACTTTAACTGCACGGTTCCTTCGGTTGTTATCTCAGCTTGCGGTGTCCCCTTTTCTTGTTGCAAGACCGAAGAACAGCGAACGAACCGGCAGTGTGGGTATGGGGTGAAAAAGCTGAATTCTTCCGCACGAGAGGAGAGAATCAATGTGGAGGGTTGCCTTACAGTGTCTGTGCAGTTTTTTAAAGATAACATAGCCCTGATTGGTGGGCTGTCATTTGCTGTAGTTGTACTGCAGATAATAACTATGTGCCTTGCCTGGGCTTTCAGGAGGCAAATTCTTGAGGTGAAATAGGGGTTTGTTGGTTGATACTTGGATCACTGTTTCAATGAATATTTTTAATTAAGCATATAGTTGAAAAACACTGTGGGCAATAAAACTGCAGTTCATGCTTTCATTTGAATCTAAAACGATGTATACATCTAATATCGTATTGAAGAAATGGTCTTATATTGTACCGGCTCAAATTCGCACATTAAGATTTAAAGTGCCCCTGTGATCAAATTTTTGATTTTAATTTTTTTACATTTTCGTGTACAATTAGACTTTCTTACTCATCTTGCCAAATTTCAATTCATTTCGAACATCAGAAGTCATTTTATTTTAACGTTTATTTCCGAGAATTTACGGCCGCCATTAATTAACCTTGTTCCAAGGCTTGGTTGCGAATGGGAGAAAGTGACGTCAACGACTCAAACATTCCTCACGGGTTGAAATTATAATAACAATAAGTATTGAAAATCACGCGAAAAGCAACAAAAGCTTTGGACTTGTTCTTCGTGCAATTTTCTATGCTTATTGTTATTATAATTTCAACCCGTGAGGTATGTTTGAGTCTTTGACGTCACTTTCTCCCATTCGCAACCAAGCCTTGGAACAAGGTTGATTAATGGAGGCCGTAAATTCTCGGAAATAAATGTTAAAATAAAATGACTTCTGATGTTCGTAATCGATTGAAATTTGGCAAGATGAGTAAGAAAGTCTAATAGTACACGAAAATGTAAAAAAATGAAAATCAAAAATTTGATCACAGGGGCACTTTAACAATAGGCCTTGTTCTAAGTGACGCTGCCGAAACCACGCCGAAAAGTTCATGGATGATCGTAAAATCTACGGCTTGACAACCCGAGCGCGTGCAACTTTGTGCTCATTATAAAAGAACTTTTTTGGAAATAGACTCAAAAAACTGGTTCAGTCTTAGATTTTCATTTTAGTTTTGTAGAACGTGTGCTCAAACAAGCGCATTTTAGCGCAAAGGTGTGACTTTTTAGGGAGGTGTGATTTTTTGCTTCAAAACACCATGTGCATCATGAATAAAGATAAAAACATATATTTACATAAACAAACTGTTGATAGTAACCTTAAGGTCGCGGGGGATACCTGGTCATGAATAAATTCATAAGGCAAAATTTTGCCAGGGGTGTCACTTTGAAAAAACGTTATATCGTGAACGTTTGACAGCCGATTTCGCTAAAATTTAACAGAGATATTGACGAATAATTGAAGTGCATAAGGACTGTTTTTTATTGAAGGGATCGCGCTTTGCGGCAATGCTGTAAGCCACTAAAGTTTTTTTTTTTAACGTGGTTTTGTGTCCAAGTTTGCTTCTCGAGAAGAACACAAAGCAAGTTGATTTCCCCACTCACTGATCCGTCAAAACGTCTGTTGTGTCATATCTGACTCCGATTTTTTTATTTCAACTTTAATTAAGTTATTAGCTTTTAAAGGAGTAAAATTGTCCATGTTAGAATTTGAAACCTCGTATCTTCCTTTTGAAAGCCTATTTAAAAATTTCGAGTCAGATATGACAATCTACAATACACCTAGTTTACCTCCCTGCAGTGTCAACTCATGAAATTCTCTATTAGCTATTCGCGCTGTATATTTATGGTAATTTTGCTAATGTTAATCCACGGGCTATTGTTTAAAACGCTTCATGCGGAAAGAACAATGCATTGAAAAATAGTGTATTTTACCAGACAGCACTTTGCACGTGCAATTATTGATGCAGAAACATTACAGAGCCTGTTCGTGAATATTTCGCGCATTTTCGGTATCAGTCGTCGCACTTCGTGCATACTCTTTTCATAAATGCATACTGATGAGCGGAACCTGTCCCCCGCGACCTTAAAAGCTCCTTTTAGCACGACACGGAGTCCGGGAACCAAATTCAAAACAACAGCAACAACAACAATAATACGAGAGGTAATGAAACACAGCAATTTTTATTCAAAGTCCTTTACATACTTTTCCAAGTCTTGTGATTGCACGAATATAATATGAAGACCATGTGTACTGATAACAGATCTTATACAAAACCAACATTAATTACTTTGAGTTAAATATTCGTTAGTTTTATATTTCAATTTGTCGCCTTTAATCGTTTTGAAGATTGAAGGTAATAGAATCCCTTGTATCGACCTCTGAAGTTGTCACCGAGTACGGTTTTAAGGCGGTTTGCAGCAGTAAATAAGGTCCGGCGTCGGCCTGAAGAAGCCATATCAGCCCTTTAATATCAGCTTATTACCCAGTAATATTGTCACTTATGTCACACGCCGACCCGTCCTAGTGACTGATCTGTCTTTGGGTTAGCAGTTATCGTTTGCACTGCTACAATGGCTTCGTTAATCCTGGTCTGAAGCTCTCTTAATTCCGTGACATGTAATAAGCGAATTATTTTAGCTGCCTCATTTACTGCCGAATCTGTAATGAAGAAAACAAATTCATGATGAGCATTGTTGGGACTCCTCGCCAAGGCGTGCATAAAGAGCCTGAAGAGCGTCAGTCATGTTGGAGCTACCCAAAGGTGCCATTTGATTTGGTGATCAAGTAATGATCCGCATAAAAAGGATAGCGCTAAACGGCAATGCACGATGGAATGTCAACTTTTTTCATTGTTACAACTAGTGATCTTATTGACCTAGGGCGCTTTCCATTCAACCAAAAATTCCGGAAATTCCTGGTTGGGAAGCGAATGGAACGTAAATTTTCCGGAATAAAATTCCGGAATTTTAGGTCAACCTCGCGAGGTTGTCCTAAAATTCCGGAAAATCGGAACAACCGGAAAATACCGTTCCATTCTACCATTCCTGCTCGGCTCAGTTTCTCCGAGCCGGAATCAAGATGGCGTCTCAATATCAGTGCACGGCGTTTATTTTTCACCGAAAGCTTACAGCTCTTACTCGAGCATGATTGCTCACGTAACATAGCTAGTACAACAGCAGAAAATATGGCCACAACTAGGACTGGTAAGTAGCACAGAAATGCTTATAAGCTTATGTATTAAACGAATGTAATAAGTCACGAGCACAAAGTAGTCGCCGACTTGATTTTTAAAAATATTCCTTCGCATGATTAACAGCTAGCTGCACTGAAAAAAATAATATCATCGTTCTCGCTTAAAATATCGTTCGTTTTAACTTCAGGGTCGTCGAACAACTCCAAAGCAAGTAAAAGAGGCAACGAGTCCGCCATTTGTAAGATTTGTTTTGACTGTTTTGCTTTGGTTTATTTTGTATTTTCGCGCGAAACTTGAAACGTGATGGTCTGGAACAACCAACCGGAAAATACTCTTCCATTCGCCACACGGAATACCCAGAATTTGAAACCGGAATTTTTGGTCGAATGGAAAGCGCCCCTAGGCTCAAAAACTGCTAAAAAGTTAAGGTTCAAGGTGCATTTTGTCTAATTTTTTTTTTAAGGTTTCAAGTAATTTGAGACTCAATCGTACAACATGCAAGTTTTAGAAGATATTGTATCTGGGAAACTTCATCAAAGAAGCAAAATTATTAGCTATATGTCTTCTGCTATTCTGATTGGTTAAGCACGAACATTTCCTAAAATTTATTTGAAGCAAATGAATTTTCTTTATTTTTGTAATGAAATATAATTATTAACCATCAGCTCCTCCTCTATTCTTGAAATCAAAGATATTCTATGTGGGAAAGAACCAATGCCGCAGAACAATGAAGTTTGCTATCGTTCTTATGTGGAACATTACTTAAATTGGCGGCCGTGATAAGAAAACATGGCAGTTGTAAAACGCAGGTGGTTATTTTGGAGAAGTGGTCGTTATGGAGATTCGTCTGAGTTAATACCGACTTCATACCGAAAGTAAGGATAATTCTAAAATAAAATATATTTTCAAAAAAATGAACTTGATTACCACCCCGTTTACACAGACATTTTCTGTGGTCTCTATACGGTTTCCGTGTTAGCGAAATTCGACTGAATACCAAATCCACATGACAAGACACTCGGTCAGAGCTTCGTATGGGGTAATGTGTGTGATCTAAAGGCCGGCACACACTAGGGGACATGTTGCGGGGACATGAAGCGGGGACAAGCCCCTTTGTGTGCACAGCAAAGGCGCATGTTGCAGGGACAGTACGCAAGCTAGTGCACACAAAGCGGATTGAGGTATAAAAATCTTGAAAGACTGCTACAGAATGCTCATGGGATAATCAATTGCGAGTTTTTATTGGTTCATTTCTATTTTGTAGCGGGGACAGTTTGCAAGAGCAGTGCACACGATGCGACATTGAAATGGGGGTCATTTTGTCCCCGCTTCATGACGCACGAATTCAAACCAGCTGAATTTCATGCAACATGTTGCGGGGACAAAATTGTGTCCCCGCAACAGAACTTTTTCGCAAAAACGGGGATGTCAGACGAGGAAAACTGTCGCTGCAACATGTCCCCGCTTCATGTCCCCGCAACATGTCCTCTAGTGTGTGCCGGCCTTAACACCATCCTAGTCATTGTTTTTTTTTTAATATAATAATTCTTATGTGATTAGGGAGGTAACAAGGTTAAGTTGGTTTTATTGACCGAATTAATAAGGTAAATTGGCCATCGTAAAGACGAGATACAAAAGCTGACGTTTGAAACGCTTGCCCTTCGTCAGAGCGAATTCGATTCTCTCTCTGACAAGAAGCTACAACCACTTGCAAAAATGAGTTGAGACGCCCTGCATAAAAACGTAATTCTACAAATTTTACAAGTTAAACATCAAATCCCCCCCCCCCCCGTCAATGTTGTCTGAATGTCGGCATTACATACAATCCGTAAGCGACACAACTTTGAAACGGGCAGGAAACCTCAGCTTTTGTATCCCGTTACGGTAGCCAATTTACTCCCAGGGTTACTTCCATTTAAAAAATATCCGACAATACCCCCGCCATTTTGACATGGGAGTCCCCCCCCCCCCCCCCCCCCCCGTCAATGCTTCACTCCCCCACCGACGCAGCACCAATGTTCTTTAAAAACTAATAACTTCTAATTAAAAAAAGAAACAAATACCTCCTGTGTTAAATCCTAAGTCTACTTTGTTAAGAGGAATAACATCAGCTTTTTTATCCTAGAAATATTGTGCACAAACATCATGTTAATAATGAACACAGTTTAATTAAATCAGCTGTAAAGCATAAAACCGAGTAGTTTGAATTGTTCAGGAAAATTTATGTTGAAAGATGTAGTTATACATTTTGTAAAACAGATAATGTCTGTGGACAAATATCTACCAGGTCCATGCATAAATAAAATTATATATTCGTGCACCTATAAAGGTTAGTTAAGTGTATATGACAGTGATTTTTTTATTTGCTTGATCGAATCTACATGATGTTCTGATAAGAAAATGGAAAAAAAATTCGCTATCGATTTTTCTTCTCTGCGTTGTAGCCGTCTAAAAACGTGAAATTTCACTTCCGGTGTGTAAAACCGCGCAAGAAGAAAGACTGGAAATAGTCCGCTGTGACGTCAATACAGAAATGCCGGTGTCGAGGTTTCTCAGTTCCTCGCATTTTTTGATGCACCCTGAGGAAGAAACATGGTTCTTTAATCTATTAAGGTGTGTTGTCTATGGTTGTAGCAACACGCACCAAAAAACGGAGGAACTGAGAAATCGCGACACTGGAATTCTTGTATTGACGTCACAGCGGACTATTTCCAGTCTTTCTTCTTGCGCGGTTTTGTAACACACCGGAAGTGAAATTTCACGTTTTTAGACGGCCAAAACGCGGAGAAGGAAAATCGATATCGATTTTTTTTTCCATTTTCTTATCAGAATATCATGTAGATTCGATCAAGCAAATAAAAAAATCACTGTCATATACACTTTAAAGGTAGTATTGCTACTTACTGTACTTACTTACTAATGATAAAGCAAATGCTACTTACAGACTTTTTACCACTCTTGGATGCTGCTGATGAAAGTTTTCCTTCAATAAGTGAACGAATAGCCTAAAACATCAACATAAACAAGCAGTTGTGTCATCCGCTAAGACTTTATGAGTGACAAGCTTGATACTTAGACAGACTGAGGTTGTCTACCGGCCCTCTCTTCTCTAACAGTCAGACAGAAGAGAGAGAGAAAGTTGGCAGTCTTCTGGGCCATTTGATACTCTGGTTATCACTTACTTAATACACAACAGAAGATACAATTTACTATCCCCAGATTAGACAGCAAGAAGTCAAATAATATGTACTTATTGACTATAAAGTTACATGTAGGTCGGAGCAGATGGGAAAATATTTGGCTCGAGGGGGCCATGTCGGGCATATGGACCAAGTGCAGCAAGGTCCATGCGCCATGACAGAAAGCCAAATATTTCTTTTTTATTTTGCCCGACCTAACTTTGTCAATAACTTTTTTATCAAATGACCAATTTGGAGACAAAATTGCTTAAAATTATAACATGTGATGCCGTACGTTTTCGTAGTGTCGTACATGGCTTTTTTTCAGCCCCACTTGGAGAAATGCATGTGGCCATCATACGGGGCTTTCATCAATGTTTTTGCAAAGAAAAGGCTCGCAGGGCTGTATGGGTCATATGATAATTTGATTTACCTGTAATAGAACAAAGTGATCAGGGTGTTCTGGTAAACTAAGAAGTTTAGACAGAGATGTCACACCAGCCTTCATATCAGGATTCTCCACTGCAATGATAAGTGCAACAATAAAATCGTAAGAATAAAATTGTAAGAACTTTCAATAAAGACCACCATGGTTATAATACCAGATCTAAGGATAACGTACTAAGGTTATTTCAAATAGGAATTAGGGTCTTTGGACTTTCACAAACTTTGCTGCAAATCAATGGAATAATTTAGATAAGTCATTGAGGGAGCTAAAGTCACTCGACATATTTAAAAAGGCCATCTCGATCCGCAAAGTAAGAATCTGATTTATTTTTTTTATATACTAGCTCATTGTAATAAAAAACCGTTTCAGGATGAGATAAATAATAAGAAATAAGCTGAGACTAACACACAGCATTATCAGACTTATCGAAATACGTTTTTCACTTCATTTCAATATTGCTCTGTACTATACATACGGCCGATACTTTCCTAACTTTTTATTTAAAATGGTATAGTGTTATGTTAAAATGTTTATATCAAGGAAATAAAGAAAAGAAGGGGAGGGCTAATATCCAGGTTCGGGTGGGGGGGTGGGGGGGGGGGGGGGGGTGTTATAAACGGAATATTATTTTTGTTTGCAGGTGGATGGACCTACAAGTGGGGGGGGGGGGGGGGGGTGCTTATAATTCAAGTAAGGCAGTGTCAGGCGCTTTCCTCCTCAATGCTGGAACTGTTACTGCCAAATTAAGGCCTTGTCCTTGCCCTGGCTGATAGCTCACAGTATTTGATGATTCCAGCGCCTTCCACAAATCAGGGGCATTTTTCTGGTAAAACTTCTGTTGACACTAACGTCGCAATTTCAGACATTTTCTGAAGATACCGTTGTCGTGTCCTTTCACTGATTTAGGAACCATTTACCCTGACTGATTTTATTATAATTTCATTCAAGACACAGTACTCCGACTGGTTGAATTCCGTCAATACTACAGCAACCTGATTGGCTGGAATTTATACCTTCACTGTCAGAAGAATCTTGAAAGGTTTGATCAGTAGCTTTCTGAGTGGGTCGGTTGCACACTTATTTCCGGTTCCACACTTATTTGTGGTTGCACGATGATTTCCGGCTGGGATTTAAATTATTATTTAAAGGCAACTGTTTTTCTTCGCTAGTTTTTGAATATGCCTTCTTTTCGATTCTTTCGCCCTTTCAATTTCAACGAAAATCCACCCCGACAAGCCTTCACTGCCTTACTTGAATACCGTGAAATGCCGGTTATAAATCCCCCCCCCCCCCCCCCCCCACCCACATCCCACCCCCACCCCCCACTTGTAGGTCCATCCACCTGCAAACAAAAATATGTCGTTTATAAGCCTCCCCCCCCCCCCCCCTCTGGATATTAGCCCTCCCCTTCTTTTCTTTATTTCCTTGATATAAACATTTTAACAGAACACTATAGAGTGTTTTCACTGACGTCATATCAAAATTCAGAAGCAGTTTTCGATTCTAAAATGTTTACGGAATTGTAGAGAGTTTAAAACTACACATCTGGGCCACATTTTGAAGCGCGAGAGCATTTCATTCAAGCGTTATAGGCGAATGAGTATAGACATTTTTAGTAAGAAATGAATGGAGCGGCCATCTTGGTGTCCCACTTAGGGACACCAACATGGCGGCCAAAAATTTAAAGACTTAAAGACACCAAAACACCAAAAATCTCATCACAAAATATTGTATTCACTATAAGAGACATGAAATCGGCTTATAAGCATCTATAATTCATTAATAACTTTCAACTAGTTCAATTTTGTTTATTTTCACGGCTTATCTGAAATAGCGTGACAAATTGCGTGACACATTTTCAACCTTTATAAATCGAAAACGAAACATCATTAAAACCTGAAACTTTTTGTGAAAGATTATAACACTGGTATCCACATACCATGATAGAAACAGCTTTGTAGGATGTATACTTTAGATTTTTTAATTTTTATGACGTCATATGAAAACACTCTATACCATTTCAAATAAAAAGTTAGGAACGTAAACGGTATGTATAGTGCAGAGCAATATTGAAATGAAGTGAAAAACGTAATTTTGATAAGTCTGATAATGCTGTGTGTTAGTCTAAGGCTATGTTCACACTTGGTGCCCGAGCAGGGTTCCCGAGTACGATTATCGCTGGGCACTAATGTGAACACACCATTTTTTCAAGTACCCACGCCTGAATTCGGGCACGGTCTCCGTGCCCGAGTACAAGGTCTCGACCTTGTACTCGGGCACTAAAATGGGTACCGGTTCCCAGTGTGCACGCGTTCATTGCTTTAGTTCCGAGGCACTACTCCCACAAACTACTGCTTTTCGTACCCACAATTCCTTATTACACTCAGAATGTGAACATGTTGATATCTTGAGTACCCAGTGTCTGAACGCAGCACCATTTTGTGCCAGTACCCAGGCACTAGTCCTCGGGCACCAAGTGTGAACATAGCCTAAGCTTATTTCTTATTATCTGTTTCTGAAACGGTTTTTTCTGCCGCTTATAAGCCCCCCGGATATAAGACCCCCTCCCCCCTTGAAAGCTAGCTGAAAACCCCTTTGGTATAACCGGTATTTTACGGTATGCTGTAAGAAAGTACGCATCTAGCATGGCAATGGTAGCGACGGATAGGAGCACCCACGGGAAAAATGACGAGTGGTTTGTAGTATTGAATCAGTTCTTTCAGTTTCGGCCTTTATTTTCGTTCGATTCCGGGGTTGTGGGAGTCAAATGCAATTAAGCCTTTCTGCGGCCCGATTCATTTAATAGCTTTTTCGTAAATAATCTCTCCCCGGTCCACTGGGAGTGCATGTGAACGTGACTAGGTCACGCAACCAATTCTTTTATGACCTTTCACTGACCTCTTATTATTTACGAGTGATGGTTCCTTGGTTAATGAAAGGATTTCTTTGTGTTAAATCGCTAAATGTGAGGATATTTTTATGTCCTTAATGTTTTCTCGTACATTTATGTCTGCGACATAAGGAAGTCAACGGATATTTTCACAATGTGAGTATACTGTGTGTAAATAATGAAACTGTAACAACATTTTGCGAATATGAAATGCTGTAACGTCAAGCAAGCCATGGTTTTTGTTAGATAGCTGTGTAAGACTTCGTGTATTTTTGCTGCTTACAACAAGGAAAAGGCGAGAAAAGCCTTTAACTTAAACATTATTTTAACTTGAGCCGTTCAAAGACTTATGCCGTATTTTGATACGTATGATTATAGCTTATATTTTAACTGAATGCGTCCTAGATAAAAACAAAAACATAATTATGAATATTATAGCCTAAAACATGTAAATGTTGTTTTCACAATTTTAAAGACCTGCTTAAGAGCCAATTTCGCAGTTCCTTGAGTTATTTTCGTTCTTAAGTTCGCCGTCATTGAAATACTTCCAGCGCAATAGAATGCGAAGTTGGTATCAAGCCAAAAATAGCCTTCACGGATAAATCTCTCAGTAGCGCTTTATTTGCGGGCCACCAAAAATAATTTCAGAATAAATAAAAGACAGATTCAGCTATAATGTAGCGTTGTTTTTTGCCTAAAAATATTAAATATTATATACCAGATTGTATTTTACCAATTCGAAGTTTGCTTAAATTTGCCTTCTTGTTTACATGGCGAAGATAGGTGTTTTGTACAAGACCAAAATGATTTTTAAACTTAACATTTCCGACAAAATTTAATTGCAAAAGAAAGTTAAAAAGATGTTTAATTCACTGTGTAAAAGGCATTGTAGGATGCCGAATGTTACGATAACAGTAGCGGGTTGAAAATGGTCCAAAATGGCCAAAATTCAATGGTCCATGAAAGCACCCGCGGACTCAAAAGGCTAATTTTCGACTTATCGAAACTTTGAAAACGCGATTGAGACTTTGTGTTTTGATTGCACGGTTGAAGGCGCACAAAGACGCTTTAAGAAGCGTAACGCATTTCTGCGTGAACATCATGTTTTGCGGAGTAACGTTAGGGGCTGTGTTCCACATTATTTTTATCTTTCTCACCAATTTCAGTAGGACGTTTAGTTGGAAGCAGGTTTTTATTCCCATTTGACGTGCACTGGACACCCTCGGCATCTTGAATTGTACGAAAAAAAAAGAAGTCAACGCGATTTGCATAATTCTCAACACACAGAAATGCGTTACACTTCACCTGAATAATTAACGCATCTTTGTGCGCCTTCAACCGTGCAATCAAAACACAAAGTCTTAATCGCGTTTTAGGTGAACTTTATTATTTTATTTGACCATGTTGCAATGTTTCAATCAAGATGAAACTTCGGGACAATGTTGTTCATAATATAAAGAAACGACCATAAAAGTTAAAATAAAATCTATCTCGCGGTTTTTGAAATATGTAGAAAAGCACTAAAACTACAATATCAAGGACTCAGTCAAAAAACTATGGTTTCCTTTAGAAAATCGAATCTCCAAAACTAAAACGAGAAACTCTTTCAAACTTTCATAGTTTCATCTCATACACTAAATACACATTTTGGCGGCAATTTGAGATTTAGAAATTAAACTTTTAAAAGCTTAATTGAGAAACTTATGGATGCGCTCATACACATGCAAAATCACAAGTTCGAAATATTTTCCTGATTTACTCAAAATCAGCTTGATAAAAGTTTCTAATTTTTAGATATTTTGTTTGCCATATGTCATAGTTTATCGTAATAGTTTTGGTTTTTCTAGATGCCATCGCAATCGCTCGGAATTTAGACTCAAGTGATTTCAATTTTCTCGTTTATCTCCGCAATTTTAAATGCGATTTACAAAATTATTACACTCTTATAAACTTCAAACTAAGTACGATATTTTGTGTAAATTTCATACTTATTCAATAAAGGAAAGTTAGTTAAACGGCCGCTCAAAAATGGTCGGTGCGGCTACACGGAAACACCTCAAGCGGACCCTACATAACACGTACACCGGCCTCTATTAAGTGGACACATGCTGCTTGGTGCCCTAAATTTTCTTCTAATCACATTTTGTACTCTGTAAAAAGAACTTGTCTTCAGCAGACCCCTCTATTGAGTGGACACTAGCGAGGGTCCAGAGGGTGTCTACTTAATACAGGTTTCACTGACAGCTATTACCTGTAAGATTAATGAGGCTGTCACCAAGTGACCCATCTCCCATTCCCTCAGCCTCATAAAATCCTTAATTACTTCAACAAGATAACTGTTTCGTCAGGTTAAAGACAGACTCAAGGTTTTAGTACAAGCTCTTCAACACCACAGTGAAACCTGTATTAAGCGGACCCTACATAATGCGGACACCGGCCTCTATTAAGTGGACACCAGCGAGGGTCCAGAGGGTGTCTACTTAATACAGGTTTCACTGACAGCTATTACCTGTAAGATTAATGAGGCTGTCATCAAGTGACCCATCTCCCATTTCCACAGCCTGCTCTCCCTTGTCCTTTTGACTCATGCTGTTGTACTTGACAGCTATACATTAAAATAAATGAATTTAACACTAAAACATAACAATAACAAAATCATGAAACAGTTCTTATAAAAAAATTAAGACCAACAAATAATTTTGTTGCAAACTTTCATGGTCCAGCAAAATTTATACTGGTGTAACATTCAACCACCAATCAAGTTGTAAAGCTTTTTGTGCTTGTTGAACTTAACGGCAACCTAGAAGTTCAGAGTAGCATTAGTACTATGTCTGAACTGCATTGGCATCAAAATAAACATCACAGGTTACACTGGCTGGAAATAATTTTCTTTCTCAACAAGACACAAGTCCTTCAATATTTTTATTTTGAGTCACAATAGTCAGACACCTGCCATTTTCAATTTGTTTTGGATTCATTTTTATACATAACATTCTATAAAAGGTTTGGGTTTTTTTTGCAATGCCTTACAGGGTGATTCAAATCATACGTCAGACTTTTCTGAGTTCCCTGGAATCAAGAGAGCCTTTTAAAGTGAAATTAGCCTGTACTACATTAGGCACTCAGAGCCAGACAGTGGGGACCAGCAAAAAGGAAAAAGGGAACATGAAGATAAATGAGCAGAAAGAGGGTACAAACAGTACAGTGGCACACCCTCCCCCCCCCACCCCTCCCATCAGACCTGTGTATTTTAACTACTTGTTTGACACTGAAATTCTTGCATCAACAGGATCACATATCACTATTCAACTGGCTGATTTTTTAATGAAATGCACGTTGCATTCCAGGCATAAATGTAACTGGGTACCCTCTTTTGGTCTGTTCGCCTCTGTTTGCAAAGCAGTACAATGTATTGCCCGACTGGCGTACACAAAAACATGTGCTCGTCCTTTTATGAGTAGAATTCATGTACAGTGTACACGGCATGGGGCCAAGGAAACTGACATTAAATCAGGAATTATAACATGCAACCGTGACACGGGGGAAGGGGACAAAGGTGTGGGGGAGAAGTAATTTGCTGCAAAAACATTTCAACAATATTTTCTGAAATATCAAAGTTTGGGAACCCCCCCCCCCACCCCAATCAAAACTTCCTGGATCCCCCTCTGCAGTATAAATACTTATTTAAATGTTTGTGACAGAAGCAAATACATGTAAATGGTTTAAGCTATGTTATTTTTGCTCAGACACCAGCACTGGTTACATAAATTATCATTTACACAATAGCATCTACATGTACATGTAATTAGATCGGTGCATTTTAATCCTTCTAATAAAACAAGTGTTATATTCAAGGCACACTGCTGAATGGACAAGGAAACTGTTGAAAAGGAAATAGGTGGCTTACTGTATGTATTAGATAAAAAATACAACTAACCATTTTCAGTATATTCAACCCTGACAGCATGGGCTAGTAACCAGTCTACCACACTTAGCTTCTGGGAAAATTCCACTGGACATTTAAGGTCATCTAAATACTAAGAAGAAAATGCAAATGCCCAAGATTACAGGTTTAATTTTTTTTAATTATTAAAGCAGGCACTTATTCAAGGTAAGATGCTTATTTAACTTTCCCAAATCATGGCCAGACCCCACTTTATGGACACCCCATTAATACAGACACACTGTTATTATGGACAGTTGTCGCAGTCCTGGCTGAATGCCCATACATTTTCTCTAAAATTTACCTGCTTAATGCGGACACCCAATAATACAGACAATGGAGAGTTTTTCCCGTCCCAATAAAAACAATCTCATACAAATGCACCAAGTCATCAGCTGCACACTGATGTACTTGTTTGGTTGAAAGAAATTTATAAACGTTTGTCTAATCACAATATGTTAGTGTCTTAATGGGGTTAGATGCAGTAATGTACCAAATGTCTCCTTTAAAACAATAAAACACTTAAATTACATCATCCATGTCAACATAATTAAGAAATAAGAAATACAGGAGATGAACGGAACAAATGAGGCCTTAAACTACTGTATTTACATGTATTTAGTCTGAGCTTTCGCCGATCCACGGCATCATCAGGGAATGAGAAGATATTATACAATACAGGGTATAAAATGAAGTTGTGGCGTGGGTGACAGAAATAATAAGTAGGTGATAGTAATGAACAATAAATGATTAGAATAATAGTTAGTCTTTGAGTTCTGTAGATAGTTATGATTAAAACAAAAGCTCTTTGAGTTTGATGCATTCTTGGCGGGAATTGAGTTTGGGTTTTTGTTTGCAAATGTAGAATGCTTTAAAAAGGCGCACTGGTTGCCTGGTCGTATTCTTGTGTAATTATTTTAACATTCATTCGATGCTTTCATTGTTAATTGTCCTTTGGCACGTTAAGATGTTTCTTTACGAAGGAATTGTCATTGTTCAGGTGTTCTCTTTAATGCGGTCACATGTGGGAAAATCATGTGGTGCTTCCTACATGTATATATAGACACAGTTTCTGTGGTTCCTATGGTGTATGCAGTGTTCTTACCAGACCGCGGCATTGGGGCATTGCCGCACTTTTTCAGGGAATGCCGCACTATTATAAGCCCTAGGGGTCCCAAGGGCGCAAAGAAGCAGATTTTTTTACGATTGCACTAGCGAGAAGCACATCTGCGAACTTTTAGAGTTGTAAAACGATTTATTTTCTCTTATACGCGTTTCGTGTGACTAACGCACACTTCATCAGTTTTAGCTAAAACTGTGGGCCCCAAATAGTTATGTCACGCACGAAATATGTCACGCCTTGCACCATCGCCTGTTTCCTACCGCAAGTGCGGTTTTATGTAATGTAAAATTTATTTTAGTCTCTTATGTAGGTACTGTATATATACATGTACAGGCCACTTATGTTGTATTGTAAAACTCCCTAATGAAGTGTGCGTTAGTCACACAAAACGCGTAGGAGAAAATAAAATCGTTTTACAACTCTGAAAGTCCGCAGACGTGCTGCTCACTAGTTCATTCTTAAAAAATTGTGTCTATAAAAATTGTGACCCGCTTTTTTCCCTCGTGACCCCCTGTTAGCTTCTCTATGGGTCCTGTGGACCCCAGTGCAGAAAATCCTGATAACACTGTGTCCGTATTAATGCGGTTAGACTGTACAGTCAAACCTCTTCAGCCAACTTATACTAACATGTATACATGCTATAAAGAAGTAAAAATAGCACTTACCCTTCTACAGGCTTTAAGCCATTCACTACTTTTTACATTTCTCAGTTCCACTCGGTCCTCAATTTTGTACAATCGTATCCTTTGATCTTCCAGCCATACAACTAAATTTCGAAACTCTTCATCATCTAAATTGTGGTTGCAAGTTAACAAGAAAAAAGAAAATTACATGACTTGTCGTTAACCAAACAATGTAAGAGTAAAAAAGTAAAATATTTTACTTTTTCTCTAGGGTCACCATTTGAGTCTAGAAATGTACAAAAAACTGTATGCTAACTTTTGATTGTATATAGATATATTTTTTTATTTCTAATACTGTATTTTTACCGATGATGCTGTTAGTTTGTTTTCAGTTTAGCGCATTTAAAGTAATGTACAGTTGTTCACACTATTATCCTACCTCTGAACAAGAGAAAGAAGCTGAAATTTTAACACCACGTAGTGTTTTATGAAAGTATGTCCTGAAGTTTCGTTGACTCTTTTATCATTTCTCCATAATATTTGAACCTATTGTTTAAGTTAAGCACCCTATTTCCAGACAGGTCGCCTTACTCCCCGCCTTACTAAATGTATTTTGCGAAAACTGACCGTAAAATATAAAGGTTAAAATTCAAGTCGCGCTGAAAAAAAAATTTAGCAATTTGAAACAAAATTAAACTCCCTCGATAAAAGAACTCGAATCTTTCCGCCTACTATTAAAACCCCACCATATCACCCAAAAACTGGGAAAACGACAGAAGAATAACCACAAAATCTTCAGAGAGTTTCGTTCGGATTCTAGCTATAGCTTGCGAAGACTAAATTAAAATAAAGCGAGTGTCCGGGAAATAGAGCGACAATTATACTGTACACACTTTTCCCCACGTGAAAAATTAAGAACTAAAATTGTATTTTAAGCAATTTGTCAAAAGTGCAATTTTTACGCACAAAAGTTACTTACTATGCACATCAAATCCTTCAGGGTTATGATGTCCTAGAGCTTTAAGTTTTCGTCGATACATTCTGAAATATAAACAAAATCTTGCTGAAAGACGCGTATCTCAGTCAACATAAAAGTTCTTTCACGAACGAACAGGAGAATCTCCCAGGCCTTTCCAATAGGTCAAGGAGAGGGACTAGGGCAAAGACTTGTGATTCGCGGTCAAGATTCGCGGGCTCATACAGAATTTAAAATGGCGGACAAGATTGTTCGCGTAAAAGTAATTGGTAATTTACTGCTATTTTGGCTGTTGAGACGGCATTTTTTAACGCGTTCAGAAGTTAGAGAGTGGATTTCAATTATCAGCTGACAAAAAGACAAATGATTCATCTGTGGAGACATGTACTTCATCGTGTTCATGGCTGTCAAGCGAATTGCATGAACTTGTGCGAACGATGTAAGATTAAGTCGTCGAGGTGTTCATTCGCCGTTAATCGCGTCTCTAGAGAGCTTCACACAAATCGAACATCCTCCTCTGAATTATGGTTCGACGTAGGCAAGCTGGAAAAAATGAACCGCCGAGAACTGCAACAACTGTGCAAGAAATGTGGTATAAAAGCCAACAGTAAATCAACTACACTGTTGAATGACTTGAAAGATTTTTATACACACCATATCGCCAATACCTCGTCGATTCTTCACTATCCTTTTATAGTTCCAAGTAATCCATTATCGCCCACAACAAGCAAGTCTAAGAGAAAGACGTTTCTTGCAAGTGGATCGAATCTTGATAAGAACCTAAGCTTGTTTAGCCCAATGGAGTCGCCAAGTCAGTGGATTAGTGGAGAAGTGAAAAAATTGAATAAAGCAGTTAAATCAAAAGGAGTCATTAGTAAAACAATTGGAGAGTACAAAAATGTCGCAGAAGATGCTGATGAAAGTACATGTAACGCTGCACATAAGAGAGATATGTACCTGACGAAAAAAGCTAGTGTGTCAGCAGTTTTAAACTGCACTTCCAACAAGCTGTTCATGATCAGCCGTTGGCAGAAACAACAAATTGAAAAGATGGGGAAAGAGAAGTTTACTGAGTACAAAAAATCACTGTCTAGCAGTGGCCTCCAATTTCACTCATGCATGAATGACATTCTGCAAGGAGTGGCACATGAAACTGGACATTTCGCAGAACTGGTTTCGGGCTTAATCCAAAGTGTAGCAAAAACAGAAATTTTAAAGCTTCTCACAAAAGACAAAGTTCTGGCGACAGAAGAATATGTGACGCACTCTTCAATTGGTTACTCTGGCACTTTTGATGGCCTAGCCATATACAATGGAGTACCATGTGTGATTGAGTGGAAAACATCACAAAAGCCCAGACCGACACTTGAGAGTTGTTATGATGCACCTTTACAAGTTGTGGCATATGCTGGAGCTATAAACTCTTACCCAGTTACAAGGATTCCTGTCACAAACTGTATGATTGTCATCGCTCATCATGATGGCTCCAAAGCAGATGTTCATTGGATGGACTTACAAACATGTGAGAAATTCTGGAAATGCTGGTTACTCAAAGTTTTAAAGTACAAAGAAAAAACTGAATGTGTTTCTGAGCAAAGTAATTAGGGAGTACTTCATGCTGTAAAAATGATTTTCAACATTATTTTATATTACTAATTATATAAAAACTAATAATATTTTTCAAAAAATAAAAATAAATTTGAGTTGCTTAATAATAAATTTCCATGAATTAATGGTGCTTTTCGCATATGTGTGTGTATGTGTTTGTTTTGTTTTATTTTGTTTGTTTTGATTTTGTGTGAATTTTCTTACATGTCATTTTATGCAAAATCATGATTTGATTAAAAAAACATACAGCAACTTGGTTTAAAAATGCAAGACCTTGATGTAAAAAAAACGAAACAGATTTGATCATGTACACCTGATATTTTGTTACCTTTGGTCTAGGCTGACAGGTACAGCTAGTGCCGTTCATCCAAATGACCAGTCTCTGTGCAACATCGTTCCCAGGGTTCTCTCTCGTCAGTTACGTCATCCGACATTCGATAAGATGATGTAGCAGCAAGAGAAAGGACCCTGGGAACCAGTTTGGTCTCAACGATCGTACCCAGTCGCTCCACTTGTATCGAATCTACTCTCGTTCAGAATCAAACAAATAGTGACCGCGTACGAGTCTGCAAAATGACAGCGAACCAGAAAGCCAAGTACAATTGAAGGGCCGAGAGCATAACCAACCTATGTGGAATTTTAAGCCTTTTTTTATTTTTTCTCGCTCAGATTTGTCCATTTTTGGCATGTGAACTACAAATTAGTTGCAAAACATTGTTCAGAATTTTTTTCTGTTGTTTTTTTCCGTCGTTTTCGAGAAACTAAGTATGCAAAAGAAAAAAATCAAAGGCTCTTATAATTGTAACCCAAAAGTTGCGGTAAGCTTCTGTTTTCACACTGACACGGTTCGATATTTTTTTAAAATTAAACGTAAGGATTTTTGACGAACGCAAAAAAAAGTAAATTACTTTCATAATGTCCAGTTCGAAAAAAAAAAAAAGGATGCTAAGCGTGAATCGAACCCGGAGCCGTCCAAGCGCAAATCCCGGACCCAACGCACTAGACAACCGAGGAACACAAGCTCAGTTCAGACTAAGTTTTATTATTTAATGGTAGATGCACATCAAAAAGTGTATATCGATTTGAAAATCATTTTAGATCGATTTTAATGTTGCATTAAAGACTCCAAATGCGAAAAAATCTTTCGGCCGGCCAGCAAGAACTCACTTCGAGCTGCCCAAAGCTGTATTTCAAGTGCCCGACCACGCACAGCGGACCCATCTGCCACTTGTCGCAAAGCATGTCTGGAAATCCTTCATCCGCCCGAAAATTACAACAAAATACTACAAGTCTGAAAGTACTTCGGATATTGCGCATTTCGACCACGGCACGGGATGGGAAATGGCCCACAACTCTCATCGCTGCCCCTTTTCTGATCCGAAGTGATTCCAGACTTTCCCGCCGGCTCGTCTTCTCCACCAAAGTCCATTTTTCACCACGAGCGCTAAATGGCCCTTTAGACACAAGGGCGGGAAGGTGTGACAAGAAACACGACTCGTTTCTTTGAGAGGTGCTAGAGACTTAAGGATTTCCGGACTTACTGATGTCTTTCAATCACCGGACGGGCCTTATGCACGTTGGCTTATACACACGTTACAGAGGCGATGTGTTACCGTAGTGAGTTCACGATAGATAAGCGAGCCAGGCGTGCGTTAATAACGGTGTTTTCGTTCAGGTTGTTGGCGCTAGACAGAAGTATTGCAGTCGCGTATTCTCACGGCCAAACTGCTTTGAAATGGCTTCGAAATTGCGCTCAGAATGTACAGTCAAAGCACTGGAGGTCCAGAACTCTGCTTTTTACAGGTGAAGCAGGGACCGCGGATCTGTCAATAATTTTGACAATAATTTTGAGCCCCCAATAATTTTGCAGCAATTGTCAAAAGTCCTTATAAAAATTTAAAGAGAAAAAGTTTAGAAAAGAAACTCACTTGTTTTGATTGTGATTTTGTTTTACGCTTTGTAAAACTTTTATTCTACGCAAAACAGCTTTGTTTTGCTTTGCGGCGGACCCATGTAATTCAATTAGCTAAATAAACATCCAAAATCCTTAGAAGAAGAAGTGCGTGGCCGTGTTTTAGGCTGTCAGGCTCAAATGAAATCGTTTGATTTCTTTTTCGGCCTACATCTCGGGTCAACTTATATTTCGTCACACGGACAACTTATCAGCAACTCTACAAAAATCAACTATGTCGGCAGTTTCTGGACAGCACAACGCCAAACTCACTACAGAGGCTCTGAAACGAATGAGAAATGATGATTCTTTCAAGGCTTTCCGTAAGACAGTCTTGGAAAAGAAACAATCATTCCTTGACGTTTCAGAATATGAACTGCCAAAAAAGAGGAGGGCTCCAACACGATTCGAGGTTGGACAAGGTGCACCGTCCTTCCCTAAAACATCGGAGGAATTGTACCGAAGAGTTTATTCTGAAGCGCTTGATTTGATGATTGCGTCAATTACTGAACGCTTTTATCAGCTAACTTTTTTCAAAAGCTTATATGAATCTGGAAAGCCTTTTACTCGGTGCTGTAAACTGGTCAGATACTTCGTCAGAGATCGGTTAGATCCGTGAACATTACTCTGATGACATAAGGATGGAATATGTGATTCCACAACTGGATATTTTCACAATTTTAATGGGCGGAGAAAAATTAGAATGTTTTTCAGACATTTTGAAAGCGATTAAAAATGTCGATTCTGCTCATACAAGTATTAATAAAGTATTAATAAAGTAATAAAGCATTAATAAAGTACATCAATATGCAACCAGACTGGCCTCTAAGAAGTCTTATTACTTACCGAAAGCTAGAACGAATTATGGAAAATTTAATATCCGATTCAGTGGGGCTAAACTCTGGAATGCTATTAATGAAGATCTAAAATCAGCGAGTCGTTTTCGCTTTAAAAAGCTTTTAAAAGAATCTGTCATCTCCGAATATTGATTGGTGTACTTTATATGCAGTTAATTGTGTGCTTAGCGGTTGTTTTTCTCTTATTTATTTGTTTATTAATTACAGCTTAAATATATATATATATATATATATATATATATCTATCTATCTATCTATCTAACTGGATTTGACAAAACATGGCTGCCAAGACTGAGACAGGCCAACCAATTGAATTTCAGTCAAAGTCTTAAAAAGTCTCCTCTGCCCACCCCTGTTCCTCGGACACACAACACCGGCTCCCCAGCCACCCACCCACGGTTAGCCCTGACCAAGGCGGCCCAACCACAGGCCAGCTAAAAAAATTTTCACTAAAACTGACTGCACTAACATTTATTAAAACGGATTTCAACTCGAAATACAACAGACCAACAGGTTGAATTCCACTCAAAGTGTCAAAACTCCCCCCTCCCCACCCCTGTGGTTTTGACGCACAACCCCCAGACAACCAGCGGCTGTTAGCCCTGTCCCTGGGCTATGTCGCAGCATATCGGGTTACGGCAAGCCCCCTCAATTTTCAGCGACGGGAGTGGCTTGGACATGGGCCGGGCCCATGTCCAAGCGAAAAGTTAGCGAGCATGTTTTGTCAAATCCAGTCAGATATATATATATTTGTGTGTGTGTGTTTTGTGTATCTGTCTATTTATAACAACTTTGATATCTAGTTACTCTTCCGCATGGCCCAGCCACTCAGCGCGATTAGCTTTTGCTGTGCTCTTTTTCTCAGTTATTTCCTTTCAGATCTGTGTTCTGATTCACGTCAACCCCGCAACAAGTGCTTCTGGCGAACGTTCGTTTTCAACAGCAAGGCGAATAAAATCCTGGCTTAGAGCAAAGATGTCGCAAAAGCGCTTCAATCGCGTGACCTTGCTAAAAACCCACAAGACCCGTACCGATAACTTACGACTTGTGGATGTGACAAACGAATTTATAGCAAGAAATGAAAACAGGAAAAGAAATTTTGGTACTTTTACAGTGCAAGATCTTTTACCATGATCAGTGGGATTTTACAGACTGGTTTTGATTTCATTGGTACTTGTTACTGTTGCTGTTTTAGGCTGTTTATAGCGTATCACTGCATAATCAAAGACAATGAGCACTAGTTCCGACTCAAACCCTAACCTCACTTGACTGATTCGACATGAAAAAGTTGAGCTTCTAATGTTTATAACGCACATCACCTTATATAAATTCACGACCATTTTTTTACGATTTTCAATTTTAAATGCATTTCTAGCGATTCTGGAAGCTCAAATAGTGCCCCCCAATCTAAAACTTACTCCGCGGTCCCTGTGAAATTAGTCAAATTCCTTAGGGTTAGTGCAAATTCGGCAAGGGGTTGTGATATTATTCGCTGTACAATAAAATGAGGCAAATCTGAGCGAGAAAAAATAAAAAAGGCCTAAAATTCCACATAGGTTGGTTATGCTCCCGGCCCTTCAATTGACCGATTTTGCAGCCGTATTTCAACGAGTAAGATCAAAGGGCTCTTAAAGCCATCTCGTTAATGCGTTAGAACGTGAGGTTAATAAAAAAAAATAGAAGAATTGATAGTGAATATGGTAAAGATGCCGTTGTAGCGCACCCTTACAATACGTCTACTCAAAATACGTACATGAAAGCATCACATGATGCAAATCAGCCAATAGAAATTTATGTTCGCGAAATAAGCGTAGTTTTAAAAACAGGAAATCACTAATCTTCGATTACAAAGTTTACATTTTCACGCTAGTGACTAAAATGGGGTCTATAATTTGGTTATACAATAGACGTGTCGTGTTTAGAAAATGTTATAGGCTGGGCCTTATCATTATTTTTTTTTGCAAAAGGAGGGGAACCCGTGCCCCTCTGCTAACAACTTTCCTGTACAGCATTAGGGGATCTGTTCTTATCAGTGCTCTACTTTTTCAAGGCCAAAAGCCAGAATAATCCTCAACTTCGACGACTAAGAAGAGCTTTTTTTTCACAAGATTTGGTGCTGTTTTTTCACCACAAGCAAGAAAGCGTGTGGTAACCATCTGTCTTCGCTTTGGTGAGTGCGTGCTTTTCAATTTTGTGGTTTTGGTTTTGGTCTCGCGAGTTTTCTCGCCCTCGCGTTACGTGGAGATGGCCGCGCGTCCCGCGCACCAGCCGTTCGCCCACACTAGAACTGTCCGCTTGATAGCGCAGGAAAACCTGGCTCTTGATTCGCTCAGTATAGCGCAGTCGTTACCGGACTTTAAAGAAGAAATCGTTGGGGTTGTACCCCTCTACGGAGGAAAGTGTTTCGACATCACCCTCGACCCGATCTACAGAATCGGCCACGCGGTTGGCGGCATCGGGCTTTGACTACGAAAGCCGCGTTATCCCTTTACGCCTTTAAGGCAAAAAGCACCACACGACTACACGTGTCATGCGTTGAATTCCCCGATGAAAACCTGCTACAACTCCTGGAACAATACGGCGACCTCAAAGCGCGAGCAGTCCGCCGGCTTTGCTTCAAAGCCCCGGGCTACGAGCATATCGAGAACGGTATCCGTGTCGTAGAATTCACACGTTTAAAAAAGGCCCGGGGGGGTACTCCCTATAATGGGCTATACGGGGATGCTCCGCCCGAAAGGGGTGCCTTTTTGATGCTGGAGGTATATGAAAGGGTCAGGATTTCACGAGTTGAAGTATGTGAAAGGATAGGGATTTCACGAAGAATAGGAAATGGTAGCGAAAACACGAGTTGAAGCATAAAAAAGGTAGGGAAAACTGCAATTTAAGTAATATAAATAGGGCCTTTCAAAATATATCAAACAGACGCACGCAAAGGATATATGAAAGGGGTACCATTTTCAATGAAAGGTATATGAAAGGGGTACTTTTTCTGTCAAAAACGGTATATGAAAGGGTAAGGGTTTGGACCTCGGGGCGGAACATCCCCGTACAATGCTTTGTTGAGTACCCCCCCCCCCCCCCCCCCCCCCCTCCCGGGCAAAAGGCACGCAACTTAGTCACTCAAGGGCTCGGGTTTTTTTTTTAAGTACACGGGCCAGCCAATACTATGCTACCGGTGCCTGTCTTCCGAGCACGTTGTTAAAGACTGCCCCAGAGTCTCTGAGACTGCCCCGAAAGCGAACGCCGTGAGGCGAACCACGAGGCTCCAGCGCCCGGGGGAACACCAGAGGCCCCCCCGGCCCCCACTACCGCAACCAGCAACGACATCCCCCCCCCCCCCTGTAACCAAAATAGGCCATTTGCACGATGGCGTCATTTGACTACAACTACCAGAATTCATTTAGTTTTTCCTTTCTTATTTAAATTTTGTAATCCAAGGAGCCATCATTCGCAGTAAAGAACAGTGGATAGAGCTGGGGGAAAAACAGACCCAGTATTTCCACCAGCTTGAAAATCAGCGACAGACACGCGACTCAATTACAGAGTTACGTGCCAACAATTCAACCGTGACTTCCAATAAAAATATTCTTCGCGAATGTCGCGATTTTTATCGTAACCTCTATTCGGCTGAACAAGTTTATTTATCTAGCCAAGACTGGGTTTTAGTCCAACTGGATAAACTCTAGCATCCGAAGACCACGAGAAATGCGAAGGTGACCTCACACTCTTCGAGTGTCAAGAGGCCCTTTCACAAATGCAATCAGGCAAATCGCTGGATTTCCGGTTGAATTTCATCGTCGCTTCTGGAGTAGATCAGACATGCTAAATTACTCTTTAACACGGATCACTCTCTGACACACAACGTCAAGGAATTATCCGCCTGCTTTACAAGAAGGACGACAAGTTAGACTCGAAAAACTGGCAACCAATTTCTCTGTTAAACACATTATAAAATTTGTACTAAAGTACTAGCCAACGACTACTACCCTGCGAGAGGAGGATCGAAAGAGGCTCTGCTCGCAGGGTAACCGACTACGTAAGGTTATACCGCTTATTTAAGCGAAGATCAAACATGCGGAATTCCTGACCGCAGTATTTTTGAAAACCTTTTTCAGATCTGGGATACAATCGACTATGTAAACCATAAACAGCTTTCGGCCGCTGTTATTAGCCTGGATCAGGAAAAGGCTTTCGACCGGGTTATTCACGGCTTTTTGCAATCCGTTTTAGAGCGCTTTAATTTCGGCCAAAATTTTCAGCGCTGGGTAAACATTGTTTACACGTTATAAACAATGGATGGCTCTCGTCGGCCTTTTCGCTCGAACGGGGAGTTCGACAAGGTTGTCCGTTGTTGCATTATTATTCAGCATTTTTTTATTTTGTATTAAATTTTCCACCGCAGAAATATACTCCCGCAGAAAAAAATTACTTGTTTTAATGATGTATATCGGCTTAACAGGAACTTTTTAACAGTGAACCTATAGAAACCTCCGGTCAGGAAGTAAAATTGCAGTTTAATACCGATGCCTTGGATTTCATTTATACTTGACCAGAAATCCGCAAACATTTCCTCCAAGCAGAAATTTTAGCTGTCTCGACCCGCAAAAATTTCCTCCCGCAAAACAAATTCAGTCGGGCAATCCGCAGAATTTTCCTTCCGCAAAAATTTGCTCGTGCACGGTAGCTAAATCACCAAAACTATGACGTCTTTCCCATAGTATTGCATAATCAAACCGTAATAGCAATGATTCAGTATTCCAAAATAGAACAAACCCAAAGATCATGCTATTTTGCTCTACCATATCGCTCATCAGTAAAACACAAACTTTTAACTTCCTTAAAACGTCTCCATTCGTAAAAATACACCGTGAAATTCAAAAATTGCGTTTCCCAAGAAAATGCATTTGACCTATTTTTACCCTTCTAAAGCAGCTTTAATGGCTTTACGACAGATGATTGAAAATTTGAAACATTGATATTTCTCGATAGGTAACGTGAGATATCAAAACTTTATAAGAACTTTAATACCTTTGCGGTGACGTAATGTGAGATATGACAAGTTCATGACAAGTTCTGACATCCTAACACCCTAGGGAAATTAACAATAGGTCCGGGGGTGCTCCTCAAAAATTTTAGTGGCGGTATGTGACGCCCTTCTTGAAACCCTAACCGGTTTAACCAACCATATCCTCAATACCCTAATAGCTTCTATAAAGAAGAAAGAAGTAACCCCCCCCGGACAAAAGTTAACAATGGCTTTTTGTTAACAACTTTTGTCCTTTTTGTATTCATTCCTAAATCTCGTTTATGCGCATGTGCATTAACGAGATAAAAACTATTTGTAATCAAAGGGCTCTGAGTGCCATCTCGTGAAACAACCTAATGTTAACTCCACAGATTGGTTTTAATTTTCCTTACTGTGTTTGAAGTCAAAGAATTGAAGGGTAAAACAGATTTAAAACGACCAAAACATCGTAGCGTGACGCGGTGCATGGTGTGAAACTGGACCGTCTAGACAACTGGAGACGCAATTAGAGCTGGTCGCACTACAGTCAAAAACCAAAATTAGCCCGTGCAAAAATCGAGGAAAACAAAAGAAACCACCCCAGTGGGACACGCTTTTTATAGAATGTTTTTGTTTTTACGTCATTTTGCACGGGCTAATTTTTATTTTTGACTGTAGTGAGACCAGGCCTTTACACTAGGAATTTAAAAAAGTTTACTTCAGCAATCATCTTTTAACACATAATAGAGCCCCTCCCAGCAGGGGTTTTAGGGAACACGGGAACAGGAGCATTTATTTTTAGGGAACAGGGGATATTGTCAAATTCAGTATTTTCAGGGAACAAGGAAACTCCCGATTAGATTGCTGGGATCAAGGGGACACTAATCTACTTTCAATTATAAATTCTTTTAAACTTTCCGAGCCCCTACAACAAAATATAACGTCAATATAATTAAAGAGAAAGAGAAACCAAACACTAGGGACACTAGGAAGCTCACAAAAAATCCGAGCCCCAGGTGAGATTCGAACTCACAACCCTCCGTGTTTTAGATCGGTGAGTCTAGATTTGGTTCAGCTCAGGGAGCTGAGAAATGACAATGCCCTCCATTCAAGTGCAGTAAGAAATCGTGACCGTCAAAGATGTCGACTCTGTAATGGAGATCTCAAGTTCATCTGTGGGAAAGGTTCTTGAAGAGAATGCCAAAACTGTAACTCACACAGTAGTACCTGAAAAGTACAGGCTAAGGGATGACAACAAAAGGGGAGTTTTTAAGGCACCCATTGGAACATTCATGGGTCCTTTAGGACATATTTATCAGTGATGTTGTACAAGGTAAGGTATACAAGGTACGAGCGAATCACTTAGAAAATCCTATTGGAGTTGCTGTTTTCAATAACATATGTATTGCGCAGAGTCTAAACGAAACGCAATTGCGTTCAAAGACTTAACAGGGGATACAGTTGTTGATGTGGACAAATTAACTGTCGAGAAGCTTAAGGCGAAGCTTAAAGATATTGGTGCATGGAATGAAAACTTCAAAAGGAAACCTAAGACATATCTTCAAGAGAAACCCAGAGAAGCATTAAGCAACAGAGCTGCCTCGGAAACAAACCCGGCGCAAGAGAAGTCAAGGGGCGGAACCCCTCCCTTGAAGATTGACTTTGACAGACAAATCAAGCAGCCTGTGGCATTATGTTTTGATCAAGAAGGACATAAATATATGTACGTTTCAACATTTACGGGTGCAGTCTATATGGTGCAGCTTCATTGCAACTTCATCAGTAGCCTGTGAACAGGCTTCTTTTTGGGGAATTGGGTTAGGTTAAAATCGGCGAGCGAAGCGGGGACTGGGGAAGAGGGAAGGGGCGGCCGCCCCTTCCCTCTTCCCCAGTTCGCGCACGGCTCGCTTCGCTCGCCGATTTTAACCTAACCCAATAGGCCATTTCCGAGTTGCCTTTAGCCTCTCTATCAAAGCGAGGCTAGGTGCGAAACCTTTCATATGAAAATGAGAACTTATTTGCATGTGAATGAAAACTCATTTTCATATGAAAGGTTTCGCACCTAGCCTCGCTTTGATAGAGAGGCTAAAGGCAACTCGGAAATGGCCTATTCCCCAAAAAGAAGCCTGTTCACAGGCTACTTCATCAGCTTAAAGGGAACTGTAACGTCTTCTCTTCAGCTAAGTTCTACACTTCTTTATGGGATAGTGTCATTGAACAATGCGGTCTATGTGTCTGCACACGAAGATAATGGAGGGATATATAAAGTTACCTTTAATCATGGCAATGGTGGCTTGGCTGAGAAGATAGTGAGTAATGGTGGTTCACTTTGCAACAAAGTACATAGTTTAACAACCTACAGTGACAACTCCTTTGCATTCAGTGACACTGGCCATGGAGACTGGTGTATCAAGGCTTACAACCCTTCAGTAAAGCAATGTTCAGTTATAGTTGGCAATGGAAAGGGCACAAGAGATGGAAGTAAAGCCCAGTTTGTCCAGCCAACTGGCATCTGCTTTGATTGTGACACTCTGTTTACTGTCGACACCTCAACAGGTACCCTTTGTATGAGACAAGCAGCGTCACTAGTTCGGTAGACTATTTGAAACATCTGCATCTGTTTGGAGAGACGTTCGGACTTCACGTAAAGGAAAGCACCTCGGTCACAGTAGAGATCCCCCAGACAATCGAGAGACTAGAGCGAGTTTATTCCTTTGACAAAAAGTGTGTTGATGCGGTTATGAATCTTATTGGTACCACAGCTGTGACACAAGGCCCTCAAGGAACTGTTTCATCTGTTGTCATGGAAGATGAGAGAAGGATCCTGAAGTCTCTGCGAGCCATCAGGGACCTCCTAGACCGTTTTAATCCAAGCCTTACAACCAAATTTAGTATCAAAATTCTTTTAACGCTTGTTGTCGAAAACACATTTTCAGACATGAGAAGTGGTGCTACTGACATGCCCTTATGGCTTGAATTCGATTACAGATTCAGCAAGGCAATCAACGAACGGTTGAAGAGGCAATGTTTTACACCGTTTGCTTACTTCAATTCACAGCTCCCAAGTCCTACTACCCACAGGTTTTCACCACAACACATTACAAGGATTTACCCAAGTTACCCCCTCCAAAGGCACACAAAATATCTGAAAAGCAGGTGAATGAAATGAGGAACTAGAGAGCAATGTATGGTCAGAGCGTCCCCCAGAAAACAGTGCGAAACATGACAACAAAGGACAATCCAGGAACTCTGCCTATAAATCTGTATGCGGCCGACTCTCTAGCTGTGCAGCCTCTAGATTTCACCGTGCTGAGTGAAGCAGCAGCGGTCCCAGTGCCACATAGAGAAACAACAGAGACTTTGTACAAACTAAGCCAGATTGTCTGTGTTAAAGCTGATTCCAGTGATTCCCATCAATTGTTCATAATAGCCTGTCTGCAAGAGAATGTGAGTGTTGGCATGAAGAGGGTGAAAGCCAAAGTGTTTATTCAAGATCCTTTCAATCCAGTGCTGTTCACGGAAGATACATAGAGATATGTCGATGTGTGCAACATTGTTTGTGCCCTAACCAGCTACAACTACCGTGAAGATATCTTAGAGCTTGAAGAAGGTGATGTTATTCTTCTCCTTGATGTGCTCAGTTCAACATACCAATGAAGTCGTCACTATCGCAGAGGCAACTGAGACAGTTGAGATAACAGAAACTGCAGCCGATGAAGTACAGCATGAGCGGATTCCAAGGAGAAGAAAGAGGCGGTTCGAAAGCCATTATTTCTACAATGAATAGAAGGTAAAACAAGAAAACAAATATGGGGAACAATGACAAACATTTTTGGGGATCAAGGGAACCGCGCAAAAGTTTTTGGGATCAAGGGAACCTGAGCTTAAAACATTTTGGGGAACAAGTGGTTTTATTAATGAGGAACAAGGGATAAAATCAAAAAAGATTAAGGGATCATGGTACCCCCCCACCCTCCCCACCCCCCTCCCTGGGAGGGGCTCATAATACACTGGGAAATTCAAAAATTAAAGTTTACAGAAGATGGAACAAGTATAGTGATAATTTGCAAGAGTCTGTCCCTGTATACCATACCCGGGATACCATATCTCGTCCAATGCTTCGCGTATTCACGAGGTTAAACTGCGAACCGTCTCTAAAAGCACCTTTAATTGTAATCTGCACTGTTTATTCCTTTTGTTAAAGAAATAAAAAACGCGCCGAGTGCATTATTGAGTTATATAAGCACTCGGGAATTTTTAAGAGCACGAGAGAAGTGCAGAGAAGCACAAGCCAAAGGCAAGTGCTTCTTGCACTTCTCGAGTGTTCTTAAAAATTCGCAAGTGCTTATATAACTCAATAATGCACGAGGAACAAGTTGTTTTATTTCTTTTATAAAATAAAAACGGTTATAATGAACCTTACGTCACGCACGTGCTTTATCGAGTTACAATAAACTCGGTTTAACCAATCATAGCGCGCACATTTCCTTGAGCATTTAATGCGTTTTATAAGACAGATTAGTGCTCAGAAATGCGAATAAGGAATTTGCTTTTCAAACACTTATCTTCGGAAGATATGGCGGCGTGTCATCGGCATTTAAAATTTGTCGATCCGCAAGTGGGATGTAAATTTTTGCAGCAAATTATTATGTTATTGGCTTACGAAGAATACATATACCGACTACAATCTTTCGCTTTTAACTTATCGTTGCCTTCATATTTAGTTTGATAAATCCATATATTTTATTATTTACAAAAGCTCTTCAGCGACGAGACGCCCATGACATCAGAGACGGAAAACAATTATCCTGTTGAACCTTTATTACCTTACTACTGACTGATATTCGGCCAGTTGGCCTTACCAATGCATTATGATATTTGCTCAAGTGACAGCTTGCGCGTTTTTCAATTAAGTTGAGCCAGGTGATTAAAAGTAAACACTACATTACATGAATTGGAATTACTAATTAAAACTAAGTCTCCTAAAACACCACATAGGAGACAAAATCAGCTCATTTTCGTAAAAATTTTCAGCTTCATGAGTTGCGAATTTTCAAATTCCGTAGCCAAGCCATTCGATCGAGAGAACATTTTCAAAATAATTAGATAGCTGACACTGCTGGCATAAAAACTTTAAACTGCCGTTTATGGCGGCCTGCTGAAATATTTTATCACAGTTCACAAAGAACTGATGATTTCGAGTTGTGCTTATTGACGCCTAGATGTTCGAGCCGGTCAGTTTAACTCCGTCTTAGCTCGCGTTCACAGATCTATATTAACTGACTATACATTATGACAATTATTGAAGACTTCTGCGAAGACATTTCCAAATACTACCCAAACATAAACGAATTTCAAGGGTTGTACATTGCGAACTGTGTGATAAATTGTATTTTAGCCGTTTTGACAGTCGTCGGCAACACAATTATTATCTGTGCTTTGATGCGTACTGGCAGCTCGTTATCTCCGTCAAAAATACTCCTCCTTGGTTTGGCGATCTCGGATCTTGGGGTCGGTCTTGTGTACAGCCGCTTTACATTACTGTCATGGTTGAGATGCTCCTAGAAGGCTCGGTTTCGTCCGTCTGGTTCTCAGTGTAACACCAAGATAGCGTTTCTCGTCGTAGGATGTTTTCTTGTCGGGGCATCGTTTTTCATCGTATCGACGATCAGTTTTGACCGACTCTTAGCCATCTCGCTTCATCTACGATACAACGAGATTGTCACCGAAAGAAAGGTCAAGACAGTGGGCATGGGCTATAGGAAAAGTGCATTTCGACTAAATAAAGTTTAATTCTTCGCGAAGCGTAGGTTAAATTTGACGTTGCTCGGGAACTAAGCCGCGCGAATTGAGATGTCGTGCAGTTGCCTGGCAACAGCTCAACAAAGCTTGAATGACGTCAGACAAACGAAAATGGAAGATTGGAAGGCCTGTGGTACTATTTCATGTAAGCCTATATTGGAGCGTGGTAAACAAAGATGGCAGACGGTAAATGGTACGCAACCATCGAAGGACCTTTACCAACGTTTTTGATTTCAAAGAAGACGAAGTGAATCGAATGACGAAAAGCCTCATATATACGCAAATCATGACGCCGCCAAAGTTTCGACCCGCGGTGCACCCTCCCCCAAGCTTCGCGGGGTTCTGCGAGACAGGTATTTCTAGTTTATCTGAAATAAACTTTTCAACTTCTTTTTAAAAATTACTCACATTTCAGTGGTCCCGTGTTTTTTCTGGTCGTTTCTACCCGGTAAACAATGCATTCGATTTATAAGTAGCGCCTGCATTCGTAAAGTCTTGGTAACCAAGCGTTATCTTTTTTTTTAATCCGAGGCGCGGGCGCTAAGCATTCGGTGTTAAAAATAAAACACAAACACCCGTTATAAACATGGTAAACCAACGCATTTTTATATTAAACTTGACGTTTCGTATGCTATTACCATTTCTTTCAGTGTTACGCGACACTTCGAATCAAAACTACTTTGAGCAGTTCGATTTACCCTGCCGTCAATCATACCTTATATGGAAAGAGTTCGTTTCTTCGGACGCCATTGCAGGCTGGTGATCACGCAGGAGTATAGAAACTCCTCCTACTAGGTATGATTGACGGCAGAGTAAATTGAAATTGCTCAAAGTAGTTTTGATTCGAAGGGTCGCGTAACAGTGAAATCAGTGGTAAGCAACATGCGTTTTCAAAAGTAACAGTTACAGTGTTTGAAAAATAGGGGTCTGGAACCTAGATTAATTTTTTTTATTCATGTCATCAGTACATACACACGCACACAAGGTAGTAATTACACAATAGGTATTAATTGAAGTAAAGCTAGTAATTCCACAATAGCTAGTAACTACACAACAGGTAGTAGTTACACAATAGGTAGTGATTACACAATAGGCACAGTAAGTGCATTTTACAAGTTACGAGCACGTACCGTAGTGTTATTTAACTGGAAGAAGAACTATAAGGGAATATTTCGAGAAAGAAGGAAAATCGATATTAAAGTAAGTAACCGTAAAATATTATACTAGAAAAGCTTAAATATTCTATACTTTAATATGCCCCATTCACACCAACGGTTAAACATGTTGTTTGGTAACTACGTTTTTAGCCTCTATCTTGAACGTTTTGAAATGTATGTGACTCAAACTACCTGGAATGATAATAAAGTCAATAAAGTTTCTTTTAGTAAAGATTTCACTCCAAATATTACGCGAGGTTAGGAGGTATTTTTCTAAACTTGTTTTAAACTAAACAACATTTAAACATGTTTAAGCGTTGGTGTGAATGGGGTATTAGTCTCTCAACATTGAGTTTGGCGGTATTCAACCAATTCATGAATAGTATGGATCCAGAAAATCTGACTAAAATGACAATGTATGAATAGATGCTCAAAGGATTCTTCGAAAACCCCGCAAAAAGAACATTGGGGGATCTCTGAGAGTTTCATTTTATATAGCAAGGTGTAAGTAAAACTTATACGGTTAAGTAAGTTGAACTGAAAAAAATCACTATATAGACACTTTTAATAAATACCACGATGCATCATTTTCCGCTAATGACGTCAAATATATTCTTTTGAATTCTCTTGAAATTCAAAAGAATACATTTGACATCGATAGCGGAATGTGATGCATTCTGGTATTTATTAAAAGGGTCTATAAAATTTCATATTTCCGTCTCGCTGTTGGGGGAACGTGAATTTGATGTACGAAAGTCCAGTATACTCTTCTGTTGGTTAGTTCATTGATGTTGATATCCACATCATTTAAAGAAACAAAAAAGGTAAAATTTGAGAAATCCAGATTCGTCTCTCTATAATCGAGGTTATTCGAAATGCATGGATATAGCCGAGTCCGCCATGATTTCGGGATTGATCTGGATACACCACAACAACAAGTAGCTTTATTTGCATGACTATAAATCCTTACAGTATTGCAAAGCTTTACAACATAACAAAATGAAATTACAATAATATAATAAAGAAAGGGAAAGTACAATCAGTCTGATTTGATAATTTGATTATTGCGGAGATCTAAGCATGAAATAATGAATTTCACCAAATGAATATTTACAAAATAATTACGAGAGTTCATTAATTCATTGGTAACTTCCGAAGGAGATAACTGTTTTATATTTGGTGGTGATACCCTATTTTCCTGTAAAATCCGTCCCTAATAATTGAGTATTTAGGACAGTGGAAAAGGAAGTGAATTTCATCTTCAATTTCATTAGATCCACAAGTAGGGCACAATGTATCATCTCTCGTGATTTTTTCATATCTACCAATTTCAATCATTAATTTATGATTACTTATACGAAATTTTACTAATTGTTTTCTGTCATTTGATTTCCTTGTAAGGTCTAAGTAATGAGAAGGCGTATATTCGTTCTTAAAGATATTATAAAATTCGAGTTTCATAGAGTGTTGAATGATATGTCGCCAATATAGGATATATTTTTGTTGCATTAAGTTTACATAATGTTCGATTTTAGTTTCAGTTAAGAAAATAGACAACACCAGACAACACCAGACAACAGAAGATAGTTGCTCAGATCGATGCCTTTGGCTTTAATAAAAGGTTTTAATTCTCCTTTAAGGAAAATGAGGTCTTTGATTTGTACAATTCTCGACAATTCCCTTCGTTAGTAATTTCTTACAGAATTGTGGTTTATCGCCTATGCGTAAATATTGATTATTCCACAGAATTTGATTACTGACGTGTTCGCACGAGGAAATAACTTTGGGTATTAGATCGACCCAAGCTTTCAAGCACTCAAAGTAAAATTTAGTAAGATGTTTTGGCAGATCTGTGGGGTTGTAGTTGCAGTAAAGAAGAAATTTATCGCCTTAAGCAAGTGTGATAGAATAGTTTTCCATGGACTGACCTGTTATAATCGTCAAGGTACCTTTTGAGACACATAATGCGCTGTGCTTTCACTGCAGATTCGATATGAGGAATTTTCAGACCACCGTCTTTATATTCACCAATAAGGGCCAACCGTTTGATTTTATTTTTCCCTTTCCATAAAAAGATATACTTAACAGAGTTCACGGTTTAAGTTTTAAAGAAATTGCTGTCTAAATTCAAAACAGAAGTCCCGCGGTACATAAACTTTGGCATGGCAAACGTTTTCATGATTTGAATTTTTCCCCAAATTGTAAGATTTCCCCATTGCCATCCATTTAAGGTTTTCTTTAATGACTTTAACATTGCGTCGAAATTCAGTTCTTGCATTAGGCGAAGGTTGTACGTCGTGAAGTAGACACCCAAGATCTTCATAGGTTCGTTTACCTTTCTTATGGACAAGTTTAGCATACAATTATGGCTACTTCCTAGCCAATAGGCTTCGGTTTTCTCTTATTATATGCTGTAACTCTTAAACCCGAGGCTTTTTCAAATTGTTGTAATATTTCAAAGACTTGTTCTAATGAGATTTTATCGCCAAAACAAAATTGGTCAAATCATCGGCAAAAGCTGTTAATTTTGTTTCAGTGCTATCAATTTCGATGCCTTTCACCTGAGGGTCTGAGCGAATCTTTAACAAAAGAATCTCTAGAGCTATAATAAAAAGATCACGACGGTGATAACGGGTCCCCTTGCCTGACACCTCTTTCAACTTGAAACAAGGGCGTTGAAAAACCGTTATTAGTAACCGGCACAGCCGGAAATGTTCGAGTAAAACACAGACACCCATTTGATAAATGATTCACCAAAGTTAAAGGATTTCAGGGCGAAAGCTTTTGAGGCAATCTTCGTATCAACATTTAGTAAAGAGATAGGTCGCCAGTTTTTTATATATCTTCTGTCTTGCCTTTTTTTCGATAAGTCTTATTATTGCCTGCCTTTTTGAATTTGAGAGTTCACAAAGTTCATATGAAAGATTGAAAGCATCGGACATTGTGTCGGACACGAGTTGGCCAAGAAGATTCCAGAATTTCTTATAGAATTCTGCTGTAAGACCATCGTTTCCAGGCGACTTACCATTAGGAACCAAGATTAAGTTAATCACGTACAAACTGTCAGTCCTAAGAAGCTACAGCTAATAAAGTATCAGCTTCTCACAGTGCTGACGTTAACGTTTGAAGAAGTTAACATTTTACTAAATCTAGAGAAGACAGTCTCTCCACCGTTTCTCCGCAAACTCATGTTATAGGAATGATAAAATTATTGATGACATAGCATTCCACAAGATTTTACCCAGCGGATCTTCTCCCCGCGTACACTCCCGCAGACTTTTTGGGACCGAAAGCGATTTTTAAGGTTCAATCTCTTTCAAGTCTCAGTTAATTTTTTAGCCCTAAAACCAATGCAAAGTTTCTCGTCTATTTAAGATTTTATTGCTTAACTTTCAAAACGATCAAAATTGAATCTCTGTTGGTAAATGGCCTGTACAGAAATACTGAGCCAGCTGCTGCGTCCCACTAGTGCCATGCTCCTTGATGTTTGTTATTGTAAATCGTTAGTACCCAGTCTCCTCAAGAAAGAAAAAGAAACTCCGCGCAAAAGGAACACGTTCTTCCCGTTCCGTTTTGATTGAGAACAATTTGTCCTGTTCCTTTCAACAGGAAATTCTACCCGGTTTTTCCATTCAAATGGAAAGCGCCCCTGGTGTTTTGTATGGCCTGCTAAAGGTTCACAAGACCGGATGCCCTTTCCGCCCTATTGTTTCCTCCGTTAACACCTACAACTACAATCTTGCTTCTTGCCTTGTTAGCATACTTCAGCCGATTTCCACCAACCAACACACTGTTAAAGACTCTTTTAGTTTTGCAGATTGGGCCAAAACGTACAGACATAACAATGAAATAATGTGCTCTTTGGATGTCAGTTCATTGTTTACAAAAGTACCACTTGATAAAACAATACATATTTGTCTCGACAAGCTGTATTCTCTTACTGTTCCTCCAACATTGCCTCGTTCTGTTTTACAAAAATTATTAGAATTTGCCACTAAGAAGAGCCATTTTATATTCGACGGCCAATACAACGAGCAGATTGATGGTGTAGCCATGGATTCGTCATTAGGCTCAGTTTTGGTTGACCTTACCATATGCCACATTGAAGAAAAATGGGTAATCAACGGAAGAGTCGGTCCTTCACTTTGGTATAGATATGTTGATGACACGTTCACCATGTTTGACACCAGACACTGCTAATGTGTTTTTACGATATTTAAACAGTCGTCACACCAGTGTCAAATCCCGGGGATGGGGGTACTTGGCCAATATTTGGGTTTAGGGGTCTGATACCCTGACCCTCGAAAAAGAAACGAAAATAGCTTCCCTGTGTAGGACAACACCCGCTATTTTAGGACCCTGTCTAGGACGAAGGAGCCATAACTGGAACCATACCCCGTATAACACAGATTCAGACCCTGTTTAGGACAGACTCACGTTAAATTATATACCCTGTCAGGACAATGAGGCCAAAAACCATACCCTGTCCAGCAGCACGTCCCCGTATAGGTCATTAGAGAGAGAGAGAGAGAGAGAGAGAGAGAGAGAGAGAGAGAGAGAGAGAGAGAGAGAGAGAGAGAGAGAGAGAGAGAGAGAGTAATATTAAGTTACTGTTAAGCTTGTTTTTTCTTAATCTTGGTTCCAGATCCCTATTTGATACAGTTTTCAAACTGACTGAACGGCTACTTTTGAAAATGTATGCTTTGCGTACGAAACGTCAAGTTTATTATAAAAATGCGTTGGTTTACCATGTTTATCACCGCTTTTTGTGTTTCATTTTTTATCACCGCTTTTTGTGTTTCATTTTCAATCATGTTACGATGGCCTAAGAACAAAAGTTTATATGATTCGGAGTTAACTAAAAAAAAAACCACTGGGTAGCAAACAAATCGGAACTGTCGTGCGAAGCTCGTAAGACGCATCTGTACCCATTGCCACATATGGAAGTAAAAGGTGGACAGTCCTGGGAGTCTAAATTGGAACTAAATTGGAACTGAGTTGGCACGAGAAACCTGGAAACCAAGTTGTTCTGGGGTTTTCTGTACGGAGCGAAGTGACGGTTTTGATTTTCAAAAAAAATATTTTAGGGAGTTTAAGCAACGACGACGGCTGCGCCAACTGGAAAACGTCACTTAAAAAAAGAATTCGCTGCGTTCCAATTAACTGTTCCAATTTGTTTAGTTTGTCTAATGCTATGTGACTGGATTGTCCATACAGGAGGTGAATTTGTACGGATGGTTTTTAACTTCACGTTCCTTTTGCGTTTCTTTAATAACTTGTCCCTCTACCCTTAGTATATAAAAAATATCAAAACAAATCACTTTATCATTTGATGCATTTTCTTCCTTTTCTTTATCCGAGAGCCCACCAAAGTATATAAACTAAACATTGTTAAGAATCCCGACTGGCGGGAAGCTAACCAGTCAGGGCTATTTCGGTGTGCAATTCATTTCATTTATATTTCTTTTATTGCTATTTTTTTTTTCACTGTTGTATTTATAACTTTTGTTGTTACCTTATTTGCTGTTTCCTTCTCTTTTCGTCTTCTTGTAAATTACAATGTAACAATTATTGTAACATGAACAAAGTTAGTGCAAAAATATGCAAAATACAAACGAATTTTCAGTCGCGACTTATCACAACTTAAACGCTTCATTGAGTTTTCGTGAACCGAAGTAATAATTGTTACCAAAACATATTTGTATCAAAAGAAACCCTGAAATAATGGTTCCCTTTTTTCATTACTCTACCTGTACACTGTAACTTTAAACAAATGTTTTTCGCGCGGATGTAATAAAGTACAAGAACAAAAAAAAAAAAACAATTCTTCACTAATTTGCAATGACCCTGTTCTTTATTATTTTTGCATTTTTGCCAAGTAATTTTGTGCTTGTTTCTTTTCAGTTTTACCTTCAGGGCAGTCTTAACAGGTGAAACTATTTGTTCGTGATTGTGCCCCCCGCACCTGTCCGGCGTTTTCTAAGTGATAATTGTCAAGTGGAGGAGTGGAGGAAACAGTTGTTTGTTCGCTTTTTCATTTTAATTAGTATCTGACGGTCTGACGTTTGCTATTACTGCTTAAGGCTGAATTCAGTACTTGGAGTGATAAAAATTCATCGTCGTCCCGATGCGCACGCCACAGCATTTTTAATGATTTAAAAGCTTAATTCATGCAAGGTGTCGTTTTAGTTCAAAGCCATTTTCTATAGCGGGCACTGCCATACAACGAATATCGTTTCTATTTAGAAAGCCTTAGTCGCCTCGCATATTTGGAATTATAGTTTGAAGAAAACTTAATATTTTTCAACTTGAGTTAATCTAAAACTTGAAATCATCCTGTCTGCTATAAGACCGACCGACCCAATTTCAAAACAGAGACGGCGACTATGGGATGGTCTTAAAATTTCCTGATAAATAGAACTTAAATCCGTTTCCAAAAAACGTTTTTTCGAAATTATAGCTTCAAAACTCGGGGTGAGTCTTATACCGTTTATTTTTTTTGTTACCGTAACGGTAACTGAGAAGAATCGTAGTTTTTTTCACTTGTTGTTTCCGACGAAGTTGTCAAACAACAGGTGAAAAAACCGGATCAATGAGTTCGCAACCTATTAGTCTTACAACATTTAGACGACAAATTCAAACAAATGTCTGACACAAAAATAACGTTTTTACTTATACAAAATGGACAAACTACGAGGAAATTAAGCGATCTTTTACGTATGGAGTTCAGTTTTTAAAACTAAATGAAACACTTCAGGAAAAATGCTTTGTCGTATTTAGTTCTATTTTTTTTCATAGTAACTCATAGTGTTATTGAATTTCTTACTAACCACCACAAAGGGAAAACCATACAAAAAGGGAAACATTGGGAAGAAACAATATACTGATGGCTTAGTACAACTATTGTCGACAGCAGCGGCAATGGACAGCTTTGGGGTAACGACTTGAAAAGGATGTAAGAGCTGGAGTTATTTGTAGTTAATCTTATTTGCGGGGACGTTTCCACTGTTATGTCCGTTATAGCGAGGCAGGAGTTAATTCTATCAGAAACTTCTTGTTTAAAGAGCGCATTCGGATGTAACTCACACTCTGTGAAATACTTAACATTTATAGTGCGAAAGCGAGCCCAATATCGCCGGATACTTAGCCGACAAGGGCGTAGGCCGAGTCCGCTAAAATCCAGCGATATTGCGCAAGCTTGAGTGCTATCACTATTTTATAATTGAACACATTGATAACAAATCACAGTTTAGAGAAAAATAATTGAGATATAAAACCTTCTATTTCGTAAAAGGCTTATTATAATATTTAATTTACCTCACACCATTTTTTACACAACAAGTAGTGAATGAAAATTTTGCCAAGCTAAAATTCATTCAGCGTACACAAATTGGCACTTTTATACGAAGAGCTTTCGTCTGCGTAAAGAACGGTACAGAGTAGTGACTTCACAAAATATTGCATAGAATTTCTTAGTGACAAGTGTTTTGTGTCCTGAAAGTTTAATTCGGAATCAAAACAAATTGAACAAACACACGGCTACCTAAACAGAGCGGCGAAAAGTCTGAAAGAACTGCAGCTTGGACAGTATGTCTTACAAAAATTCACCGCTGTTAAGGACGTCAAAATAAACGTTTAAAACATCGTTACCTGTAGTTGTTGTGTTTTTTAGTCCCTTCCATCAGTACCAAATCTTCAAACATCGAAGTACGAGCTGAAACGATCGCTTTTAGTTCCTACAACCGTAATGACGAGATCGTTGACCACTTAAAACAAAGATCAGAAACTTTTCAGGGAAGTATCAAGACTATATCATATTCCAGAGGTGATTACTATAAGGCATTTTCCGAAAATTGTGCTCCTTCATTCACTTCGTGCAGAGCGGTTGAAACTTTGAATCAGCTTTCATTCAGCTTCGCCAAGAAACACTGCGACACAGCGCGAAAATTCCGCGCCTTTTTTGTCCAATCATGTCATAAATTTTTTTCTCTTTTATCTTCTTCTCTTTTTCTTTTCCTTGCCTTTATTTTCTAACAGTTCACGCATTTTTTCCGAAAGATACGAAATTGCAGGAAGCGGGCATTTTCTCTTTCCTACAAACTTGCGAAATTTACCACCATCGCTGGATATACTTCATGAAAACATACAGATATCGAGAGCTTTATGACTATATTAGGGCAGTGTATCAATGTGTTGAATTATAAAATGTGTTAGCAGGAATAGTGTTAGCCAATGTCTATCTTACTATTAAAATAATTTTACTCGTTAGCCGATAGAGATTGCCCGATAACACTATCCCTGCTCACAAAACAAAGACAGAAAAGTGTAAATATTAGTCGTTTTCCACACGTTTACTCATTCGTTCATCATTCTTCAAATTAATCACAGAATCAACTTGATAAAAAGTTTGACTTCATAGTGACATTGAATTCAATAAAATGACCGACACCTGACTTGACACAATAAACATCCCCTTCTTTTCACTGGCACTTAGCAGCACATGTACTAAACAACCGGTTCCTGAACGAAGCTGTTTCCTTTGTAATATCAATATAACCTCCTTTTTTTTCTCTAGAGCCTTTCTCGAAGTTCAGCTGTCAAGAGCGGATATTGGGCCTTCTTTCCTGTGTAGAATTGATTTAATGATATAAAGCGTTTTCAGTGCTAATACTGAGGGACAAGGTTTTTAAAAATCCGTCGGTTACCATGTTACTAGAACGACTTTACCTCGTTCTTTTTACCTGCATCGGTTTTCTCGTCGAAATTGTGGAGACGACAGAAAATAGGAGACAGCTTTCCTTTGATGTGAATCGTGTATTTTCAGCGCTTGAAAAAGCAGTGTTCTTTTACGAACAAAATGGAAACGATTTAAACTTGGATGCGTACTTTGGGCTTCGAATCGCTCAAGGTTGGTTAAAATACATACATTTTTTTATAAGAGTGTCTAAATTTTAGCTAAAGGTTGAACCAGGACTGAATGTTCTTATTTTTTTTGGTGATTCAGCGAGCCTGAAAACGTTCTCAACAATGTCCTTGAGATAACTTGCCAATTTATATTGTATAGTTTCAGTAAATTTTAGTTCTGGATGAAAAAAAAAGAAAAATAACTAAAGCCAAGCTCTACCCATTAACTATTTTAAAATATGGAAAACCACCTGAAACGCTGTAATAATTCTAGCATTATTACAAACAGTATTACACTATTTTTTTTGCTCAGTTAGCTTATTGTAAAAATAAAGAATCAAAACAAAGACGATCTTAACAAAATTTCAGTCTGGGTTTCTTCTCAGCACGTTCTTAAAATTGTGATTCCACTTTAGCTTATATTGGACCTCCCGGGTTTAGAACTTAACTCTCTTATTAGTAACCTGTGTGATTAGAATATTTAAAGCTTTCCGCACGGCAGACGATTCTTCACATCTCGTTTTTTCTAATGCGATCTTTTTAATTTCTGAAAGTGCCATAATTAAATAGAAACTAAATCATGGACTAGTTTGTTTAGTACTGTGAGGAGGGGACTTTGAAGTAATACTGTACTTCCAGTCGGTGTACGTTACTACATCTATATTGTCCTGTACCAGGCATTAAGATTGTGGGGCCGAGTAGCAGCTAAAAACCGGCGCGAGAACAAGCGAGGAAGTCGCTATATTTTACCTTCGCGCGCCAACTGTCCTTCGGTCCCCACTATCTAAATGCATGGTACAGGCTACCCACTATCTGAACGCATGGTACAGGCTACATCCCTTTTTTCCTTTGCTTAATTTAATCCCCTAGCTTTCTTTAATGTCCCCATAACAAAAACTAAAAGGAGCATAAAGGGATTTGTTTTATGTTATTACATTTCTTTGTTTTGGAAAAGGTAATCTCTTCGAATTAACTACACAAGAAAAAAATACAACAACATTACATACATCCGGCATATACAAACGAGTGCGTCGACTCGGGGATCTAGTTGCTCGAATCGGCACAAAATCCTTAACCATGCTCCAGCGCTCCAGCCCACGGTACTACAAATTGGTTGGGTCCACTGTGACACAGCCCTGGAAAACAGCAAAGCGTTACAAAAGAATAAACCCGAATCTCATCATCGCGATCAGTAAAAGAAAACTATCAGACGATATACTGCGCAAATATGAGCCATGTTTGGCCAGGTTACTTGGCAGTACAGGATATGGGGACAAAGCTTGTAACGTCACTGGGAAATGCTGGGAAGTGATGATGCGGCCGGGGGAAATTGGGTACGTCCTTACCCACCAAGCTCTTTATTTCATGTTTGGCGAGCAAAAAGGTCAGTAAAACTAGTTTTATGCATAAAATAAACAACGAAAACAACCGTCAGTGATGATCACATGATTAGAAAAAGCCGACATTCAATGACCTGCTTCGAATGTAAGCTACATATCTAGTTGGTAGAGCATCGTAGACGCACTGGCATCGCCAAGGTCATGGTTTCAAATCCGGTTAAAACCTGTTCTTTGTGTTTCAGACGCCTTCTGTTGTCATACGAAATGCGCATTGCCACCGAAAACAGTGTTAACGCGTTTGTCCGTTATAGCAGAATTTTAGGGCGCATCAAAACTTTTCGCAGTCGTCCAACAGTTTGGGCGACTCCAATACGTACGCCGTATTTTTCCTGTGCCCAAAACCAGTTATTGTTATGAAGGGGAGACTCGGTACGGAGCTTGAACGACGCAAAAGTGCACGGCACCCAGCCTGTCATTTAGTAAAAAAATAAACGGGCGGTGGTTCCTTTGGAGGGCTGTGGCCGCGGCTGACAGGCTGTCTGTCGGATGGAGTATTTTGTATATTGTCTGATAACCATCTACTGATCGAAACTGATGGACAGCTATCTTTCGATAGACCACGAATAGCTATGATTTGTTTGCCTACTTGCTTAATTGATTTATTGATTAATCGATTGAATTTATTTATTGATGGACTGATTGAATTGTTTGATTAAATTGATTGACTGATTGGTTGATGGACGGACGGACGGATGGCTTACTTCAGATTGCTTACTTGTTCGCCTGCTTGACTGCTTTTTACTTGCTTGCTTGCTTGATAGTATGACTGATTGTTTATTTATTTAATTGATTGATTGAATGATGAATGGATGGATTGACTGACTGATTAATTGATTGATTGATTGATTAAATAAACGATGGATTGATGGATAGATAGATTGATTGATGAATGGATTGATTGATTAAATGATCGATTGATTGATAGATTGATTTTTTGATGGATTGATGGATGGTTGGATTGATTGATTGATTGATAAATGGATCGATTGATTGACTGATTGAATGATTGATAGATGCACTGATTGATTGATGAATGGATTCATTGATGGATTGAATGAATGATTAAATGGTTGATTGATTGATTGATTGATTGATAGATAAATTGATTGATTAATTGAGGAATGGATTGATTGATTGATTGACTGAATGATTGATTGATTGAGGGATTGATTGTTTGATTGATTGATGGATGGATGGATAGATTGATTGACTGATTGATAAATGGATTGATTAATTGATTGAATGATTGATTGATTGGTTGGTTGGTAGATAAATTGATTGATTAATTGACGAATGGATTGATTGATTCACTGAATGATTGATTGATTGAGGGATTGATTGTTTGATTGATTGATTGATGGATGGATTGATTGACTGATTGATAAATGGATTGATTGATTGAATGATTGATTGATTGATTGATAAATTGATTGATTAATTGACGAATGGATTGATTGACTGAATGATTGATTGATTGATTGAGGGATTGACTGTTTGATTGTTTGATTGATGGATGGATGGATGGATTGATTGACTGATTGATAAATGGATTGATTGATTGATTGAATGATTGATTGATAGATAAATTGATTGATTAATTGACGAATGGATTGATTGATTGACTGAATGATTGATTGATTGATGGATGGATGGATGGATGGATGGATAGATTGATTGACTGATTGATAAATGGATTGATTGATTGATTGATTGAATGATTGATTGATAGATAAATTGATTGATTTATTGACGAATGGATTGATTGATTGACTGAATGATTGATTGATTGATTGATTGAGGGATTGATTGTTTGATTGATTGATGGATGGATGGATGGATGGATAGATTGATTGACTGATTGATAAATGGATTGATCTATTGAATGATTGATTGATGGATTGAACGATTGATTGATTGATTGAATGATTGGTTGACGGATTGACTGATTGTTTAATTGATTGATTGATGGATTGATTAATTGAATGATTGACTGATGGGTTGATTGACTGATTGGTTGATTGTTTAACTGATTGAGGGATTGTATTTACAGGATGTCTTGACATATTATCAACAAAGATGAAGGAGTATAACAGCTCTTTGGAGTTAGTATACGACAAAATTTGCTCCAATATCTACAATCAGCTGCAATTGGTTGAACGAATTCTTCCATTTAAAAGAATAGACGTTGATCTCATGATGGAACAGAGTGTGGTTTGTGGGCTGCTGGGATACTACGAGTTTTTAACGCCGGAACGGTTGAAAAATGTGCTTGATTGGCAGCGACCCAGTGGATGCTATGGTAACATCGAAGATGAGAAGGATTTTAGCAGTCAACATAACGGGCGTACGATGAGAAAACTTCTAATGAAAAAAGAATTATCTGGTGAGATTTTAACCTTTTTCTTTCCATGAGCACCCACAACCAAAAATAAGGGAATACAGAGAAATCGTGTTTTTCCAAACATTGGAGAACAAACAGCACCATCGTCCCTGGAAAATAATTCCTCCAAACCTTTCATCGGAATGGTCGGTCATTAATAGAGCGTTTTCATTTGAGTCTCGTAAAGCCAAAATCAAAGTAATTACTCTGACCAATCACAACAGAGGCTGTCATTCCAACGAACCTTATCAGAACTTGAAGCAAATACAAGTAACCTGCGCCAAGTACGGGAAACATGTGCGAGCAAGTCACGATAGCTTCGTTTTTACTTCTGATTGGTTGATAAGCGGCACGAGATGTTTTAGCCAATCACAAAGCGTAGCAATGCAAAACAAAGCAATTGCAAAATTGTTTTCGACACTCGATTGAAAAAAACCGCTTTGACGCTTTGGTTCTTTTTGATTTTCAGTATTTTTACCCAATTGTATTAAATTTCGAGTTTTTCTTGCATTGAATTTGGATACTCTGATGAGTAAAATTTTGCCTTCATGTTTACTTGATAAAATACTGCTATATATATTCTGGTGTATGCTTATTTTTTTACTACACTTTACTTCATTTCATTCTTTTGACAGATGGATGTGAGTCACACATTACGGGCGTTGGCACCGCGCTTCTCTCCATTTACCTTCGCTTCCTGCTAGAAAATATTACACCTGTTACGAGCAAAGGTTCTGATTGGGTTCATGCAAATGATAACGTATTGATCCAATGAAGTATTTATGTGATCAAGAGGCATCTGTTTAAACACATAAAATAAAATAGCGATCCTGTTGGAACCTGAGAGGGGCATGGTAGCTGAACACTTAGCTATACGCCTTCTAGGGTAATAAAGGGTAGAGGGTAACACGTTATTCCTTGTAAAATCTTATCGAAGGTAGAACCTTTTTCGATTTAGTACCGACTTGTTTGGCAATACACTTATGTCCAGAAATGCAGGTAACTCGGACCTTGGGTACTTCATATTACACACAATTATTTGTCATTTGCATATGACTTCATGTTTGACAGAATTGCTTGCGTTTAGGTGAGAATTATGGTTAGGGGACACTTCATGATGTCTATCATAAAGAGCATGAATCTCATTAGCCTGCATTTCTGGACATATCTCACGTTAAAGTGCCCCAGTGATCATTTTTTTCATTTCGTGTACAATTAGACTTTCTTACTCATCTTGCCAAATTTCAATTTATCACGAACATCAGAAGTCATTTTATTTTAACATTTATTTCCGAGAATTTACGGCCGCCATTAATGAACCTTGTTCCAAAGCTTGGTTGCGGATGGGAGAAAGTGACGTCAAAGGCTCAAACATACCTCACGGGTTGAAATTATAATAACAATCAGCATTGGAAATTGCACGAAGAACAAGTCCAAAGTTTTTGTTTTTTTTCGCGTGATTTTCAATACTTATTGTTATTATAATTTCAACCCGTGAGATATGTTTGAGTCTTTGACGTCACTTCCTCCCATTCGCAACCAAGCCTTGGAACAAGGTTGATTAATGGCGGCCCTAAATTCTCGGAAATAAATGTTAAAATAAAATGACTTCTGATGTTCGTAATGGATAGAAATTTGGCAAGATGAATAAGAAAGTCTAATAGTACACGAAAATGTAAAAAAATGAAAATCAAAAATTTGATCACAGGGGCACTTTAATTGAAATAGCTGTATATCACATATCCCCGAGGGTCACGACAACAACACGCTTATTTGTCACCTTGTGAGGCTCCCTTTTATAAATCGAATTTTAGGCATGTAAGCGTTAACCGATTTTTGTAAGTTTTGGTAGGGCGATAAAGGAGTCTTTACGATGGCGTCATTTGACTACAATCGTGCAAATGGCCTATTGTATTAACGATGATCGGTGATTCCCAAGCGGCAAATAATCCCAGAATGCGGCAACTTTGAATAATTTACGGAACACGAGGAGTTTTCAAAGCATTTAGAAAATGGAAGACGTGTAGTAGCAAACTTGACGACCCAAATTCGCCGAGTTTCGTCGAGGCTATACACACGAAACTAGGTAAGGCCGTTTGTACATATACTATAATATGACCGTACGACCCCGCTGACGCAATCCTAAAGAAAATAGTATCGCAAGGTGACGTGAGCGGGGCCGGACGGGTTGACGTGAGCCGGTCCGGAAAAAGCCGTCCGGCCCCGCTAGAGTTCAAGTGACCTCGCACTGCACAACTATTCTTGTACTTTCCAGTCATATTATAAAATGCTTATTGACTGAGTTAGGTTGGGCCGGACGGGAAAATATTTGGCTCTCGGTCATGGCGCACGGACCTCGCTGCGCTCGGTCCGTACGCCATGACCTAGAGCCAAATATTTTCCCGTCCGGCCCTCTCACTCAGTCAATAAGTGCTGAATGTTATCATACTTAAAGATACCAGAAAAAAAAACGGTAGTTTTTCACGAATCGAACAAACTTGAATTTCTTGAAATTCATAAATTACGCACTATAAACATAGTTGTTCTTTCTTTGCCTATAGTTTTTGCTGGGAGCTTCCGATCTTTTCCGGTTATTCAGCAACGTTTTCGGTTGTATTAAGCTTTCAAGTGATAGGGTGCGATTGTAGCCTTATTTTAGCGTTCTTGCAACAGCTGAGGCAAATACGCAAGCATAACATTTGGAAGCTTAAATTCAGCATTCGACTGTGCAGTTATTTCTGTCCAGCCGATTTTGTGGAAAATTGCTTACAGTAAAGCTTGAAGTCTTAGAACGTATTGAGCTTAATTAGAAAAAAATCTGTCGTCGTTTAATGAAAATATTCGCGTTTTCTTAAAAATCGGGGTTTTCTAAAAACGCTTGTAACTTTTAATCGCTTATCTTATATGCACTAAAATTTAAAGTTCTGTATAATTTAAAACTCCTTTATCGCCCTACCAAAACTCACAAATATCGGTTAACGCTTTCATGCCGAAAATTCGATTTATAAAAGGGTGCCTCTGCACCATTAAATAGCCGCGGGCCACAAGCTTATCGGCAATTAATTTCGGCCAATCACATTTCGCCAGCGTTCAAACAACCGATAAGGGCATGTCAAAGATGATAAAAATTGCATTTGCCGCGAATCAAGTATTTGAACTGACAAGAAACGCAATGGCACGCTATTCATTTCCTCGTGATTATAGTTTCAATTTTCCACCATCTCTGCAGAACCATGTATTCGAACCAAAACTGCGGCCACTCCAAAACCCAAACATTTTCCTTCTTCGACCGGCATTTAAATCTTCGAAGGCCTGGGGCAAACGTCGAATCTTAGTCTAACTTAATTCGTCGAACCTATGAATTTTGAAATAGGCGCGTGGATGGTGCGACGTCTGCCGCAATTAACTTCGACTCAAATTAATTGGTTCGACTCCAGCATAAGTTCGATTTGCCAAGTCGGATAATGGGACAGTGGTTCGGCGTTTCAGCAAACGCCTTCTAAACACGCGCTGAACTCAATTCATAAATCATATGCAAATTACAAAATAATTGATTCAAATGTGATGTACTGCGCAAACGTCACAACAATACCGACTCCCCCAACTGCCAAACGCTATTTCCCCTCCTAACGAGCATGCGCTGTACAAAGACAATTTCACGACCGGGAATGGCGAGCTATCGAAAGTCATTGCTGACATCGCAAAGTGTGATGGAAATGTGTTTTTCGTGTTTCACGAACACTAAATATAAATGCTTGAGATGCGAATTCTCTATTTGCAATAAATGTTCAGTGTTTGAAGAAAACGAGGACGTTGAGGGATGGACAGCCGGTAAAAGCGTTGCATACTGCGAGGCTTGTGACAGGGACCTAAAGAGACCCGCGCCGGATCTACCGTTGTCTGAAGAGCAGAGTATCGGCAACTGCAGGTCCAATGAAGAAACCAGGTAAAAATATTCTTCCACGATATGATAAGCATATTTAATTTATTTCCATTTTGGTTGTTTTTTTTTTTTGCGTTTGATGCAATGTACGTAATTAACGCGCACACGCGCTCAAATAGACAGATGCACGGAGGAATTCAGTGTATTTGATATTGGCTGCGGTCACATCTACGACGTAACTAAAGTTTAACTTAAGTTAGTCTCAAGTTACGTGACGTCATACTTAACTGTAGTTAGTGCTTTTGGTCGACTTTGCGTCACACCACGCAGTTAACTACAGTTAGTTCTAATAGGCCATTAACCCGCGACCCAATCGCACTTCATACTGGACGGTCAAACTTCATAATTTTGAGCATAATACTATGCTAGCATAATACTCATTTTGCAACATAATTCTGTTTTATTGCAGTTCTGAAAACTTTATGCTGATTTTTCCAGCATCTAAAAAGTGCAAAGTTGATAAAATCGCAGACACTTTAGGAATGGAACCTAGGCTTTTACCCAACTTTTCGATGCTGTTAGTTTTTAACAATTTTTGCTCATCAAATGTTTAACTGAATAATAACTATTATTATCATACATTGTAGTCACTACCTGTCTTCTCATCGGCTAAGAGTCTACAGTCTACAGTCAGCTCATCCTACAGATTATTCAGATTATGATTTCCAAGAGCAAAGTCAAGTTCACGGGTGGTGAATTCTATTCTTGTTGGACAATAATAAACTGTGTTCCGTGCGACAGTGCGTTTGTTTTTTCTTTACAACCATGAATAATAAATCAATTATTAGTTTCGGTTTTTGTGATATCCGGAATAATCAAGGCCTCGGTAAGCTTTGGCTTCGGCTGATAACACTTACCTTGACCTTGATAATTCCGGATATTACAAAAACCTCATCCAATAACTGTTTATTATTTATTGTGTCTATAGTCTAGGAGCCAGCTCCGAATAAAAGTCGATTCGTTGCACCCCCCTGCTATATTTGTCTGAATAGCACAAAATGATGGCACAATATCAAAGGAACACAGAATGATATTTTTTTATTGCTGGGACAGCGGGACATCACCCCGATATCGGACATTTTCTACAGGTTACCTTTTAGTCCCCCTTTGCTAATTATGCAAATTTTAATTCTGCCATGGAGTTTAAAAGTGTATAAAAATTTGGTCCAAATTCTCCAAACTTGGACACAGCATTAAACATTAACCATTCTTAGATTTAAGGACGTTCGCGCGAAAATCTTCTAACATTGATTTTTTTATAAAACTTTTGCTGCAGTTAGGCAATGAGTTACTCGTATCAGAAATGCAAAAAAAATGGGGGGTCACCGACTTCGTTTCGGTGATAAGATATCTGAAAGGTGACCCTAATTTCGAAAAATCGGCCTTCCCAACTCGATATGGCCCCATGTCTGTTAGTCCAAAAATATTGTTAATGAATCTCTAAAATGCAATTTTCGGTGCCAAATTTTGTATGAGTGGGTCTATTAAGCAAATTCGTTAGTAGTATAGGAGTTGGGGGTACCAGAGCATTTTTTGCAAAAATGCGCTGTTACCAAACCCAACTCAAATACTATTTTCCATATAATGGTTTCCATACAATGGTTTCCATATAATGGTGTTCATAAAATGGTGTCCATAAAATTGCGCTCGTATTTCTGGAATATACAATAGTTTCTATATAATGGTGTCCATAAAATTGCGCTCATATTTCTGGAATATACAATGGTGTCCATAAAATTGAGCTCGTATTTCTGGAATACTATATGTTTTCTTCTGATAATACCTCAACATTCTCTCATTGGATGTAATTAAAGAATGATCGCATAATGGCCATATGCATAACTGTTGATTCCGTCTTCTTGTAGATATCTTTTGTCATCAAAACAACTTTTATTCCCGTATAATCCATAAATCTTGTCATGTCGATGCTTCTTAGCAGCTCGTCTTTTATATCAGCATCACTTTTCTTCTGGGAACTTGAAAACAGTAATAAAGAACGTCTATTTATAGCAGACTAAGATATAAAAACATCTAAGTTGACAAAATGTGATAAAATCGTGCCACAACTCTGGTAGACAACTTTTCCTAAAATCATTTTCGATTTGAAACATGGAAAATTGATGTAACTCTACAAACTGAATTAATTGCGTCTTGTAGCAACGGTTTCTACGGAAATAACATGGAAATAGCTTAAGGACGTTCGCGCTAATTGTATATGCGCATCCTTACTGCGCACGCAATTCATGTCGCAACGCCATGCTACGTCATGCACGAGCGCGCGCGCAAGAGAAGAAATGTAAGCACGTGAAGGGCTGGTAGCCGTTTTGTTAACTTTGCTTAGATTTAACTCGCTTGGATGGTCGGTGACCCCCAATTTTTTTTTGATAGATAATTTTCTTTGACAATTCTCGACAGATTGTAAAAAAATGAACAAAAAATCAATGTAGGAAGTTTAAATTTTTTCCATTTTTCTACCCGCGCGACATCGAATACTCGCAACTTGCGGCTGTCAGAGTTTGCAAATGCTGTCGTTTACAGATTAGATTTCCTCTAAAGAACGTTACCAGTTGAACGAAAGTAGTATAGGAGTTGGGGGTACCAGAGCATTTTTTGCAAAAATGCGCTGTTACCAAACCCAACTCAAACATATTTTCCATATAATGGTTTCCATACAATGGTTTCCATATAATGGTGTTCATAAAATGGTGTCCATAAAATTGCGCTCGTATTTCTGGAATATACAATAGTTTCTATATAATGGTGTCCATAAAATTGCGCTCATATTTCTGGAATATACAATGGTGTCCATAAAATTGAGCTCGTATTTCTGGAATACTATATGTTTTCTTCTGATAATACCTCAACATTCTCTCATTGGATGTAATTAAAGAATGATCGCATAATGGCCATATGCATAACTGTTGATTCCGTCTTCTTGTAGATATCTTTTGTCATCAAAACAACTTTTATTCCCGTATAATCCATAAATCTTGTCATGTCGATGCTTCTTAGCAGCTCGTCTTTTATATCAGCATCACTTTTCTTCTGGGAACTTGACGTACAAGGTCCAACTTTCAAATTAGGTAAACCTTCCGGATCAGCAGCTAGTTCTGGGTATTTTTTCACTAACTCAGAGAAAATATTTTCAACATATTGTGGACTTTGATTTCCCTTTACAAGATCTCTCAACTTTGCCAGGTCTGTTCTAAACGCAATAAAACGCTGTTTATCCATCAGTGATATCAAAAGTGTGTGAAATATTATGCCTTCCACTCTTGTTTATATTGGTTGAGTTTCCCACGCGTGGGAATATTTATTGTCTCATCACCTTTTATGACAACCATCAAAGAGTTAGCATTTGGATTAAAAATAACATCTACGCAATGGAACAAAGATAGTTTCCCACGCGTGGGAATATTTATTGTGAGGAAATGAGTCATCAGATTGTAAACAGGATGGAGTTATCGGTGTGTGACATTCTCGGAAAAACAGGGGAAGCCCCCTATGAAATGAGTCATCACTATAGCTATTGTTTCAGATCACGAGAGAAAATATTTTCAACATATTATGGGGTTTGATTTAACTTTACAAGATCTCTCAACTTTGCCCGGTCTGTTCTAAACTCAATAAAACGCTGTTTATCCATCAGTGATATCAAAGGTGTGCGAAATATTATGCCTTCCACTCTTGTTTATATTGGTTCAGTTTCCCACGCGTGGGAATATTTATTGTTTCATCACCTTTTATGACAGCTTCCATGATTAGCATTTGGATTAAAAATAACATCTACGCAATGGAACAAAGATAGTTTCCCACGCGTGGGAATATTTATTGTGAGGAAATGACATCGTTCGGTAGCAATAAATTCGCGTTAGCCGATTTTTACATGTTCGCTATTTTTGTTTTCTGGGAATTTAGACACGTGCCGCTTATAGCTATTGTTTTAAAAATATTATCTCATATAATAGTATAGAATGAATTGTGATAAGATAATTCACGATGAGTTGAAAGCAATGGGTAATTTTATTTGTGATTTTTGTGACGTAAAATTAGTAGAAGTTGATAGTAGTGTGAGAGTGATCGAGTCATGTTGTAGTGAACAAGATATAAATAATATAGATGGCATGAGTGTTTGTCTAAATTGTGGTTCCGTACATGGATATAATTATGTTGAAGAGTATGTTAATTTTCATGAGAGTAAGTATAAAATACGGCGAAAATCGGTATATCATCGGAAATATCATATCCAAAACACAATAAATGACATCTGTAGCCAACACAAATTACAGATATCAAACAACAATAATAGAACTAAAATCATGAAAATTTTTGAGGAGATAGATAAAATTTTGCCACAGATAAATGGAAACCGAAAACGTATGATAAATATTGATTACATTTTAAAACAATTATTTAAGATGTTAAAATTACCAATTGAAAATTATATACCTTTATCTAAATCGAAAAGAACATTAACTTGCTATAAACAATATTGGGATAATATCCTATTGTTAATAGGTGATCAAATACAAACAATTATTAATAAATGATCCAATATCGTCATGCAAAGGGGGTTTTCCCTATGAATGAGTTATTGAATGAAAAGTTTGTTAGTAAAATTTACTCTAAAAGTTTACTCGGAAGTGAATTTTTTATCATATTGTTTCTCAAATTTTTCATCAAGAGTACAAAGATCAATTATCGTTTCGTCTAGCAACCTCATATTATTGATAAAATTGATATGGTTAAATTGCATTCCTCTTAAAAAAGACCGTAAATCAACGAGTACCTTCTCATATGTTGTGTATGCAAATTTAGACATTTCTATTTTTCTTTTATAGTTTTTAATTTCGCTGTATGTCTTAATCAATAAACCACTACCACTAATTACTCCTAAAATAATAGGGTTCAATGTTATTGAACCAGCTATTGTACCAATGGATATTAAAGAAACTGATGATAAATTAATAGCTAAATTCAATCTCTTGAAATATTTGAAAGCCTTCTTATAGCACCAAAAACGCTTGTGATAAAATCGATATAATGCTTTGATTTCAGATAGTTTTTCTTTGCTGATGCTTTTATCAATATGATTAAAATTGAAGATGTCTGTTTCAGTCATTTATATTATATATTTGGATAATAATAATTAAATTTTAGGATTTGAAAGAAGACAATATAATACACCACTTATTTGGCCCATTATTGGAGATCTTTTTACTTTCTTCGGCATTGAATTAAAACAATATGTATATCCAGGCCCTTTTTCATAGTCATTATAAAATCTTCCAAATGCATCATGAAAAATAGCATGTTTAATTAAAAATTGGTAATTGGTATTTAGAGTACAAGAACCTGGCCCTATTAATCCAATGTCAGAGTGTTTTTCTAATATTTGTTTAAATGATATTGGCTTATTCAAATAGTTAACGTACAAAAATTGATATATTAAAGCCGATTTTAATATTTCATCTTTAGTATTTGGATGTAAGTTTTTTTGGGTTGTGAAAAATTTATTACAAAAATTAATTGCTTGCTCCAAATTCGGCATGTATATTTATTGATTATATTATTTTAATCTCTTTCTTCACATATTATAGTTATTATGAATTGATATGCAGCATCAACACCTGTGCCTAAAAATGCATTAATGTTTAAAATGTTGCCTTCATCGATATTTGCATTTATATTATTTATAATTTGATTCTTTCCTCCCGTCCCCATATTTGATGGATAGACGGTATTGTTATTTACAACTCGAATTCTAACTATTTTGAAAATACCTTGTTGTAAATTTGGATCATTTTGATCTAATATATAGATCAAACATTTTTTCAGTGTGAGATTTGCAGGACATATGATGTTTCGCTGTCCTTCAAAATATATATGCCACTTCGCCAATGACTTGTCTAATTTTCCATAAAAAAATATTTTTCTTTTGCTATTTAATATTTTATATCCATTTAAATTAATATCTGTCTGCATTACCATGCGCTGATTTTCATAAACAAAGGGAGAATCATAAACAGAACTTTCAACATCTGATTGAGAACCTTTAACGCCATAAATAATCAGCTTTGCTGGGCCTTGAACGACATCGTCAGCTGTCCCTTTCCATTTCAGATCCAGATAAATGAATTCAGGTGGAGAAATCTGCCATTTATGCATGTGAATAATTGACCTTGAATACTTCACAAATTTTTTTGTTGATTGTTGATTGATATTCAGGCTTGTGCTCACAACGTCAACGCTCACACCCGTCATGGAAGCGGGAAAGAATTCAATACAAATCGTATATTCTCCTTCTGGAAGTTTTAACATGTTGAAACCAAGTCTCCCAGAGTATTCATTGAAAACATCTTTTGTTATTTTCAAATCATACGCCTTCTTATTGAAATGATGTGGAGAACTTGAAAAATCAGTTATTCCAGTCACTGTTATATTATGTTCAGAGCTGGATTCACTCGCATTCTCCATCAGATATCTGAATTCATCCTTCAAGTGGGAGGTTGACGATATATGCGATTCATTGACATATTTTTTGAGTTCAGCTTCTGTTTTGATCAGTTCCTCTGCCAGAGCTACTGTCTTGTTATTTAGCTGTGTGTCAACATATTGTTTTGATGTTGCTTCATTAGATGTTTTTGGATCGGGAAGACCGATGATTTTCTCCGATCCCATATCAAGAGTACCAGTCATTGTTCCACCTGATAAAGAAAGCCTTTTGTCTGCTTCATCATCTACATACCCTTTATTAGCAGCATTGTCGATTGCTGTTGGATCTTTTATATTGAAAATTGTATTATTATTCATATCCAAACCAGTCTCCATCGACAACATCTCTTTTCGAGATAAGAATATATTTTTGACATCATTATAACTAACAAGATTGTTGTAATTTGCAGCTAAATCCAAGTATGTCTGTTGTTTCGACTTAACAATATTAAAAAGTTCTTTCAAATCAATGTTTTTATTAACTTCATGAGTGTGATCAGGAACATCGGGATGATATTTTTTTAGAGTTATCATATTCACAGCTGAAAGATCTTGGTTTTCATCTGTGTTGATATTTATGATTTTCTTATTCTTCGCATCATATTGTTGACCGTCATAATTTAAAAAATGTGTCTTCCCATGGTAAAAAGGGAAAGCATCATTATCCCCAGCTGCTTGAACATTTAATAAAGAATGATAATTAGCATCTAAATGATCATTCAATACTATTCTTTTGTTTTTCATATATGCATCTGTAATATTAGCTTTTTTATTATTATGATTTTTAAGAGTTATCATATTAACAGCTGACAAATCATTGTTTTCATCTGTATCCATATTTGTAATCAATTTTCGGTCCATATCAATTTCACCAGGAAGAATTAATTTATGTCCCCGCATATCAAGATCCCCCACCATATGAGTTGTTCCATCTAATTTTAAATAATGCGTGTCTCCATACTCTTTATTAACAGCATCTTTTTCTGAAATTGGTGTTTTTAAATTTCTTATATTATTGTTTTTCATATCAAGATTTGCTGTAACTAATGGTAAATGCTTACTAACAAATGTATTTCTAATAAATTTGAAATCAACTACATCATTCAAACCAGTAACTGTTCCTATATTTACTATTTTTTTATTTTGCATATCATAATTACCATCATCTGTCAATTTGAAGCCAACGCCTGGCGGGCCTGGTGGCCCTTGTGATGTTGTTGTTGTTGTTGTTGTTGTTGATGGTAGTAATCCGTTTGAATAACTCATTATATATAATATGAGTATATTATATTTTTTCATTGAAATTCTTGGTTGTGAATTTCCTTGGTTTATCAATATATATGAAGCAATATGAATCATTAGTGGCTTTTTCATAGTCAGATTTTTTTATACCAAGCTCTCTACTAATCCTGTTTTGTTCGTTTGGAGAAGGAAATTCAAAAATGCAGTAATGTGTAGAGTTAAGACGGATACATTTGTCAGTGTCATAAAACGATTGACTAAGATATATGCAACTGCAATTTTTGTTTCTTGAGTTAGTGTAGTAGTTTCTTATTTCTGCATCATTTTTACTACCAGTATTAAGATAGTCATCAAAAATAACCAACTTTTGGTTATCACAATTTAATTCGGACAAAGGCAATATTTGATCATTACTTGCTTCAATAATTGGGTAACCCACCTCTTCACTGATTGGTTTCAATGTTTCCAGTAAATGTTGATATTTTGATTGTTCCAAGTTTTTAGCATATAGATAAATTTTATCGAAATAGAGTAGCCTATAGATCATGTCTAGCAGAACGTTTGTTTTTCCTGACCCAGATGGGCCGCAAATTAGCATCCGGAAGCATCGGTCAGGCATGAAAGGATATAACTGTTTATAATTTGAGGTTACATCATCATCGGCATCGTAATTTGGTATTATCATTTATATTATATGGGTATATTATTTCAATATAACATGGTGTATAACACGGTGTACAACACAGTGTACAACACGGTGTAAAATGCTCTTTTTTATATATGATTTCCAAATTTTATGTAACGTAATAATATAACAATAAATGAGTTTACTTAAATGGAAAGAACTTGCAAAGAGTAAATCTCTATTAGGTAATAAGATTAATCTTGTACATGATGCAATCACAAAACATAATCTTAGTCATAAGATAAGTCAAGAGTCATTGGCTAAGGTATTCAAACCTGTGACTAGTAAATTAGATGATGTTATCGACAGTAATGTAGATTTAAGGGTACCCATAAGAAAGAAAAGAGCACCTAAAAAAGCTGATCAAGGTATTGATTATATGCCTGAAGTTGACCCTTTCGAAGACATGCAAGTTGATGATTTATTTGGTGATTATGTCCCACCAAATCAAGAAAAACAAATGGTGCCAAAACCACCAACATATGAAGAATCTTTACAAGATCTTCTGGAAGGAAATAAGGATATTTATGTTGATCCTCAGTACTTTGGTGATGAACCAGATGAATTACCACCAAAATATGAAGAAGAGATGGACTATGGATTAGATGATGAAGATATAAGTAATGAGATTTTGAATGATATTGGTATTACGGATTATGAAAATGTGGAAATGAGGTTAAATCAACCAGAAATGACACCCCAAAAGACTAAGGCCTATCTTAATAAGATTATAAATGATGCAAAATCAAAAAGGAGTCAATTAAGTGGTTATAAGTCACATGTTACAAAACAGTTCAAAAGTGGGGCTATATCAGAAGCTGAGAGACAAATGCGAAACAAAAGAATAGACAATGCAAGAGTTACTTTAAATGAATACATAAAACATTATAATACTAAATTGGAAACAATAAAAGGTTCTGGAATCCAGAGTCGGGGAAAAAAACAGAGAGGTGGAAATATTATGTTTTTTAATGATGTAAAGCAGCTTTTAAAAAAATTGGAATTGATTATTGGTGAAAGATTGGCAGGGAATACCAGCATTGAGATGCGAAATATGGGAGTAACTATATTGGACACATTATTGAAAATATCGAAAATCAATAGATCGCAGTATAATAAATTGTATGGTCAATATTTTAAAAATATAATGTAACTTTATTATATATGGAACGAGAGATAGTATTATCCTCCTATAGTGTGAAGTCCCAATTAAATAATAAACCTGAAGATTTCACAACAAAATTTACTAGACAAATGATATTGGATAGTAATTCTCAATATGTTATCGGTCTTAACAGAATTATCAATATGAGTTTCACATGGTTCAATGTTAACGCAGGATACAACAATCAATTAATAAAATATAGCTCTAATAATGGTACAACTTATCACAACATACAATTTCCATCAGGAGTATGGAATTATACTGATTTCGATGAATATATAAAAGATATAACAAAGAACGGTGATGAATATCCAATCACTCTTGAATTTGATCAGACAACATTTAGGGTTACGATTACATTGGCTCAGAATTATCAGCTTGATTTAACGCATTCCAATTTTAATGATCTAATCGGGTTTGATAAGACAGTATTGACAAGTGGAACAAATATTGGTCCTAGAGTACCAAATCTAAGTCAAGACACCGATATTTTGAATATCCATTGTGACCTAATTAATGATTCACTTGTCGACGGTCAAGATACAGACATCATTTATAGCTTCTCTACCAGTGTACTCCAACCTAGTTATAGCTTCACTTTAGAACCTAAACGGGTTACATATAACCCAGTTAATAAAAATACTATCAGTAGTATCCGAATATACATCACAGATGGAAAAAGAAGATTAGTTAACTTGAATGGCGCAGATACAGCTTTCTCACTGATTCTGAAAAGTATAGAATAATATAACATAATAGTATAATGAAACCGTATGAATTCAAAAGATTTTACCATCCAAAACTTGGTAAATTTGTATACAGACACAAAGGATCGGGAATTATCGTTGATAATATTTTCAAACCGTTGAAGAGTGTTGCATCATCTGTTTTCAAGAAATTTGCTAAGCCAATAGCAAAGAAGGCGTTAGAATCGGGGATATCCCATGCAGGTGAGCGACTGGGTAAGGCGGTATCTCAAAAATCTGGTGATTTGATAATGAAAAGATTGACAAATTTGAGAAAAGGAGCTACAAGACAAACAGCAATTGTTCCATCCTCACCCATTAAACAGCTGCAGCAACATTATCAGCCAAAACTAGATCAAGAAAGTACTGATATGATACTGAATAGACTCATTTCTGGAGATGGTTTGAGGAGAAGACGTAGAGTTAGATTTGTATAGAATCAATGAATATATTTTTTAATTGTTAAAATTATATAACATAATAATATATGTCTTTTAGAACAGATAATTTTCTACAAAGAAATGAGTTGGTGCGATTCCAACTCGATGATGTAATCAGGTCTCCAGCTAACGGTCAACACCAAACGAAAAATGGTTATAAATTTACAATTAATGATCGATCGAGTTTCTACGATTGGTACAATGCCTATATTGAAGTCCAATTCCAACTACAGAAATTAGCAGACGGAGCAGGATATGCTGCTGCTGATCGAATAACGGTAATTAATGGAGGGCATTCCTTAATTGACCACATAATGATTAAATCTGCAGGAAAAATAGTTTATGACACTGACAATCTCCATAAAGTCACTTTTGTTAAAAACCTGCTAGAGTATTCTGATGATTACAGTAGATCAGTTGCTAAAAACAGTTTCTGGTATTTGGACACGAATGCTACAACAGCTGCGAATAACACAGGATTTGAAGCTCGCAGGTTGCAAACTCAAGCTCTGCGCGATAATGGTACAGGTGGTCCTAAAAACATTAATGTGATCATACCATTGAACAGGTTCTCATTTTTTGAAGAACTTGAAGATAAGATGCTTGTACCAATGCAAATACAATTTAACATTGAGCTACAAAACGATGGTGAACTCATTCACATGGCTAATGGAACTGATGCTGGAAGAATTGTTGTTAACAGGTTTTTGCTCTGGGTGCCAAAACTAACTCCAAAGGATTCATTGTATGACAATTTCGTTAGTTCATTTCTTAAAGAAACTCAGTGGAAATATTTAAGGGAAATGTACGAAGCATCAGCTCCTACACAATCATCAGGATTTTTCCAGATTTCAAGCAGTATTGACAATGTCAAACACATTTTTGTTTACTTGAAAAGAACAAACCCGCCTAATGATGCAGTTGAAGAAGACAGTCCTTATCTAATGGACACTTTTAAACTTAATGCTGCTAATAATAACTCTTCCCTTTTAAACTGTAGACTAGAATATGGAAATGGAGTCTTTTATCCAGAAACAGAGTATGATACAGAATCAAAAGTGAGAATCTTTAACGATTTGATGTCATATACTATGCGGAAAAATGACTATAACAGCGGAACTCAGCTGAACTTAGCAAACTATAGTTCTCTGTATGGGTTGATTTACTTTAATCTTACGTATCAAACTGAAAAAATAACAAGAGATCCGAAACAGCTAATCTTCAGGTATAGACTAAGCCAGAATGCAGCTGCAAACTTCAATGTTCATGCTGTAGTCCTATATGAAGAATCTGTTGTCATTGACAAGGTGGGTAATGAATTGGTTATAGTGTAAAATTGTATAATAAGTAATGTATTACTAATAAAAATAAATATCCTTATTTCATATATGTTTTATAACTGGAAAAAATTATATAACATATATTATATACAGCAAATGACTCAGCTTTTTGAAATCAAAGTAAATTTGTCTGACAATCAAAAGAAGAATCTTGGCAATGCTTTCAAAAAAAGGGAAACTATTGTTCTCAGACTATCAAATGAATCTCTGAATGGAAATGATATTCTATATGTACCAGCAATGGTAAAGAAGAGATTGGAGAAGAATCGTATGATGAATAAAGGTATGGATATTAAACTTGTCAAAAGTAATATTAGAAAACAGGTTGGAGGTAGTCTACTAACTTCTATCTTAAGTATTGGCAAGACACTAGCACCAACTATAGGTAAAACCCTTGGGCTATCAGCTCTTGCTGGATTGGCTTCAGAAGGTGCTTCTCAGATTGTGAAATCAATATCTGGCAAAGGCGTACAGTCGGGTGGTTTTCTCGTACCACAAGACAAAATTAATAAGCTGATAGAATATAAGCATCTTTTATCGACGAAACAAAAACAGGATATATTGAATGCCCTTCAATCAGGTTCAGGTGTTCATGTAAAACCAACAAAAACACAATCAGGTGGATTTTTAGGCACTCTGTTGGCAAGCATTGGTGTTCCACTCCTTCTAAATGCTTTGACTGGTAAAACTGGTAGTGGGGCTCCACGAATGGGAATTAGTAAGAAAAAAGGGGGTAAGGGAGCTCCGAGGATTGGAGTATATAGACCACCTCCATTTATAGGTTCATGGGATAATCCAATTGGTATGGGTATTAAAAAAAAAACTACCAAAAAAAACAAGTCGGGAGAAGGCATACTATTAGGGAAAAACAGCCCATTCAATGGCATCCCACTACTAGGGGCAATACTGTAAAACCAAAATTCCATAAAGATATCCCGTTAAGTAATCATGATCTAATAAAATGGTGTAGATATTTGAACATCCCAATCAAAGATGTTCTGTCAAGGGATGAAAGAGTTTCACATAACCATAGACAGGCGTTATTTATCTACAATCTTGAACCCTCATATATGAGTGGAAGCCATTGGGTGGCCACATATGTCAAAGACAACGTGATAAATTATTTTGACAGTTTTGGTATGCCCCCATTTCAAGAGATCGTAAATCATACAAAAAGAAAGAATTTGATTCTGTTACATCAAAACAATCAAATCCAAAATATAAAAACGTCAACATGTGGTTACTTCTGTTTATACTTTCTGAATGAAATGAATAAAGGGAATTCATATTACAATCTATTGGAAGTGTTCGACATATATGACACAATGAAGAATGAGAGATTCCTCGAACATTATTTCAAAAATATCTAACTTATATATATAATGGTTAAATCATATTGTGTAAAACAGAAGAAGCAAACAAAATCGGTACCTGGTACTGAAAAACTTGTTAAAACAAAAAATAATCGTCTTATGCTAAAATCTCAATGTAGCGAATGTGGGGCTACTAAAACACGTTTTGTATCCAATAAAGATTTAAAATAAATAGCCAGTCAGAGATGGCTGGCGGATTTTTAGATATAGAAGGTAGTCACAGTCTTGGTGAAATAGCAGCTAAAAGCGCTTTAAAAGGTTTGTATAATTTAGGTAGAATCGGAGCATCAAAGGCAATTAAATCTGATTTTGCAAAACGAAAGATTAAAGGTACTGTAAACAAATACCTTGATCAAGCGCTTAACAGTTTCACATCGGATTTATCGAAAAAACTAGACCCTATTCATGGTGGTGCTGTTGATATTCATAAGGCTATCGGTAAATTACCAAAACCCAAAGGCGGTTGGACATTACCCGGTCATAAATATACTGGGCCTTATAATGATTTAGAGAGTCAAGTGAAATATGACCCAACAACTGGCCAAATATTAGAAATATATGACCAACCTACAGGAAGAACGGATGCCATTGCCATGCAGCACGATGTTGATTATAGTGTTTGTAAAGACGACAGAAAGTGCAAGAATAGAGCAGACAGAAAAATGGTCAAAGCTTTAGATGAAGTACCATATGATGAGAGACAATGGGGTCATTGGTTGGCTAGAAACACGATTGATATAAAACAGAAATTAGGCCTTCGGTGTTAAACAAAAAAGGAAGCCAAAAAACGGAAAGCGGCGTTGAGTAAAAATGATTGGGCTCAACAATTAGCCGATGAATTACATAAGCCAATCAAACGAAAATTTAAAACAAGAAGAGTTATTGTTAATGGAATAGATGATATTTGGAGCGCTGACCTTGTAGAAATGCAGAAGTTTTCAAAATGGAATAAAGGATATAGATATTTGTTAAACATCATTGATGTGTTTTCAAAATTTGCTTGGAGCATTCCCATTAAAAATAAAACCGGTAATACAATTACTGAATCATTTGATGATGTTATTAAAAAGTATAAAAGAAAACCGAAATATTTATGGGTAGATCAAGGATCTGAATTCTATAATAAAACTTTCAAAGACTGGCTAAAGAAAAATAATATTGAGATGTATTCTACTTTCAATGAAGGTAAAGCTGTTGTTATTGAGAGATTTAACAGAACATTAAAATCTAAAATGTGGAAACAATTTACAGCTCAAAATACAACACAATATTTAGACATGTTACCAAAACTATTAAATGAATACAACAGTACAAAGCATTCAAGCATCAAAATGAAACCGGCAGAAGTAAATAAAAAGAACGAGGGAAGTGTATATCTCACTTTATATGGTGATATGGAACCATCATCATCAAAAGTAAAATTCAAAGTTGGTGATAAGGTTAGAATTTCAAAGTATAAAAGAAAGGTATTTGATAAAGGATATACAAGTAATTGGACTGAAGAGGTATTCACAGTTGATAAAATCCAATACACAAACCCCATTACATATAAGTTAAAGGATCTTAATAATGAATCAATAGAAGGGTCATTTTATGAACCTGAATTACAATTAGCAAAACAGGATGTATTCAGAATTGGCAAAGTCATTAGGAGGGATTACAAGAAAAAACAAGCTTTGGTATCATGGTCTGGTTATCCAAAAGAATTTAATTCATGGATACCGTTAAAAGATGTCAAAAATATCTAACATATATGTATCATGAGTGGCATTGAGAAATATATCAAAAAAATAAATTTTCAAATTCAGGAATGTGAAGATGAAATAGACAATCTTCATGATAAAATATATGATAATGAGCGTAGATTGGATCTGTTACAATATAAAAAGAAATTATTGAAACTTTATCATAAAAAAATACATGAAATTAATGAAGATATAACATTGAAACAGTTATTGAATATTATCTGCAATGAGATAGAAAACAATAGATACGATGATGAATGTAATGTGTTGAAACAAACCAAAGTTGATAATGTCGAATATCTCAAACGTGAAAATAATATTTTTACACCTGTGAATACAACAAGTAATGCAAATTTGATTAATGAGACTTAGCTTTAAAAAAGGTTTAAAGAGATGTTACTATTTACAAGTATCCCAGAAATTTCTGAGATATTTATATCTTTGCATTCGCTATTCATTGGTAGCCAAAAATATTAATGTTTCTGGCTATTATCAACCATATTTAAACGCACTAAAATGACTTAAAAAAATAATCATACTATATAGTAATGGTAAAACAATCAAGGGGAAGACCTAAAAAGTATATGACCGATGAAGAAAAACGTATTATGGGACGTCTTTATTGTAAGAAGTATAATGACAACCCAGATAATAAATATCATTGCATTGAATGTAATAAATATTTTCATCCTGCAAGTAAATATAAACACAATAAAACTATGGTGCATAAATTGAATGCACAAAAATACAACAGCGAATAACGCAAGGCGATCATAAAAAGATAATCATATATGACCAATCATATATAACTATCTCAAATTATTTCAAAAATGATGCCAAAATAAACGCACTATAAAAGGTACTTAAAGAAATATTATATAATTATATATATATAGATAATGGGAACATCAGACTTAACAAAATTGAGTAAGTCTCAACTAATCCAAATGATATTAAAGCTACAGAAGAAAAAACCTGCATTTATGGTGGTAGATGATACCAAACCAGTTCCAACACCAAGGACTGTCAAACCAGTTCCAACACCAGGGACTGTAAAACCAATCCCAGCACCTCGTAAGAGTGTAAATCAAATGGTTCAAGATTATGAAAACAAGATAATTGTTCCACCAGTGCCAGCACCAAGGACTAAAAAACCAGTCCCATTACCAAGAACTAAGATAGAGCAAACAGATAAAGCTCTGAAAGGCTATACTAAGTCTTTTGAAATTAATATAAAAAACAACAAAGACCCGCTAGTGCAACTACAAAACACAAGAAAGGCTATTGAATATCATATTATAAGTACACTAAAATCCATGAAAGGACTGAAATTTGTTGAAACACTAAAGGTAATATTTACAAAAATATCAAATGGAGAAACAGTGTACAAAACTGCCTATTTCAACAGTCTAGTTCAAACAATCATAAATAATCTAGAGATCGCTGAATCACTACAAGTGTCAAAGCAAAACATATTAAACAAGATTGCAGTTTGGATTTCAGAGGGATCTGGTTGGACTGTTCAATCAGTGGACAATCATTATCTCAATATTGTAAAATATCAACCAATGAGAGGCTCTTCATATATTAAACTACCTCAAGAACTCAGAAACAGTGCGAAAGGATTGATCAACATAAAAAATGAGGATAATGAATGCTTTAGGTGGTGTCACATCAGACATATAAATCCTCAAGACAAAGACCCACAGAGAATTAAAAAAGTTGACAAACCATTCATTGAAAATTTAAATTATTCGGGGATTGAATTCCCAGTCACCACCAAACAGTACAACAAGATTGAAAAACAAAATAAGATCAACATCAATGTTTTCGGTTATGAAGACAAACAACCATACCCAGTTTATGTATCAAAAAAAAAATATGAAGACCGCATGAATCTTCTTCTGATAACAGAAAATGAAAACAAGCACTATGTCTTAATTAAAGATTTTAACAAGTTAATGTACAATCAGACAAAACACAAAGAAAGAAAACATTTCTGCATGTATTGTCTTCAATGCTTCAGCTCTGAAAGAGTATTAACTGATCATAAAGAAAACTGCATGCAAGTAAATGGCACACAAGCGATAAAAATGCCTGACAAAGACAATAATATACTAAAATTCAACAATTTCCATAAACAACTACCAGTACCATTTGTTATTTATGCAGATTTCGAAGCAATTACTGAAAAAATACATGGTTGTCAACCTAATAATGATAAATCATACACAGAGGCTTATCAGAAGCATACAGACTGTAGTTATGGTTATAAGGTCGTTTGTTGCTATGATGATAAATACACTAAACCAGAGCAAATATATAGGGGCGAAAAAGCCGTTTACAAATTTATGGAAGCTATGCTGGGGGAAGTTAAATATTGTAAGAATGTAATGAAAAAAGAATTCAATAAACCATTAAAAATGACAAAAGATGATGAAGAGGAATTTCAAAAAGCTAAAGAATGTCATATATGTGATCAAAAGTATGCAGAGAAAGATATTAGAGTTCGAGATCATTGTCATATAACTGGTAAATACAGAGGCTCGGCTCACCAAGAATGTAATCTGAAACTCAGAGTAAATCCAGCAGAGATAAAAATTCCGGTTATATTCCATAATCTAAGAGGTTATGATAGTCATTTTATAATGCAAGAGATTGGTGAAATAGTCAAGAAGTATACATACAAAAATAAGAAAGGAGAAGACAAACAGATGAACATAAATGCTATACCAAACAACATGGAAAAGTATATGGCTTTCATGCTTGGTAATCATCTGACCTTCATTGATAGTTTCCAGTTTATGAGCTCTAGTTTAGAAAAACTGGTAAGCAATCTACCAAAAGAATCATTAAAATATACTTCTCAACAATTCAAAGGTGAAAAGCTTAATTTAATGTCACAAAAAGGAGTCTATCCATACGACTTCATGGACAGTTTTGATAAATTCAATAAAAAACTACCACTCAAAGAAGAATTTTACAGCATATTAAATGATAAATGTCTATCAGATGAAGACTATAAGCATGCTCAAACTGTTTGGGAAACATTCAGGCTCAAAAATATGGGTGAGTACCATGATTTATATCTTAAATCTGACATCCTTCTGTTAGCTGATGTATTTGAAAACTTTCGAAAGACCTGTCTGCAATACTACAAATTAGACCCGTGTCATTATTTTACATCTCCCGGCTTATCTTGGGACGCTATGCTAAAAATGACTAATATTAAATTAGAACTGATGACTGATATTAACATGTTTCAATTCATTGAAAAGGGTATGAGAGGTGGTATTTCTTATATAGCTAATCGATATGGAAAAGCAAACAATAAATACATGAAATCATACAATGAGAAGGCGCCCTCAAAGTATATTATGTATCTTGATGCTAACAATCTCTATGGTTGGGCTATGTCGCAATACCTACCAACCGGTGGTTTCAAATGGATGACAGAAAATCAAATTGCAAAAAGATAGCTACTAAATATAATATATCAACAGGCCTTGTACAAAAACTGATTCCAACTTTAAGAAACAAAGAAAAGTATGTTCTTCATTACAGAAACCTACAATTATACACTGATCTCGGTTTGAAAATAACTAAAGTTTATCGAGTACTAGAGTTCAATCAGTCCGCATGGTTGAAGCAATATATTGATTTCAACACTCAGAAAAGAACTAATGCTAAAAATGCTTTTGAGAAAGATTTCTTCAAACTTATGAATAATTCAGTATTTGGAAAAACAATGGAAAATATCAGAAAGAGAATAGATGTTAGATTAGTAACTGATGAGAAGAAACTATTAAAAATGACTTCTAAACCTACATATGTAAGTAGTAAAATCTTCAATGAAAACCTTGTAGCCGTTCATAAGATCAAAGAAACACTAACCCTCAACAGGCCGGCATATGTGGGTATGTGTATCCTCGATCTTAGTAAGACATTAATGTATGATTTTCATTATAACTACATCAAAAAGAAGTATAATAAAGCTAGACTTCTATTTACTGATACAGACAGTTTAACTTATGAAATAGAAGCCGAAGATGTCTACTCAGACTTCTGGAATGATAAACATTTGTTTGATAACAGCGACTACCCTGAAAGCTCGTCGTATTTCAATACAACTAATAAAAAAGTAATTGGTAAATTCAAAGATGAGGCTGCAGGAGTTCCTATTTGTGAATTTGTTGGTTTACGATCAAAAATGTATAGCTATATGAAAGACAACCAATCCGGAAGTAAGACTGCTAAAGGGATTAAAAAGAATATTATCAAAAATAATATCAAACATGAAAACTATAAAAATACGCTATTTGAAAAAAAACAGATGCATCATAGAATGAAAACAATCAGAAGTCAAAACCATCAATTAGGAAGTTATGAAATCAATAAAGTATCACTCAGTTGTTTTGATGACAAAAGATATCTACAAGAAGACGGAATCAACAGTTATGCATATGGCCATTATGCGATCATTCTTTAATTACATCCAATGAGAGAATGTTGAGGTATTATCAGAAGAAAACATATAGTATTCCAGAAATACGAGCTCAATTTTATGGACACCATTGTATATTCCAGAAATATGAGCGCAATTTTATGGACACCATTATATAGAAACTATTGTATATTCCAGAAATACGAGCGCAATTTTATGGACACCATTTTATGAACACCATTATATGGAAACCATTGTATGGAAACCATTATATGGAAAATAGTATTTGAGTTGGGTTTGGTAACAGCGCATTTTTGCAAAAAATGCTCTGGTACCCCCAACTCCTATACTACTTTCGTTCAACTGGTAACGTTCTTTAGAGGAAATCTAATCTGTAAACGACAGCATTTGCAAACTCTGACAGCCGCAAGTTGCGAGTATTCGATGTCGCGCGGGTAGAAAAATGGAAAAAATTTAAACTTCCTACATTGATTTTTTGTTCATTTTTTTACAATCTGTCGAGAATTGTCAAAGAAAATTATCTATCAAAAAAAAATTGGGGGTCACCGACCATCCAAGCGAGTTAAATCTAAGCAAAGTTAACAAAACGGCTACCAGCCCTTCACGTGCTTACATTTCTTCTCTTGCGCGCGCGCTCGTGCATGACGTAGCATGGCGTTGCGACATGAATTGCGTGCGCAGTAAGGATGCGCATATACAATTAGCGCGAACGTCCTTAAGCTATTTCCATGTTATTTCCGTAGAAACCGTTGCTACAAGACGCAATTAATTCAGTTTGTAGAGTTACATCAATTTTCCATGTTTCAAATCGAAAATGATTTTAGGAAAAGTTGTCTACCAGAGTTGTGGCACGATTTTATCACATTTTGTCAACTTAGATGTTTTTATATCTTAGTCTGCTATAAATAGACGTTCTTTATTACTGTTTTCAAGCGTCAAACCTCAAAGTTTGGTCAACGGACGCTTCAAGACATGCCACAGTCGATTACGCTTTCTCGTATTGGAATAACACATATAATGGAATGATACATGAAACCTATAGTCCTTAATCTTATAGTTATTGCAATAGCCATAGCTCCTGGAAGAGTAAGTAATGTCCAGGATTGCACGCAGACGGGGAGCACACTACTCCATGATAGGCATTACAAAGTGTCCTCATCTATAAAAGTTCCCCAAAACACACAAAATTCTGTCACATATGAAGTAATATGAAAATGACAAATAACAGTCAAATATGAAGTATTTCTTAAACAATACATATCCCTTATTCGATGGCTCAACAGATAATACGCGCGGATATTTTACGAGTTGCGTGTATTTTTTCGAGCCCTGCAGGGGCGAGAAAAAAGGCGAGCAATAAGTAAAATGTCCGCACGTATTATCTGTTAAACCATCGAATAATGGATTTATTATTCGACTGAAATTCTGTTATTTATAATAGCTCGTGTCTTGAAACCGGGGCACTAAGGTGTAATACGGCAATCTACTGTGTAATACGCTCGGATATTTTTCGTGTTCTCTTTCCCTTATAAGGTAAAATGACGTCACAATCGAATAATAATTGCGTGTAATCATAAGTGCCAAAACCCCAACTAAACAAACTTTTATTACTTTTATGATTCCAAGGTGAGTTTTGTTGGAGGGATCTCATAGCTGTCCTGGGACCCTGGAACTACTGCATAGTGTCTTCAGTGCCTTTCCCTTGTCGATGGAGGATAACCCGCTCGTGTTGTGACATCGTGTGATAGCATGACGACCGTTAGAATCCCATCACACACTGCGCTGCTGAGCGTATTCTGGAGATTGCGGATAGGTATGTAACGGTATTTGGTCTTGAACGACAGCTGGTTGCACAGCAGAGATGTAAAGAAGTGCACAAAAAGCACTGCAAAGTCTGTGTCACGGGACTGGATGACGATCCTTCCACAGGATTCTGAAGCTTTCTTAACATACAGAAGGATTATTGTACTTGCCTATTCGTAGTCATTCTGAAGCTCTAATAAGACTGGCATTAGGACGTCTTATGGTTACACAACTTCACCTGCATTGGTTTGGTCACAGAAGCTTTCAGCGATCAATAACCTCTTTCCAGGTCGGATCATCGACTTCTTTGCCATCTCACATCATGTATAGCAAAGGAAATGCACTATTGACGTCCTGCCCGCGGCATTACTAATTTATTTGGCCCAGTGCTTTAGTTCGGATTTGGAGCCTTTCCAGAGTTGATATGGATTTCAAGCGCGCTGCTCACTCCTTGTCGTTCTCTTTCTCTTCCTTTGTTGGAATTTTGGTTGCCTTGAATAATTCTCCCTACTAAGTTTCGCTGTGATTACTCTAAATAGCTTCTTCAAAAATGGTTCATCCAGCTAACTTCAGAGATTGCGATCCCATGCCATCGAAGATCAAGGCTGCTTCCAGCTCACTTCTAGGGAGCCTTCCCTATATTAAAGAAGGCTAACAAACGACCAAACAAGCTTTTGTCAGCATGGTTACTTCCTTCTCTTCTGCACCTCTGATATTACCCGTTTTGAACAAAGGCGCCATCGTCATCACATCGGCCTTTGTGATTTTATCCCAAAAATCAAAGGCATCGCTGGGAGGCATTTTGGATGCAAATTCTTACACTCAGGCTGCCCCGGCTGTTTGGCGCCTATAAGTTGGTTTGCTTTCTCAGTTGGCATCACTAAGCTTAAGTCGCAATATTGAGGAATGTAGCTGGTTCCTCGTCTTCCCAAACCAGATGAAAGGGGATTAATTTCTGGACATCCATCTTATCCCTTATTTTACTGAGTCCTCCTTCCTCGACGTCGCACATCTGCTTGGTGGCAGCATTAACTGCAGTCCTTTCGTGGCTTGTACGAAACCATCTATCAAGTGCAGCAGAATTTGTGGAAATGCCAACTATCCCCTCTCGCGTCTTCCTGTTATGATATGCCGTTTGTTCAAACCCATGACTGTCCAAACCTGGAAGAAAGGCGGTTCCAACCTGCTGAAGGAGTGGTTTCCCTTTTCAAATATTCGATGTACTTGTGGAGCCATAGTTGGAAGTAACCTTATGTCAGACGTCATCTGCGAAAACAAGGATTACATCGCCCGGGAATGTCCTCGGCAACACTTGCAGCTGGGCCAGCTTACGCGCTTCTCGCTGTACAACACCTACCACTGTTGACCGTCGTCCGTGAGTGCTGAACACGAGCACAGGCTCCACAGCTGACTGACTTGGCAGAGATATTCTTTTAAAGGAATGATCGGCAAATAATGCTGCTTTTGTTTCGGCCAGTATTGTTTCCTTTGAAACACCACCATAGTAGTGGCAAGCGTTGTTCCCATTCCATCTTTCCATGTCGATGTTATCTTCGGCAATTTGTATAAACGTGCCAGGCATAAATTAGAGGGCGTCACAACCTTCTGCTGCGATGACTTCGCGATAATTCCATATGCAGTACTGGTGTCCATGATGTCTTTGAATAACGAACAATTACAATTATACTTATCGTCGCGACATACTGGCTCAGCCCTCGCCGGTTAATAATAAGCACTAGGCTTTCCACCTCTGGTTAACTAGTTTGATACTGCAGACACTGAGTTGACCTGAATTCAGTTTTGTGTGAGAAACAACAGTCGACAACAAACAAGCGGGAGTAAAACTTTTGTTTTTCGAAAGAATGCTGGCGCTTTTATACGTTTAGAAAAGAAAAAAGTTAAAGAGTAAAGATGTACATATAGACAAAAGTCATGCTTTAAAACTGACACTGAAAACTTAACACCAATTGATTTCGATTTGAACCGAATTTGAATGCATTTCTAATTCGCTTCCAAGTTTATATTCTAAAGAAAACTATGGAAACGGGATATTAGATATTACAATGTATTCAAACCAAAAAAATAGTCACGTTGATTCTTTATATCTGTGTTGTTTCTGCCTGCTCTTGCTGGAGCTGTGGTTAATGCAATCTTTTCAGAAAAGTTCTAGTTTTTATGTGTGACCAATACGGAAACTAAAAAACCACAGTGGTGCGTCTTGAAAAGTTCTCGGGGATTTTAAGCTTGAAAACAATTAAAAAGGGCATTTCAGTTGATAAAATGGGACAAAATCCGTACGTATTTTCCTTTTGGAGCGTAGAAAATTACTATAACTCTATCCACTGGATTAATCTTGTCTCCTAGCAACAGTTACTAAGGATACAGTCCGAAACATTCCTAATTAAAGAATGACGTATGTTTGATGCTATGTCTAAGTTTGGCTTATTTGGACCAAATATTGCACACTTTACAATTAATTGAAACTCCACGGCACAACTCAAATTTGCATATTTATTAGCGAAGTGCGGTAAAAAGGTACCCGGTAAAAAATGCCTGATATCGGGGTGAAGTCCCGCTGGCCTATCAATAAAAGATGTCATTCTGTATTTCTTAGATATTGTGCTATCATTTTTTGCTATTCAGACAAATATAGCACGGAGGTGCAACGAAATTCATTAATTTTCCAGGCCTCTTTTCAGACTTGGCTCTTAGACTATAGACGTCGATCAAAGGAAAGCCATTAACATTTTTTAATTCCAACGTCCATTAAAACTCAACTTTATTCGCCTCCTTTAAATGTGTTGGGTCTTGCTTGATTGGTAACCGCTATATAAATGAAAGTATTAACACCTAATTATCCTAGGGAAGTTCCTTTTAAATTATTTTATTGTTAAATGGTGGTGCAAAAGTGAAAGTTAAAATCTAAAAGCTTTCATCACTCTCGATTGATATCGGATAAATTGGTTTTAGCAATCGTCTCTCGCTCACAAATCCTGTCATTTGCTATCTTCAACGAAAGCTGTGTTGTTATGATATGCCAACCCAACTGCAGAAAAATCATCCCAGCAGCCGTCATCTAAACATTTAAGCAACTCTTCCGAGGGATCTTTATTGGTATTATAGCAATCAAGGCGTTGGACGTCAACGACATCACTGTCTTCTTGATAATCATCATCATCATCATCATCATCATCATCATCATCGTCATCGTCGTCATCGTCATCGTCATCATCGTCATCATCATCATTATTGTCGTTTGCTAAGAACGTGCATCCTGTTATTAGTCTCTGGCCGTTCGTTTCTTTTAGTGGAGACAGATCGATATGAAAACATGATGACAAAACAGCAGATCCACCAAGGTTTACGATACCCATAGTTTCACTATCACTTGATATCGATTCCTGGCTGATGCCAGCAGATGCAAAGTGAGTATGGCTCAGCTTTTCCTCAGTTTTGCAAGTTTCCCAATCATAGACAATAGCTGTATCATTATCAAATGCTCCCTGACAGAACAGTGAGGCTTTTCGACTGCGATACATAACCGGTGTAAAATTAGCCGCAGAAAAAGACCAATTGGATCTCCACGAATCATTTTCTTCTTGAACGCCTACAGCATCTGACAGGTCAACACTTTGAACTTCATTTGTCAATTTCTTGGAAATATCGACATCTTCTTTTCCTTGTGGCGTGTAACCGAAAACCTTTTGCAATATCTGACTCACGATGAAGTCTGAAATTTCCAATTCTTCTTGTTCCAAATCGTCGACACCAGAATTGGAGTAGGAAAAATTTAGAACGGCCACAAACATATTTGCAGTGACAATCACCGTAGTGAACATGAAACTGAAGAGGAACAGCCTGCCAAAAATAAATCGTTCTTCCTCTAGTTCGTCTATCAGACCGGTGCTTCCGACGACCATCAGGAACTGCGATATAAAAGCTTTGGGAAACGACGAGAAGGTTGAATATTCAGAACCAAATGCAATCACTCCTGATGCAGCGTAACCGGTAAAAGTTACACAAAATATCACAAAAAATGACACTATCGATGCAAAGTAACGTCTCATAAATGAAGAAAATTTTATCACTTGGACGTTGAAATAAAAACACCTCAGAAGACGGAGAGTGGCAGTGGCGCATGTAATGCAGATAAATACAGTCTCAGCCTCAAACAGCAGCAGCGCTTGGTGAAAGTTTACTGTTACAAAAGGATTCTCTTTCAGTTTTGCTAACGTTTTAGCCAACTCTTTAGATTTTTTCCATTGAAGAAGTAATGCACAAGACGCAGAAAAGATCTGAAAAAGTTCCAGCCAGTTCCAAACAGAATTGAAGTATGAGCATCTTTGACGGAATAATTTGACGCATTCCTTGATAAAGCAGAAACCAAGAAACAGCCCAAAAAGCAGTACAAAAAATAAATATGTACTATGGGCCTGTGAATGAGTGGGTGTAAGAGGTACAATTCCATAGCTCTTGAACGTGCCAGAAAATCCCGATGGAAGGACTTCATAGTAATACGATATCACAGCCAGGAGATTGCTCGATGGATTATACAATGAAAACTCGGCTATTACAGCCCTGGTTTGGCGATCAATCCAATGGTTTGTGATTAAATCATCAATAACCTTACTCGCTGTATGCTCGTTGTATCCTAGATTCGCTACGTATCCACCGCCATTGTAGACAGCGAAGCGACCCCAGGTGCCAAAGCCACCAAGTTGTTCGTCTGTGCTATATTCCCAGTTCTCTGGACAAGACAATAACGATCTGTTAAAAGCTCCTGTTATGGATTGCCAATTGTTTTTGTCTTCTTGATCATGAGAGTACGAATCGTGGCAAAACGAAATCATGTTTTTAAATAGACTAGGGACATCGCATGAATCTGGGAAAAAGAAAACAAGGTAACAATAAAACGTTATGTTAAATATCGTGCTTTTTTATTCGAGACCAGCGTTAACCTTTTGGACCTAAACCAATTGTGGTCTGTTAGTTTGAGGTGTCCAAAGCGATATTTTTTAATCTGCTTCGTTTGCATTCAGATAGTCGATTTAATTAAAATTAGTTAATTGATAATTTCTGAAAATATATTCGACTGTTTGTTCCAGTTCATTGTGGGTTGTAAACAATTGACCCACCAGGTTAAGCAAAACATTGTTCTTCAAAAAAAGAAACATTGGCCAAAGTTGGCTTCTGATTATTTAAGACCATTTTCAAGAAGAACTAACTGAAGATTAAGTGGATTAGAAGGACAAGAAGAGATGTTAAGAGGAGAAAAATGGGGTATAAAGACGAGAAAAAAAAAAGAAGAAAAAAAAAGCACGTGAAGAACAAAAAGGTTTACATGGTAGCTTTTGCACACATGTATGCACATACCAAAACCATGAGCCACGCGATCATACCTTTCGTTATCCTGAGTTGCCTCAGACGAGGCATTCCCACCAAAATAGATTGCTTGTCTCCAATGTATTCTATTACTTCCTCGTCTTGTTCATTGTACCAATTACCTGTAAAGATGCCCGACACAAAACGTTTCTTCATCCATCGCCAGAACTGAGTTATATTTCTAACCTGAAAAAACAATTGCAAAAAATAATAGTTTGATAAAATAATTTAACCCCATTCGGCCTGGGGGGGGGGGGGGGGGGGGGGAGGGGGGAGCACAAAGTGCCCGCGCTAACTTTCAACATTCATAACTACTTCTTTAATATGTATCCAAACGCCAACAAATTTGTGACTTTTCCTAAAATTTATCTGGCAACAATTTCGTATGACAATTTTTTGATCGCGTGACTTGATGTTTCCATGGCAACAAGATTTCGACCGACATGTTTTTTGAAATTTGCATATTTATACCTTTGAACGAAGAAAAACAATGTTTATTGGTATAACTTTTATATTTTTACGTCATTTAGCGTTTATTTATTGGTTTTGATTCATTTTGAGTGAATTTGGACGGTTTTTAAGAGGTTTTAAAAAATTTCAGAAATCCAAGATGGCGGATCCAAGTTGGCGGCCGTATAACTAATTACCTAATAACTACGTCATATGACGTCATCGGTCCATTGCGCGGACCGCAAAGGAGACAGTTTTGGACGTACTGTACCCTTGCGGGGGCAGAAACTAAAAAAAAGCCCTTGCTGAATAGGGTTAAAACAACAGTTTATCAGCTTGGAGTTTGTGAGGAAACTCAAAATGCAGGCCGTTCTTTTTTTTCGTCGGTCGTCAAATTGGGGGTCCCCAGGCGTTCCTAGCGGAGACCGTGGAAACTGGGGACGAGAAACGCATCGACATGCTTGTTTACTCGAAAATTTTCTTTCCACGAGGTATGTCAAATGTGTCAGCAAATGGTGTCATCTATTCTATTCTCAAACATACAGACCCACACACCGTTCGCTGTAGATCCACTTTAAAAGATGGCATAGTTAATGAGCATACATTTTAAAACGGGTTGTTCCGCGAACTCAAAGTAGCAAAGGAATCAAATGATTTAGCAAAGATCGTACCAGAATCAAACCAGAAATCACATGAGTTATCAATTATCAGAAAATGTGGACAGGCTGTTACTACAGACGACAAAAGAACATTTACGAACTTTTCAGGTGCTGATAAAGACATGATGCAGCGTGATCAAACACTATAAAACGACGTTATGTTGGATTGCACAAGTGACTCTCGTCAAAGTGAAGATACACGTAATTGTCGTGTTTATGTGACTTTTGTCATGATTATTACATTTATTATATTTTTGCTGCTATTTTTCTATTTGTGCCATTAGTTTTGTCATTATATTCGCATGTTGTGCAGCAATGTTTGTGTGGTATCAAATAACGTGGTGTTACACGAATCTGATGTATTTATTTAGACAAAGGAGCGTTATTATGCGTACAACAAAAGCGTGATATAGTAGGCAAACTCATTTGTTATGTAGTCCCTAAGGAAGCTCGATTTAACGCTGTAAACAGCGTCTTGTTTATATGTATGAAGAGTGTATTTTGGATTAACATAACCTAAAATGTAGCTTAACCTTAGAACGTACAAAGGGGGTGGTTGATATCCAACTTTATGGTTTTTCTCCCATTTTTTATAAACAATTTATGGTTAGCACATGCCGTCTTCAGTAGCTGTATTGCTATCCTTGAGACACATTTTTGTAAAGTTTGGCGACAACCGGTTACTATGGTAACGAAATACGCCTTAAGCAGCATGAGGTTAAGCCAATTTTGAATAAAAATGCGCGTTTTCACCTTTTTCGGTGAAAAAAAACCATATAAAATGCTACCAAAAACATAAAAATTCAAAATTGTATCTTAGTTTGCAACTCTAGCAAAAGTCCGTGGCCGCCAAGATGGCAGCCAACTTGGAGGCCATTTTGGATGAGGTCACGGTCTCCCCGAAGCGCCACAATCCATAATATTTACCTTCTCTTGTAGACCACATCACGGGCTATCTATTAGACGTAAAATATTTCCGAAATATTGTAACGTCGTAAAACCCAAGGGGGGGGGGGGGGGGAGCTTGCAACAACACCCCCTCGCTTGTACCACGGTGATGGTATATGTTTGCGTGTACGTCCGATGGTTAATGCAAAGCATTATGTGAAAGCTTGCATGAATTTCTATAGAAGCACAGCTGTAAATTTTTCTACTTTAAAGGTACACTCTAAAGGATTTGACTGCATGGTATTGTTCTCGCTAGAAAATGGCAGTTACTTTTAACAAGTCTTCAGACTCTTTTAAATCTATTTGCACTGAGAAGGGAATTCACTTTCATATTATTCAGGTACTATCGTGGAAATTTTCTGATACAAAGTGGATTGATAATTATTTTACAGTGTTGTTAAACGTGAACAAGGAAAATGTGTTCGATAGCCTTTTTGGGGTTCATATCCATTGAAACTTATAGTATACGTTAGTTTGTGTTCCTTTTAACCAATCTATTGCGTATTCTGCGATCGAAAATTCCATTTTCCGTTCCATTTAGGTACAAACGGATTTAATATTGCAATCTGAATAATTCACATAGTGAGGTAGATTGTTCAGAATCTGGTTTCATATTATGCGTTCCATTTGCCCAACCAGTTTCAAACAGATAGCGCGCGTGGTCGTTCAGAACCCCCAAATAAACAAACAGAGGTCCTTCGCTAAGGCGTCTGGGGATGATCAACGGAACAAATCAATCTTTTTTCGGATGTTTGTTCCAGTTAACATGAAAATCCAAACAATCTAGATTGTGTAAAAAGAACGCGACCTTAGACTGTTTTTGCAAACTGACTTATATTTTGAAAAGTTCATTCTGCGTACGAAATGTCTTTGGCTTGCATTGTAATCCACTGTGTGTATTATCAATTGTTAATTATCCCATAGCGTTAACCCATGTCATCATCATTGAGCAATGCAGCATCGAAAATACAAGTATTAGAATAGTTTAAAGGGACTTACTCACGAGTACTGTGGCGTTTTTCTTCTTTTTCTCTTTTTTCCGTCACAATTGTTATGAGGTTACGACGATAAGCATTTTCCTAACGTGAAATCAATGATGACTAGCATAGTAATGTTTGAAAAAAACTTGAATACTATTATTTGTTTATAACGTAAACATTGCTTTTCAGAATGATACCTAAAATAGTTGACAGCCTCCTTTTGATATTCAAACAAACAATAAAGTTAGTACTGACCTGATCAAACTTCTGGAAGCTCTTCTCTGTGGTATCTGCAAGTTGAAATCTATACTCATTTTTGTCGCCATAACAGACAATCATCAAGAGCAAGACAAATAAAAGAAGAAAGGCTAACTTCTTGATGAATTTAAACATCTTTTTCTCTTTAACTTTAAAGTCCTTCGCCTGCTTTTCTTCCTCGGAAGATGTTTGGAATAATGGTTGAGCATTGCTGTCTTGTGTCGATTCTTGAAGACTCTTTCGACGACCACACCGCGAAGCCGCGATAACCGATAAAGCAATTATCTTGACTGGTTGAGAAATTATTACATCCACCGTTAATGATAATGTAACTGAGGACAACCATCGAGCAGACTTCTCACCTCCCCACGTGAGAGAGTAAAACACGGTAAAAAGGGCTGAGGCGATAGCAGTACCAACACAGAGAAACCAGGCAAAGTAAATGCAAAAGTAGGGGAGTATACATCGTCTTTTTGTACTATCTTTTTGGTAATCGTCTTCTCTTCCATTTAGGCCTTTTTTAGGATCACTTTTACGAAACAGTAATGTAATTAAAATGCTTGGTGGCACTATGATCAAAGCTGTTTCCAATGCAATGATCAGTTGGCTCGGAGTAACAGTAAAAGGCCCTATTGCAATGTGGTGCTGGTTTACACTTTCCACGCCATAAAACATAGCTGAGGTAACCATGTACATGAAAAGGAAGCAGCAACAACATGATATCCTCTGAACCCGTGTAAAGGAACTCCTGGGCTGTTTACAAACTATCGAACACCATAAGTGATCATCAGCAAATCCAGTTTTCTGTAGAATGTTAAACTTTCTTTTAAAACTCATGCCATCGCCTTTGCTGTCAACGTAAAACATCTTGGTAGTATTTCCATCATCCCTCTCAAGGGCTAACCAACGATAACAGGTTAATAACCAGTTTTTACCCGTTTGTTTGTCTAAAACTGAAATCTCGTTGAGGAACCAAGATGTCTTCTTGCCAGAACTATCGTGTCCGATTTGTACCTTGACTAGAGACCCCAAAGGCTGCGGTAAACATATTAGGAAGTTGTCCGTGTTTCCTTGCGCGAAACGTTCCCTGTCTTCTGTGCGTCGTTGCGTTAAGTTAATGACGTCACTTGTCATTTCTGTGCCATAAAGGATCATGGATACGTTTGCCGAGGTTCCTGAGTTTTTCCATCCACCAGTCGTTATGGACACTTCATATTCATAGTCGCCATTCTGAGAATCGTTCAAGGATATCACAGGGCCGTTCTAAGACAAAGATCAAGACAATATTAAATAGAAGATAAGTCTTGTTTTGGTTTTACTCATTATTTAAATTATGATGCCTACGTTCTAAGTAGGCCTATTTTGATATATTGAGGAAGACTGAGTGTTTCATTAGGATTTCTAAACACCGAGAAGTGGGTTGAGAAAACGAGGCGTAGCCGATTTTGTTATCCTAATTCGAGGTGTTTGAGCACCCGATGAAACACTCTTTCGAGTGTTCGATATAGTTTCTCAAACGAAAGTCTTTTCATATGAAAATTAAGCCTACATCCAAACCATCTGACTTACATTTTTCAAGCAACCAGGTCTTGAAGAAATTTTTTTGTTTTCAAACAAACACGTGCATCTCCTCATTGCGCCCGTTCAGTTTTACTTGATTTTATTAAAAGTCAGTTTCATGATTCATTTTTAATAATTCATCAAGTTCGAAGAAAGAAAATCATAAACGCGATGGTGGTTTGAAAACCCGATTTAAGTTAGCATAGATTTTGGCGATTTTATTCCTTCGTTTTCTCTGTATTTAATGAGGTTTAATCCCGTTACAGGATACTATTCACAAACAGAGTAAACATAAAGGCAAACATGAGGTTGTAGCTGTTTTGGCTTTGGATGACATCCTAAAGTGTGACAATTTTCAGTTCTGCAGCACTTTATTCAGAAGTGCTGTGAGTTCGGCTATATAGAGCGATTTAAACCTTTTTTCATTCTGTAAATGCAATCCTCAATTATGAACATTTTTTATTATTTGCAAAAGGAAATTTTGACCGTTTATCGTTAATCTAATTAGTGTAATATTTGTAAGTATTTGTAAGTGTTGTACTACATTTGAAATTTATAAGTAGATTACAGACACATTAAAGCCAGTACGGGCTGGTAGGCACATCTGGGTAAAAATAAAAACAAAAATAGAGTAGCTTAAGTGAATCGGTCAGAAGTAATTTTGCGATTACCTTGGTTTTGTATTGGTAGCATTTGTGACTGGCTAAAAAGTCTACCGCCATTTTCTCAACGAATCACATATGAAATCAAAACCAATTGTGAAATACTCGCACGCGTTTCCCGTACTTTTCATCAGCTTTATGTATTCACCTCGAGTTCTGATTGATTTGATGAATTGTCTGCCTCCGTTGTAAAGAGTGCAGATTACTTAAGGTTTAGTTTTAAGACACGTAAAGTGAAAATCTATTAATATATAACAAAAGGCATATTTTGAGCTATAGCCCTTTGTCTTCCCGGAGAAATCGGCGGATATCTGTTCGGGTTGTATAATTAATTGTTGCACAAAGTTGCAAGCAAATAGTACAGATATAAGTAAACTTAATATATACCTTAGCAACATCTCTTTTGTCGGCTCTGCGTGCAGCAACCAATACGAGGAAATATACGAGAAATACAACACAAACTGTAGCGAGAACCAGCATGTCACCAGGATCCAAGTTGTCCAGTGTTCGTTTAACTGCATCAAAATCAATGGAGTTTGGTGCAACAAGGAAATCCCCACCAAATGATGTCAAGTGATTACAGAGGCATTCCAGGGTGGAGTTGTTTGATTTCTGGCCAACCTGTTGGTGAAAGTAAAACGATCTGTTGATGCCAGCGATATCACAAGAAATGTTTATATTTGTTCATTATTATTTGTCTAAAAAATGTTTCAAAATTCAACCCAATTAAGTGTTGATTCGCGGATGGAATGCAAAAATTAAAGGCCCATGTTCACCCAATCTGCTTTGTGCGCTTGTGTTTTTGTTTTGAAACGGTTCAATTGTTCAATGTAGCGTTATGATTCGCTGGCACATCGATTTTTCGATTTTCCGTCTGTGCGAAAATCAGCCCGGGCGCGCAAAGCCGATTGGGTGAACATGGCCCTTTAAACTACTTGTAATTTTCCCGACAGTAATTATAATATACAGTCGAAGAAGGAAATTTACGATGCAACATTATCTGTTGTAAGGGTCAGTTTTAAAAGACTACGCCATATTAGTTGCAGTCTTGAAATTGAAGCGGACAATAACAAATTATCCTCATTATCATAAAAATCAAAATTTCGAAACACATGTCTGTTATATGTTGTAGCCAGGGTAGCATCAAGTCACATGAACAATAACATGTCATAACATGTCATAACGTTTCCCCAAACTCATGAATTTTGGTACCTCTTGTTTGAAGTCAGCCTTCCTCCCCCCTCTAACATACTAATTATATATGGTTAACCAGATGCTTCGCGATCCAGCTGTCAATACAGAAAATCGCACGAAAATCAAATTCTAGTTATCAAAAATTACACAATTAAAAGAAATGTAATATGTGCTTACGGTGCATCCCTCGTTTGTCCACATTTCTTTGCTCTCAGACCAATAAGCGCACCAAATGGTATTTATTTGTAAGCTGTAGTTCACAGACGTCTCAGGGTCATACTCGGGCTTAACTAGAACATATTCTGGAAGTGGGGGTTGGGTCGGTGGGGGATCTTTGAACGTGACGCATCTATCCTGTGAAGTACTTTCAGGCAGCATCGACCGTCTGTTTCTTGATTGGAATGCTTTGTTTTCGTTACTTTGCAGAAGACCAATGTAATAGCGTCCGCGTTTTGTAGCAGTCAACCAAATTTTTCGAAAATCGAAGTCATCTTCGTTTTGGCAATCTGAGTTGTAAGTTTTGTTTTCATCAGAGAGTGAAACTACTTCATCGAAAACATCTTTAGTTGGTTTTTCACCGTGTCTAAGGTAAACAGTAACAGGTTCCTGTGGGCATGTTTTTATGGATAATTGTATTTCAGTGTTTGCTTGTTGAACGCTGACGTTGTGAAACTGTATTACACCAGGGCTTAAGAAATGTTTCGATCCAGGAGTGGCGTTAACGTTGCTGTGAGAGAACGGAATTGTAATGACAATATCCGATGGTAGGTCCGCAATTTGTAATTTCTGACCGCTATCATCCTTTAAATCCAGACTGACAACTTTGGAACTGATCTGATTACTGTTGTTAGGTGAATATTGAGGGTTAAATTCGTAGGTTATCATCTATGATATAAATACAAAGCATGCAATGTTTCAGTATTACCACAAAAAATAGGTGTGTGGCCTAAGGAAAAAAGTAGGTTATTTTGTTGTTACGTTTTCCCAACTGTTACCTGATACCCCATTCTTAACAAGATTACATGAATATTTTGCCTTCCTTTGTTATTTTGTTGTTTTTTTGTTTCAGTTCTGTCACGTCAATAATTTAAGTAAGTCATTTTTAGTTTGTACATTTCTCATTTCCTTTCACCACGCTTGAACCACGCTTGAACCATTTCCATCGGCAAGTGGGTGTCTTCTACGCGTGGGCGGGAACCAACAAAATCACACAGTTGCTTTATCTTAAAGAATATCATTCAAGTTTACATTAAGAATGCATCAATTTTGTCATCCACCTGAACTCCAACCTCAGATGTGTCTTCAAATATGTCGGCTACTGCTTCGCTGCTAAGCATAGGGATTTCAAAGCCTGTGGCGTGGTCTTCATCCTTGATTACAAGTTGGCTTATATCCTTCACCTCCTCTTTTCCAAGAATAGTGGATTGAAGCTTGCTTGTTACTTCAGTATATTCTTCTCCGGGCTGCTTTAGTGAAAGCAGTGTGTTGGTCGCGATGTCTGTAAGGATCTGGAAATGTTTCTGGGCTCTTCGCCATTTCTAGAACGAAAAGCGTTTTTTTAAAGTATCGATAATGTTTTAGTTTCTATAGAACTGAAGCTCAAACGATTGCGGCTGCCTCTTTGTGGCAGAGGGCGAGCCAGTTTCATGATTATTACTGTAGTTAATGTGTAACGCATTTGAAATTGCACAAGATAATTTAACACAGCGGTTAAGCATTAAGACAAACAACAAGTTGATCGGCCTTTAAATTTACCGTATCTTTGTGAAGTTAGAAATGGCAGTTAGTTTGTTCTCAGTTAAGCCGGGTTATAACTAATACTGACCAGTAGTACGAACGGTTTATTACTCGTGGCGAAGACGACAAGTTTTGTTTTGCCCTCTGAATTTTCTTTCTTTTTCTCCTGTCACATTAGCGCATGCAAATTTATGCACGCATATTTTTGTTCACTGGTCTGATTGATGACACGCGACCTCATGATCTCACTCTTGATTTCAAGATGGCAGCAAAATCTCTCAGTGCATGTGTTCACTTGAGAAGCAGAAGGAAGGATTACAGCGTACAAGTTTTCAAGACAATGTAAGACGCTCATGGATGGATCGGACCGTTTGATATTGTTTTCGCCGCTTATTGCTGTGAGATTTTAGTTGCGGCAAGTTTTTTTACATATAACTTGCTATTTGTTTCAAGTGTCGGCTACTGAATGTAGTGAATATATGTAATTTTATGTTTCTTTATGAAAGCACTCAAAATACTCTGGAATCAATACTGCAATTCAAGCTGTGTACAGCTTCTTGTTTCACTCAAGCACTTTGTCATAAGTGAGCTTCCAGAACACTTTACAGTGAAAGGCAGTCAAAGAGAACTCCAAATATTCAGCATAAAAATCAATCTATATTTCAAAAATTGCAAGTGGACAAAAAGTGTCACGTGACGCAATATCTCATATTCCCTATCCGATGATATTTCTCAAATGATATTGCTCAGTTTGTAAAACTTGAGTCCCTTCAATGGTATGAAATACATCATTTGTAAACTTCAGGATGGATTGCTGTGATAGACCAGGGCATCAATAATGTGATGACAGGAAACACTGGCTAACAATAAGCGCACTACATGTTTTTTAGTGTTAGCCATTTGCCACTTGCTCAAGTTCAATGTTGGCTCATGATGAACAGCTAAAACATCACCCCATTCTAAAGCAAATGTTACGAAATTTACAATCTATTCTTTGAGATAGGCAGCAAGAGAAAGCCATAGAAACGCTATCAGGTGCGAGTTTCACAAACAGTGCGCGCGGCTGTCAGAGCCGAAAATGTTTTTAAAACTGGATTTATAAATACATGTACAATAATAACCTATAAAAACATTTGGTAAATAATGTGTGAGAGCTGCGTGGTACTCGTATGAAGTGAGACGAAATGTAAATGTAATTCTTATAAGTACTAAGGGTGAAACCCTTAACAATTCATCTACACTGCAAGTCCTAGAAACGATATTGGATAACGGGAATCAAATAATCGATTTTCATAACCTTCTCCTGACTGGCCTGGTAGCTCAATCTGTAAGAGCGATGGACGATTTAATGCAAAGGTCGTGAGTTCGATTCTCGCCAATGACCTGTTTTTATTTTCTTTATCTCCATATCCTTTCTTGGACTTGCAATCCAGAAGCAGCTCCTAATTTGCATAATTCGTAAATACCGGTATTTCAAAGTGGCGTCATGGTCTTAACACCAACTGGCCGCACAATTTTTTCCCATGATATTTAAGACTAAGTCGTTCAAGTTGTTCTATGACTGCAAGGAAATTATTGTGCGATGATCCACGTTTGGTTGAAATGAATTTTTGTTAACCAATTTTCGATCCTGTTTTATTACAAGCTGTGAAAGTGGGTTGATAGAATTTAATCAGTTTAACTACTTGGAACAATGATATGGAAACTTTTATAATATTGTAATAATAACTGGACTTGTACCTGTCAAACAAAAGTAGAATTTAGCTCTGCATCAAATTTGAAGTATTGTGAGAAGTTGCCAAAGTTAGGAAAATTTTGCATTTTTCATACTAAAAACATATCAAATTTGGTCCCCCAGGGAGCCCCCCTGTAAATTGCTAAAAAACATTTTGCGACCAATCGAAATGTGTTTTTAAAGTAACTAGACAAAGTGTCATTCACATGCAAAATTTGAAGAAAAACTGTTTCATGAATAATTTTGATTATGATGATCCAACGGATACAGCCACTTAAAAGGCCTTAAAACCACACGGAGAAACCGTCTTTGCTCTGAAGCAAATCCCGTCCAAAACGTCTAAAGAAAGACACGGACACACTGGTAAATCGTTTTCTTTTTTAAAGCTATAAAGAGCTTGGGTTCAATATTTAACCCGTGTTTATGTTAAAATAAGCGTACAGTCGAAGTGACCACCCTATATAAAAGGTCAGCTATCAAAGTCCCGCTTTATTTTCACTTTAATGCTGTCAATAAAACGATGAAAACATCTTAGCGTGACATAAACATGCATTATCTAAAACGAGACAACTGGATGACGTAACAAACGGGGGAATTACAAACAAAAATTACAGCTGATCGGTAAGGAAGGAAGGAGTGAAAATATTCTGTTCGTCCCCGCGTAGTATAACTCGTTGAACGCTTCGCGTATTCACGAGATAAAAATAACAATATGCATGGACTTTAACTGTTCCTCGACGCTCGTAGTTATCGCTTCTTGGGAGGGCTAATTTTCGCAGACAAGTATCCATGCATATTTTCGGGCCAAAGAAAGGTTATTGCTTATATATTTACCTCATTTGAGTGTGATATGTTTCCAGTGCTATTTCCCTGAAATGCTCCGGATGCAAATTTTTTGATGTTGCTGATGCAATATAAGTAGGACCGCACCCCTTCTTTTATGAGTCTGGTGTCTGATTTGTATTTAGCTTTTAGTAACAGCACTGGTGCCATGTTTTGAAGCTTATCCATGACAATAGCCTGTGACATTTTGAAAACAAAACACACATTTGCATCAATAGCACAGTTTTGACGACAATAAAAACGGGATTTTCTCGCTCCACTCTACCCATTTAATTTTAATAATAGGTGTTAATCTGTTTATGATTATAACAGTAATCGATTAACAACTAAGTTGCAGGAGACCGACTTGTCAATGTCCAATATCATTACAGTCAATGGTTTTCGACAATACGTCCTGTATAGTATTTGTTACAAACGTTTTGAGATAACAAAAAGTAAGCACGAAATTTGGTTTTACTACTGAGCTGACGTTTTCAACACTATCCGTTCGTCGGAGCGAATCGGATTTTTTTATACTTATTGAGATTTTCTATTGAAATTTGGCGTGTGAAAACCCCGTTCGGGGTTCGCAGCCAATCAGAATGGCGAAACGACTTTCTCGCACGTGAAAAAAGCGTTTCGTCCAATCGCAAATCTCATGATCAGTATGTATAAAATAAACAAATTACAGCGTGGGCAGTGCTTTGAACGGTATATAAGCACTCGTTGGTTTGTATCAGAAATCTCACTCGCTCGCAAAGTCTCGCTCGTTCGATTTCCGATACGAACCAACTCGTGCGTAAATACCGTACGCCCGCACTGCCCAAGAAGTAATCTATATCTCTCTGACGAAGGGCTAGCGCTCGCACTTTTCCACCGACGAAGCACCTTAGTTTCTTTCAAACTAACCTCAAGTTAAAACACATAAGTTCCTCTGTGAGGCATATATGTTGCCGGTAAAATCCGTTCTCAGGTTGAATCACAATTCAATCTGGGTTAAATGTGTATCCAGTATTCAATTTAGGTAAGCTAACCCTAATCCTAGCACAAAGCTAACCATGTTGATTGAAAACTGATACCGGAATTTACCTGCACCATATACACTGTGACCGCAACATAGCAATGACCTGGGCACCAGAAGGAAAAAGAAGAAGAGGAAGACCGAAGACTACCTGGAGGCACACAGTTAAAAAAGGAAAGAAAGAAGCGGGATGGGAATCATGGAACGAAGTGCGGACTATAGCAACTGACCGAGAAAGGTAGAAACACTCTGTGGAGGCTTTATGTCCCACGAGGCACGAAGAGGATAGGTGAAGGTGACATACACAGTGAGACAATATGAGTAACTTTTTTCCTATAACCAGTTTACTGTGACGTAATTAGTGAGACAATATGAGTAACTATTTTTCTTATAATCAATTTACTGTGGCTTAATTAGCTATAGAATGAGTAGGTACAGTGTTACCATATTATCTGCAGTTAATTTTGTGACGTCCTCCGTTGCTTTACCCAAAATAATCGCAACCTGAAATAACCGTTCAAGGGTCTCCACTCTCACTTTACAAATCCTAGATATGACGAACTCGATGGTCTGCAAACAAATGAAAAAAAATATTAACAACTTTTCTTGATAAATGTATCTGGTTTGCTTGGTAGACATTTTTCTGCAAATGGATAGAAAAGCTTTACTTCAAATTAAAAACTAGTAAATAAGTATTGCTTTATTTCTCCAACAAATGGAAAATTAACCGATCACAGCTCCTCGTACAGCTGCTTGTACACCTGAATAAAGCCTGGGCAAGATGATAACACGATTAAAGGCCTACCTTCACCGAAATGACGTTGCGGTCGTTTGTTATTTGTTTTGAAATGCTCCATTGTTCATACGCGTGATCTGATTGGTTGCACGCATTCAAGCGTGAATATCGTGCTTTTTAGACGAAATTAAGCACAGAAAGTGATCACGGCGCGCACAGCATTTTGGGTGAAGGTGGGCCCCCAAAGTTGCTGGCGTCAAATTTATGATAAATGCACCATGATCGTCCTTCTTTTTATTACAAAAAAAGGTTTTCTTATCAAAATCAAACATTATCGAATCAAGTTTAATAGATTGTTGTCGATAAACTTCACAATTTCTTTAGTGCTGTTGAATTCTGGATCTCCGAATCGATCTCATACTATTTTCTCTTAGCTGCTAGATTACAACTCTTCGACCGCCTACTCCTGGTCTTCATCAGGCGATGGAGTAGACTGGATGTGTAACACTATGTATCACTGCGGTTTATCAGAGGGTTTTCACCGTAGCTTACAACTAGCCATGCGCACTGTTTTCAAGTCAAACACAACACTAAGGTCACATCGAGTGCGAAATGAAGACACTGTTGATCCTGCTACTAGACAAGACGGCGTTGTTTACAGGATTACCTGCGAGTGAAGCAAAGTATACATCGGTAAGACAGGGAGATCTATTTTTATGCAAAGAGTAAGGAACGCGCGGATAGAGACAAACTGCTTCCTTAAACTCAAACCGCCGCCCTTTCGGATTATACTAATGAGAGGAAACATTATCCGCTTTGAACGAGGTTAAGCGTATTGACCGCTACCTGCAGTGGTACACCTGAAGTGTTAGGGTGGATTTCCACTGTCGCGTAATTTTTACGTGCGTAAATATAATAAGAGACGATGTATGGACAGCTTGCGTAAAAGTTTACGCGAGCTGTTCATACATAGTCTCTTATTTTTATTTACGCACGTAAAAATTACGCGACAGTGGAAATCCACCCTTAAAGAAGCCATTTTCATGCGTATAAGACGTCACCCTAACGACATCAATAGCGTCACGGAATTGAAATTCCTGAAGCGGGGATACCTATGGCCAAGAAATACAATTTCTATTGGTAATAATGAGGATTGAAATCAACAATCACCAGTGATACATAGAGTGTTACACATCCAGTCGACTCCATCGCTTAATGAAAACCAGCAGTAGCGTCAACATGTTGAATTCAACAAAGTTTGGCCGGGCTTCATCCCACGCACCCTTTACTATGACGTCATTATAAAGCCTGGTTTCCATATAATCGCAAGGAACGCAGCGATCGCAGAAAAAAGTGTTGTGCGGTCCTTGCGATCATATGGAAACCAAAAACTTTGCGATCCTTGCGATCGTTACGATCCTTGCGATCGTTACGATCCTTGCGATCGAGATGTTTTTATATGGAAACCACTCTTGCGATCCTTGCGATCCAAAATGTCCCAGAAAGCATTGCACCCCAAAGCTTTGTATCCCATAATGCACTTAAAGTTTATCGGATCCAGGCCTACTCGACGTTTCCTTGCGATAGCTGCGATCATATGGAAACCTGAGGTCTCAGCGATCGCAAGGATCGCAAGAATCGCAGCGATCGTCGATCGCAACGATCACAGTCGTTGCGATGATATGGAAACCAGGCTTAAGAGGTACCTGTTTATAGATGCTTTCATTGATCCGACTCTCTGGCATCCTAACAAGTCCAAGAAGAAATTCAGCCTGTTGAATGGCTAAATTGGCTTGTCCAAACCTCAAGAGACGATCAATGGCAGCCATTTGTTTCAACAATGCGGCATAAATTAGCGCATCATTTTGTGGCCACGATGGCGGAACAACCTAAAGTAAAGCAGGAGTAAATATGAGCCAAGCTGGAGTAAATATGAGCCAAGCAAAAGTAAATATCAGCCATTTTCATGATGGATGGCAAATACTAGAACCCTTCATTTTTTTTTTTTGGTTTTCTCCTGTTAAGGCCCCGTCCACACGTTTCCGGATATTTTTTAGTCCACAACTTTTTTGTTGCGGATTGGCATTTTTTAATCCGCTCTCCAGAGTTAAAGGTCAAATGAATCAAAAATTTGTCATATTTTCTTTTAGTCCATTATTAGTGCAATGTGTTGGAAGAGGACCAAATAAACATATTCTGAAGTTTAAAACTAATTGGACTTGGCATCGCAGAGATATTGGAAGTTGAAAAATGAAACTTTTTGGCCTTCATAATCGTAGAGCGATCGGAAAAATTGTCGGAAAATTGTCGGAAACCAATAGTGACGTCACTATTGACCACCTCAAAGCAGTCAAGGATTGAGGTTGAAAGTAGGTGACTGAGCGGAAAACTATGGTGTTTTGTTCTGCGATAAACTGCAGCAAAAATTGTCCATTTTTAATTACGAAAACAGTAAAAATATTACACGCAAGTTAGAATACTCATGTATTCGCCAGAAGAGAGGACACTGGGAACAAGGTTTGCTCGCCAATAGTGACGTCATAATCCTTACCAATCCTACCACTTGAAGCGCGCGGCCATTTCAGAAACGTTTCCGTGAAGTCTTCGGAAATCTCCGTACTTTTAGCTTTCTGACTTACTTAAAGGTTCAGGAAGGCAAATTGTTGCGTAAGTATGCTTTATTATGGTTTCCTTTAACGTTTAAATGGATAAAGAAAAAAATTCAAATTTTTGGTTCATTTGACCTTTAAAATTTTTGAATACGCTACGAGTACGGCATCGTGTGGACGGTCGAATCCGGATTTTTTTAATACGCTGACGTAACAGTATCGGATCCAGTCTTTAACCGTGCGAATATTCAACATGGCCGACCGAAATGTTATTGCTTCACTTCTACTTGGACTTATTTCAAGTCTAATAATTTGTTTACAGAGTTGAACTTGGCTTTGAACTTGGCCTTTGCGCATGCCTGTTGACAACATTTAAAGAGGAGCCCTGGGTACTAGAGCGAATCCGGATACGTGTGGACGGGCAAATATGATTCGAATACGCTACGTGTGGACGCGAATATTTTGTAATCCGCAACAAAAAAGTTGCGGATTCAAAAATAGCTGGATACGTGTGGTCGGGGCCTAAGTTCCACCGGGATTAGAAAATTTCAATAAGAATGGAAAACGAAAAGAATTCTAACAGTTGTAGTAACAATGACACAATCGTGAAAATCTCTTGTTACGGAGTCACACTTTCCCTAAAAAATTGGGTTCTTTCTTTTCTATATTTACCTCATTATATAATGTTTCCATCCAGACTCCTTCACTCGAACGATAAATTGAATTATATGAAAAACTTATTTTAATAGAGCGTTTACACGTGATGTCACGGCGGCCATATTGGTGTCCCAAAACAATGAAATGGTGTCCATATTGATGAGGTAAACGAATCCTATGGGACTTATGGGACTCTATTCTTATTCAAACATTTCCTATTGTTTCAGCACTCCAATATGGCCGCCGGTCCTAAAATTTTACGCTGTGGAAATTGCATCATTATAAAATACCATAATAATTGATTCCCTAACAAAACATATTTTGATCTTCTGGTTCTGAAACACGCTTTATCGGGAGATAGCCCACTTTGCCGCTTCTAAGCCCCTAACTATGCCCTTAACCTTTAAGCAGAAACATGCATGTTTCCCAGTGGTCTTTGTACTTGATCGTCCATCCATTTACTTACTTAAAAGAACACCACTGAACCGATTCCAACAGCTACTTGTACCTTACAAACGACATTTCACGGAACCGACAAACAGTAAACTGAATTGACGGTAGAAACTAATTAATCAATGACTTGAGCATCGAAAGCCAACAATGGCATAACTGATCAACGAAAACAACAGCCTGAGTCCGTAATTCTATTCTAATAATAATTAATTCCATACAATTCACATGACTCTGAACATGACTTCCGCTCAAATTGTGCCAGGGGAGACGTCAGCAGTAATTTATTTCTGGAACTACACTACACTAACCCGAATTGAACGATCGCACTCCACAGACTACTGATACTCCTGGGTTTGAACCATTAAAACCATTATGAAGAAGCATGATATTAAGCAAATGTTTAACATCTTACTTGAATCTGTAGGAATACTTCAGTTGCCGTTCCAATGGCATCTATTATATCGGCTTTCAGGTCCACAACTTTGTCTGCCGTTGGTGAGAGAAACACGATGCTGTGAGCTGACGAGCCATACGACACCATATCAAATGTTCCATCTTCTATCTTACGGTAAAATTCGTACATCAGGGACTCGTCCTTGTCAATCCATCCTTCACAAGAAATGTTCAGTACTATTTGTAAAGCGCCTTTCTCCAGCTGCACGGCACTGCATGTTCCATCCGATGGGGCTGCAGATGTTTCAAACCGATATTCTGCCCAACCTCGTTTACCATCAGAAGATTGGACATCAACAGTCAACCGATATGCAAAACCCGGCAAAAGCTTTTGTGGTCTCAACACCAGATTCTTGGAATCCACTTTTGTTAACAGGTAGCTTGTCAAGTCTGTCTGAATAGTCCATTCGAATTGAGAAGAAGTCCCTTCATTTCTGAACATATTCCATCTGTATGTTAGCAAGGGTTGACAACCATTCGGGCGGCAAGTGTTCAGTAATTGAGTTCTTAAGGAAACACGGGATGACGAACTAACCACCCGTGCACAGTTCAAGACGCACCTAATAAGGAAAATACAAAATACTTGGTACAGCTTGAGTTCTATGTAAAACCTATGATTTCTCATCACCTTTTAACCATAACAAATTAATAAAATTTAAGTCGTGAGGATTAAGGCATTGAAGTTGTTTAATCCTAGTAATTATCATTTTAGTTATATCAGTCAGGTTTGAAAAGTTTGACAATGTCCCTTAGCTTATGTAGAACTAACTGCATTCGTAAGGTGAACTAACACTGTTGTTCCATTAAACACCTGACATCAAAATATCACACACAGCGAAGACATAACTTGACCTCGAAACGACTTATGTGTAAAGAGAGTAGCTGCAATGGTCACCAAACGTCCTTCCTCAAGTTCAAATATTTGTTTCTTTTCAATCATCCTTCCCCTCCCTGTGTAATTTTGAGGTTCGTGTTTCCAAAATCTCGCTCAGTTATAGTTCAAGATTTGAAAAAAGGAAGAACCAAAAAGAATAACATACAAAACCGACGTCATTGGCTTTGTTTCACGATGTCGAAAAGTCTGGCCAACAATGTATGCAAATATTATTTAGATAATTCTGTTAGATATAAGCTGGTCTAGCAATCGAAAGAACAGGCTTTATCACAATCATGGCATGGCTCGAAACACAATAATGAAAGACGAGAAATGAAAAATGTAAAGGATGTAATGCGTAGTTAAGAGTAAGGCTGGTCAAAATTGGGTCATTAATTTACCCGTCGTTCACCTTATAGAGGGTTGAAGCTATAAGAGACATTTAGCTGCAGGTTTTCGGCTTGCAAACGTCAAACGCAAACGTCTAGGAGTCACGTGACTAGGCGCTGCCTTCACGTTTGAGGTTTTCAACGCACGTTTTCGACGGCAGGAAGTAAGTTTTCACGTTTGTGATTTCCCTCAAGGTTCCTTTTCTTTTCTTTTCACTTATCCCACTTATTGACGGTACAAATACCGTTATGTAACGTAGTTATCAGTCTAGATATAGAAAAGAAATTTAAGTCGAAAGTATGCATGTTGAGCACTTTGTCTTCTCTCGAAAAACAAGCATTTGCAAAGGGAGCAAATCCGATATGGTGGCGATCAACACCGACCGAGTGAAAACCTCTAGCTGAACCGGTAAAAGTCATGATACCTCGAACGCCAAACGCCTAACCTGAAGCTGCCGTTTGCAGTTTGCCTTTCACGTGAAAAACCTGTAGCTAAATGTCTCTAAAGAGTCACAATTTACGGAAAATTAAAAGTCAAATCTCAATTCACGTCGTAAATATTATGGAAAATCATGGCTCGGAGCTATAAAGCAAATGACGTTTCACATGGGCAAAGACGTCAGGTCACGTTTCAGGCCAAGGAAAATAAAGCGATTCGCGAGGCACGAAAATATCCTTAAGCATCATAACTAAAATGTCATAAGTGAGTTACTTTTGAGTTGGGTTAGAAATTCTATATAAAAGAGGAAAGCTAATCAGACTCTCTGGAATCAATGTTCAGTCTTAACCTCAGTTGAAATTAAAATCTGTGTACATAGTGGATCATATACGGGCTTACCTTATTCTGATATCAAGTAAATCTTCGTCACGGAGATGTAAAGTTTGCACGGTGTGTCCGATGCGTTGGCCGGACTGTACTGTTAACATGATGTAATATGTGTTATTGCTGATCAGTTTTGTTGTATCCAAAATGATCTTTCCGTGTGTTGCATGGTCCTTAAATACACCATTTTGTAGCTGAACAGAAATGTTCCCGACAAAACTAAAAAAAAATTCTAGTATGCTTGAGAAATTATGCGATGATTGTCTTAATAAATAAGTAGAGTTCCTGGCTATACTGTTAAACCTATCAGTTATGTTTTGATTGTCTTTTGGTTGAAGAAAGGACCACGAGAAGACCATTTCGTGTGGTTCCAATTCATTTTCTGGGTCAAAAGATACGCTTCCATCCAGAATTATCGGTGTTTTGATGGACCTTGTAATTGCTGTCCCTCCTGCAATGGAGACCATTAGCGCAGATTCGTAAACTTGGAGGAAAGCAAAGTCTCTTGAGGCTAGTGATTCACCTGCAATCCTTAGCTCAAATACAACCATTTTCAATCCTGTTGAGAGCATATGTCTTCTGATATTCAATTCAAGAGTGCTTTGAACTACCAAATTTGTTTCCTGTGAAATATTAAGTGGTGAAAACGAAATGCTTGTAATAGCCCATGTCAACGATACTTCTCTCGTTTCTCGGCGGTCCATGAAGAACGATGCCTCGAACGTTCTTGTCTCATCCCGTCTAAAGCCAATTGCTCGGTCTGGTTGTGACCCGCCATTCAGAATATTCACCTCTGGTAAGGTAACTGAAAACGTTTATATCATGTAAGTAATGTGTACAGGAAAACTTGGTCGGGTAAAAAGCATGTAACATGAGCGACGTGATTCAATTGTGTCCTGCTTGTGTTCTATTTGCCCTAATTTCGATGTCAATATGGTCAAAATTTGGACGATGGTTTCGGTGTAAAATGTCGTCTCTTGCATCACATCATCGTTATCACTAGACGAAAAGTCCGCTTTGATCACTTTTGATCTCCATTAAATGTCTTAAAGGTGTAACAAAGTTGCGCGACACAGGCATCAAATATGAGCAAAGGTTTTATAGCACTGTTGACGTTGCTTTTGATACACCTTTGACGCGCCTCAAAAGTACTACATTTGATAGGGAGCTTATTTAACTGTTTAGTGCGCAGCAACCCGCCACGATTAACTCTAGTTATTTGCAGGTTGCTACTATGTAGTAGATAAAATATGAGCGGGAGATCTGAACTTTGTGTACTGCAATAGCTACAGGTTTACATACTTCAAAGTTCAGGGCCATTGTGGTCTGACCTACCGTAAGTGACCACTCTGGTTAAGCATTTATGGTGGACGCTTAGGAAAGGTTCGATTCAGCATCTTAAACTGTTATTGCGCTCCTTATACGAAGTTTTAAAACGCCGCACGTATCTACCTTCAGAAACTGCAACCTCTGGATCTTCCGGGTAGTAGTATTTATACCAACATTCACAGGACAAAGGTGTCGTTTTAATGCACACTGTATCCTCTGGGCAAGCTGGTTAAAACAAATGAATAGTTTGTAGTTTTAAGTATAGGGGGAAAAATTTCTAAAATGTGATTTGTCAAGGATAGACCTATTATAACGTAATAACGCAATAGCTATATTGACTAGAAATAATTCCTTAATATTCGCTCGGGCAATAATTTCGTTTTCGCTCATCCGGATTCGTAAAAATTAAACTCGCCAAAATCGATCCACAGCAAAGAAAGGTAAAGATGCCACTTGCTTACCATTTCAAGACAATCGAAAGGGTTAATTTGCTCTAGGAATCATAATGATCCCTATACATCAGAATCGGATTCAAAAGCGTTCCAACGCTTGAATTTACCTTCATTTCCGTGTGTTTTGCTCGACTACCTCCTAGAGGAAGGAAGGTACTGAACGCAGTTTACACAAGGGTTTATATCTTGATTTTGTTTTTAAAAAGAAAGCTTACCTTCGCACCAGGTGCCATTTCCAGTGTATCCCATCTGACAATGACAGGAAAAGGAGCCAACATTGTTGGTGCAGACACCGAGTTGATGACAATTATGATCACCAATTGCACACTCATTGATGTCTAAAATCATCAATAGGATCAAATATGGACTTGTTAGACTTGTTAGTTAACACCTATTGGGAAGGTAATGAGTTGCTTCCCAAACTAATTTGCATTTCATCTCATTTGCCCCTCATTTCTCAAACAAAGTCCCTTTTAAACAAATCTGAGTAACTGTTCATTTATGCCATGTCATAAATGCAGATTAACTACAGAAGAACATATACAATTATCAACCTACAAGCAGTTGCAAAAAGGTTGAGACACTTTCCAAAAAAAAATGTTCATTCCGTATAAAAGCGACCGCGTAACACAAATGAAGTCAATGCAATGTGCTACTGACCCCCTCCCCCTTTCAATGTTGATGACTGTTAGTTTGAATGGCATTTTTGATCTGGTACAACATTGATAGGGGGGGAGAGGGTGGGGACTTGTTAAAAACCATGTTAGCCTCGAAATATGCACTACAGTACACAATGTCTCAACTCTTTTTGCAATTGCTTGTCTGAATAGTAGTACAATTAAAACACTAATAGCAAGAGGAACCGGCACGTAATATATGATTAAAAGGTATCAATAGAAAGAGAAAAGATTAAATTTTGTGCTGATAAATACTGTAACGGTCAGTGCGTTGTAATTAGTGGCAATAATGGTTCCAATTATTACAGTAATTTCGCGCTTTTACATGTCACGCTTTCGTGACATCTTTTACATGTCACGCTTTAAGGGAATTAAAACATTCTTCCGAAAAGAAACCTTGTTTTCGGCTTTTATTATATATTTATAGAAAAATGGAAACAATATATTCTCATAATACATTTCCACTAAGAAAAGGCGCTCAATTTCGTTTCATAAAAATTTCCCCACGGTCTACATGTTTTCGACGGTCTACACTTAACAACAAATAAAGATTACATAAGTTCTTATTTCTCTCTGTAGACCGTTGACCGTTGACCGTTCACGCGAGTATTAAATTACAGTCAGTGAATTCTGCAAGTACGCATTTCACTAATTGTTGCCTTCCAAAATACATCTTGCGAAACATTTGGCACATTTTGGAATCTCCTTTGGGAATCTGCTTTTGGTTTTGCTCGTCGATTCTCACATTAAAGTGGAAGATTTTCCAGCGCACGGACATCATATCTGTCCCAGTAATCGTGCCTCGCTCTTCGTTTCCACCGGATGTAGAAGGCCCATACTCGGTATTTATATCGTAGTTCTCAAACAACTCCATTTGGCGAATGTCTGGTTAACGGTTGAAAAAATCTAGCGCAAAACCCTGCTATGGAAGAATTTCGCGAAATCTGAGTAAATATATGAAACTTGACAACTGGGATACACGGTGCAAAATACACGGCCAGATTAAAGCTAGCTAGCAAAAGGACGAAGAAATGATAATATTTTCACAACTAGAGTGTAATCCGAAATTGACTGGACAAATTGGACCAGGAAAAAGTTGCTCACCGTTTTATTTCAGCGCGAACATGCGATCACAGTATCACATGACGTATTATTTACACAGACTAATGCTTATCATTTCAATCTACGCACGTTTCTTGCGTCAATAGCAAACGCAAACAAACCTTCGAGAAAAAACAAGAGGTTGAAAATAACATAATTTGCGTCATTGCAACAAGATAGCAATGTTCTTTGAAAAATACATAACGATATTGAGAAACTACAGCAACTTTTAGAAGAAACGCTCCTTTTTTGCTGAAATTCGCGCTAATTAAGGCCGTAGAGAAATGTCGAAAAGGCACGTTTTGGACTTTCTATTCTTAAACGCCTAATCGCAGTGGAATAAAAAGCTGCTTTTTCTAATCAAGTCATTACATTGATAACGTACATCAACTATGATTCATTTCCGAAAAGCAAATCCAGGGCTATATCGCGATATGTGACTCAGACAAGCAGTTGCAAAAAGGTTGAGACACTTTCCAAAAAAAGATGTTCATTCCGTATAAAAGCGACCGCGTAACACAAATGAAGTCAATGCCATGTGCTACTGACCCCCTCCCCCTTTCAATGTTGATGACTGTTAGTTTGAATGGCATTTTTGATCTGGTACAACATTGATAGGGGGGGAGAGGGTGGGGACTTGTTAAAAACCATGTTAGCCTCGAAATATGCACTACAGTACACAATGTCTCAACTCTTTTTGCAATTGCTTGTCTGAATAGTAGTACAATTAAAACACTAATAGCAAGAGGAACCGGCATGTAATATATGATTAAAAGGTATCAATAGAAAGAGAAAAGATTAAATTTTGTGCTGATAAATACTGTAACGGTCAGTGCGTTGTAATTAGTGGCAATAATGGTTCCAATTATTACAGTAATTTCGCGCTTTTACATGTCACGCTTTCGTGACATCTTTTACATGTCACGCTTTAAGGGAATTAAAACATTCTTCCGAAAAGAAACCTTGTTTTCGGCTTTTATTATATATTTATAGAAAAATGGAAACAATATATTCTCATAATACATTTCTACTAAGAAAAGGCGCTCAATTTCGTTTCATAAAAATTTCCCCACGGTCTACATGTTTTCGACGGTCTACACTTAACAACAAATAAAGATTACATAAGTTCTTATTTCTCTCTGTAGACCGTTGACCGTTGACCGTTCACGCGAGTATTAAATTACAGTCAGTGAATTCTGCAAGTACGCATTTCACTAATTGTTGCCTTCCAAAATACATCTTGCGAAACATTTGGCACATTTTGGAATCTCCTTTGGGAATCTGCTTTTGGTTTTGCTCGTCGATTCTCACATTAAAGTGGAAGATTTTCCAGCGCACGGACATCATATCTGTCCCAGTAATCGTGCCTCGCTCTTCGTTTCCACCGGATGTAGAAGGCCCATACTCGGTATTTATATCGTAGTTCTCAAACAACTCCATTTGGCGAATGTCTGGTTAACGGTTGAAAAAATCTAGCGCAAAACCCTGCTATGGAAGAATTTCGCGAAATCTGAGTAAATATATGAAACTTGACAACTGGGATACACGGTGCAAAATACACGGCCAGATTAAAGCTAGCTAGCAAAAGGACGAAGAAATGATAATATTTTCACAACTAGAGTGTAATCCGAAATTGACTGGACAAATTGGACCAGGAAAAAGTTGCTCACCGTTTTATTTCAGCGCGAACATGCGATCACAGTATCACATGACGTATTATTTACACAGACTAATGCTTATCATTTCAATCTACGCACGTTTCTTGCGTCAATAGCAAACGCAAACAAACCTTCGAGAAAAAACAAGAGGTTGAAAATAACATAATTTGCGTCATTGCAACAAGATAGCAATGTTCTTTGAAAAATACATAACGATATTGAGAAACTACAGCAACTTTTAGAAGAAACGCTCCTTTTTTGCTGAAATTCGCGCTAATTAAGGCCGTAGAGAAATGTCGAAAAGGCACGTTTTGGACTTTCTATTCTTAAACGCCTAATCGCAGTGGAATAAAAAGCTGCTTTTTCTAATCAAGTCATTACATTGATAACGTACATCAACTATGATTCATTTCCGAAAAGCAAATCCAGGGCTATATCGCGATATGTGACTCAGACAAGCAGTTGCAAAAAGGTTGAGACACTTTCCAAAAAAAGATGTTCATTCCGTATAAAAGCGACCGCGTAACACAAATGAAGTCAATGCCATGTGCTACTGACCCCCTCCCCCTTTCAATGTTGATGACTGTTAGTTTGAATGGCATTTTTGATCTGGTACAACATTGATGGGGGGGAGAGGGTGGGGACTTGTTAAAAACCATGTTAGCCTCGAAATATGCACTACAGTACACAATGTCTCAACTCTTTTTGCAATTGCTTGTAGCTATGCCCAAGTGGTACATGGGGCTTTAGAACAGCTTGGTACCTAAACAATTTCTGCCATCTCCATTGAATCCAGGCTTGCAGTGACACGTGTACGAACCCACTGTGTTTAAGCAGATCCCTGATTTGGTATCACAGTTATGTTCTCCATTTTCACATTCATTCACATCTTAATAGAAGAAACGAATGTTGTTAGTCACCCGTTCGTATGGTATGCTGGTACATAACGGTATAGATTTAAGAACATGTAGCACCTGAAAAACGCCTGCCATCCAATGAATCCAGACTTACACTGGTATGAAACAGTCAGAACCAAAGAGATAATTTACCTGTACAATTTCCGGGAGGTCCAGTAAATCCTATTTTACATGGACAGATGTACGATAGTGATTTAAAGTTTTCTTGGCAAAAGGAAGACTGCAAATCACACTGGTGCTGGCCGGGTGCACAAACATCATCGACTGCAAGGTACAATATGTGATGTTCTCAAACTCATTGATAATTCATCATGTTTAAAAAAGGAAATCGTAACAGTGACCGTGTAACAAAAAATGTAATGGAAATGTGAAAATAAATAAAGTATATATAAAGTATAAGTATACGTGGTTTGGAAACCAGATATAAATTAGCATAGATTTTCGCGATTTTACTCTATCATTTTCTCTGTATTTAATGATTAGTTTAAGAAGCTATAGACATTATTAAAAAATACCACGATGCATCATTTTCCGCTAATGACGTCAAACATATTCTTTGGAATTCTCTTTTCAATTCAAAATAATATATTTGACATCGATAACGGAATATGATGCATTCTGGTATTTATTAAAAGGGTCTATATGAAACACTCGAAGAGTGTTTCATCGGATATCCAAACACCTCAAAGGCGGTTAAAAATTCTGATGAAACACTCTTTCGAGTGTTTAATAAATAACATCTAAACTAGTAGTTTTCGTATGATTGTGGTTTGGTAAAACTATAGAACAAACGTAATCACATTTAGCTAATCACATGCAACAAAGCAGAAACTTAGCAGAGAATGAAAGCGTGGAATTCATTCTAAACATGCAACGTAGTTTTCCCTCGCGTAACTTTGAGCACTTTCGGGGACAATTTAAGGAAATGTTTAGAAGTTGTGGTACATTCTTCACGTTTGTTCGCGTCCTTAAATTGAACATTTGCAGTTCTCGCCGATAACGCTCAGAAAAGACCTAAACTATACAGAAAATGTAGAAAGAGGCGATGAGCCGCTGAATAAGTGCAAATGCTAAGGTTTTGCATCACGGCACTCAGAATTAGCATTATTTTATTCGCTTGCGCTGTGCTAGCATTGAAATGTTAGAAATAGGAGTAAAATAATCTTTCTGCTCATAACAACTGCATTTTAGTAGTAAGGATATATAGTAGAATTGATGGTAATATTAATAAATATGAAGCAAAACTATTTCTGACTCCGACTGAGAGACGGCCTCTTAAAGTGCAACTAAGCCCAATATTTTCTTTCGCTAAATAAAATCTCCTGTTTGTCCTGATTACTTGTGCGAAAAAATTATCGCAATTGATAAAATCCCTGCGTTTCTACAGCTGTTTGAAGTTAGATGCTTCTGCCCCATTACCGAGCATTTATGGGAGCTGGGTACGAACTTTGCTGTGACGTCATCGAAGGAGACCATTTGCCGCGTTCTCATAAGCATATCACCGCGAAAGGACAAAGGAGAAGGCATTTTAACGCAAATGGTACTCAAAAGCCAAAAAAGGATTTTTGTGCACTCCGAAGCCTTTTTGGGGTTTTCCCACAGTTCCTTTGCTCTTCGCATCATGAAAATCAATCTCCTTCGATGACGTCACAAGACGTCAAAGCAAAACATGGACCCAATCTTCACACTGCTCGGTACTGGCCGAAATAACCGCCAACATTTGAAACTTTAAAAAAAACTATTGAAAAAAATCAAGGAAAAATGCTACGGTAAAAAACAATTTCGCACAGGTAATCAGGACAATTAGGAGATTTCGTTTGGCGAAAAACATTATTGGGGGTTCCACTTTAAGATAAAGGGTCACTATTTATAGCTAGCAAATTTGAAGGTTTCAAGTGAACTATTTTGTCCAGAGCGATTAGCTGTAGTTTTGGCAAAATTCACGATCTCGTCACTGAGTTTCGAAGACAGTAGGGGGAGCGGAAAGTTTACGGCAGAAAATTTTTATAAAGCAGAATTTCTCTGATCTAATTTCATATTTGTGACTTACTTGCCAATAGAAATTAACAGAAAAATTAAAAGCGAAATATATTTCTGGAGCGAAAATCAATATGAGGATCTAAAGGTGGATTTCCACTGTCGCGTAATTTTTACGTGCGTAAAAGAAAATAAGAGACGATGTATGAACAGCTTGCGTAAAAGTTTACGCGAGCTGTTCATACATCGTCTCTTATTATATTTACGCACGTAAAAATTACGCGACAGTGGAAATCCACCCTAAGGGAGACTGCGTCTTAAATGTTCTGCGCAGACGGTCGCGTAAAATTGCTAAAATTGAAAAATAGCCCGGTCGTCAATCTTAACTCTAATTTCTCTTGTGCTTTCGACCTTTCACCTAAGTTAAGTATATCATCATCGTTTTTGTTCAGAGAGCTCCGCTGTTAAGCTAAGCCTATCTATATATATTAGATTTTCTTACCACAGAGACGCAAAGTGCAAGTAGGTATTGATGTTTGGTAAACAAAGAACGTCGTACAATTTCGAACCCGTATATCCCTGTTCCATTTGCAACAAGTTTCATCCCAATGAAAGCAAACACGACGTTGAACAATCCCATCGTCCACTGCAGGGTGTGCACCATCCATCCAACCTGGTGCACGTGTATTACAGGCGTACGTTGGTGGACAATGTTCAGGTATCCATTGGTCTTTATTTGTGACAAAACGAATCCATTTGATGTTGGGGGTCCAAGCTTCATTAGAGTCACAAAGATATGACCCTGTCGTAGATGCACTTACTGCTACTGATCTGCTGGTACTCGTGTAGGCATCTGTTATGTTAACGTAATCACTGCATTCTAGCATATAAAAAAAGTTAATCACTAAAAAAAATCTATTTGGAGTTTACCTTTGCATTGTTTCCCTGTTTTTGCTACATTGTCTCCCTCCACTCAGGGGTATAAATGGGTATCGGTGACGCAATTTTTCCGTTCGTAAACAAGCGATGCCATTTTAGTGAAACTTAGAAAATTTTTCACCAATTATCATATTATTTTTTCTATCAGAAAAAGAAAAATTACCTAGAATCGAACCCGGAACCTCTACATGCTAACATCTCTCCTTCACCACTAGACCACTGGGTTGATCCGGCAAACCCAAGAAAAATTTAAATATAAAAGGTGCTTTTATTAATGATACATCTATAACCCTAACCCCATCCCTAGATCTAACCTAATCGCGACTCTAGCTTAGGTCTAATAATCGCTTTACCTAAACCCAGTTTTATCTAATAATGATAGCCTAGTTTCTTCCCAATCCAGACATAAACTATAGAGAAATGCCATTGACCATTACATAAGGCTTGGTTACTAATGCATGTTAATGATGGCATCGACCGTTAAAAATGGCATTGCTTGTTTACGGAAGGGAAATCGGCATCGGTGACATACTGCATAGATATAACCTTCACCTTCACCCGAAATAAAAAACGATGCAAAAAGCCTATAGATGTGAAAATTCAAGATATCAAATAGCTAGCCTCGCAAAATGTTGAACTCATGCAGGAACAAATACACAAAACCCATTAGAGACCCGAAAAAGGAAATGGAAATGAGGGGAGAATTGAAGAAGTTTGTTAATTGTCTTTGGTACCTTAGTTTATGAAAACCAAGCGATATCGATTATAACTTAGATAAAATCTCAAAAGATAAAAAGGCAATCCGGCTAAACGAATAACGTCGGATTGTGACCGACTCTTCGTTTTGTTTGTTTTTTTTTTTTAATTAAAAAAACAGCATTTCAAAGATAAGCCATCCCAGTCTACATTGACGCTATCTCAGGATTCAAAAAAGCCTCTCAATGTTGTTTGGTTTCTGTCCGTGTTTCCCTCGTAGATGATTTCTGATCGTTCATGCCTCCTGTTCTTCAATGTGTCGATACAGGTGTCAGAATGTAAAACCATAAAACCATGACACTTTGGATGCGTTTTCTTGGAACATATTCCAAAAACAGAATTCCTCTAGATATTGCACTTATTGCTCTCGTACAACATGGCAAGAAATCGCTACTTTGACTATGTGTACCTGGAAAATGTTTGGTGTGTAAGAATGCAAACAACATGCAGTATTTTTAGCGCATCCTAATTTCAGAATGACCAGAATATGTCCAAAAAACGCGTCCTTAAACAACGCACGGTTGATTCACAAGGGCGTTTCTCACTTCCTTCATATTTTGATGGCTTTTTATCGTTTTTAGCATTCCTAAAGAAATGAAAAACGCACCGAGTGCATTGCTGAGTTATACAAGCAGGCGGGAATTTTTAAGAATTAACGAGAGAGCTTCTCGCACTTCCATAACCCAAAGTCGTGTTTAAACAGCCTGATAACACGCACATACACATTGTATTTCACTCAACGTCAAGTTTCTTAGGAAATTTGTCTGGGATGTCTTGACTGGCCATCAGAACGAAAAGTATACATGTTTACCTTGTTGAGCTGAAGTGGACGTAGAAATATACACAATAGCTTGAATGACCTACGGTGAGAAAATAAAATTATAGTAATAAGGCCACATCGCATAACTAGTCACGCCAATGGAATGGACAAAAGGAAAAGCTAAATTTTCTAGGTCTTGAGGGGAAGGCTCTTTCATTGTTTTAACATCAGCCTGCTTAATAATGACAAAGGATGGTAACATATTTGGTTTCCGCCCTATTACATTTTTATTCCGATTAGATGTATTATTGATCACTGGTTATGTGACGACTTCATCCACTTTTAAACTCCATTCACGAGCCAAGATATTTACAACTTTCCGATAAAATCAATTGAAGTTGTTTCCACTTAAGAGCGCCTGTCTGTAAAAATCAAACATATCGCGGCAAGTGATAATATATATAGTTAGGCTTAGCCTAACAGCGGCGCCCTCTGAAAACCCTCTGAACAAGCTTAACTAAGATGAAACTTAACTAATAGGTGAAAGGTCGGAAGCACAAGAATTAAGATTAATATTGACGACCGGGCTATTTTTCAATTTTAGCAATTCTCAAAAACAGTATTACCCGACCGTCTGCACAGTACATTTAGACCGTACAAAAGTTCACAAAAACAACTTTTTCTCCGTCTAGAATAACTATTACGACTACTGTTAAAAAATACAGTTGTAGCTTGTCAAAAAATGCCTGAGAAACTGATTTGGAAATCAAAATTGCCAAAAATACAAACATATTTGCATACGGCCACGCGAGTGAAGTTATAACTATAATAAAATTCAAGTCTTGTTTTGTTTACATAAAATCGCTTTTCAACCTATGTAATGAATGAACAAACACATAAAAATGGACAACACAATCTTCTTTCGATAAATTTTATTCAAATCTCCATTAGTTTATGTTGAAAAGCAAAACGGAAAACGCGCATCGAGGCCGAGCCGTGTCTTCGATGAAATTCAAGAAATTAATACAACTGAATTTAAGCTACACGTTTAAAAACAATTCTCCAAAACTAACGAGAACACATTAACAAAAAGTCAATCACAGATTGATATCTAGATAAATTTCCATCGAAAAATGTAATTTGTTTTACCTTTAAGTCCCTCCGGCGACTACTGTGCTTGGAAATTCTTTAAATCTCCGCTTTGGTGCTGAAATCCGTAAAACGAACCCATCTCTCGCATTGCTAAAAACGTATATAGTTCCTCGAAGCAAGATTTTATCCCTGAAAGCTCTTCTTTTTCCACTAAAGCGGCTCCTGAGTATCCCTTAATTAGCATCCCTGTCTTGAGTAGCAAACCACGAAAAAATGCAGGAAAATAACGACTTTAATTTAAACCGTTTTCTCCGCTCAGTAAACACAGCAAAACATCAAAGTGTTTTCCCAGCTGACGTGACATTCGGCCGTGTAACCGCGCGAAAAAAAAGCCTCGCTTTGGTTTCAACATGACGTCGTACGCGCATATTTTGCGACGTCATACGCGCCCGCGAGCTAGTCCTCCGCTAAGATCCCGGATGTTGTGTGGCGTCATACGCGCATGCGCGCTAGCCTTGCGCGACACACATCTCCGACACACATGTTTTTGTTGCAGACAGCGCCCGCGAAACATTCCGCTAGCCATGACCATGAAAAATGAGGGCATAGGTTCTATGAGTATGGGGCTCCGCAGCCGGGCCTTCGGCCCGGCTAGGCTCCGCTATAACAAAAATCACTGAATACCTTTTTCGGCCAAATATCTTTTTTTTTTAAAAGAAAAATGCAAAAAACGAAATTCCGTTAAAATCGCCATTTAAGGCTGAAAATTATTGCACAACTTTGACAGTCTCGCTTACAAAAACAAATAGCGCTACGGCATTTAAAACATGAAAATCGTATTTTGCAATCTTTAGATATCTAGTAGATTGATTTAGGGAATTATTATGTTGTTCTTTGCGTGCAAAATAATTTTATTTCGAAGACATACATTTTACTTCTTTAAAAGTATCTCGTAAACAAAACAATTTTTCACCATGTGCTAAACCTTCAAACGGATTAAGTTTCTGTTGGTTAATTTTTATAAAGATGACCTCAACATTGCCGTAAAAATTTCTTTAGGCAAATGATTCGGAGCGACGCGAGAGCATTTCAAAGTTCGTTAAAATTAGAGTTATTTGACCCTACGAGGTCAACAATCAATTTGCGGGTCACACAAATATTCTAACTTCTGCTTCTGTGTTAAAGTGCTACTGCGATCAAATTTTTAATTTTCATTTTTTTACATCTTCGTGTACAATTACACTTTCTTACTCATCTTGCCAAATTTAAATCCATTACGAACATCAGAAGTCATTTTATTTTAACACTTATGTCCGAGAATTTACGGCCGCCATTAATCAACCTTGTTCCAAGGCTTGGTTGCGAATAGGATAAAGTGACGTCAAAGGCTTAAACATACCTCACGGGTTGAAATTATAATAACAATAAGCGTAGAGAATTGCACGAAGAACAAGTCCAAAGTTTTTGTTGCTTTTCGCGTGATTTTCAATACTTATTGTTATTATAATTTCAACCCGTGAGGTATGTTTGGGCCTTTGACGTCACTTTATCCCATTCGCAACCAAGCCTTGGAACAAGGTTGATTAATGGCGGCCGTAAATTCTCGGACATAAATGTTAAAATAAAGTGACTTCTGATGTTCGTAATGGATTGAAATTTGGCAAGATGAGTAAGAAAGTCTAATTGTACACGAAGATGTAAAAAAAGGAAATCAAAAATTTGATCGCAGTAGCACTTTAACCCATTATAAAATTAAAATAGCCACATTGAAAAACAATGAAATTGCCTTACCTCATTTGCGGTAGAAGACAGATTCAGAGACCATTTTTTGCGTATAAATCCCTTCTTTGTTCATCGTATTTTAGTCTTGTTAATTTGTAACGTCCGAAGCACGCCGGCCGCGGACTGCCATGCAAGGTCGTACGCAAACCTCTGTTAAACTTTCGACACATTTCACCATTATGGCATCTTATTTAAAGGCTATAGCATTTGTCGAATGTTCTTCGGTTTGAAGTTAACGGATAGATAAATCTAATCACTGCTTGAGAAGTACTGAATGAACAAAGATGTCGGGCCGTTTAAGCCGTGATCGTGACAGCAGTTGTTTGTGTCGTCACGCAATGCAGCTGTTCTTCGGCATTTTAGCGGGGTAGGGGTAGGGCTAAAGAGCTTGAAAACACCGAATCTATGTCTGAAACTCTTGCAGCGAAGAAAAAAAATACATAGACTTTTCAGTTACGTTAGCACATTTAAGCGCCTTCATTATCTATTGTTGTACTCCGGAAAGATTATTCATTCGCCGTTGCACAGTAAGTAAAAACGAAATGTGTGAAATGCAAATGACATCACTAGCTTTTTACTCGATTAAGATCACTGCGGTATTTACCTATTTCTGTCCTTTTTTCGTATTGTTTTTCTGTTTTTTTTTCTTTTTATCAGAAGGATACTGTTTTCATGAAACATTATGCGAAAAAGGGAAAATCAGTCTAATATTCGTCACATGCACGGCACCCAAAATATATAAATTTGTACGATGCAACTAGTGATGGATGTAAACGTTTGTCAAAGGTTACACACCGCAGCTGATGTTTTCTTTGTCTCTTAATTGACCGAGAGGGAGCCTCAAAAGAGGACTTATTTGGATGTTTTCTACTTGTCAATAATCTTACTGTGAGTTTGGGTTACCTGTGGTTCGTGGTACCATTTACCTCGCTCGTGAATTTTCCGCCGATGATATGTACCATAAATGGAGGGGTGGGGGGGGGGGGGGGGGGGGGGGGGGGGGGGGGGGGGGGGGGGGGGGGGGGGGGGGGGGGGTTCTCTCAGCCTTATTTCAAATTCATGTCATGCCTTAATTTAGAACCATTTGTTGCATTTTCTTTAATTTAAAATTTGACTCAATAGGACTAATGTTTGGCTAATCCATTGTCGGTGTTACAAACTAAGTAAACCTATTAAGTATTTTTTAGGCAGGAGCAAAATAATTAGAAACCCGCTCAGTTTAGTTCCAGGTATTACACAAAAATGGAAGGCACTTCTTCGTTTAAGTCCTTTGTTGGTGGAGTTTGTGGTTAAGCAATTTGCGATCGAAAGCGTGGAACGGAAATTGTCCCTTTACTTTCGTGCACAAAGGACATCTCTAATCACAAGTCTGTCTTGAAGTTTACCGGACCTGAAGATGAGATCGAACTTATTTTATGTCGAGCAGCGTTGTTTACTAGAAATGTAAAGGAAGTAGTTGTAAACTAAAGTTGTCGAATTAAGTTCGGTGGCGGATCTAGGGAAGCGGCCCCTTTCCATCCCTTTTTTGGCGAAGAAAAATGGCTCGAGGGACCGAACCTTTTTTTCAGAACCATTTTCACTCCCCCTCCCACCCCCTCTCCTTATGAGCAAGCTGGATCCGCAACTGGAAATTTATAGTGAAAATGAGATCACATGCATGATGCTATCCACAGGAAGCCCTGGTATACCCATCTTTCAGGGGGAGCTCCATCAAGTAGAGCACCTTAACTCGTATGGTAAGAAGGTAAATTTAGGAAACGAGAAAAAAAGCATCCAATATAAATATTACATATGGAAAGCAAGACTGGGGAGAGGAGTTACAGTCAAACCGGATGTTCTTTTGCGGGCAACTTTGCAAATTTCCGCCGCAACATTGGTATTTTGATTGACAGTTTGCTTCGAGCAAGTTGGAAGTTGTGCGAGCAAGTTGCAACTTTCGCGAGCAAGTTCCTATTTCAAACTTGCTGTCAGTTGCCGGATTTCTCAATTGAAAGTACATGTACTTGGTTTGGTTACCTTGCAGTATTTCACAAACTCTACGATGTCAGGAGTAGAAACTGTTCGTTCCTTCCAGCCAGGTTTACCCGGAAAATACATCTCGTGTTGTAAAAATCTGTTTACAATATTGGATACAGTTTGCCTTGATAATCCAATAATGCTTGCGATTTGTTCTTGTTTTATACCAGACGACCATTATTCTTTCTCTTTTCTCAACCGAGGTGGTATTATTGCGATGTACGTGAGCCATAACTGAAGAAGGACGTGTTTTCACAATATTCGCAATTTGCAACTGACAACAAGTTTGAAATAGGAACTTGCTCGCGAAACTTCCAACTTGCTCGAAGCAAACTGTCAATCAAAATCCCAATGTTGCGGCGGAGGTTTGCAAAGTTGCCCGCAAAAGAACATCCGGTTTGACTGTAAAAATCGTTCTCGCAAAAGGCTATTGCTACCAATTAATATATTTTAGAACATAGTGATTAACGAAAAAATTAAATGGTGCTGAAATATATTTCTAAACAGTTATTTTTTTTACTTGCAAAAGTATTTCAATTTAATTGCCTTATACGCACCCCTACCCCCTTAAATGCAAACTAAACTGCATTGCGTGACATAACTGAAAAAGGACTGAAAGCAAACGTCCGACATGTTTTGGTTTGTACTTCAAAGTAACACTTTAAATCTTTTAGCGCACTACAAAACCGATGAACGCTCCAAAAAGTACTTAGCCCTTTGAATAGATGCCGTAATACTGAAAAGCGTCGAAAGTTTAAGAAAGATTGGCTGACCCGACCGTTTAATACACGTCGTTGTCGTCCGACGTTTATCGGACGTTGTAAACAAGACTAAAGAACATACGATGAACGGTGAAAAAAAATGCAAGAAAATGATCTCTGGATAAGTCTTCTACAACAAATAAGGTAAGAAAATTTCAAAACATTTTTCTATGTGGCTATTTTAACCTTATTTGTGTTAAGACATGTGGTGGAAAGTGAAATGTTTGTGTGAACCGCAAATTGATAGTTAATCTCGTAAGGTCAAATAACTCTAATTTTAACGAACTTTGAAATGCTATCGCGTCGCTCTGAATCATTTGCCCAAAGAAATTTTTACGGCAATCTTGAGATCAACTTTATAAAAATTAACCAACAGAAACTTAATCCGTTTGAAGGTTTAGCACATGGTGAAAAATTGTTTTGTTTACGAGATACTTTTAAAGAAGTGAAATGTATGTCTTCGAAATAAAATTATTTAGCAAGCAAAGAACAACAAAATAATTCTCTAAATCACTCTGCCAGATACTTAAAGATTGCAAAATATGATTTTTATGTTTTAAATGCTGTAGCGTTACTTGTTTTTGTAAGCGAGACTGTCAAAGTTGTGCAATAATTTTCCACCTCAAATGGCGATTTTAACGGACTTTCGTTTTTTGAACTTTTCTTTAAAATAAAAAGATATTTGGCCGAAAAAAGTATCAAGTGAGTTTTGTTATACCTTAATCTATCTAACTTAAAAATGTGAAAGAAATCGAATTTTTATTACTTGCCAAAAAAATTCAAATTTGTCTGATTTTTACGGACAGGCGCTCTTAAACAAAGTCGTAATTCTAAAACAACAAAAAGCAAAAATTACTTTTGCATATCTTATTAAATTTTCTGCTAAGTGTGGTTCAACTTTAAGGATTTTTAAACAAAGGTGCGACAATTATCTGACGATGAATGACGAGTTACTAACAAGTAAATGATAACGTGATTCATGTGTCCATCGTTTTCCCAAAGGCATCTCTGCTTATATGATAAAACTTGGTTAAACAGAATTTCTTCGAAGGCACTGGTACCATTACGGGACCCTCTAGCTGCGTGGGTGTAAATAGACCTCGAGTTGGTTTTAATTTAAAAACCCTTCTAAAGCACTAGTGGGCATAATTGGATCTTAGTTATTAGTTTCTATGGAGATAGTTCTAGTTGTTTCATATTAACCTTGGATGTTTTTGTAACTGTCTTTATGCAAAACAATGTAAATGCGAAAAATCCTTTGCAGATAGAAGACAGGTATTCAGTTAAATTTTATTTTAAAAAATCTCTTTTCGTTATTCCCTTGAACGCGAATTTTTCTGCACTTTCTTGATTTATTTAATTTTTTAGCCAACTTAACTAAACATTAGCCCAAACTATATTACTGCGACTTTTATTAAAATGAACAAAATAAACAATAAAGCTTTTTTTATCTGAGTTCCAGAAACATCATGTCATACATTATTGATATAAGTGAGAACTACGCGTGCCTTTTCTCCTGAACTCAACTGAAGATGACAAAGGCTTCTGTCGAAACAAGTTCTCAAATCTTTAAAAAATTTGACTTCATATAATTTCGTTGATATTTTAACTTGGACAATAAGTTTGTCAAGGAATTCAAGTTGAATAAAGAGAATCTTTGATAAAACAATTAACTCTCAGTTGTTCGGAAAAATAATCTGACTAATGGTTATTGACTCGCAGTTAGGTAGTGACGTAGTTTTACTGAGAAACAAATATCGACCAGCAGACGGCAAGGTAAGCATAGTTCTCACGGATATCAAAAATGTATGACATGATATTTCTGGAACTCAGATTAAAAAAAATATCTTTCTTTATTTTGTTTAATTTAATCATCGTCCTAGTAGCATAGCTTGGGCTATTGTTTAATGTTTTCTTGAGACCTTGGTTTGACTTTCAATGCCTCAGTAAGCCTAAGGGTGGATTTCCACTGTCGCGTAATTTTTACGTGCGTAAATAAAAATAAGAGACGTTGTATGAACAGCTCGCGTAAACTTTTACGCAAACTGTTCATACATCGTCTCTTATTATATTTACGCACGTAAAAATTACGCGACAGTGGAAATCCACCATAAGTAACAATCCTTGAATTATGGCATAAATATTGAATCGTGAATTGGCCTCTCGTGTAGTAGTTTGTACTACAGTAAAAACCCGCATAAAAGAACACGTGTTTGGGGGGTTCAGGCTGATTTTGTTCTTATATATCGGGTGTTTTCTGCAAAATCAGCCTGAAAATGTTCTTAGTTCTTAAAATTGTTTCTAAAAATTAAATACAGTTCTGCATAGACTACCAACAAATGAAATCAATGTGCAAACACAACATTTTAATTAATGGATGGAACTAACCTTAACTTGTGTCTGCAGCAAATAAAGAATGTGATTGACAGAAGGTAATAGTCATTTAGTTACATAAATTAGCCAAGTCTAAAACCAATTGCTAAATGTACTCTGGAAATTCCCATACCTGCTGTAAAACTCTGTGTGCAATGGTCTAGCACATATATTGATCTATCTAGCACTGTACCCTTGTAGGTTATTCTAATCTAACCGGGCAGCCAATTTTTTTTTATATAAGAACAATTTTCATTTTTCAGGCTGACTGTGTTCTTATGTATATGGTACTTTTTGACCAAATTTCAGCCTGAGTGTTCTTAATTCACTTGTTCTTTTATGCGGGTTTTTACTGTAGTTAAATTGCCTCTTATGGCTTTTTTTGCACTTGAAAAAGACAACAACTTTTCTTGGTTAGAACCACACTGATTCCTGAAAAAGCTCATGTCTGAATCGGACCAGAAATGAATAGAAACAAAAACAACAACAACAACAACAACAAAGAATTGAACTTTTTGTCACATGATCATGATTGAGGCGTATATTTTCGAATGTTAGTAACGGTAACAATTAAGGGCATCTATGAGGCTTCACCAACGGTTGATCTTATACTACGAGTATTCTCTCTTTGGGAACTGGTTTGGATTATAATGAAAATGATGTAGACGTAGAGCAGTTGTCAACAGCAACAATGTAAACAAAGTAGCCGACCTCGTTCCAATACACGCATTTCATTTCGTGCTTCCCTCCGGGTGTAAAAAGAGTTATTATGAAAGGCGAAGCCACGAGACTTCTGAGTATTAGCAGTGGAACACCCAAATAACGATAACTCGCTGAAATCGCGTTTAATCGGAGGCGGTGCCCACCTCTCGATTGGCTGAGAAAACAATAGAACAAACAACAGAACAATGGACCCTAGCCCTGAAAACAATACATGTGCGTGATAACCAGGTCCAATGAAATTAAGGGTTCCGAAGAGGTGGGTAACCAACAGAGAATACAACATACTAACAGGGTAACTTCATTTTATTCACAAAACATTCGAATTTTTACCTTTTAAACAAAACCGTTGCGTTCCCATCCAAAAACATGTTAACCGAATCTTTGTAACACAATACCGCTGATAAGCAAGACTCATGTCCCAGTTATCTGATAGTGAGCTTGGGTCGCCTGTGTAAAAATGCCAACAAATATTTCAATCTCGAAAAGCTTGTAAATTGCTCGCTTGCGGCTCGTGATTTACAAATAACTTAAATAACATTGTGCATCACAATTTCGGAGTTCAATGGAGAGAAAATACACTATTGCTCATTGTGCTTTTACTTGATAACTGAGTGAGAGGGTCGAATGGGAAAATATTTGGTTCGAGGTCATGGCGTACGAACCGAGAGTTGCGAGGTCCTTGCGCCATGACCGAGAGCCAAATATTTTCCAAACTTGCCCGACCTAACTTAGTCAATAAGTATTTTATCGTATGTTAAATTTGGAGACAAAATTGCTTCAAATTTTAACACGCGAGGCCATACGCTTTTGTAGTAGGACCGTAGGCTTTTTCCGGCCCCGCTCGCGCAAATGCGTATGGCCATACGGGACTTTCATCAATGGTTTTGCAAAGAAAAGGCTCGCAGGGCTGTACGGGTCATATGATAATAAAGCATTTGTTAGTTACCGTACCTTGCAAATAAAATCTTTTGGTTGAAAAATGCCTAATTGTTTTGAAAATTTTCTATTTAACTGAAGTTCGTTCCAGACGCTTCCACTGTCGTACGTCTTACTTTATTGCGTCAGTCTCAAATATGCTAAGACACTGTTACAGTGTCTAATCAGGTTCCAAATACCGGCTGCGTAGGAGACTAGTTCTTATTCGTTGTGGCGGAGGGGGGGGGGGGGGGGGGGGGGGGGGGGGGGGGGGGGGAGCGCACGTCTGAACTTGGGAGAATCCGATTCGTACGCCGTAGTCCCAATGCTACAATAATAAAAAAGACTGTTCATTCGGTACTGTGAAAAAAAATGTTAAATCAAACCAGTTTTTCGACTGTTATATCGTTTTTTCGTGATTGTAGCCATGGGCTTCCTTTAAGCTTTCTTTATTATCTTGAAATAGGACAAAATTCGCCAAAACTGCTGAAAACAAAGATATATTAACTAAAGCGAAAATAGTGACTAAAAAGTCAACATTACACAAACATGACAATTTTGATTTCTTGATCGCCTGTCACGGAATTAAATTTGATGAGCTATTATCCACTTTTATTTGTAACGATAAAAGATGTTGATGGTGCTGGACATGATGTTCTAATAAAAACAGAAAAGAACGATAGCCGACGGAAGTTAGCAAGAGTTCTTTCAACTCACTCATTCGGGACAGTTCTTTCAACTCACTCATTCGGGACAGTTCTTTCAACTCACTCATTCAGGACAGTTCTTTCAACTCACTCATTCGGGACAGTTCTTTCAACTCACTCATTCGGGACAGTTCTTTCAACTCACTCATTCAGGACAGTTCTTTCAACTCACTCATTCGGGACAGTTCTTTCAACTCACTCATTCGGGACAGTTCTTTCAACTCACTCATTCAGGACAGTTCTTTCAACTCACTCATTCAGGACAGTTCTTTCAACTCACTCATTCGGGACAGTTCTTTCAACTCACTCATTCGGGACAGTTCTTTCAACTCACTCATTCGGGACAGTTCTTTCAACTCACTCATTCGGGACAGTTCTTTCAACTCACTCATTCGGGACAGTTCTTTCAACTCACTCATTCGGGACAGTTCTTTCAACTCACTCAATTAACAGATGACTCTGGATATCGTTGACTTATAACTATTATGCATAGGGGTAGTCAATTTTACCCGATATTACGCCTAAACTCACAATGGAAATAGATCAATGCTCCAAGAAGATTAATCATCTTCTTGGAGCCAAAGTATGAATGTGACGGAACTATGCGTCATGTAATATAATCTACGCAGAGACGACCTCCACGGAGTTCAAGTGTAGTATTAATTGAACGTACTTACATGTATTAACCTATTTACAAACTGTCACTACTATTTCTACTAGATTGTCTAAGGGGCCGACCATTTGACTTTTGAGGGGGGGGGGGGTGATTTCAGAAAAACATATCCTGCAGACTCATTTTGAGGGAAAAAAATACCTTGCAAGGAAATACCTCGGGAAAAAAAATTCCAACGCTGATCTCGAGCAAGAAAAAAAAATCCAACCAAGGTCTTTTCATGCCAATGCATTTACATTTGTTTGGCACCTTCTGTACACTTTGTAAATCAAAGTACAGTCAAATGTCTAACATTTTACCACATTTTGCACATGGCACCGCTATGAAAACAAAAATTCAGTGACTATTGCCAACATTTTCATGGCATCGGTTGAGACCGAAATCTTAAGGGCGACCGTGGAGCTGTGGGGCTGGGTGGGCTATAGCCCCACCAATAATTTTGCAGGGAATTTTTTTTTTTGCATTTAGAAAAGCCAACTAACTGGACTAGCATATCATGAACCCGAAATAGGTCCAACGCGAAAACTTTAAGACATTTCATTTTTCTTGATAATTTGTTCAGTGTTTGGTGAAATCCACTTTAAATGGTAAAAGAGCATAAATTAAGGACTGGCTTTAATATTAAGCTTTTGTCACTTTGAATGAACGTCATAGCATATTATAATTATGTTTTATATGTACGTTTTTGTGCAAAAAAAACTAACAGAATGGTGATAAAAATTTGACAAAATTTTCTTAGGATTGATAGAAATAAACGCGTTTCCGGTGATTTCAGAAGCTCTAAATTTCAAAATTCTTCCGGGGGGGCATACCCCCGGACCCCCCCTAGATAAGCTCGCGCCTTCGGCGCTCGTTGTGCTCATTAAATACGCGAAGGAACCCCACCAATCCAAAATATGCTACGTGGTCCCTGAATTAAGATATATCGATGACGTGTTCCCGTTGTGGAACACCAGCATAGAGGAAATGAATGGGTTCATTGAACACGCTAACAGATATCACCAAAACAATTAAATTTACGGCTGAAATCTCAGAGAGAGAAACTATAGATTTAAAGAAACGTCTATCCTCGACGTACGCAAAATAACATATGAAGAGAATATAAGAAAATTCAAATCACGCCTACATTTGAAGGGAGATCCAGATACTCTGGTACGTAAAGTCCTCTCAGAAATGAAATTCGAAGAGAGAAAGTCGGCCCTTCAACAGAAGGAAAAAGGATACAAGAAAATTCTACCTTTTGTCACACAATATCACCAGCGGTGTCCAATTTAACGAAAATAATGTTAATTTCCATGGCACTTTACGCAGAGCAGTCCAACATTTAAGTGTTAAATGTGGTTTTCCTATAGGCAAGCAGTTGTGTTAAACTTATGTCCACACATCCTTGATTTTGAAGAAAAAATTGTATTTCAAAAAAAATCTTGCATGGCGTATAACGCTGAAAAAAAAATTCGACACCCTTGGATGTCAGGAAAAAAATTCCACCGTCAGAGGTTTGGGGAAAAAAATTCTTACCCCCCCCCCCCCCCCCCCCCCCCCTCCCTCCCCCCCTCAAAAGTCAAATGGTCGGCCGCTAAGATAAGAACAACCGCGACCAATAATGCTTCGGTTGAATGGTTGATTAAACAATACGTTTGGATCGTTCTATCTAAAATGTTAAGAGGCACTAAAAACTAAAAAAAATCAATATATAAGAAGTTTCCATTATAAATCAGCTAAAAACTGATAACACCTTACTGGTCTATGGCTGTTTCTTTAAAACTGTTTAATTGCTTAATGGTGATGCAAGAACTAATCCTAAACCATGCTGTCCATAAAGTAAACAGAAATCTAAGACTCTTAATTGATGCTAAATATTATTCTCCATACTAAAAAGAAAATGGAAAAAGGAGGCTTGGTGCTACATTTTCCTAGTTTCTTTGGTTACAGCAATTGTCGCTCACAAATCCTATCATTTGCTGTCTTCGAAAAAAGCCGGGTTGTTACGATTTGCCGACATAACTGTTGAAAAATCATCCCAGCAGCCGTCATCCAAACATAATAGAAACTCTTCCAAGGGATCTTTATTGGCATTATGGCAATCAAGGCGTTGGACGTCAATGACATCACTGTCTTCTTGACAATCATCATCATCATCATTGTCGTCTGCTAAGAACGTGCATCCTGTTATTAGTCTCTGGCCATTCGTTCCTTTTAGTGGAGACAGATCGATATCAAAACATGGCGACAAAACAGCAGCTCCACCATAATAATTCTCGAGGTTTACGATACCCCTAGTTTCACTATCACTTGATATCGATTCCTGGCTGATGCCAGCAGATACAAAGGGATTATGGCTCAGCTTTTCCTCAGTTTTGCAAGTTTCCCAATCATAGACAATAGCTGTATCATCATTAAATACTCCCTGACGGAACAGTGAGACTTTTCGACTGCGATACATAACCGGTGAAAAATTAGCCGCCGTAAAAGACCAATTGGATCTCCACGAATTATTTCCTTCTTGAACGCCTACAGCGTCTGACAGGTCAGCACTTTGAACTTTATTCGTCAATTTCTTGGAAATATCGGCATCTTCTTTTCCTTGTGGCGTGTAACCGAAAACCTTTTGCAATATCTGACTCACGATGAAGTCTGAAATTTCCAATTCTTCTTGTTCCAAATCGTCGACACCAGAATTGGAGTAGGAAAAATTTAGAACGGCCACAAACATATTTGCAGTGACAATCACCGTAGTGAACATGAAACTGAAGAGGAACAGCCTGCCAAAAATAAATCGTTCTTCCTCTAGTTCGTCTATCAGACCGGTGCTTCCGACGACCATCAGGAACTGCGATATAAAAGCTTTGGGAAACGACGAGAAGGTTGAATATTCAGAACCAAATGCAATCACTCCTGATGCAGCGTAACCGGTAAAAGTTACACAAAATATCACAAAAAATGACACTATCGATGCAAAGTAACGTCTCATAAATGAAGAAAATTTTATCACTTGGACGTTGAAATAAAAACACCTCAGAAGACGGAGAGTGGCAGTGGCGCTTGTAATGCAGATAAATACAGTCTCAGCCTCAAACAGCAGCAGCGCTTGGTGAAAGTTTACTGTTACAAAAGGATTCTCTTTCAGTTTTGCTAACGTTTTAGGCCAACTCTTTAGATTTTTTCCATTGAAGAAGTAATGCACAAGACGCAGAAAAGATCTGAAAAAGTTCCAGCCAGTTCCAAACAGAATTGAAGTATGAGCATCTTTGACGGAATAATTTGACGCATTCCTTGATAAAGCAGAAACCAAGAAACAGCCCAAAAAGCAGTACAAAAAATAAATATGTACTATGGGCCTGTGAATGAGTGGGTGTAAGAGGTACAATTCCATAGCTCTTGAACGTGCCAGAAAATCCAGATGCAAGAACCTCATAGTAATACGATATTACAGCCAGGAGATTGCTCGATGGATTATACAATGAAAACTCGACTATTACAGCCCTGGTTTGACGATCAATCCAATGGTTTGTGATTAAATCATCAATAACCTTACTCGCTGTATGCTCGTTGTATCCTAGATTCGCTACGTATCCACCGCCATTGTAGACAGCGAAGCGACCCCAGGTGTCAAAGCCACCGAGTTCTTCGTCTGTGCTGTATTCCCAGTTCTCTTGACAAGACAACAGCGATCTGTTAAAAGCTCCTGTTATGGATTGCCAATTGTTTTTGTCTTCTTTATCGTGAGAGTACGAATCGTGGCAAAATGAAATCATGTTTCTAAACAGACTAGGGACATCGCATGAATCTGGGAAAAAGAAAATAAGGCAACAACAAAAGGTTAAATTAAACACGAGAATTTAGTTTTATCGACTGAGTCGATAAGGTAAATTGACCACCGTAAAAAGCTATTTGAATCTTTTTACGGTGGTCAATTTACCTTATCGACTCAGTCGATAAAACTAAATTCTCGTGTTTCATCCCCCCACCGACGCAGCACCACAGTTTCTCTAGAAACTAACCCCATTTAAAAGGTTAAATTAAAGATCGTGCTTTTTTATTCGAGATCAACGTTAACCCTTTGAACCTAAAACCAATTTTTGTCTGTTTCCGTTGCATGCAAAACGATCGATTTATTGAAATTAATTAAGTGATAAATTCTGGAAAATATATTTTTCTGTTAGATCCAGTTCATTGTGGGTTGTAAACAGCTGACCCACCAGGTTAACCAAAAAAATGTTCCTCGAAAAAAAAAAAGAAACATTTTCCAAAGTTGGCTTCTGATTATTTAAGACCATATTCAAGAAGAACTGACTGAAGATTATGGGGATGATAAGGACACGAAGAGATGTTAAGAGAAGAAAGATACGAAGAAGAAGGAAGAGAAAAAAAGGTATAATGACGAGAATAAAAAACAAGAACAAGATCATTTCCAATAACAAGAAGAACGAGAAAAACAAAACATGGTATCTTTTACACACATGTATGCACATACCAAAATCATGAGCCACGTGATCATACCTGTCGTTATCCGGAGTTGTCTCAGACGAGGCATTCCCACCAAAATAGATTGCTTGTCTCCAATGTATTCTGTAACTTCCTCCTCTTGTTCATTGTACCAATTACCTGTAAAGATGCCTGACACAAAACGTTTCTTTATCCATCGCCAGAAGTGCGTCACATTTCTAAGCTGGAAAAACAATTGGCAGAAAAAATATTTTGATAGAATAATTCAAAACAATAATATAACAGCTGGGTGTTTCTTAGGCAGCTGCATTTGGGTCAATGATGTAGTTAATTGGAAACGCTTAACAACATATCGGTCTAACTGTCCTTTACCGCTCTTTTGTCGTTTCTTTACGTTATAGTACAGTCATTTTTGTGCATGGAAAGTGGACTTAGGATTTACATAACCTACAATGAAGCTTAATGCAAAGCATTGTGTGAAAGCTTGCATGAATTTCTATAGAAGCACAGCTGTACATTTTTCTACTTTTAAGGTACACCCTAAAGGATTTGACTACATGGTCTTTTAAATCCATTTGCACCAATAAGGGCCTACACTTTTATATTATTCAGGTACTATCGTGGAAATGTTCTGATACTAGTAGATCGATAATTATTTTACAATGTTGTTAAACTTACACGAAGAAAAATGTGTTCGATAGCGTTTTTGGAGTTCATATCCATTGAAGCTTATTAATAGTAAACTTTAGTTTGTGTTCCTATGAACCTATCTATTGAAGATTACTTTTTTAACGTGAACATTTCGTTTCAGAATGACTCCTAAAATAGTTGACACCCTCCTTTTGATATCCAAACAAAAGATAAAGTTAGTACTGACCTGATCAAACTTCTGGAAGCTCTTCTCTGTGGTATCTGCAAGTTGAAATCTATACTCGTTTTTGTCGCCATAACAGACAATCATCAAGAGCAAGACAAATAAAAGAAGAAAGGCTAACTCCTTGATAAATTTAAACATCTTTTTCTCTTTAACTTTAAAGTCCTTCGCCTGCTTTTCTTCCTCAGAAGACATTTGGAATAATGGTTGAACATTACTTTCTTGTGTCGATTCTTGAAGACTCTTTCGACGACTACACCGCGAAGCCGCGATAACCGATAAAGCAATTATCTTGACTGGTTGATAAATTAGTATATCCACCGTTAATGATAATGTAACTGACGACAACCATCGAGCAGACTTCTTACCTCCCCACGTGAGAGAATAAAACACGGTAAAAAGGGCTGAGGCGACTGCAATACTGACACAGAGAAACCAGGCGAAGTACATGCAAAAGTAAGGGAGTATACATCGTCTTTTTGTACTAACTTTTTCGTAAACGTCTTCTCTTCCATTTAGGTCTTTATTAGGATCACTTTTACGAAACAGTAATGTAATTAAAATGCTTGGCGGGACTATTATCAAAGCTGTTTCCAATGCAATGATCAGTTGGCTCGGAGTAACACTTAAAGGCCCTATTGCGATGTGCTGCTGGTTTACACTTTCCACGCCATAAAACATAGCTGAGGTAACCATGTACATGAAAAGGAAGCAGCAACAACACGATACCCTCTGTACCCGTGTGAAGGAACTCCTGGGCTGTTTACAAACTATCGAACACCACAGGTGATCGTCAGCAAATCCAGTTTTCTGCAGAATGTTAAACTTTCTTTTAAAACTCATGCCATCGCCTTTGCTGTCAACGTAAAACATCTTGGTAGTATTTCCATCATCTCTCTCGAGAGCTAACCAACGAAAACAGGTTAATAACCAGTTGTCACCTGTTTGTTTGTCAAACACTGAAATCTCGCTGAGGAACCAAGATGCCTTCTTGCCAGAATTATCGTGTCCGATTTGTACCTTGACTAGCGACCCCAAAGGCTGCGGTAAACATATTAGGAAGTTGTCCGTGTTTCCTTGCGCGAAATGTTCCCTGTCTTCTGTGCGTCGTTGCGTTAAGTTAATGACGTCACTGGTCATTTCTGTGCCATAAAGGATCATGGATACGTTTGCCGAGGTTCCTGAGTTTTTCCATCCACCAGTCGTTATGGACACTTCATATTCATAGTCGCCGTTCTGAGATTCATTCAAGGATATCACAGGGCCGTTCTAAGACAAAGATCAATACAATATTAAATATAAGATACATTTTGTTTTGGTTTTACTCATTATTTAAATTATGATGCCAACGTTGTAAATACGCCCCTTTTGATATATTGAAAAATGGATGAGTTACATATCAAACACGAGGAAGAGTGTTTCATCAGAATTGTTAAACACCGAGAAGTGGGTTAAGTAAACGATCGAGTGTTTGATATAGTTAGGTAGGTAGGTAGGTAAACTTTATTTATACACGGTGTCAATTCATAATACATGCTCTTCCATCGAGCCGTGTTTTAACAACAATAGATTAAGTACTTAACTAATTTAAATAATCTAACTAAATTAATTATCTATACAAAATTGTATTAAAAACGATAAAAACTATCCTTTATTAACTATCATTAAATTAGATAAAAATTAAATGCATGATTTAAAAGACCTAAGAGTGGGCTGTATCTTCCAGAGAACAGAACCGCGATATTGAAAACTTCGTTTGCCTGCTTCAGTACTCGGTCTAGGAACGGAAAGGTTGTATTATGTGAGTGAACACTGGATGTAGTTTTAAAAACACTATTTAGACGAGTCGGAGAAAGTTCTAAAAAAAGTCTTTCCGTATGAACATTAAGCCTATATCCAAACCATCTGAGTTACATTTTTCAAACGTGAATGCTGTGAATGCTGTGCAATGTGAAATTTGCAAAACAACCAGGTCTTGAAGAAATATTTTTGTTTTAAAACGAAAACGTGCATCTTCTTATTGCGCCCCTTCAGTTTTACTTGTTTTTATTAAATAATTGGTCAAGTTTGAAGAAAGAAAATCATAATCTCTGTACTGATTTAATGACGTTAAATCCCGTTAAAGGATGTTATTCACAACTAGAGTAAACATAAAGGCAAACATGAGGTTGTAACGGTTTAGCTTTGGATGACATCCTAAAGACAAATTGTGACCATTTACAGTTCAACAGTACTTTATATATAAGTTCTGTGAGTTAGGCTATATAGGGCGATTTAAACTTTTTTTCATTCTGTAAATACAATCCTCAATTATGACCATTTTTATTATTTGCAAAAGGAAATTATGACTGTTTATTGTTAGTCTAATTAGTGTAATTATTTGTAAGTGTTGCACTATGTTCTATAAGTAGAATACAGAGTCCCATTAAAGCTGTACGAGCTGGTAGGCACATCTGGCTGAAAAGTTAAAGACATTAATAAAGTAGTTTAAGTGAATCGGTCAGAAGTAAGTTTGCGATTACCTTGGTTTTGCATTGGTAGCCTTTGTGATTCACTAAAAAATCTACCACCATTTTTTCCACGAATCGCATTTGAAATCAAAACTGGTAAATTGTGAACTGCTCGCACGCGTTTCCTGTGCTTTCATTAGCTTTATGTATTTACTACGAGTTCTCATTGATTTAATGAATTGTCTGCCTCCTTTGAGATGGGGCAGAGTGCAGATTACTTGGAGTTTAGTTTTAAGACACTTGAAGTGAAAATGTATTAATATATAACAAAAAGCATATTTCGAGCGATAGCCGGCGGATTTTTGTGTGGTTTGTATATTAATGTTGCAGAAAGTTACAAGCAAATAGCACAGGTATAAGTAAACTGTAGTTAATATATACCTTAGCAACATCTCTTTTGTCGGCTCTGCGTGCTGCAACCAATACGAGGAAATATACGAGAAATACAACACAAACTGTAGCGAGAACCAGCATGTCACCAGGATCCAAGTTGTCCAGTGTTCGCTTAACTGCATCAAAATCAATGGAGTTTGGTGCAACAAGGAAATCCCCACCAAATGATGTCAAGTGATTACAGAGGCATTCCAGGGTGGAGTTGTTTGATTTCCGGCCAACCTGTCGATGAAAGTAAAACGATTTGTTGATGCCAGCGATATCACAAGAAATGTTTATATTTATTCATTATTATTTGTCTAAAAAATCTTTCACAATTCGACCCAATTTTAAAAGTGTTGGTCCGCGGATGAAATGTAGCAATAAAACTGCGTGTAATTTTCCAGACAGTAATTATAATATACAGTCGAAGTTGGAAATTTACGATGTAACATTATCTGTTGTAAGAATCAGTTTTAAAAGACTATGCTATATTAGAAACACATGTGCACCATATGTTGTAGCCAGTGTAGCATCATGTCACATGAACAATAACATATCCCACCAAATTGTTGGTGACTATTGCCTTTGTATAAAAAAGTCATGAATGTTTGAAGTCATTCCTTAACAAAGGAGGATGTTACCATCTTCCCGGCAAGCAATGCATGCAAACTATATTATCAAACGGCGGCGACCCGCAAGCAGCTCATTTTACACAGACGCCGTTGAGGTTGGAGGTCAGTTGGTCGTAGCGGAAACCTTTCAAAAGAAATCTACGTTAACCTATTTACTTTATTCACCTTATTTTCCATTTCGGGTTATGTTTACAGTTTGCTTTAAGGCCTCTTAACTTCCCAGACGGGCCGAAACCCGCGATAAGCGTCGTGTGGTAGACGCTTGAAATCTCTTCACAGATTCATGGAATCAATAAACCGTCTCGCCATTTCAAAACAATGCCGGCTTATATTAGAAGAAATATCCGTATATTTGCTTGCTTTGGCTTATTGAATCTAACACTGGTGAACAGAGCCGGTGAAATAATTCCCGCTAATAAAAATATAAAACAACAGCTACTCAGCTCAACCACTCAGTACGCGACTGTCCTGTTGTGTTTGTTTACGGTTATGTTATTTTTAGTTTAAAATCGATCTTCACTTTTCTTGCTTTTTTCTGACTTTTCTATGGTACGAGCACTAATCATTCAGTTTCATTTCATCTTATATTTTGCTGTTACCAAAATAAAACTCGAATTGGTCCACAACTGCAAATAGATCTCACAAACGTCGCGCAACTTGAAGCTTGCAGGATGTAGTCACTTTCAATTCAATGCCGATAAAAACAAACAGCCGCCGAAATAGATCACTTTGGGATGAAATCATGGAGTCAATTGGTGTCAATTAGGAAGTTTATAGCGGAGCACTCGCCGGGCCGAAGGCCCGGCTGCGCAGCCCCATACTCATTGGCTAGCGGAATGTTTCGCGGGCGCGCGTGTGCCCGCCGGACTCCCTCCGCGCGCCACCGTTGCCCATGTTGAAACCAAAGCGAGGCTTTGTTTTTCGCGCGGCTACACAGCCGTCAGCTCGGTAAACACTTGGTGGCAGGATTTTTTGCTGTTTTTAGCGGAGAATTAAACTCTTTATTACCCAACATTTTTTTTTTTTTTGCGGTTTGCTACTCAAGACAGGATACTAATTAAGGGATACTCAAAAGCCGCTTTAGTGGAAAAAGAAGAGCTTTCAGGGATAAAATCTTGCTTCGAGGAACTATATACGTTTTTAGCAATGCGAAGAGATGGGTTCGTTTTACGGATTTCAGCACCAAAGCGGAGATTTAAAGAATTTCCAAGTACAGTAGTCGCCGGAGGGACTTAAAGGTAAAACAAATTACATTTTTCGATGGGAATTTATCTTGATATCAATCTGTGATTGACTTTTTGTTTGTGTTCTCGTTAGTTTTGTAGAATTGTTTATAAACGTGTAACTCAAATTCAGATGTATTAATTTCTTGAATTTCATCGAAGACACGGTAATGGTACGCGTTTTGCTTTTAAACAAAAGCTTATGGAGATTTGAATAAAATTTTTCGAAAGAAGATTGCGTTGTCCATTTTTATGTGTTTGTTCATTCATTACATAGATTGAAAAGCGATTTTATGTAAATAAAACAAGACTTAGATTTTATACTCGCGTCGCCTTATGCAAATATGTTTCTGTATTTTTGTAAAATCAGTTTCTCGGGCATTTTTTGACAAGCAACAACTGTATTTTATTCGGAAAATAGTCGTAATAGTTATTCTAGACGGAGAAAACGTTGTTTTTGTGAACTTTTGTACGGTCTAAATGTACTGTGCAGACGGTTGGGTAATAAGCTTACTGTTTTTGAGAATTGCTAAAATTGAAAAATAGCTCGATCGTCAATCTTAATTCTTGTGCTTCCGACATTTCACCTAAGTTAAGTTTCATCTTAGTTAAGCTTGTTCAGAGAGTGTTCAGAGGGCGACGCTGTTAGGCTAAGGCTAACTATATATATTACCTTAAATGACTGGAATTGGGTGTTGTTTGGCGTTTGACTCGCCTTTTTTGAACCGATATGCATTACCGATGACTACAAACAGACATGGACGACAACAGTCAAACTATACCACGATAATTTTTTTCAACGGGTCCACTCCACTCTAAAAAAAAACATTTCCTGGCACATCATTAATAGAAGAATAAGGTTCGTATTGTTTTCTTTCGATGCCTTTACATTAAAGCGAAAAAATCTATTTAAAACTTTGTCTAAAATACGTGCATTCTTTTGCTCCATCGGAAGTCATTCACCCGAATTTTACCCAAAGCATACTGGGAAGACGGTAATATCTTCCTTATGCTTAACCTAGCCTGTGAACAGGCCTCCTTGTGGGGGTATGACGAAAGTAGATAGCGGCGAAAAGAAAACTCGCGAGGAAAACTCGGCGAGCGAAGCGAGCCGCGGGAAAACTGGGGAGAGGGGAAGAGGCGGGGAGGCCTGCAGACAAACCATTGATGCCGCCGTTCCAGATCACCAACTGTGCACTAGATTCTAGTGCAAACGCTGATTGGTCAGATCACCGACTGTTGACACATTCTGTTGACAAGTTTGAGGTCATGATATCCGCCGACATGCGATCAAAATTTGCATATCGCACTGCAAAATAGAAACATGTCGGACGGCCGGTTCTCAATCGATCAGTTTGAAAAAGCATTGGGCCATTCTCTGAGTCTCTGAGGGATTTCCCTCATATTACAGGTTTAAAAGAAGAGCAGAAACGCTCCTTGAAGTCTTTAGCGGAGAAAAAAAATGTATTTGGCATTCTTCCGACTGGATTTGGAAAAGTTCAATCTTTCAAATTCTCCCTCGTGCCCTGAAAAAGCTGTGGAAGTTGGAAAGAACGACCGTTATTGTTGTAACGCCACTAGTTCCATTATGAAGGATCAACTCGAGGAGATGACACGTTTGGGACTCAAAGCATTTGCTATTGGTTTAGGGGAAGAAGAAGCTGAGAAAGAACTATGCGCATGGTTATAAAACTAAAAGGAGTAGACAGACCTACACGACTCCTGTTGTGTGACCATTGTATTGTTTTAAGCCTTCACTGCATGTCTTTAAGCGACTCTGTAAAAATAGACAGGCTAAAAACTAGTATCACTCATCGCTAAAAAGTATTTAAAAAGCATAAAGCTTTCCCAGTAAGACAAGAGAGAAATGCGCCCTTAGATCACAGTTAGGAATTTGTTCTCTTCGATGATATTGATCTTTTGTTTTCGGCGGAATATCTCTGAAATTGTACAGAGCCGTTAGAATTATATTTCTTTATGCCGTTGTTTGGTGCTAGCTCTAATTTGCATACACTGTGGTTTCTCTGGCTCACTTTTGTTGCAAGATAAATACTAATCGGCTAAAGTTTGTTATCGCTTTGAAAGTGTAAGGATCGTTAATTTCTCATGCCGTGATTATTCGTTCCCGCGACTTGTCATTTTCACGTGCGCGACTATTTGCATTCCAATGCAACCAACCACTGATAATGATCTTGTTGACAGATAATCGACAGGTTAATTACAAAGGGGCGGAACGGCGGCCTCAATAATTTGTCGACAGGCTCTCGCCCTCCCTTTTCCTTTTACCCACCCCTTCCCCGTTCGTCTTTTTTTTTTTTTTTCGCCCTATATCCCAACAGAGAGCCTGTTCACAGGCTGGCTTAACCAGATACTTTCAGCTGTGAATACAGAAAATCGCATGAAAATCAAATTCTAGCTAAGAAAAATTACAATACAGAAAATCGCATGAAAATCAAATTCTAGGTATGAATAATTACACAACTTAAAGAAATGGAATCTGTGCTTACAGTGCATCCCTCGTTTGTCCACATTTCTTTGCTCTCAGACCAATAAGCGCACCAAATGGTATTCATTTGTAAACTGTAGTTCACAGACTTCTCAGGGTCATACTCGGGTTTAACTAGAACATATTCTGAAGGTGGGGGTAGGGTCGGTGGGGGGTCTTTGAACGTGACGCATCTATCCTGTGAAGTACTTTCAGGCAGCAGTGACCGTCTGTTTCTTGATTGAACTGCTTTGTGTTCGTTACTTTGCAGAAGACCAATGTAATAGTGTCCGCGTTTTGTAGCAGTCAACCAAATGTCTCGGAAATCCAAGTCACCTTCGTTTTGGCAATCTGAGTTGTACGTTTTGTTGTTATCGGAGAGCGAAACTACGTCATCGAAAACATCTTTAGTTGGTTTTTCACCGTGTCTAAGGTAAACAGTAACAGGTTTCTGTGGGCATATTTTTATGGAGAATTGTATTTTGGTGTTTGCTTGCTGAACGCTGACAATGTGAAACTGCATTACGCTAGGGCTTAAGAAATGTTTCGAGACAGGAGTGGCGTTAACGTTGCTGTGAGAGAACGGGATTGTAATGACAATATCCGATAGTAGGTCCGCAATTTGTAATGTGTGATCGCTCTCATCCTTTAAGTCCAGACTGACAACTTTGGAGCTGATCTGATTACTGCTGTTAGGTGAAGATTGTGGGTTAAATTCATAGGTGATCATCTATGAAAAGACAAAGCAATATTTTGGTATGGTCACAAAAATAAGTCATATATAAGAACAGAAAACAGAGCCGTTATTTTGATGTAAAGTTCATCCAGCAGATCGCTGATACCCATTTTATGTCGTGCAAAGGCACTTCTGAACTAAGCCATTTACCTGAACTCCAATTTCAGAAGTGTTTCCAAATATGCCGGCTACTGCCTTGTCGCTTAGCGTAGGGAGTTCAAAGCTTGTGTTGTGGTCATCCTTGATTACAAGTTGGCTTACATCCTTCACCTCCTCTTTTCCCAGAATAGTGGTTTGAAGCTTGTTTGTTACCTCGGAATATTTTTCTCCGGGCTGCTTTAGTGAAAGCAGTGTGTTGGCCATGATGTCTGTAAGAATTTGGGAATTTTTTTGAGCTCTTCGTCTTTCCTAAAATGAAATTTGATTTTTAGGCTTGAGTAAGCTTGTAAAAATAACTCGAAGAAAAGTGGCAAAAGCACTTTTTTAATTACAGCATTCTTTGTCAGACATAAACCTAAACATCACCCCTCTTTCGAAGCAGCCGGTAGCAGTTCGAAACTGATGGGGGTCGAAAAAGTGTAGAACCGACCATGTTTCCGTTGGAAGTGGTGATTATTACTGCGGCTGCTTTATGGCCCTGTCACACTATTGCGTATCGTACTGGCGTATGCCAGCGTATGAAAAATATCACTCATACGCTGGTATACGCTGACATACGCTAGGGGTACGTTAGGCAAGGTTGTATACGTTTCAAGCACGGTCGCATACGGTGGCATACGCTGGCATACGGCGAGGCAGAATGTTTTTTTAAGCATGCTTAAAAATTTTGTGCGTATTCGGACGTATGGTTTATACGCCAAGCATACGCTGCTGAATACGCGAGAGTTACGCTAGAGGTACGTTACTCATAGGTCAAGTACGCTGGTCATACGCTGTATTTTCAAGGGAATTTTGTGCGTATGAAAATTATTTTATGAATTTTCATACGCAACTCATACGTTTCTTTAATACGCAATAGTGTGACAGGGCCTTAAGTGTAATGAAAACGTTTCGGCTTCGATTCCTTACCACTGAAACTAAAAATACTAAATTACAAACAGAAACTTTTTGGAGGAATTAAAAAGACTTCTCGCCTTCCTTTCTGAGGCAGAGGGCATACCAGTCCCATGAGTATCGCTATGGGCAATGCGAAGACGCTGTTGACATGAGACAGGTTTGTTTCACCGGCAAAGGGCGTAAGCGTTAAAATAAACATCAAAGTTTAATACGGCCTGCTTTTCCAGAAATGGCGGTTAATTAGAAACCACAACCTGTGGTCGGTTTTTAGCTGAAGCTATATTATTTCTAACTAAATACCGGCTGACATCAGTCGGTACAAAACAGTTTGTGTTTATTTTGGCTCTCAAACACTTTATTCTTTATAATAGTGAGTTCCCAGTACAGTTTGTGTCATAGTGAAAGCGAGAGTGAAATTTAGAGAACTCCGAAAATACAACATTGTAATCAATGGATTTTTTCCTTGCATATTGTCTGTTACTCCGGCGACGCTTGCAGTTTTGCTGAAGCTTTGCTTTCGGAAAACTGTTCGCTACTCGGAACAGTAATGTCCGCGGACAAATATCTATGCATATGTTAGCCCCCAAAGATAGTTTATTTACCTCGTTTGAGAGAGTAATGTTTCCAGTGGTGTTTCCTTTAAATACCTCGGATGCAAATTTTTGGATGTTGCTGATGCAATATAAGTAGGACCGCACCCCTTCTTTTATGAGTCTGGTGTCAGATTTGTATTTGGCTTGTAGTAGCAGCACTGGAGCCATGTGTTTAAGCTTATTCATGACAATAACCTGCAAAATGTTATCGACCAAAAGAATTGTACCATATACGATAGTACTGTATATTTTAACACAGACAGTATCAGTCACTTTTTGACATTCTGAAAACAGAAGTAGCATTTGTATCAATAGCACGGTTTTGATGTTTTTCTTAGAATTTGAAAATGATGGCATGGAGTCGTCGAAACGTCGTTTTCTCGTATCGCTTATTTTTATTCTTAAAGGGGCTATGTCACCATTTTTAGTGTTACTTTAAAAAGCCAAAATACATCTTTATATCAGTGAAAACCCAAAAATAAGGATCCAGTTTGTTTAAAATTATTCTACCAGTGCTCTAGGGGTAAAAATAAGTGTCTTTGGCTGCAGGTGGCCACGATGGAAATGGATTGCATCTTGAAAAAAATAATTTCAAGTTTATCTCTTCCGGTCTTGCAAAACTCGCTAAAACTCTGGTTATTGTCTATTTTCACTTCGAAAATTCATTTCATCTCTTCGTCTTAGTTTTCTATAAGCATTTTGTGTACGACAAAGGTACTTAGTTTTAATTTGGGACAGTTTTGACCCAAAAACCTCAAAATTACCATGACATAGCTCCTTGGGAGTGAAATAAGACTTTAATGTTCCCAAAAGATTGAGGCAAAATAACATAAATAGGTAAAAATAAAATAAAATAGATAGGTAAGAGCGACAATCTATAATTACGACAATTTCTTCGACTTTTGGTCGATCATCGAGAGATTCGCTTGAAAAAACAAATGCAATTTATGGCTGAAAACAGAAACCCTCTTAAAAACCGGTTAAATACATTATGTGCTACTCTGGACTAATAATCTTTTTACGGTGGCACAATAAATAAGAATATAGAATGAGTAAGAATATTGTAACCATATTATCTCCAGTTAATTTGGTGACGTCCTCCGTTGCTTTACCCAGCATTATTGCAACCTGAAATAACCGTTCAATGGTCTTCACTCTCACTTTACAAATCCTAGAAATGACGTACTGAATGACCTGCGAACAAGAGGAAAAACGTTATCCAATTTTCTCCATACATTTCTCTGTTGTTGTTTTTTTTTTCAGAGAAATGTTCCAACAACTTGATGGAAAAACGTTACTTCAAATTAAAAGTAAGTGAATTAGTTTTGGTTAATCTATCAAAGGTCCTCTTTCAGCAGTTCAGCAAAATGATAACACGATTCAATTCACTGGCGTTCATTAGTTTTCATTTTTTGTTGCTATTCTATGCATTCTCATATAGGATATGTTTCAGGCAAAGGCCCGTCGATTGCCAGCCTGCTCTGCAGACATTCAATTGTTGAACGATGTTAAACACCATCGTTCAACATTGTTGAATTCCACAGGTTGAACTCGTTTGGTGAAGCCGTTGAATGACGTTTAATGATGTTATATACCTTTGCTGCGTACAGTTCAACAACGTTGAACGAGCCGGCCAAACGCATTCTACATCATGATTATAATTCACACCTCAGAACAAACGAAATGATGAACGATTTTAAAAGGAAGTTTGATCAAAATCAAACTCGGTTCAACAAAAATCAACAGCCTGGCCAAATGGGTTCAACATGTTGAACAAAGTTAAACCGATGTTGAACAATGTTAAACCGCAATGCTTATCTCCTTTGGCCAGCGCTTTCTTAATCTAACGCACCCTCAAACTATGAAATGTGACAGAGAGTAACCTGTTTATAAAAACTTCCATTGATCCGACTCTCAGGCATCCTAACAAGTCCAAGAAGAGATTCAGCTTGCTGAATGGCCAGGTTGGTTTGCCCAAGTCTCAAAAGACGATCAATGGCAGCCATTTGTTTTAACAATGCGGCATAGATCAGGGTATCTACTTGTGGCCAAGACGGCGGAACAACCTACCAAGTAATAAAAGTGGAGTGAATTACGTAGCCATACCGTCCATATTTTTTTCTGAATATTCATGAATCACCTCATTTATCTCATATTGGCTAAATGTAGAAATGTTGTCGGGAAAAAAGCATAAACCGTAAACGATACGACACCATGGAATTCTGGGCACAAGGGAAGTTAGGCTTGTTAACATTACATTTATTAATATTTGAAATCTATTCCTTTTTATGCAATGAACTGAATACTACGCGCTCTATGATTGGTCGTTTCCCATGATCTATCAGAGTACAGACGCACGGCTGACGTCATAGAAAAATTGTTTGCTTTGTTTTGTCCAACATGACGCACAGTTTTGAAAATGTTTGCGTGATTATTCTGGATTGAGCAAGTGAAAGCCTCGAAAAATGTTTAGCAGGAACTGTTTACGAGCAAGAAAAAGAAGAACCAAGACGAAAAGTGTTCTTGGTGACTTGAAAAATGCCTAAACTGGAACCAACCTTCGAACAGTCGAGGGCTACGAGGCAAGTTCGTAATTTTACACTTTTTACTTTACTGTTCATTGTATAAAACAAATAGATTCCATTTTGCCGTGTGTCTGTTCAGTTATAGATTACAGAAGACGTCAAAATGTGGTAAGAACATCAGTGACACACTCGCCTGCGGCTCGTGTGCCACTTTTTTTGTTCTTACCACATTTTGACGTCATCTGTGATCTATAACTGAACGGACACACGGCAAAATGGAATATATTTGTTAAATAAAATATTTTCAGACGATGATTTTGGGCATACTGTACTTAAATGCAATTTATGTGATTTATACTTTTTACCCGACAACGTTTTTTCAATCACGTGTATAATGTTCATAGTATCTTTTACTCGACCATTAAATTAAAATACATAACAAAACCTCCGTTGAGGGGCTTAAGGTGTTTCCCTCCAGTTTCCGTGTAGCTGCACCGAACATTTTTGAGCGGCCGTTTAACTAACTTTCCTTTATTGAATTAGTATGAAATTTGCAAAAAAAATTGTACATAGTTTGAAGTTTGTAAGAGTGTAACAATTTTGTAAATCGCATTTAAAATTGCGGAGAAAAACGAGAAACATTGAAATCACTTGAGTCTAAATTCCGCGCGATTGCGATGGCATCTAAAAAAATCAAAACTACTACGATAAACTATGACGTATTGCAAACATCTAAAAATTAGAAACTTTTGTCAAGCCGATCTTGAGTAAATCAGAAAAACATTTCGAACTTGTGATTTTGCATGTGTATGAGCACATTCATAAGTTCCTCAATTAAGGTTATAAAAGTTTAATTTCTCAATCTCAAATTTACGTCAAAATGTGTGTTTAATGTATGAGATGAAACTATGAAAGTTTGAAAGCGTTTCTCGTTTTAGTTTTGGAGATTCAATTTTCTCTAGGAAACCATAGTTTTTTGACTGAGTCCTTGATGTTGTAGGTTTTGTGTTTTTTTTAAATATTTCAATAACCGCGAGATAGATTTTTTATAAACTTTTATGAGTGTATGTCTGAGAAAACCGGGCAAAGCTGAAAAATGTTGGAAGAAGGGGGTCGGCCGATCTTCACCATATTTATGTTGGATGTAGCACTTACCCAACTAGTTACCATGGAAACATTCATTTGTCGATTGACTTTGTTGTTTTCGAAAACAGACCACCCCCCAAAAAAATGCCCCCAGCAGCATGGTGAAACTGTGATTTTAGGTCAACTTTAGCGGTCTGTATCTCTCGATATATTCAAGCAATAGATACAATTTCACATCAATATAACACATGCCCTTTGGCAATTTTAATGGGTATGTCAAACAATGTTCACTGTACCTCCGACAAGTTTTGTTGGCAAAGAAAGAATGCACACTTCGCGACATTTTCAAAACTCGAAAAACTACCCATTTTTAAAAGCCCGTTTCTCAGGGGTCCGGGAAAATATAAAAATAAAACAACTTGCATGTTGCTCACCATACATAGGAAGATATCTTACGCCAGAGTTGATATTGGTACACTGAATTTGAAACTCTTAACAGTTCGCTGTTTTTACCGCTTCCGTGGATTTTGGCTCACCAGGGTTAATTACAGTCACCGTGACTTTCTCGATGCTGTCGATCGAATTATCCGGATTTTGCCATTTTAGCGTGTCCAAAATGTGTGTACAGCTAATAGCTATGGTTCCAATTATGATTCCTTGTAGAAAATACTCGCTTCAAGCAAGAAAGAAGCAAAGGAACGTTGCGCAAGATGATTGCGTGACAGCAACATCGAACTGAAGCAAGATATTATGTCCGAGTCTGTCTGATGTTAATGACTTTCTTGAATTTTACTCCTGTTTCAAAGAGAAATACAGTTTTGTTCAAACATTCCATAAATGAACCCCGAATCTACTGACTGAACGGTGAGCAGTATAAACGGCTCATGGCGTCTGTTGCCCACACTGATAATTCAACAGACAGAACTCTGTTGAGTCCATCTGTTGACCTTTGAATAGGTCACGACTCCGCTAGTTTTCATCAGTCGAGTTTCAGTTCTGCAATTTGTGGTAATTCGTCTGGAAATTCCATGGCACTGTAATAAAGAACGCTAGAAAATTTACCAAGACATGAATTCAAAACAGTTGATATCCTTCGAAGAAAAACTTAGTAACCTGGCATGATGGACTGCCGGAACCGGAAGTTTCCCTCCCGGGAATACATATTTTACCAGTGATTTCACTGTTACACTTCTACCGGAATTGTCACCAGGAGAAACATGTATTTATTAGTTCGAACAATGCAAGCCGAATCCTTCAATACAATTAGCTGTCTAAATGCTGATAATTTTTCTAGTTACTATTTCTTGATACTAGATGGGTAATGGTATTTTTTACAATTGATACTGAAAAATACAAATCTTGCGGTGTCGGTAGTTTTTACAATTCATACTGAAAAAAAAAACATTTTGTCATTGAAAAACAAGACATGCAAATTGAAAATGTAATATACTTTCTGTACTGAAACAGTCGTAATCCGGTACAATAGGCTAACTTTACAGTTATCAGTAAGTAATGAGCGTCTTGCCATATTCATTGTTTTCGTTGTCTTTTCTACCATTACATGGCAAAGTCCGAAACGTTTGGTTCTATTTATAAAAGTTTTGGCACTGATATTGCTCTACTGTTTTACTGCTTTGTTTTGTTTTAGTCATGCAACTTTACAATACAGTTGTTGTTTTTCACGTAAAGTTATATTTTATCAGAGGTCTAGAACTATAAGTTCCCATCTAGCACTGCGCGCGGGACATCAGATTCACGTGCATGCTATTTTAGACTATTTTCACGCGAAACTAGTAGCCAGTCACGCAGGAAGGTTGTTGCTTGAATTAAAGACGCACGAGGTTATTACACTGAAGTAGCTTGCTTTGCGTAGCGCGCGCATTAAAAATGATTCACCGTGATTGGGTACTGGTTCGCAGAAAAATGATCTAAAATAGCCTACATGCAAATCTGATAGGACAAGAGTCAATACCAGAGATGGGAACCCATAGTTATAGACCTCTGATTTTAAATGTATTAACTAATAAAAGAGCTACTGAATTTCGTCATACATCAGAGATCGCCCCACTATACTTCTCCAGTTGGTATGTAGATAAAGCAGCTTTCATATGCGTTTTGCCAGCATTGAACTACCTTCATTAGTGAACTTACAAAACAATCTCGACCCCGTTATGCCTGACCCTATCATGTAACACTAGCTCTAGTTGCGTAAAACAGTCAACAACAGGGAGAACTCCCAAATAAAAGCAGCGGGGTTATCGTTGTATCTTTCAGAGGTTAGCATTCGTCGTTTGGTTCCGCTCCGGGTAGTTAATTCTAAAAAAAATATTAAACTACAGATTGTGAAATTGTCGATGTTTTTTATTAGAATTATTATTTCTTAGGAGTAAAAATTTATTCAAGCTATCGCACACAAAACTAGATTCTGGTACCGACAATCAACCCCGTCTGTTTACATGGGAGTACCTCTGCGATTCAGCCCGTCTGTTTCCTCGATTTATAAAATGCAAAATGAGTTCCGCATCTACATCTTACGTTTCTCAGATCACGAACATCGATGTACTAGCTCAGTAACAAAAGATGCCTTCTTGTTTCTAGAGCCTTCAACACTTAGATCAAAATGTTGTCAAATACCTTCTAAATCTTTCAGTTTGAACTTGGATTGAAGTTTGCCTCGTTTTTGTAAGTCACATATATATTGTCCCCTCTGTATTTTAAAGGGTGGTAAAGATTGGTCTCGTTATACACTGACTGTCTTCTCAGTGCTAAGTCCCAATCTTCATCGTCGTCGTCATCATCATCATCAGTCTGAAACCCCTTACCATTCCCCTGCTCTGATAGCTTCTTTCTTTGCTGTGCAGCGAGTCTGGAAAAGTAGCTGCTGATTTGTTTTGCGGTGCGCCAGTCGGTTGATTTAAACTGCGCCTTTCCAGAACTGTCCTTCGCAAATCGCATCTCTCGTGAGACCTATCAAAAACACTGCAAACATTAAATATGACAAGACGTTTGGAATATTTAAAATTAACTATTGGAAAGGAAAATAACAAATGCTTTATTAAATGTAGATTTGTCATAATCAACACCCAGTAGAAATTTACCAAACAAAACATTAATTTACTTCGCAGAAATTGACGAGGCTTACAAATGCAACATTTTACGGTTCCAACTTCAGGCACGCATTTCATAAAGTTAATTGGGTAATTAAATGAAAATGGTTAAAGTTTAAACTTACAACAATGTGGTGCAACATAGAAACGAAACAACATAAAGAGTTTAATTCGTTAAAATTGTATTAGCATTTTAATCGAGAATTACTGAGATATGTCAAATAATTAAGGCCTACTTACCTGAATTGGATCTGCCTTAAGTCCAGATACTGAGCCACTGTTAAACTTTGCTAGCAAATAGTTCTTCACATCGGACCATGTGATCATCATTCATTGTCATTCTGACAACTTTTGGCTTCTTTTTTAATGCCCAACCAGCCTCTGGGGACCTGCTTCTCTTTGATTCTGCTTGGTGCATGGTTGCGCATTTTGGTGCTGCGGCACTAGAACTTACAGTTAAGCTTCTCTGCCCATTTTGTTATAACACGATCGTATGCGGACTCACACTTGGCAATTCTCAGGTGTTCCTCAGTGTCCATGTGACTCTGAACTTGTGCTTCCGTTGCAAAGACTTTAACAAAGCCTGCTTCTTCACATGCAAATAGACTTTGGACATTAGATTTACATTTGTATGATGCTAAGCCCACAGTGGTTCGTGGGGGAAAGGAATGAATAACTTCCAGTCCTGTTTCACCTTGCTCCCTTTTCACAAGATCTTCATAGGCAAATAGTTGCCCCTCTCCTACACCAAACGCAAGCCAAGCACGTATGCCTGTCGCTTCATATCTGAAACTGCTGTAGAAGCTGATACCGCGCGTCCCATTTAATAACTCCCGTTTGGTTAGAAGCGTTGAATTCCACCACTGCAACTCGGCATCCTTTTACTCTACCGTTAATTCCCAGTTTGGAACTATTTTGAAATGGCTTCGAAAGCCATCAAATTTCTTGTTCCCACGTTGAAACTTACATCCTTATCAGTTGCAAGTAATTGAATTACCACATATTTTTCCATTAGAAGTAGAAACTTAATTAATCAATTTATTAGCTTCATTAGGAAACATAGCGAAAAGAAAAGAAATATATATGGGACTTATAACTGAAATTTAATTTTTTAGCACTCAAACCTGAATGGCTCCTGGTGACAATTCCGTTTCTGGTGGTCAATGAATCGAAGCCAGGTTACGAAGTTTTCATTTCTTGGAAGCAGTTTTGAATTGGTAATAGTTTTACAGCTCAGTAAATTTTCTACCATTCTTTGCTACAGTACCATAGCATCATTTGACGAATCACCAAGAGTCGGCGGAACTGAAACTCAGCTACAGGACTGATGAAAACCAGAGGAAACGTGACATATTATTTCACAAATTTGCAAAGGTCAACAGACAGACTGGACATCAACAGTGTTCTGTCTGTTGAATTGCGGGCAACAGATACCAGCCGTTTATACTGCTCACTGTTAAGTCAGAAGATTATGAGACTCATTTATGGAATGTTTGAAACAATTTCTATGAAACAAAAGTCAAATTCAAGGAAGTCATTAAAATCCTTTTCGTCAACGCGGACAATCTTGCTTCGAATACTACGTGTTCAGCTGCTGTCACGCAATCATCTTGCGCAACGTTTCTTTGCTTCTTTCTTGCTTGAAGTTAGTTTTTTTTATACAAGGAACCACAATTGGAACCATAGCTATTAGCTGTACACACATTTTGGACACGCTAAAATGGCAAAATCCGGATTATTCGATCGACAGCATCAAGAAAGTCACGGTGACTGTAAATAACCCTGATGGGCCAAAATCCACGGAAGCGGTTAAAACAGCGAACTGATAAGAGTTTCAAATTTACTGTACCAATTTCAACTCTGGCTTAAGATATCTTCTTATGTATGGTGAGTAACATGCAAGTTGTTTTATTTTTATATTTTCCCGGACCCCTGAGAAACGGGCTTTATAAAATGGGTAGTTTTACGAGTTTTGAAAATGTCGCGAAGTGTGTATTCTTTCTTTACCCACAAAACTTGTCGGAGGTACAGTGAACATTGTTTGACATACCCATTAAAATTGCCAAAGGGCATGTGTTATATTGATGTGAAATTGTATCTATTGCTTGAATATATCGAGAGATACAGACCGCTAAAGTTGACCTAAAATCACAGTTTCACTATGCTGCTGGGGGCATTTTTTTTTGGGGGGGGGGTGGTCTGTTTTCGAAAACAACAAAGAATTATGCAAATCGAGTTAACTTCTTTCTTTTCCCTACAATTAAAAATGCCGAGAGTGTCCAGTGCACGTCAAATGCGAATAAAAAACCTGCTTTCAAATAAACGTCCTACTGAAATTCGTGAGAATTATAAAAATAACGTGGAACACAGCCCCAAACGTTACTACGCAAAACATGATGGTCACGCAGAAATGCGTTACGCTTCACCTGAATTAATTAAAGCGTCTTTGTGCGCCTTCAACCGTGCAATCAAAACACAAAGTCTCAATCGCGTTTCAGGTGAACTTTATTTTTTTATTTGACCATGTTGCAATGTTTCAATCAAGATGAAACTTCGAGACAATGTTGTTCAATTTGTAAAGAAACGACCATAAAAGTTTAAAAAAAATCCATCTCGCGGCTTTTGGAATATTTAGAAAAGCGCTAAAACTACACTATCAAGGACTCATTCAAAAAACTATGGTTTCCTATAGAAAATCGAATCTCCAAAACTAAAGCAAGAAACGCTTTCAAACTTTCATAGTTTCATCTCTTACACTAAACACACATTTTGACGTAAATTTGAGATTGAGAAATTATACTTTTATAACCTTAATTGAGGAGCTTATGAATGTGCTCATACACATGCAAAATTACAAGTTCAAAATGTTTTTCTGATTTACTCAAGATCGGCTTGACAAAAGTTTCTAATTTTTAGATATTTTGTTTGCCATATGTCATAGTTTATCGTAGTAGTTTTGATTTTTCTAGATGCCATCGCAATCGCTCGGAATTTAGACTCAAGTGATTTCAATGTTTCTCGTTTATCTCCGCAATTTTAAATGCGATTTACAAAATTGTTACACTCTTATAAACTTCAAACTAATGTACAATATTTTGTGTAAGTTTCATACTAATTCAATAAAGGAAAGTTAGTTAAACGGCCGCTCAAAAATGGTCGGTGCGGCTGCATGGAAACTGGAGGGAAATACCTTAAATGCAGAGTGGTCTATCCTTAAATTTATTAAACTTCATGGAAACGGGATCATTTATGAATGCAGTAATATATATATGTATTGTGGTTTTTCGGTTCTGAAACTGCGACTTCTAAGCCCCTACATGTATAAATGTCCTTAAACTTCGTGAATTAGCGCAACCATAGGAATCAAGAAATATGTTATTTCTCTTTTTTTAGCAGAAGCATGTTTCTGAGTAGTCTGATTATCGGTCCATTTACTAACTTAAAACCCCATTCCAACGGCTAGCTGTAGCTTACAAACGACCAATCAACTTCATCAACAAACATCGGCTAACAATAGACCGACGAAATTGCCCTTAAGTCTCAATGGCCAATAATGGCTTAACTGATCAACTTAAAAAACAACCAGAAACATTAATAATATTAACTGACGATATACTATTCACATGACTGTAAACATGACTTCAGTTGCATGTTATTTCCATTATGAAGAAGCCTGGAATAGCTTTTCTATTAAAAACGTGAGCACCAGATTAAGTAAATGTTTGACTTCTTACTTCAATCTGTAGGAAAACTTCAGTTGCCGCTCCAAGGACATCTGTTATATCGACTTTCAGTTCCACAACATTGCCTGTCGTTGGTGAGAGAATCACGATGTTGTGCGCTAACGAGCCATACGACACCATATCATATGTTCCATCTTCTATCTTACGGTAAAATTCGTACATCAGGGGCTCGTCCTTGTCAATCCATCCTTCACAAGAAATATTCAGTACTATTTGTAATGCGCCTTTCTCCAGCTGCACGGCACTGCATGTTCCATTCGATGGGGCTGCAGATGTTTCAAACCGGTATTCTGCCCAACCGCGTTTACCATCAGAAGATTGGACATCAACTCTCAACCGATACGCAAAACCCGGTAAAAGCTTTTGTGGCCTCAACACCAGATTCTTGGAATCCACTTTTGTTAACAGGTAGCTTGTCAAGTTTGTCTGATTAGCCCACTTGAAATGAGAAGAATTCCCTTCATTTCTGAACATATTCCATGTGTATGTTAACAAGGGTTGACGATCATTCGGGTCGCAAGTGTTAAGCAATCGAGTTCTCAAGGAAACACGGGATGACGAACTAACCACCCGAGCACAGTTTAATACACATCTAATGAGGGAAATACAAATAATTAACCCTTGGAACTGTTTGAGTTCATCACCTTTGTGACATTTGTATATCAAACTAATACAATGAAACAAAATGTATTGTTTAATTCTAACAGTTACCACATCAGGACATAGCTAAAAAAGTGCAATGGTTATGAAACCTGAGAAATGTCTTTGTTCGATGTTTTTGTTATCGTTTTTCGGCCTTGACCGTGTACAACACAATAGATGTTAAACTTTTGTTCGAGCAACTGACCAATAGAAATGGTTCTATTAAGTTATTCAGTCATAGCGTGTGATCGGCACAGTCAAGTACGGTTCAACATAACTTGTAGCTCCTTTGTTATCGCCATTGAAGTCTGCAAGGTTTAATAACCAGTCCCTTGATTAACTATGATCGGAACATGTAATTACGAAAAGGTCTGGACAGCACCAGGCAAGTTAAAAGTTTAAGAAAAACGACAACAGTTTTAATTTTTAAAGACATGTTTCATGGGACATGTTTTGACAGCTCTTCTGTCATCTTCACTGAATTTTAAATCGTAAAGTACAACGTTGAATTTATAATAAGTACATAGAAATGCTAATGAGAAGAAAGTGTAACGAAATAATTAATGTATACGCGACAATGTGTGACTATGAAGAAAGTTTTGAATTTACCATGTAAATTGAAAATTTGGGTATGGATGGTCAAATTGGGTCACTAATGCATCGGACGTTCGCTTTATTGAGAGTCGCAGCTACAGTAAAGTCAAACCTCATTTTACGGCGTAAATATTATGGAAAATCATGGCTCGGAGCTATAAAGCAAACAATTTTTAGATGGGGAAAAGTAGTACCTTTAAGCGCCATACCGAAACAGCTGCATAAATTTGACGATTTTGAGTTGGTAGTTTTATATATAAGAGAAAAGCCAATCAGACCCACAAATCGATGTTCAGATTCAAAACCCATCTTGGCATTTCAAGTAATATCGGCATGGTCTGCACTTAGTCAATCATATATACGCACTTATATTACCTTATTCCGATATCAAGCAATTCTTCCTCACGGAGATGTAAAGTTTGCACGGTGTGTCCGATGCGTTGGCCGGACTCTATTGTTAACATGATGTAATATGTGGTATTGCTGATCAGTTTCGTTGTATCCAAAATAGTGATCTTTCCTTGTGTTGCATGGTCCTTAAATACACCATTTTGTAACTGAACTGAAATGTCCCCAACCAAACTGATAAAACTGTCTATTATGCTTGAGAACTTCTGAGATGATTCGTTTATTGACGTGTAAGACGTGTCATTACTGTTAAGCCCATCAGATAGGCTATTATTGTCTTTTGGTTGAAGAAAGTACCACGAGAAGACCATTTCGTGTGGTTCCAATTCATTTTCTGGGTCAAAAGATGTGCTACCATCTAGAACGACCGGTGTTTTGATGGACCTTGCAACTTCAGTTCCACCTGCGATGGACGCTACCAGTCCAGATTCGTAAACTTGGAGAAAAGCAACGTCTCGGGAGGCCAGTGTTTCTCCTGCAATCCTTAGCTCAAACACAACCATTTTCAATCCTGTCGAAAGCATATGTCTCCTGATGTTTAATTCAAGAGTGTTCTGAGCTAACAAATTTGATTCTTGTGAGATATTAAGTGGTGAAAACGAAATGCTTGTAATAGACCACGTGAACAATACTTCTCTAGTTTCTCGGCTTTCCATGGAAAACGATGCTTCGAACGTTCTTGTCTCGTCGCGTCTAAAGCTAGTTGCTCGATCAGGTTGTGAGCCAGAATTCAGAATATTAACCTCTGGTACTGCAACTAAAAAGGAAAATAGAATTTAAGCAATGTGTTCACAAAAACGTGGTCGGTTTAAAGTACAAAGCACACCCAAGTTGTGACAAACATTACACGGCAAAGTTAAAAAACTAAAATTCGCTCTTCTTTTGCATACAGGTAGCCTTTAGTAAGTATACAATTGCTGTGTAGTTTTTTTCTTGAAAAACTTATTTGTTTCTGGTAAAACGAAAACATTAGTTTTCAGCCGGGGGTTCGATTTGGCGACACCAAACAGGCTTAAAATAAGTCATGATTCACTCGACTCGCGTATCAAAACTACTGCGCCAGAAAAAGCTGTCATAGCTCCGATTTGTTGTACAACTTGACACAGTCTAAATACCATGATTTCATAAAAATTAGACTTATCTAAGTATTCAAATGAAGTCAAAAGCTTATGGCTCTCCCGTTCTCCGTAAAACGGTAGGCGAAAAACAGCGATGATTTTGAGCATGTGCCTTTGTTCAGAATTTCGTAATATTACGTATGACAATACTAGAATTGACGATCTTTCAAAATATGTAAAGTTTAGTCTGGGGAAATGAATTTGAGATTTTTAAGAATTTGTTGAAAATCGTGAACGAAAGACATAAAATCACGCCATCTTGTGTATGCGTGACCAACAACAAAAACACTTAGAACGTTTTTCCTTGAGAAATCTTAGCAATTAAACTTTGACGCCAAAAAACAATGGAAATATACAAACCTTAACTTGGATATGACATTCTTGAATGTCCAAAATGTTTCGTTTTGCCGTCTGTTCAATTTCATTCGTGAAGTTTATCATGAACAGTGAAGCCCGTAGCCACGATCAAAAACGCTTTTAAAAACTTTTCGCTGAATTCTTCGTAGCTCACTTCGCACTTTCGTACTCTTTATACTGTTGATGCAATTTTTTACCAGATTTCTGGCGGAAACTGTAAAAGGACTGACAATAAAGCGAACTAGTTCAAGCATGTGTTCCTGGCCAGTTTTCCATCCTTGCATAACCGTAAACCGTTTGGAGACTATATGCAAATTACGTCTCAAATTTGCATATCAGGTTGAGCAAGCGTTCGTGACAGTCACGGTTGGTACATGGGTGGATAAGGTATTCATTGGGTCTTTTGCCATATGTTTCATGTATTTTTTTTAGAAACGCTTAATGCTCGCGCTATGTACAGTGCGGTATGCTTCAAGGCTCTGAACACTGTGCGACTGCAGTACCTGAACTAGAGAAAGCAGAACTTTCCCAAACGTTTTCTGCCCCATCTCTCCCAATGGGGTGCATGGGCCCTGAATACGACACCAGAGGGTGTATTGGACTATCATATATTGTACAAGCGACGTAGCACTCGCTTAAAGTGGAATGAAATTATGTATGTATGATAGATGGGAGGTACTGTTGTAATTGGAAGGTTTCAAATAAAACTGTTGTTGTTTGTTGTTGTTGTTGTAAAAACCCCTAAGAATTCAGAACGCGGAAGATTCTTTGTTCCATGGTTTCCTAATTTTCTTTCTAGGACCAGTAGTCCATAAGGGTGTTTTAGAGTTAAATGCCTTATAGCTCTCGTACAATATACACTAAAAAAATATCACATAAGTTTATTTTCTTTTCATTATATTGGCATTAATTAATTAATTGATTAGTTGATCAATTATATTTCTTAATGCTGTGCATGAAACGTGCCTTGCATTGATTCTTTTCCGCTAGTTTTCAATGTGTTTTTAACTTCATTTTATTGTGTTTATTTTTTTTTTCGTCTGCAATTTTTCGCAGGAATTGATTTCTTATTGGCCCGACCTTCCCCTTAAAAAACAGAAAAAGGTAATACCAGAGCAAGGAATGAGCCGAAAGCGCGAGTCATGTATGTATCGGCTAAAGAGAAGATTAACCGAAATATTTCTTATTAAAAGCGGGACAATGAAGGAGGAATATTCCTCTCACAACTAAAGCATTGTCGATTGTCACACTCTAGAAATGAAACTAGGGCTGGTTTGTCTTTGTTGTTGTTTTACCATAGCAGTCCAATCAGATACCAGAAGCGGAAGTAGAAGACTTTATAAACTCTAAAAATAGAAACAATGACAAGTAAATGGATCAAAATTTCTCAATCTTTGTACCTGCGTTTTCGTTTGAAAGATTATTTGTGTAGCTTAACATGTGAAATCCAGGCCGACAAGATCCACCCAAACCCCACCCCACCCATGTAATAAATATTGGTTTTCTGTCAATACTGTATTTTAAAACCCACGAGATCTCTTTCCTGTTTTTAACTGTATTAATTGAAGACTTCCGAACAACACTCATCAAACTTCAAGAAAAAAATATGGAATTTTGGCAATATCCATCCACCCTGTGTACCAACCGTGACTGTCACGAACGCTTGCTCAGCCTGATATGCAAATTTCAGACGTAATTTGCATATGGTCTCAAAATGGTTCACGGTTATGCAAGGATGGAAAACTGGGAACACATGCTTGAACTAGTTCGCTTTATTGTGAGCCCTTTTACATTTTCCACCAGAAAAAATTGTATCAACAGTATAAAGAGTACGAAAGTGCAAAGTGAGCTACGAAGAATTCAGCGAAAAGTAAAGTGGTTTTGATCGTGGCTACGGGATTCAATGACGCTTCACTGTTCATGATAAACTTCACGAATGAAATTGAACAGACGGCAAAACGAAACATTTTGGACATTCAAGAATGTCATATCCAAGTTAAGGTTTGTATATTTCCATTGTTTTTTGGCGTCAGAGTTTAATTGCCAAGATTTCTCAAGGAAAAACGTTCTAAGTGTTTTTGTTGTTGGTCACGCATACACAAGGTGGCGTGATTTTATGTCTTTCGTTCACGATTTTCAACAAATTCTTAAAAATCTCAAATTCATTTCCCCAGACTAAACTTTACATATTTTGAAAGATCGTCAATTCTAGTATTGTCATACGTAATATTACGAAATTCTGAACAAAGGCACATGCTCAAAATCATCGCTGTTTTTCGCCTACCGTTTTACGGAGCACGGGAGAGCCATAAGCTTTTGGCTTCCCTTGAATACTTAGATTAATTCAATTTTTATGAAATCATGGTGTTTAGACTATGACAAGTTATACAACAAATTGGAACTATGACAGCTTTTTTTAGCGCAGTAGTTTTCATACGCGAGTCGAGTGAATCATGACTTATTTCAACCCTGTTTGCATGTGTTTGGGATTGCCAAATTGTGCCCTGAGATGATAACGACTTTCTTCGTTTTTCTCGGAGACAAATAGATATTTCAAGGAAAAAACTACATGGCATTCATGTACTTACTATAGACTATCTATATGCAAAAGAGGAGCGAATTTGATTTTTTTCAGCTTTGCCGAAGATTTGCGATTTTGTTTGATTCTTGCACGGATCTGCTCTTAATAGCTTCCTGCTTGTATTGTTACATATACAGACAAATAAAGAATAAACAAGTAGGATAGTTTTTGTATCGGGCATTCTTCATTACCTTTACAGCCGTAGAGTTCTACCCTCATTGATAGCCAGTTATGCCAAGCTGTTGGGCAAAAACGGATGTAACGTGCCCTCATTGATGGGTTAAGGTCATGATAAACAACCGTATCCTGGTCTGTGTTTCCAACAAACTCCTAAATCAACAAAATAACAAGTTTGAATTAAGGAGTCATCAATAATAGGTTACGATTAATTTATAAGAATTGCAATGTTGCATCCAGCCATTGAGAATAGTGCAAATATTTCTTTGCGTGTTCTTCTGGAAATTGATAGACAAGAAAAACGGCAGATTGGATTCTGTTTTCTGAAAGGTTTATGACAAAATAACTTTTTCTTAGTCCAGTTATTACTATTATGATTTTTGTAAATCTAAACTTTAAATTGGAATGCCTTTGTCTTTAAATTAAATTGCTATTAAATTAAAGCTGCTAAATTTACTTTTTCGAAGGCTAGATAAAAAAAGCTTATCCTACCTTTTTTATAATTTGTCCTTGCTCCCTGTAGTATTGGAATGTCACACCATGGTAACTGTACTGCAGATTGTAATTGGTAATCCACTGTCTGCAGTTGCAATCCCCTGCATTTCTTCCTTGGGTTGCTACACGTGTCACTTTGGTGTATTGGTTTCCGAGGTCAATTTGAAGCCACTGATTGACTGTTGTGCCAGATGACCAACCTCCTGATTTGATTGAGGTTGCTTGAAAGTTTAGTCTACCTTGAAAGGCAGCATGATCGGAATCGTACTCTGACGTTGAACTTATTTGTTTATCAGCGATCGCACCGTTTTCCATGCCGAGAGCATGAGTTACTTGACATACTAAAAATTGACGGAAATAAAATTAATTACCGTTAATCCTGTATTAAGCACACCTCTCAAATAAGCCCCCCTCTCTAATAAGCCCCTTTTATGAAGCAAGAAATTTATTAAATAAAAATGTACTTCATTTTAGGTATTTTGGGCGGTGATAACATAAGTCATGCTAGGCATGCTTAGGTTGTGATACACTCAAACGTTTATATGCGACTACCCGGCTCTCGTAAGCGACGATTTTTCCAAAATACAAAAATGAAACATTTTTATCTATATATTACTGACTATACGACAACTTCCAATGCTACTATACGAAAACTATACGAGTCATTCAGTATAACTCCGATAAAACTAAGACTTTTTTATCCCTTGCATCAGCAAGTATATATGATGGATAAGTACTTTGCGCAGTGAAATTACTACAGGTTCGTATATGCTTCAAAGTTTAGAACCCCCGACAGCGGCCTTACTTTTCGCAAGCGACCACCTCCGGTGAACAACAGCTTCGATTTAGCATTTAAGGTAGTCGGTTACGGATGGTTCGAATGTATCTAAAACGTCTTACTGTCAGTTGAAGACTTTAGATAACAGCCAGTCTGTTAAATTTGGCATTTAACTGGTGAATGCTTAGCCTTTTCAGACAGATGGAGTGGGTTGTTCTGCTACAATTACAATTTCTCTCTGTAAAACATAGCTTTGAACATCAGACACTTTTTAGTAAAGACAAACCACTCGGAACAAAATTGTTCCTGGACAAACAAATGACTTTCTTAGAGAAGAAAATTATTTGCGGGATTGCAGTTGGTCGTATGATATTGCGCTCTTTATGATCATGTGAAGTCTTCTAAAATGTCGTATTTACCTTCGCCATCAGCACCCCCTGGATCCTCAGGGTAGAAGTATTTATACCAACATTCACAGGACAAGGGTGTCGTTTGAATACACACTGAATCCTCTGGACAAGCTGGTTAAACAATGAAGGATTGTATTAAAAAAGGGACACTGCCCTGCCCAAATATCGACGTTTCGCTTTTCTAACAATATATATAGATAGGCTGAGCCTAACAGCGTCGCTCTCTGAACAGAAAGCCGATGATAAGCTTAACTAAGGTGAAAGGTCGGAAGCACAAGAATTAAGATTAACGACCAGGCTATTTTTCAATTTTAGCAATTCTCAAAAACAGTATTACGCGACCGTCTGCGCAGTACACTTAGATCGCACAAAAGTTCACAAAAAACAAAAACAAAATTTCCGAATAAAATACACCTGTTGCGTATCAAAAATTGCCCAAGAAACTGATTTGAATCAAAATTGCAAAAAATACACAAACATATTTGCATACTAAAAGGCGACGCGAGTGAAGTTCGAACTATAAAATCTAAGTCTTGTTTTCTTTACATAAAATCGCTTTTCAACCTATGTAATGAATGAACAAACACTTAAAAATGGAGAACAAAATCTTCTTTCGAAACCTTTTATTCAAATCTCCATAAGTTTATGTTTAAAAGCAAAACGCGAACCATTTATAGCGCATCGAGGCCCAGCTGCCTTCGATGAAAGAAATCAAAACGACTGAATTTGAGCACGTTTTATGAAAAATTCTCCAAAACTAGCGAGAACACAAAGAAAAAGTCAATCATACATTGATATCAACATCAATTCCCATCGAATAATGTATTTTGTTTTACCTTTAAGTCCCTCGACTTCTTGAGAAATTCTTTAAATCTCCGCTTCTTCAGTTCTGAAACCCGAAGTACATCTCCCCGCATTGCTTTTACATTGATAAAACGTATGAAGTTCATCGAAGCAAGATTTTATCCCTGAAAGCTCTTCTTTTGTCACTATAGCGGCTTCTGAGTATCCCTTAATTAGTATCCCTGTCTTGAGTAGCAAGCCGCAAAAAATTGTAGAAAAATAACGACTTTAATTTAAACGGTTTTCTCCGCTTTGTAAACACAGGAAAACATCGAAGTGTTTTAATACCGACCTGACGTGACATTCAGCAGCCATGTAGCCGCGCGAAAAACAAAGCCTCGCTTTGGTTTCAAAATTGCTAAGATCCCAGATGTTGTGTGGCGTCATACACGCATGTTTTGCAGCGTCATACGCGCCCGCGAGCAAGCCCTGCCCAACGGCACACGGATAGACGCCGCCCGCGAAACTTTCCGCTAGCCATGACCATGAAAAATGACGGGCATAGGTTCTTTGAGTATAGGGCTCCGCAGCGGGCCTTCGGCCCGCGAGAGCTCCGCTATTAATGTTATATTGCTAAATTCCACCAAATATTGGACAAAATTGTATAAAAAGATTCTAAGGAGCAAAACAGAACAATAACTTTGGAGAAAACGTGAAGAATTACTAGGATAGAAGTGGTTTACATTTTATCAATTTCGTGACAGGCGGCCAGGAAATCAAAATTGCCATTCTGGTGAAACTATGAATTTTGTAGCAGTTATTTTGTGTCTTTAGTTTGTATTTATTTGCTTTTGCCGCTTTGGGAAGTTATAAGTCGGGCTGCAAGTTTCCTTCTCCTGGTCTTGACCGGCAAAACTCTTATGTTATATTTTTTAATATAGGTGATAATTACAAAGATTTTTAATATAGTGTTTTGCCGGTCGGGACCAGAAGAAGTGTCCCCTTAAAAGAGGTGTCCCTTTAGTAGAGGTAATAATTGCAAAGATTATGTGAGCGTGTTGCTGGGTGGGACCAGAAGAAGTGTCCCCTTAAAGTGTATATGACAGACATTATTTTATTTGCTTGATGGAATCTACATGGCGTTCTGATAAGAAAGTCGAAAAAGGTTTTTCAATATCGATTTTTCTTGTCCGTGATTTAGCCGTCTAAAAATGTGAAATTTCACTTCCGGTGGGTTACAAAACCGCGCAAGAAGAAAGACTGGAAATAGTCCGCTGTGACGTCAATACAAGAATGCCAGTGTCGCGGTTTCTCAGTTCCTCCGTTTTTTGGTGCGTGTTGTTACAACCATAGACAACACATCTCAGGAACCGAGCAACCGCGACACCGGCATTCTTGTATTGACGTCACAGTGGACTATTTCCAGTCTTTCTCCTTGCGCGGTTTTGTAACCAACCGGAAGTGAAATTCCACGTTTTAGACGGCTGAAACACGGAAAAGAAAATCGATATCGAAAAAACTCTTTTCGATTTTCTTATCAGAACGCCATGTAGATTCCATCAAGCAAATAAAAAAATAATTGTCATATACACTTTAATAGAGGTGATAATTGCAAAGATTATAGAGCGTTTTGCCGGTCGGGACAGGAGAAGTGTCCCCTTAATGGAGTAGGTAGAGGTTCCACTGTACCTCCCAAAGGAAAGAACGAACAGTATCGTAGTTTACGCAAGTATTTAATACGCCACCGATTTAAGCTTACCTTCGCACCAGGTTCCATTTCCGGTGTATCCCCTCTGACAATGACAGGAAAAGGAGCCAACATTGTTGGTGCAGACTCCGAGTTGATGACAATTGTGCTCACGGCTTATACACTCGTTGGCGTCTAAAATCATAAACAATTTGACTTGTTAGTTAAAAGGGCAGTATCTCGGGGTTATTTTATTCAGTCAACAGATCGGTTTTAATTTGCCATAATGAGTTTAAAGTTAAAGAATTGTAGAGTAAAACATTAAAAACGACCAAAACATCTTAGCGTCATATTAATATGCATTGTGTGAAACGAGACTGTCTAGACAACTGAATGACGTAATACACTGGGGAATTAAAATAGAGCAATCATCTTTTAACACGTAATACACTAGGGAATTAAAAATGATGGAACAAGCGAAAATGTGCATATCTGTTCCGGTATACTAGATCTCGCTCAAACTTCGCGTTTTCACGAGATACAAATTATACTAAAACGTCATAAGAACGGAATCAAACACTGGACCGCAAAAAAAAAATGTCGACCTCTTTCTGCGTCTTAGTCCCCTAAAAAGACAGGCGTGTTGTTTTTATCTTCTCCCCGTGCAATTATGAGTTGTTTTGTGCGGCCGAACTAGAAACAAGTTTGTGATGAACAATTTGCCCAATATGTAATGCTCTAAGCTTATAGTTAATTGGCTGAGTGAAGGGAATTTGTGAAGTTTTAAGGTATCAGGGCACCTTTTTATTCTTCTATGCGTCACTAAAAAACCCCACGCTCGCGACATGATGAACATTACATCTTCCTCAAACTATACATTTTCTTAAAGCTAATAATTAACAATTCGTAAAGCGTATGTATATAAAGAAAAACTATTGTGCAAGATATTTATATTATCACCTTCGTTAACAAAGAATCTACAATAGTACTTGGGATATCTTACAGAGGCAAGGGTCCTGAAATGTAATCCGGTATCTTAATGTCAAGAAGCTGCAACTGCATAAGGACATTACTTTTCTTGAGATTAAAGATAATTCTTTGTCAACTGAGGGAAGATACCACATTACCACTTTTCCCTCAATAAATACCAGCTAAATAATGTGGTTAAATTAAACAAATATTCCTTCAAAAAGGTCCTAGAATAAATAAACGCCATTCTATTTTCCTTCTTGTAGCCTTCATCAGCCGTGATTTTGGACAAGAACAAAGCCAAAATGTATCCCGACAGAGATCACCAGGCGCAAGTGCAATTGGATCGGTCCGCGCATCGCCCAGAATGCCTTTGTCTTCCGCGACATTTACTTGCACAACCCTGTTTCTCAATGCGCGGCATAATAATTTGCAAACCCAAGGTGTGATAAAGTTAACAATGGCGCTGTAATTAAAGGCGGGCCGCGCTCTTTGCAAAGCGTTTTATCAACAAATTTGTGTGTAGAAATATTTCTCTTTTGACTTGTACGACTCGCAATGGTTAGAGCGCGATGGCCAAAACATTTTCCACAGAACAGGTTTTCAGTTAAAATCGTTGCCAAATAGCGAGCGTGATACGCGGGTCACTCGCTTGTACGTTGCTCTTTTATTTTTACTCGACCAGTTTTTATCGTTAACGCAATCCAGATCTAAAGTACTTTAACCCATTGACGCCCGCGACTTTTTTCGTTTTTGAGTGATTTTCTGTATGTAAACGATCCATAGGATTTCGTGACTCTATATTTGAAGTTACCATTGAAAGTGTTGCTGTTCTAAAACACAGAAGGCTCGAGTTTACTGGAAACGTCATTCTGACATTGTGATTTCGCTTGGTTGAATTGCAATAAAGGGTCCAATATGAATTATCTACGATTTTTGGTAAGTTCACAGCCATTTTTTATCTTTAGTAGCTGCCTGATGAGCATCACTAAGCTTAAAGGTAGTTCAGAGTCCACTTTCTCAACGAAGCGAGTTAGGTGTTGTACTTCGTTTACGAATTTGGCTCGTTGCTCGTTGAACTGGAAAAATGGCCGCCAGGAAACGAAGTAGCTTTGGGACTTGACTCTGGATGAATTTCTCGACCTACCGCGGCATATTTTGGAAGTTGCGACCACAGGAGAACACAACAAGCGCGAAATTTCGGCGGTGGGGGGTCGGAGTGGCTGTGGATTTTTGGCTATTGCAGTGCAGTGGCGATATTGAAAATCGAGGCAAGGTCAGTATGCATTAGAACGAGAGGCTGTAGCTCGGCTCGAGCAACGAATAAGAGCAAAAAAATTTACTGCTAAGCTAGGACTAGGACTAGGACTGAATTTTGCTGTGAATGTTGACTTTTGGGTTTGCCATAATGATTTGAAAAAAAACACTAAATGCAAAAACGTGATTTTTGTTGTTTTTCTATGACGTTAAAAACGGTCATTTTTGTTATTGTCCAAATTCAAACCGCTAACTTTTTTGTGTTCATTGGGTATCTCAATTTGAAGGACTTTCTAGTAAATGCTCACAACTGAGGGTTAAGGCAATGTTCGCGCGATTGAGAAAGTTGCAATTTTTTAAAGCAGTGGAGTATTGTACGGCCGGTTTTGGCCGGGACGGCCGTCAATGGGTTAACTGAGGTTTTAAAAATAATAATATAGGCCTTTCTATTTACCAGACAATGGGAAAAGTGAAATAAATGATACTTCTCTTTGAAATCCTAACTGGAACAAGCAAAAAGCAAGCAAGCGCCTCTCACGCCTGAGGGAACAATGTTTGTGTTGAGATAATCATTCATATTTGGATCCGTTTTAATTGATTAAAACATCTAAAAGGCCAAGTTTTATTTCAACCATTCACTTGTTAAAAACTACTTTCGAACAACATGTCAAAGAGTGCGAAGTCAGCCCGGTTTTTATGCATCATTATTGAATGATGTTTAGTGCCACACGCACTATTGTTTGCAGAAGCGGAGTTTGCATATTAATGCAGTCGGGGGAGTTTTGAACTCGGGCAGTCAAGTTCCCCTGGGAATCTACAAGGGCAAAAAAGATAAAGTGACTAGAAGTCGTTTCAGGATTTTAATCAAAACCAGAACTTCCAACCGTCGAAAACCTTTAAAAATTTGTACAAGGCTTCCTTAAATGTCACACTATCTTAACCATATGCTAAAACAGGAAATCTGTATTCAGTTCGTGAGAAATCTAGCCTTGATGTGAATCAACCCCAATTTCAAGGTGAAATAGCCAGAACTTATAGGAGGGCTAGAAACTCTGCGATTGTAACATATATTCTATTAATGCCTTTTCTATAAAAGCCATATGCTAAGACTAATAAATGTTACGCAGTTTCGTCAAAATAAAAAAAACGCAAGCCTTAGTCGACAATTTCAGGCCATTTACTCTATTGTTATGCATGTTCTCGCCGACGAGATTTCAAATTTAGCGCTGTTGGCTACACAAAAGGTCCCGGATGTGTCGCTGGATTCTGGACGATTGAAGAAGCCAAAATATGGGGATATACTTCATGGTGGGTTTTAATTTATGCACATCAAAGAATCCGGCACTTATTTAGGGCTAAAAACTCATTTTAAAATGGTTAGCTTTTATTTACTGTTATGGATATCACTACCCATAACAGTAAATAAAAGCTAACCATTTTAAAATGAGTTTTTATGAATCCCTATATGATAGGATCCCTATATGGTGTGTTAGAATGAAGTATATACCAAAATATGACACGATCATGCAGCTAGCCCTGGAGAAGAATACGCAGGGTAAAAGGTAAGTGGAGAGGCCAGTGTAAACATGGATGAGATCAGTAGAAGAGGAACTCAAAGAAGCCAACATCACCTGGAATTAATACTGGCAAGGAAACAGCTACAAAAAGAGTCCATTGGCGCAGCATTTTCAACGCCCTTTGTTCCACTCGGAACCTAATGGATTACATGTAACTGCACATGTTGACCATGTAAGAATCCTTTACTCAAACAGAACAAAAGATAATACCCGAACAGTTTCTCCCATTTCCAGTAAATCCGGGCTTACAATGACATGTGTATGAACCCATATTGTTCTGGCAGATCCCCAATTCGGGATGGCAGTCATGTTCTTCATTTTCACATTCATTTACATCTAAAAATGGGAAATAAAACAGAACTTCAGTTCAGCATTTTTAAATGTAACATGCAGAAGTAAAATCATACTGTATTTCCTTGAAGTTATGAAAACCGATGTTTTTCCGTCGCTCTGTACTTTTCTCACTGCATAATTGATTAGCCCACAGCAGAAAGTTAAGTGATCTCTTCGCATTCCCGCACACTGGTAATGAAAGTAATGATTTAATTACTTGCGCTCCTTAAATATAAATTTGGTCGCTCCAACTAAAACGTGGTCATTTCATCGGTACTCCAGGATGACAGTCAACTCTCGCGACCCAACCACCTCCCCTGGTGGCGGTTGACGAGCTCAATGTATATCATCGTTGTATGCCTATTGCTTCAACAGTCGCGGATTCTTCCCATAACTTAACCTTGCGTTAATGAGTATGTAGAGAAGCCTATTATGCAATGAGGTTATGGTATTACATTCAGGGCTGTTTTTTGGGATCTTCTGGAACGGGATAGATGCGGGGGGTATGGGTGAGGCAAAGACGGAGGGTAGGGGCAGAGGGTAGGAGCGAAGGGATAGAAGCGGGGCAATATGTTGCAGGTTAGTGACCACAACGTTTTCGAAATTTATGTTTCCTTCATCTTCAGAAAATCACAGAAAGAAGGTAACTAAAATCAATAAACAATGCCAAAATAATTGGAAAATGTTACAAGTTTTGCATGATAAAACTAGATTGAATAGAAAAAATACATTCCTTAAACACTATTATCACATTCAAATGTTCCTTGATAAAATCCATAAAGCTTAGATGTTATTGGCTAGATTATTCTTCAGCTACAAAATAAAGTTAACAGACCTCTGAGAAGTTAGACTGGAAAAGTTAAATTTACCTGTGCAATTTCCAGGAATTCCCGTGTATCCCATATTACATGGACAAGAGTATGATTTGTTTCCAGTTGCTTGGCAAGTCGAAGACTGTAAATCACATTGGTGAAGCTTGGTGATACAAGGGTGAGCGACTGAAATCAAGAACAACCACCAATATCAGGTTGGCGTTGCATTACCATACAATTACGGTTTTCAGCTCATGAAATGTAACATCAAAACGGTTTTATACGATGACCACAAATTCTCTTACGACACTAAAACCAAACTGCTATCATTGTTAAACTTCTTGTACATGACCAGGAACGATTGATCATTTCCTAAAACTTTCATTTACACTTAGCCACCATTTTATCGATGCTCTTATGTATTTCCAAATTTGGAGCTCGAGAAAAGTTTTGGAAAGCTACTTTACCGCTAGAAAAAGTAAGCCACGACACAAACTGACTGACTGTTAAATCGTTGACTCTTACACCGAGCGTGAAGAGACATGACCCTTATACACGAAATATGCCTCTTAAAATTAATTGCTGCAGAAAGAAAAACTCTTACAAAGCATTAACAAATAAGAACAATTAGGAAATTTGACTCGCAAAATGACCGAAAGTTGGCCTGTCACACTTCATGAGTTAACTGGGTTATTTTTTTAAAAACAAAATTAACTCTTGCTTGTAATGAAATAACGCAGTTAGTTTAGTGCGGGTTAACTTTCGCTATCTGTCAATGATTTTCGCTTACGCGTATTTTTTGGCTACATAGTGTACGCAAACTATTGAATTCGTAGGAAGGCTTTCAATTCCAAATTGAGAAAGGAAAATAAACCGTCGTGTGTTCACGTTCTCCTCAAAACCTATAAATTGATCATTTGAAGTTGTTACGTTTTGCAGGGAACGGCAACGAAATGTACCAAAATGTAAAATGCACGTGCAGAGGTACAGTATTGCTTTCGCTGCCTTCGCCGTCGTGGTTGCTGCCCGATGGATGCTTTGGCAGGAATGTTTTGTCAAAGAGCATTACATATTTAAATTTTTAAGAGAATTTTTGGGCAAAATTTTGATGGCCTTAATACTTCCACACTTCTGCTTCAATGATTTTGCTGAAACTTGGTAAGCGTTAATGTATTAAGTCAATGTAAGCTGATTCCAGAAATTTAACACACAAATAACGGCAAAAGTTTTCACTGGGTGCGATATTGTTCAAAATGTGGGGTTCATTTAAGTCCAATTATCACTTAAAAAATTCCCAGTTAAATCGAATTCTATCATATTACTGCTCAATAATAGCTGTAAGTTTTCGCAAAGTTTATAGGAATCGCTTTAGAGCCGAAAAAAGTATGACCCAAAGTTTGTCATAGACGGGTGCGCCCGAAATCATAACGGAGCCACCTTAAGTTCGGTGAACAGTTAAAATACGCGGCTGCATCAGAAATTTTGTTAAACCAGTTACTTTTCATTTATTTATTAGAAATATCCGGTTAACTTCTCTAGCGCAACCGCAACCTATAAGCGATGACAGATGTAAATCATGTTTCTTGCAGGTTTTAGTCACACAGAATGATGCATGTGTTGATTCTTCTTGTAAATTGCTTATCTTATAGTATATACTAGAAGTAATCACAGATTAAAGTGCGTCTCCTAAGGTACCTCGTTGTGACACGGCATTCGCGTTTCAGGCATGTTTCTGGTTCTTTCTTAATTTAGGGCCGGCTTGTAGTTGTGGAACGTTGTACGTTGTCGAACGAGTTGTCAGAGCACGAGGCAGCAAAAAAAGTGCGTAGTTCAAAACACGCACTAAGCATGCGGGATACTATTGTGACATTTCAAGATGGCGCAGATTGGGTACCGACACTTTTCTCCAATTGTTCCGCCTAGACGACGCGCTAAGTATGCTGGATACTATTGTGACGTTTCAAGATGGCGCAGATTTGGTACCGACACTTTTCTCGATTCGTTCCGCCTAGCCGACAAGATTAGGAAGCGTCTCCTTCGTCGACGCAATAATTATTAAACAAAAGTTTTTACTTTACCTATTATCATGATACACAATAAAAATATAGCTACATGTATTATGAAACTAGTTGGCGGCAAATTTTAAAATTGTGTGGATTAACTCAAGGAATTTCTCTGTTGCTGGTCCGAACTCATTACCAGAAATCCAAGTCATGTTTATTCGGAGATAATTTATTTATTCGCACGCGGCTCCTCAAAATGGCTTACCGGTTTACAGAACATTGTATGAGATTCGACAGAAAACTTCAAGTACTTTCGCTGGTGACAATAATGAGTATTTTCCGAATCTCAATTATAAAAGATAAATTTTTGACGGATATTTCAGTGTTATTTAATAACCTGCAAACGTTTAAAATCTTCGGACAAAACGTCGAACAAAAACTGCACCAAATCGGCAAGCAAGCGCCACACAAATTCTCCATTTTCCTTGGGTAGTCACTAAACATTTTTAGGGCATTATACGCAAATAATCTACATAAAGCAACATATTTTCAAAATAATGCCCTTACATGTTATTTTAAAACAGCCAGCGGTTAACATAATGATTGCAAAATAAAGAACAATTAATTTTACAGCTGATTTCAAAACGTACACCTCACTTCCGAAAAAAAAAAATATCGAGCATCCTTAAAAAATAAATAATCGTAAAAAGAAGCTATTTACAATTATAGTACTATATTGCTAAAATGGTCCATAAGTGCATATTATGTATGCGTGCATTAGCACACATAAAACAACTAACCCTTATCAGCACAGAGGCGATAGGTACAGTTCAAATTTTTTGGGTACCATAGCTTGTAAACAAAAAACGTCTTGCAGTTTGAGACCATTATGAGAACATAATCATGGCAATTGTTAAAACAAACAAGACGCCAAACAATTCCTTCCTCTGCTGCAGGATGAGAACCGATCAGGTATCCTGGTTTATCCGTATTACAGGAGTATTTCGGCGGGCGATGTGTATGATTAGCCATCCACAGGTCATCGCTTGCGTCGATAAAACGAATCCATGTTCTGTTCACGTTCCAGGTTTCATTTTTGTCACAAAGACGTAAGCCTGTTATCCGAGAATCTTCCTGGACTGATCTGGATGGAATTGACGTCACGTTAATGTAATCTCTGCATTCTAGTTAATGAAAAGGAAGCAAAATTTAGTATTTAAAGTCGAACCTCTACTTTAGGACACCTCCATTAATTTAAGGGGACACCTCCATTAAAGAAACACTTCTCCTGGTCCTGCAAAAACGCACACACGGTATGATCTTTGTAATTATCACCTTTACTAAAAGGACACCTCAATTAAGGGGATGGGGACATTCTTTGAGCGTCCAAAATGACATTTGATCCTCCATTAAGGGAACAGTTTAATGAAGTATGTGTCCACCAAAGAAGATTGACAAAATTTTATTGTAATTATCCGATGAGATGCAATATTCAAAAGTTCAGCTCTTATTCTAAATGATTACGGTATAAATGACATCTGAGCGCGCTCGAACAGATGATGATGATGATGGCATTTAAATCTTGTTATCAAAAATATAAATGAAACTGTGTTTTGTGCTATAATTACCTTACGGCAGGCTATTACGGTAAACAAGAATTAAAACAGTCCAAGGTCGTTGTTGCAATTTGAATCATGCACTTTTACAGTTGCTAAAATTAATGGTGGCATCCCAAGTTAAGAAACCAGGCATTTTTGTTGAGGTTGTTAATTTTTAACAACACCAGCAAAACCACCATTAAGGGGACACATCCGTCCCAAGGGTGTCCCGAGTGTGTCCCGAGGATGTCCCTTTTACCAATGAATTCAGTAATTCAATGGGACTAGTATTAAAACTCTATTGTCTCTAGAGTAGTCGAAAGGAAGAATAAAAAGGAAGGGGCCTGAGGAGCCCGCTCCCCATCTCCTTCACCCCACCCCAAATTAGGGACGGACCATTATTTTTTTGAAGGGAGGGGGGGGGGGGGGGTTGGAAAATTTTGAAATAAATTGTTTGCAGAGGCGTGGAATAAATTGTATGCAAGCAAAAAATAAAGAAAAAAATTGTTTGCTGAAAGTATGGCAGTTAGACGGAGACACACAAAAAAAAATGTTTGCAGCATATGTTGCAAAAAAATAATGGTCCGTCCCTAACTGAAACATTTTTTTTAGTTTGTAACATTTTTACTCCGGGTGCATCACTGTATCGTTACAGTCAACTATTTCGAAGCTGAACACCATCGGAATCACCTCTTTATTTGTCCACCAAGAGAGAGTTTAATATAGTATTTATATTATATATTTTTTTATTTATTATTATTATTATTATAATTATTATTATTATTTATTCTGGCAGGGAGTTCTGGTCATTTATGTAATAGGTCAACAACGAGTGCGAGGGTTTCATCGGGGTATCCAAACACCGAGAAACAGATGAAAGCTGTTTCAAGCTGTTTCAGGGATACCCTGATGAAACCCGAAGCACAAGTTTATTATCCGACTTCTCAAAGTATACCACAATGCAATTTCACAGGGTAGTGTGATATACCTTTGTTTTTCCGGAGACAATGTGAATAATCTTAGGTTTTGTTTTGAATTTTATTTTGGGTGTTAGTGTGCTTTCATGCGCGTTTGAAGATGGCAGCGTCTGTTGAGGTGCACGTCGAAGGCAGTTTTTGAAAAGCGAAAAGCAAAAAGTGGAGAAGAGAAATTGAAGTTGTTAGAAGAGAGTATTCCTAAGTCAACAGCTTACAAAACTAAATGGGCGGTCAAAATGTTTCGTGAGTGGCAGATTAATCGGAAAGTTAAAGTTCCTGTACTTGATCCGGGTGGAGCATTCAAATGTTATCAAGAATTGCACAAAGTCCAGCCATTGAGTTCAGATTTAGAAAGAATGGATGCCTGCTCATTTAACTACTGGCTCAGCAAATTTGTCTAAGAGGTTGCAAATAATAATGAGGGGAGATGTATCCAGCGAAGACCCTTTTTGGCATTATTGTATCTGTGGAATTCGAAGGTATCTTGTTGAATCTGTGGGAAGCGAAGCGCTAAATCCACTACAAGCCGAGGATAAAAGGTAAATGGTAGAAACATTATTTCATAAATAATACTGTTTTCGAAATCCGTATTGATCGTATGTTATTTCAGGCGTTTAAAATGACGCTTTAGTTCTGCAGATTTCTCATTTTCCGTCGCTGTCTCGACGCCGAGATGAAAGATACTACGACGAAAGGTGTGACTTTGCAGACAAAGAAGGAAGATAAAGAAGATGTCACGGATGAAGAAGAAATGTGAATGTTACTATAAATAAGAAACACTAATGTAAAAGCGATCAGTATAGTAGTAAGTTGATGACAATAAATAGCAGTATTTAGAGTTTTGCTTTAATTTGTTATTGTAATTTTGATATAAACATACAAAATAGGCCTCATTCATTGGCTGTTGATGACATGGATAATTAATGAGTTTGAGAAAGTTCTAAGATATAGAATGACAGTTTTTGAGATACGTATTACATGACTAATGTGTTGTCTAGTTGGTTTCCTTATGGATTTACTGCCGCTACAGTGTAGGTCATGTATTATCTTATAGAGGAGGACAAGACGGGCAACAATTCTTCGCTGCTGATGCTATGACCTAAGGAGTTCTTGAAGCATGTGATTTAACGTTTTTATTATGGTTTAGCACTTGCGTGAAACGTTTATGCAACCCGGGATCCAGATTTAACACAATTTAATCTGGTTCACACGAATCGTAAAAAATAGAAATGAACAATCCAGATGTGACAACTTTGTTTTCATGATGAAGTACCTGATACTACACCATCTTTTAATGGGATACAACAAAACAGCAGTTTTCGCGATTGTCGTTTTCGTCGGCTACTCGTAATTTAATAAATTGTAAAATAAGGTTTCATATAAGGACTATTTGTTTGTAACTGTTACATAGAATGGTTTATTTCATCTGGCAGATTTCATTTTAATAAGCAAACTATTAAAGAAAATCGGGATAAAATACCTTGCTGGGCCAGTATTGTCGTGGAAATCAATATTGTAACTCGTATAACCTAGAAAAGACAAATGCAAAAATGAATTGAATGGGAGGTCTCTATCTTAATGACAATTTTTGGAATTCTTATTGTTTTGAACCAAAGTGGTAAGGGATCTTTCACTTCGGGGCCTTCGATTCTTCATTGGAATACTAAAGTGGTAAATCGACGTTTTTTGAAAACGAAATCATATTTTCCGGTAACCTAAGGTTTACTATCAATAAGGCTATAAGCTTCCTAAAGCCTACAATCGGCGTTAAAGATCACCGAGACACATACAAAAAGAAAAACTACTTTTTCGCTTATTACCTTACTTGTACTACGAATATATGTCGAAAACTTTCCCCTCTCCTGTTCCTCCCTATTCCTTGCTTATTTCTTTCCCTCCCCCATTTCTCCCTTATTTCTCCTCTCTCTCATATTCTTCCATTATGCCTCTTCCCTTATATTCTTCCCTTATTCCTCCCCTCCCATATTACTCCCCCTGCCTTCTCCTCTACTCATCCCTTATTCCCCTTCCCATGTTCAGCCTTTATTCCTCTCCTATTTATCCCTTATTTATCCCCCTCACCTATTCTTCCCTTATTCCTCCCCTCCCATATTACTCTCCCTGCCTTCTCCTCTACTCATCCCTTATTCCCCTTTCCATGTTCAGCCCTTATTCCTCTCCTATTTCTCCCTTATTTCTCCTCTCTCTCATATTCTTCCATTATGCCTCTTCCCTTATATTCTTCCCTTATTCCTCCCCTCCCATATTACTCCCCCTGCCTTCTCCTCTACTCATCCCTTATTCCCCTTCCCATGTTCACCCCTTATTCCTCTCCCATTTCTCCCTTATTTCTTCTCTCTCTCATATTCTTCCATTATGCCTCTTTCCTTATATTCTTCCCTTATTCCTCCCCTCCCATATTACTCCCCCTGCCTTCTCCTCTACTCATCCCTTATTCCCCTTCCCATGTTCAGCCCTTATTCCTCTCCTATTTATCCCTTATTTATCCCCCTCACCTATTCTCCCCCTATTCCTCCCGCTCCCTCTTTTCCAATTCATTCGTTATTCCTCCCCTCCCCTATTCATCAGTTACCTCTAAGCTTTTCGTAAATATGTCAATTTTTACTGAAGTAATTAACCTTACAATCTATTTTGCTTAGTGTTATTCGACAGGTTGTTACGAAAGGTTGATAGAATATAGAACAATAATATTTTTCAAGTTACTTCACATGGAACGACGAACGTAACAATGCTTTATCTAGTGCATAATAACATTTGAAGACTCTTATTTCTGTTCTCATGCTCAATAAGGATAAGTCCACGTGCCTTTCCATGGCAACAGTCTTATATCAGTTCTTGACAACATTATTTGTAATTCAAATTTATGACCTCCCCTATCTTCCTCCTATCTTCCTCCTAACCCTTACTCTCCCCCTTCCCCTATTCATCCATAATCCCCCCCCCCACCACCTTCCCGAATTTCTTCCTTTTTCCTCCCCCTCCTCCCATATTCCTTCCCCTCTCTCCTTCCATATTCATCCCTTATTCCTTCCACTCCCTTACCATATTCAATGTTGCACAGCTGGTCAGGTAGTCTGTGCGAAACGAAATTCATCATTGATTGGAGGTGTTAGGGGAAGGGTGGGGTTCTATTTCTCCATGGTATCCAAACATCTACCTCAAAATGAAAGTGTCTCATCGGCTGTGGCGCCGATTGTTGTTTAGCTGGGTATTAAGTGTGTTGACAGTTTAAGTGTTAAACAAAACCCTTAGCTGTAAATCAAAACTAAGCCAGTCGCTGAGGCCTTTAAACAAGTAATATCCAGTCAACAAATAAGGCCGTGAATGAAAATACAAAATTTCTGCTTTTTGAAGATCACCTTGAGGTGTTTCAATACAGTTTTGGGGCGACCATACCTACATTTTTCAATCAGCTTTTAAGCGCTAATTAGCGGACTTCTACAAATCAGATCAACTTGAAATTATCACCACTCACTGGTTTTGGATAAATGTTTAGTAAGATGTATTTAATGATAAAATCGATTCCATGACGACGATAAAAAAGAATCTGTTTAGTTTCTCTTTTGCGATCTTGAGAACTACATTCATTCACTTGCAATTTTTGGGTAACTTTCGATTTCAATCGTTTTTATAAAAATCTGAGGAACGGCTCAATTTTACCACCTATGCTTACTGATGTGAAAAATATTATTTCAAAGTTTCATTGACATTGATTTAATGGAACGCCTTTAAATTTAAAGATGAAGACGACGTACGAACCAGTCAAAAAGTTTGTGTTGCAAATTTTCGATTGTTACATTATGCTAATTACTTCAAACCAATGCGAACTACGTTCCCCGTGAGTAATATACTTCGTATTCAGTTCGAGAATTATTATACTATTTTTGTGTCATCTAAAAGGCACTTTATTACTCTTCTTATTACTTTTTAGGATTATTTTGAAAAACGAATTCCCGTTTGCATTTCAAAGACGTTTTTACAGCAGGCATTTTAAACGAAAAGACTTCAGATGCAAAGAAATTTTATTAAAGAGCATACTTTGAAATGTATTAATCATGGAGGAATAAATGAACTGCACATTGGATTCAAATTTCAATTTTTACTGTGAATTTGTAACGCAAACTTTTCGGCCGGTTCGTACGTCGTCCTCATCTTAAAATTTAAAGGTCGGTTCCAATAAATCAATGTCAATGAAACTTTGAGAAATTTCAAAATTCATTTTATTTCACCTAAAAGACCGCCTGGGTGAACTGTTTTCAAAAATCTCATTTAAAAGTTCCACCGCTTTTTTGTTTTTGCGAAAAATAAAAAAGTTCAAGATACGGCTAGACGGTCGCTTGACCCCCCGGAAAAAACGATGAAAAATCGTGCAACTACAGCAAGTCCGTACACAACAACGAAAAGCTTTCCCGGTTTGCCATTTAATCTTCCCTAAAATGTAAAATACATGTAATTTTTTAAATTTTAAGTCTGTTTATTGACCCGTCGAAAATTATGACCTTCTGGTGTTCTTGCTCGAGGTAAAATTTGGGTCAACTTCGGAGGCCTATAAAAATCCTAGTACATAATTATATAAATTTCTGTACAATACTATTAGTCAAGATGAAGCTTAATCCTTCTAGTTCACTGTCTTAAGTTGTCTTTTTTGGCCCGCCAAAAGCGACGCGGCGACAATAAAAAAATGTTCAGGGTATTTTCAACAAATTCCAACGCGGCCTGCTGAACGGCTGTCACGCAAGAAAATATCGTTTGAATATAACTCCTAGTACATGTCTTTCTGAATAAAACGACACGTCAAGTCTGAGCTTTATCTTTGTAGTACAAAGTCTCAAAATGTCTTTTTTGGCTCGCAAAAAGTGACGTGTCCAGAGCAAAAAACATCGATGCTATTTTCACCAATTCCGTATGTGTCTTCGCTGAATGGCTGTCACGTAAAAGACAGCAAACTCTCATAAAACAACGGTTCGACATCACGTTATTCATAAACTTGCTCAGAAATCGGACAATCTTTTTTTTTTTTTAACCCTATTCGGCCTGGGGGGGGGGGGGGGGGCACAAAGTGCCCGCGCTAACTTTCAACATTCATAACTTCTTTAATATGTATTCAAACGGCATCAAACTTTGTGACTTTTCCTAAAATTTATCTGGCAACAATTTCATATGACAATTTTTTTGATCACGTGACTTGATGTTTCCATTGAATGAAGAAAAACAATGTTTATTGGTATAACTTTTGTATTTTTACGTCATTTAGCGTTTATTTATTGGTTTTGATTAAATTTGCGTCAAGTTGGACGGTTTTTAAGAGGTTTTAAAAAATTTCAGAAATCCAAGATGGCGGATCCAAGATGGCGGCCGTATAGCTAATTACCTAATAACTACGTCATATGACGTCATCGTTCCGTTGTGCGGACCGCAAAGGAGACAGTTTTGGACGTACTATGTACCCTCCAGGTTTCATTGTCATAGCCGTAATGTTCTTGAAGTTACGAAGGAGGGGGGGGGGGGGACACAATCTGCCCCCCCGCCAGGCTCAGGAACTCAAAAAAAGCCCAGGCTGAATAGGGTTAATATATTTTATTTGCATTTTGCACAGTTTACAATGTTATACACTTACAAATAAACTATACATATAAATAAAACATACGATACAAATGAATAAATATTACTAAAAAGAAAATAATAATAATAATAATAAAGGGAGGTGGTAGAAGGTCAAATTGTAAAAGGTACTTAAAACGCATATTAATAACCGGGTGAAAAAGTGACGCAAAAAACAGCAACTAAAAAGAAAACTTAAAGTCATCAAGATAGAAGCGAAAGAAGTGGGTCCCACTTTTTGAAGTGCTTAAGAAGAATTCCATTTTTTTTGCGATATATAATTCTAATTTGTAAGTTGATCTAAGTTTAGCTTTGAAGACTACAGATGAAAAATTCAGCAAGTAGTAGTAAATGGTTTACCAAAATGAAATTATTTTTTAGGTCGAATTTGAACGATGGTTTAATGTCAACGCTATCAATATCCTCCTGTAAACTATAACTTACTAACCAGAAATCGAGCCTCCTTTGGATCACAGGTGTTTTCTGACGCCACGTAAAGCGTTTTTTTTTATTTATTTTTTTTTATTAATCAGGATTTCTAATTCTCCATATATCAATTAGATCATTTATTTTGCACACATTTTCAATGTGTTTAACAGAATCTTTACGTTTCACCCCCCCCCCCCCCCCCCCCCCCCCCCCCCCATGTCCATCCAAGTCGGGATCAAAGATTACATTAAAATCTCCGCCAATAACTATGCTACAATCTTCCTTTCCTTACAACGATTATTTCCAGAGCTTATGTTTGCTTGTTTCTGGTAGCATTTCATCATCTTAAAATCGCACAATATTGCACAAACAAGAAGCTCCGGCTACGATACACAACCAATAAAAAGCACCGTTCAACCGCCGATCAAGCAGATCAGCAACTTTAAAACGCCTCACCTGACACCATTGCTCTCTTGTTCTTCTAAGGATCCTATACCTATAGTTTCCGAGCGGGATATTTAATAAATAACTCTCTTTTTTAGCGTTTCCCGCAAATACATGATGTTTTACGTGCTGTGACATCGCATCGATAAATAGCATAAATCAAGCAATGAAATTTGATGCACCTAAAATGATAGCGTGACGCAAACATAGTCACCGCTTAAAATAGCCTCGCCGTCATATTGAGCACTGATTTGCGGCCCACAAATATACCAAATACCTCAATTTCCTGGTCAGATTTTCGATAGTTCGTAAAAGCGACGTCAGTTAGTCTTCCAAGTTATGCTATTTCTCCATGTAACAGTAAATGGCATCTTGCAGCTATTCGTTTCTACTGAAAGAGGACTCTACTATGGTGGCCCATCATTATCACTCCATTTTTCGCTATGAAAATTGAAATGTATGTGATATTTCGCATTCATAATGAATTTCATTTTAAGTTTCTTTTTTAATGTCAAGTTTAATTTAAAATGAAAACTGAATTTTCATTTCATTTGTTATTTCACCTGCATTTGCAAAGTAATATTAACTATTATTATTATTTTCAGAGCGAAATACAATCATGAAATATATAATATTATTTTTTTAAAGGTTAATGTTAAAAGTGTTGATGAAAAAAAAAATGATATAACCATCAGTTGCTGAAGGGAAAAAATAAAATTAAAAAATCGAACGGACCAGCGTTATCATTTCATAAAATTAAAACATCGAACGGACCAGCGTTATCATTTCACGCGGTAAGGACTGGGGCTGGGTTGGCTTTTTCAAGATGGCGGCCGTGTTGTAATCGGCCGTGAATTCGTGGATATCGATATTTCTGTAGGTATGGCCTCGAAGAGTGAATGGAAAGAGGATAATCAGTTGGAACATGACTTAAGAAAGTACGTTAGCCAAAATTTAAAAAGATCAGAAATTCTTGACTTTGTGCAGAGAGATTTTTCTGAATATACTTGGAGTACAGCAACCCTGGACCGACGTCTTCGCCACTTCGGTATATATTATATAAATTATGACATCCCAGTTGCAGCAGTGTCAGATGCTGTCCAGAAAGAGTTGGAGGGGCCGGGACAATTGTTAGGCTATAGAGCAATGAATCAGAAGCTGAGAACAGAGCACAATGTACAGGTTCCACGCCATCTTGTTTACAACGTGATGGCTGAATTGGATCCCGAAGGACTCGAAGCCAGAAACCTTCAAAGAAAAAAGAAAAAGGAAAAGGGAAGCTTCACATCTGAAGGACCGTTATGGGTGGTTTCCTTAGACGGTCATGACAAACTATGTGGTTATCAAAACTCCACATTTCCGTTGGGTGTATACGGCTGTATTGACACATTCTCTCGCAAAATGCTCTTTTTGTTTGTGTGCTACTCAAATTCTAACCCTTTAGTCATAGGCAAGATGTACCTTCGGTATCTTTTTGAATCAGAGATGCTGCCGAGGAATCTGAGAGTTGACAGAGGAACAGAAACTGGGAAAATGGCCACCATTCACGTGTTCCTTTTAAACCAGCACAAGATTATGGATGATCCCACTGACTCCATTATTTACGGTCCCTCAACAAGCAACAAAATAGAGCGATGGTGGCGTGAACTGCATGAAAGATTAGAGAAGTTCTTCAAAGAACAACTGACAGTGCTTTTAAGAGGAAGAGAATATGACCCACATGTTGCACTTGACAGACAACTGCTTGCGTATGTCTTCATACCAATTGTCCAGCGGGAGTGTGACATATTTGTTAAGTACTGGAATTGTCACAGAATTCGAGGACAAGATAAATTAGAAATTCCAGCTGGGGTACCAGATCACATGTTTTCTTTTCCAGAGCAATATGGGGGCGCCAATATGGGGATACCATTGAGCAAAGATGAATTAAGAGAAGTTGCTGAGGTATCCGGTGTCATGGATGGAGATGTGTTTGAATTTATTGACCCAAGGGTAACGAGGGAATGTTTGCAATTCCTTTCAAATCCAGAAAAAGTAGAATCAAAGGATGCAGTTGAAGCATTTCGGTTTCTTAAGAGGAATATTACATCTCCTCAGGATATTGGATAAAATCAAAGTTTGTATTTTTATTACAACCAGAAGTGCCGAGTTCTTGTTGAATGTACATGTATATTTCCAGACAGTTGAACATGGACAAAATGATTAATTAATTAATTAATCGTTAGGCCTCTAATATCAAGATGCAGATTTTCATTCCCATTCCCTACTGATTTCTTTTTGATGGTACTGGTAAGGTTAATTTTTTGTAAACATCAGCATACATGTATTTTATTTTTGGTCAACATAACATTTCCTTTATTGTTCTCATGAGTTGTAGTTTTGATCAAGTAGTGACAATATAGTTGGAATTTCATGCTGGTCACTGCTGGGCTTAAAAGATTAAGGACCATTTTAAATGAAAATAGGTAGCCCACTTTTCTTGGGCACCTGCCCACAAGGGTGACTTGATTATTTATCTTTAGTCATGTCAACTCTCCTGGTAAAGCAGGATTTCTATTTCCATGTACATAGTCATCACAGGACATCACATAGACATCACAGGACCTTGGCTGGCTGACAAGGCTATTTTCAGTTTTCTTTTTCTTCTAATTATGAATAAAATTCTAAAAGAATACATTTCTTTTGAATAAAAGCTTTCACATTTCATCAAAAAAATATTTAACTGACAACTGGAAGACATTTTTTGGGAATAAAAGCATACTTCAGTTGGGTACATCCTATAACGGTTTTGGGTTGAGTACTTAAAAATAATGTTAGATTTCTCAGCTGATAGAATTTGGTACCTGCAAAATATTGTATGTTAAATTTGTATGACCTTAGGGAGTGTTCATTATTTATGGGGAGGGGGGGGGGGGGGCTGGCAAATGGGGAAACTTAACGTTTGGAACTTTTTGTACCCCCTCGGTGATCAAGGATAACTCCCCCCCCCCCCCCCCCTTATTGTAATGATGCATTCTTTATAAAACCACACTCCCAATGAATGGGTTCTATTCGATGGAGTTGTGTGGCAAATATACTTTGTATTTTTAATAAGGCGGACATCCACACAGCAGTTACTTTCAGTCGATAAAAGATCCACTGTGACAAAGGCTTTCTATAGCATTCACATTACCATGGTCAAAACTGTATGCCCAATCATCAGTAGCCTCGAGTATTAATGAAGTAACTGTAGAGTGAAGAGATTGAAAGCCCGACTGGTGGCTAGAGAGGAAATTATAATCCATGAGAAAGCCAAAGACCTGATCGTAAATAATTCTTTCGAAGACCTTTGTCACCACTGGGATAATAGAGATGGGGCGTTTAATAAGTCAGCGTGATCCCCTTGTTTGAATATCATCGGCATCACTTTCGGACACTTCCATTCTTAGGGGGAAAGTGCAATTTGTGAATTTAATTACACACAAGTTATGTTTGAATAAGTATATTTTGTACATAATCTTGACACAGAGATCAATAATATTATCTATTTTATTTTACTCTTTAAAATTTGTAGACTTTTAGGGTAGCATCGTTGTATATTATGGTTTGATTCTTAATACTGTGTTGCACGAAGGATATAAACCATCAAACTTTTTTGGCCCCCCCTCTTCCCCAGAGTAAAACCTTTCTGGCCCCCCCTATATAGGGGGTTAAACTTCGTTTGCCCCCCCCCCCCCCCCCCCTCCCATTTGCCAGCCCCCCTCCCCATAAATAATGAACACTCCCTTAGAGGTCCCTAGACACTGAACTTTTCCCTTGGCCGTGGTTGGATGCAACACTTAACAGGCCTTTTACAGCAGTTAGTTGCATGACTGAAAATCATTATACTTACAGCTGGAGCTACATAAATTCCAGAAATACAAAGAACATAATTCCAGTTTTCAGATGAATTGCTGTAAGGTTGAGATTTAACGACCCATTGAACGGCCCTTGATTTGTAGAAAGAAGTGCATGGTGACCTGGCCATGCATCTTTTCGTTAAAATCATAAAATTCAAACAAAGAAATTGTAAAGTAAACACAAAATCGTGCATTTCAAGAAATGGTACTACTAGTTCTAGGTTTCATAGTCAGATTTTCGAGAAACAAAGATTTCATACAATGATGCAAACAACAACAATTAAAAAACAACAATAGTCTTTTGGCGTCTAACACAGATCTCCACGGCAAGGAGGTGAAATATCAAAATGGATGTTTTTACATTTAAGGGAAGTACAGCATAGAATCCACATGATTTTTTAGTATTCATTTTCAATAGCCATCATGTCACAATACTTGTTACATTGATGCTGTTTTCTAAACTCGTCGATAGTAATTTGGGATAGGTTCCCCGCACAGAAGTAGTATTCATCCGGGTTTTCTGTTGTTAATTCAGAGGTTGCAATTTCGGGATCATACAATTTAAACATGGAACCTTGAAGATCAACCAGCATCATCTTTCGCTCTGTAAAGACATAGCTATAGTGTACGAGGCATTGCGCTTTGGCATAGACCTCGTCGCAAGCTTCCTCGGGTGACGTTAAACAAGCCCCGTTGTTGTTGACATATTTTCGGAATTCGCCAGGTACAAACTCTTTCACTGTTACTGGAAGGTCATCCAAAACCGAGTAAAATACTTTCCCATACTGGAATGAATCCCCGAAATTTGCAGGTACTTTAGATGAGAATCTCTGGGTTATGTTCCTAGCTACTGCGTACATCTGGACCTGTTTGCGAGTATGATCTTCCACGGTCGATTTCAAGAGTCCCTTGATTGTTTCAATCGACGTCGGCGTGTATTTCTTGACAACCCAGTCGCCCGAATGGAGATGGTCGCTGCAGGTGGCTTTAAAAGCATCCCTGAATGCCCCGCTCGAGAATGATTCGTCTTCTATCATGAAATCAAGTGTAGAACCCTTAATCCATTTACACTTTTCAACATCAAAACGTTCCAGCTGTAAAGCAGTAGTTTTGAGCGGTTTTACTAACTTTCCAGCTCTCAAGAGGTGGGCGACTGATACTGATTTCGGAAAGACTGTAGTTGACATATTTCCACGCTTGGTTGGCGAAAGTGGGGCTGATCTCGCGCGGTCTGGAGGCTGCTCAAATCTTTCAACTTCTTGGCTACGAAAGATGCGTTCGGCATTCTCGTTAGGTGGAAGAAATCGGATGAAGTACACTTTGCGACCTTTAATCTGCTCGAGTTTCGTGCACGAAGGGCCTCTATCTGACGCAAGGGTATCGCACGATCCAGGCGGGGCGTTGTAGAACTTTTCACATGCTTCTTTGATGTTCTCCACGGACAGTTCTTCATAATCTTCGAAGGAAACGAAATCTCTCGTATCCAGTGGTTCGTACTTTTTCAATCTGCCTGAAGCAGTGGAAGACATCCTCTGCACAAGAATGTCGGTGGAACTTTACCTACTGCTTTCTTACTCTCCCTTCCTGCGTTTCGCTTCATACCTACTCGTTTCTCGAAATCTTCCCACGATTCCTTTTCTGAGGGTTTTCTCCTTTTCATGGTTTAAAAACAAAAGCAAAGACTCGACAAACACATGCACAAGAGACTTTGCAGTATTATAGTGCGACACGCCTTACCGTGAGAACCCAACAAACTTTTTCACAAGTTAGCCAATCAGAGAGCGCGAATTTGACGTGCACGCCTCGGCAAAGTTGAGCACGATGGAATGTGAATCTTGTCGCTTCATGTTCGACCACAAGAGTGTAAAAATAGTTACAAAATACGAAGATTTTCTTCACTTTACTGCTTCACACATATCCGCAGTTACGAAAATGATTATAAGAATTAGCTAGTGATATCGTGGAAACTTGAAAAAAAATTAAGTTTGTCGGCCGTCGGATGCTCACGGTATATATAAAGGCGCGTTGCACTGAAAAGCTGACAGATGCAGTCTAGCCCCAGTCCGTACCGCGAGAAATGATAACGCTGGTCCGTTCGATTTTTTAATTTTATGAAATGATAACGCTGGTCCGTTCGATTTTTTAATTTTATTTTTTTCCCTTCAGCAACTGACGGTTATATCAATACAGCCGTATACACCCAACGGAAATGTGGAATTTTGATAACCACATAGTTTGTCATGACCGTCTAAGGAAACCACCCATAACGGTCCTTCAGATGTGAAGCTTCCCTTTTCCTTTTTCTTTTTTCTTTGAAGGTTTCTGGCTTCGAGTCCTTCGGGATCCAATTCAGCCATCACGTTGTAAACAAGATGGCGTGGAACCTGTACATTGTGCTCTGTTCTCAGCTTCTGATTCATTGCTCTATAGCCTAACAATTGTCCCGGCCCCTCCAACTCTTTCTGGACAGCATCTGACACTGCTGCAACTGGGATGTCATAATTTATATAATATATACCGAAGTGGCGAAGACGTCGGTCCAGGGTTGCTGTACTCCAAGTATATTCAGAAAAATCTCTCTGCACAAAGTCAAGAATTTCTGATCTTTTTAAATTTTGGCTAACGTACTTTCTTAAGTCATGTTCCAACTGATTATCCTCTTTCCATTCACTCTTCGAGGCCATACCTACAGAAATATCGATATCCACGAATTCACGGCCGATTACAACACGGCCGCCATCTTGAAAAAGCCAACCCAGCCCCAGTCCTTACCGCGTGAAATGATAACGCTGGTCCGTTCGATGTTTTAATTTTATGAAATGATAACGCTGGTCCGTTCGATTTTTTAATTTTATTTTTTCCTTTCAGCAACTGATGGTTATATCATTTTTTTTTCATCAACACTTTTAACATTAACCTTTAAAAAAATAATATTATATATTTCATGATTGTATTTCGCTCTGAAAATAATAATAATATTTAATATTACTTTGCAAACGCAGGTGAAATAACAAATGAAATGAAAATTCAGTTTTCATTTTAAATTAAACTTGAAATTAAAAAAGAAACTTAAAATGAAATTCATTATGAATGCGAAATATCACATACATTTCAATTTTCATAGCGAAAAATGGAGTGATAATGATGGGCCACCATACTCTACATCGTGCGGATCAAACTGGAAAAACCTTGAGGATTTCCAGCGTGTTTCATGGAAGAAATAGCGTTACTTGGAAGACTAACTGACGTCGCTTTTATATATGAACTATCGAAAATCTGACCAGGAAATTGAGGTATTTTGTATATTTGTGGGCCGCAAATCAGTGCTTAATATAACGGCGAGACTATTTTAAGCGGCGACAAGGTCTGCGTCACGCTATCTTTTTAGGTGCATCAAATTTCATTGCTTGATTTATGCTTGATTTATGCTTGATTCATGCTATTTATCGATGCGATGTCACAGCACGTACAATATCATGACCATCATGTATTTGCGGGAAATGCTAAAAAAGAGAGTTATTTATTAAATATTCCGCTCGGAAACTATAGGTATAGGATCCTTAGAAGAACAAGAGAGCAATGGTGTCAGGTGAGGCGTTTTAAAGTTGTTATGAGCGATATTCCGAGAAGATCGAGAATCGTAAGACAGTCACGAAAAATCGAATTTTTTCTTATTTGGCCAAAACATCCCTTTTGGTGAACTAGTTTAAGGAAAAATAGTTTTAGGTTCCAGCGATTTATTTAAAGCCGAAATTTAGAAAAGTTTGAAAAATGGATTTATGACGGTTTTCGCCACGCAAAAACAGCAGAATTATTACGCAACTTTGAGAAGATGGTGAACGCGTAAAAGACATCGTGTAAATTCGAAACTTGGCACAAATGTTATTTTGTTCTTGCTCTTTTAAATGCTGTAATAAAATTAAACAAACATTGCTTGCAACTTTTTCAAAGGACATATTTATTATGTCAACATTTGTAGCTATCGATAAAACAGAAAATGTAGGCCAACTTCGACGGCTATAAATGGCCTCTGGTATGTATCATCTGATCATAAAATCTATATGCGAGGAAACCTTATTAACTATGCTGTCCTACTGGAAAGTTTTAGCTCTGGAAATAAAATACCATTCAGACAGTGAATTAAACGGTTATGGCGTCTGAGCGAGAACAAAGTTATGCAAATTAGTGGGCTAGGATCGGGAATACATACTAAATGGTACAATTAACACGAAAGAGCGACTCACTATTACTTGTACCTCGGTTCTGTTGCGATAGAAGTAAATTCCGGCTTTCATAGGTCGTTTTTGCTCGTTTAAATCCACTGACGTTGAATTCGGCAAACCCGAGGAATCCGCGATTCCAATCACAACACGGCTGCTGAGGTACTTTGTTGAGGCGGCTTTGCCCTCCTTTTAAGCTACTTTTAGCTGCTTTTAAAAACAACCATACGATGAAAAAAACACAACAAACCGCATAGCGTGAAAGCCGTATCAATCTTGAATTGCCTTTTAGTCAAGATATCCATCATCATTCAGTTAATAAACGACAAAAATGACCTCGGTCTACTGACTGCCGACACAGAAAGCGTCACATTACAGCGGCGTGTTGAATTCGTAATGAGTGTCACGCAATCGCTTCAAAATCGTTTTATGCTATTGCAAAATAAATAAAGGACAACTCATCCCGGTTTGTAGAAAGTTTAAAAAAAACACAAGTTTATAGAAAGTTTATTTCTGTTCATATCCTGGTGGCCCTAATTGTTTTCATATCTTTGTTATGTTTGATATAAGAACCGAAATATTACGTTTACTCTTGTTTGTTTGTTTGTTTGTTTGTTGTTTTCTTTCTTATACTTATATTTTAAGTTTGCAAGATGTTCTTCGGAGTTGTCGTCATTTTTCAGATCTTCATGAAGGGGTTTACGTCCCGCCTCTTTAAACAAATCAACATTTATTTTTGAGTTTAACTGCAACCTCCACTCCTCCCACTCTGCCACCACCCCACCCCTATGAGACATGAGACTCTAGACTGCACATGCGAATAGTGGTTTTTCAAAGATAAAGAAATGCGGACTATTCGTAAAAAGCGTAAACATCTGTAGCGAATAAAGATTGCAGACTGCAGAACAGTCCATATTTTTGGATGAATCCTTCAAGAAGCAAGGCCGCGTGAAGGCGGCCGAAAAGTTCGACAGTGAGTGAGAGGGGGTGCTCGTCGGAAATTTATAAAAAGACACCCTAAAAGGTACCAGAATCTTGTTACACCTAAGTGGTACCAATTCTAAAACAACACTTGTTATATTCTGTCATTTTTATTCGGCTTTATACCGTAAAAGGTACCGCGATAATTCTAACTGTTGTCATTTTAGATTTAAGCACCCTAAGCGGTACCAATCTGCAAATTTTGACCCCTAAAAGGTAATGTTCGTTTTCACTTGACGCAAATTCTTATGCTTATGCTAGGGGTTTAACATCAGTTACAATGAAATAAAAAAAAAAATACATCATTAAAATAGTTACGGCGTTATTCTTATGTTTTGGGTTTAAGCACTCTGTTACGCTCAGTCTCGTTGTTGACCGTTTTCTGATTCGTTTTGAACTACTTGCGTGCAAATTTAACGTCCGACAGCAAAAGATGTTTGGTAAAAAATAAGAAGGAATATGTAGACATATGAAACGGAAAATTATACAAACTCCCCAGTATTTGTACAACTGCAGAATGTTTTGTAACCTAATTTGTTCTATCTCATTTTGCTATAAAAAAAATGCGAATCAGTTCTCGAGATTTTACTTACAATACCAGAAACTGTTTGCCAAAATATAACATATGCCGGCAACATGGCATGACTGTTCGCTCCTGGTGGGGGGGGGGGAGGTGGGAAGGTGAGGGAAGCAGCGTTCCAGCGTATGAGATGTTTAAGCTTAAACAGGAGTCTCTCGACCTAAACTAAAGGATGGATAATTGCCTGAGATCTTTTGAAAAGTACGTCAGTCGCAACCAACTGTTGACTAGACCCGGCTCCATTGACTTTTTGAGAACGAAGAGCGAGGAAGAAAGGGGAGGAAGAAATAAGTCGTCGAATGCTGTGTGAATACTTATCTGCGATTGGACCGTCTGTCGGAGGAATAAAATCGAAAAAAAAAAACGGCTAATCGCAGGTTAGTTGAACACGAGCTTTTAATAATTTGTAAGATGCCTTAATTTAATTTTGTATTTTTTTTTACTGCAGAGCTGGCAGTGAGGGTGGAGTGGGGTTGAAAATTTGGGGAACACCATCAACCTATAAATTACCGTTTTTGTGCAGTTTATTTCAGATTAGAAAGTACAAACATATTGAACTAAAAATAAACATTTGGTTACAATTTAAACGAAAGAAACTTGTATTTGTTTACAGTTAGTGACACAAAACGTGACTTAAGTTGCGGGTGGCTCGCGTTACTTAGCTAGAGGTTATCTTGAGGTCACATATGAATCAAATTATCTTGGGACGAGGTCCCAACGGCATTTCTGTGGGTCATTCTTTCCTTTGACAAAAAGCGAGAAATGATTTCTGTATAACGGAAAATGAATACCAAAGGTCATCGTGAGCTATGGTAAAAGGTCGGCTGGCAAAATGTATTGATCCTTTGATCCCGACGAAATTAGAAGGAATTCCACATCGGCGAGTTCAAAATGACATCAAGAATTTTCGTTTGACAATACCGCTATTTAAAATATATTCGACTCTTGGCAATTCTACGAATAAACAAGACATATAAAAAGCTGAAATATGCGTCTACTACAAAAGAAACGATGAACAAGCTGTGGTAAGTCGTTCTTTCTTCTGTTTATGCTGTTTTTCTGAAACTAGCTCTCAAATTAGCATAAAGTTGTAGTTGCTCAAATGCCATAATTATTATATTTACTGTCGGAATGGTATTTTATTTCCAAAGCTAAAACTTTCCGAAAGGACAACACGGTAACCAAGGATTCCTCTCATATAGGTTTCATGATCAGATCATACATACCAGAGACCATTTATAGCCTTCGAAGTTGGCCTTCATTTCCGCTTTCTTGATAGACACAAATGTTGACTCACGAAATGTGTCCGTTAAATAAGTTACAAGCACATTTTTCAAAATTTTTAAACAGGGTATTAAAAAGTAAGAAGAAAGTAACATTTGTGCCAAGTTTCGTTTTTAGAAGTTGTTTTTTACGCATTCACCATCTTCTCAAAGTTGCGTTATAATTCTGCTGTTTTTGAGTGCCGAAAACCGTCATAATTCCATTTTTCAAACTTTTTTAAATTTCGCCTTTTAAATAAATCGCTGGAACCTAAAACTATTTTTCCTTAAACTAGTTCACCAAAAGGGATGTTTTGGCCAAAAAAGAAAAAATTCGATTTTTCGTGAGTGTCTTACGATTCTTAATCTTCTCGGAATATGGCTCTTATTAGGTATTTAGGTTGCTGCTTGATCGGCGATTGAACGGTGCTTTTTATCGGACGTTTATCGTAGTCGGAGCTTCTTGTTTGTGCAACATTGTGCGATTTCAGTTTAAGATGATGAAATGTTACCAGAAACAACTAAACATAAGCTCTGGAAATAATCGTTGTAAGGAAAAGGAGATTGTTCGATTTCTGAGCAAGTTTATGAATAACGTGATGTCGAACCGTTGTTTTATGAGAGTTTGCCGTCTTTTGCGTGACAGCCGTTTTGCGAAGACACATACGGAATTGGGAAAAATAGCCTCGATGTTTTTTGCTCTGGACACGTCCCCTTTTTACGGGCCAAAGAAGACATTTTGAGATTTGACATTATTTAATATGTGCAAAGTTTACATTAAAGATTCAAATTCTGTTAGTTTTGAAAGCTAAGCAATAAAAATTTAAGTTCACAAAAACAAGTCATGAAAGAAATGTACTAGGAGTTATATTCAAACGATATTTTCTTGCGTGACAGCCGTTTAGCAGGCCGCGTTGGAATTTGTTGAAAATACTCTGAACATTTTTTATTGTCTCCGCGTCGCTTTTGGCGAGCCAAAAAAGACAACTTAAGACAGTGAACTAGAAGGATTAAGCTTCAACTTGACTAACAGTATTGTACAGAAATTTATGTACTAGGATTTTTATAGGCCTCCGAAGTTGACCCAAATTTTATCTCGAGCAAGAACACCAGAAGGTCATAATTTTCGACGGGTTAATAAGCAGCCTTAAAATTAAAAAAATTACATGTATTTTACATTTTAAGGAAGATTAAAGGATCGTTTATTAAGTCAGGAAATGGCAAACCGGGAAAGCTTTTCGTTGTTGCGTACGGACTTGCTGAAGTTGCACGATTTTTCATCGTTTTTCGGGGGGTCAAGCGACCGTCTAGCCGTATCTTAAACTTTTTTATTTTTCGCAAAACAAAAAAAGCGGTGGAGATTTTTGAAAACAGTTCACCCAGGCAGTCTTTCAGGTGAAATAAAATGAATTATGAAATTTCGGTCCTGTCGCCGGATTCTTGATATTTGCGGGCAGGAGCTCTTAAATGCTTTTTAAAGGCTGGTTTTCACTGTCGACGGAGTCGGAGTCGTAAGAACGCTTCCGACCTAGTGAAAATCGAAAATCGGAGTCGTAAGCGGAGTCATAAGCTCGACGGAATCGGAGTCGGAAGAATCAGAACGGTTCCATTTTCTTCCGATTCCGCTTATGATTTTCACTAGATCGTTACGCTCTGCGCTTCTGATTACCACTCCGACTCCGACAACGTCGTTAGTGAAAACCAGCCTTAAAGGGTGGTTGAACTTTGAATTATTTCAAAGCTAGTTTTCAACAAGCAATTATAAGATAAAGAATGTTGGTACTAACCAGTAAATGATGGCTCCATTCAGATACTGAAGATTGCAAACATTTTCGCAAAGACATCTCTGTTGCAAAATGCGTACTCTTCCATCAGTGGTAATGAAGTTCAGTTAAAATAATTATATTTCTTTGGAGGCGCGGGAGGTCTGTTTGTTTGTGTGGTGTGTCTAGATTTCGAGTTGTTTTCAATTAAAAATTGATGCTATGGCGATAGTTTTCATTATTTCATTTCATTAACTTTCGCTGCTGCAGTGTAGCCTCCGTAACAAAGCTTATAAATGTTTTAAAGAAAAATATTTCTGAGCAAAATATTTTGTAAGTACAAATCAGGTATCTTAGGCATTCAGCTGATTACTGTAAGAATCGTCGTTTAATTTAGATTAAAATGTGTTCTCTAAAATTCCAAACCTTCCACTCCATTAAAATTGTTCTTCTTTTCGCTTTGCATGAGGTAACCAATAACCTATATACAATAAGAAGCAAACATTTCTTGATATAAACTAAACATGAATTATTAGCACTTTTTCAATAGGTTAACAATTACCTTTTGGTGCAATAAAGTTCAACAATAGCCCGAGCTGTGTAGCGCTGTTTTAAGCTCTATCCTAACTTAAATAAACAAACACAATCTTATTTTTATTTTAGTTGTAGAACCATCATGTCATATATTATTGATATACGTGAGAGCTTCTTTTTTCTAAATGTCTGCCTTGTATCCTGGTTGCCAACTGTTAGTATTTAAACCTTGTCAAGACCTTTCTGTAAGTCAATAACCATAATATTAGTTTTTCATAAAATTGCAGTTAATTAACCATTCCCTGTTAGACACCTCTCAAATAAAGCAAGGACCACTTGGACAAACAGCACGGCGAAGTGAAGCCGGATCTTGGTGTAGATCAGGATCAGCAGTATGGAATAAAACTTAAAACTAAATGCAGGGCTGTTCAGACAGCTATAAAGGGTATTTTATTGTTAGACACATAGTTAACGTTCCTTCACAAACTTAACACGTAACAATAATGATATCACGCTAAGCAACTCAATGAAATTAAATTCGACAATTCATTGATAATTCATGAGGAAAATACAAAAGAAATGAAACTTTAATGGAGAATTGTAAATCCTGATTCAGAACATCTATACTGTATAACTGATACAGAATAATTATAGGAATGCTAATAAGTAACATAAAATATTCGCAACAGAACTATATGAATATTTCAATGGATATATATCCATACAGTTCTTGTCGCTTATATTTTATTTATTGCTTATAATAAGTTTTGAGTTGTGATAAAACAATTATGGTTTTCTTGTTGTGATCCTTAATAATTAACATTGTATAAAGCGAATGAAATATGAATAACCATAGAATCAAATTACTTTGTTTAATTAGTAAATTTTGGGAGATATTCCTGTTTGAGAAGTACACTTACATACACTTTGGTTCAACACTTGAAGGTTTCTATCACATGTATTAGGGTTGTTTACTGACGTGATAGATAGTTCTACAGAAGTGAATCAAAATTTGTCACCTCCTGTGATGACACATTTTTAGTACTTACTGCAAAACAAAACAGAAACATGACCCCGCCTTTATTTTACCCTGTCAAGGAAACTTCACCAAACATTAAAGACGACTCTTTAATTCAAACTTTCATTCTAGTTTTATAGGCAGTGAATTATTCTTTAGAATATTTAGTTATTTTGTCTTCATTTTTCACACTCCCCCCCCCCCCCCCCCCCCCCTCCCCCCCTCCCCCCTTATTCAACATTTAAAACAGATCGCAAAGAAATAAATAACAATAAATAACTAATTAAAAGCAGATTCTGAATAGTATGACCTTAGACATTATCTTTTTTTAATAAAAATTGCCACGGACGACAGCGAATGCCAAAGAAATATTTTTAAAACTACACTTCCAAACAGTAAGGAGGACCAATGAAATTATTTGTTTGACGTTATCACTATAGAACCCGTTTGACAAATTAAAGCAAAGCAGTGAAAAATTCTTCGACGCTAAGATTGTTTGCCCAGAGGATTTAATTTACACACGCCAAGAGAATTGTGAATGTTTGGTCAAAGCAAGTATGCTTTTGGAACAGGATAAGTTGTTTCTGGCTCTTCAATACTGGCTGGTAAGATTACTTTTTTATTCATTTTTGTTTCCGTTTTCTTCCATTTCTATTTTTTTTTTTTTTTGCAGAAAATGTTTTCTTTTTTTACTTAAAAGTAAAGCAATTTAAGAAAACACGATTTCTTTTAAGGAACGTTTGGTATTTCATGCATTATTTGTTAAGATTTGTAAGCTCAGTACATTGATTTTTACTAGCATTTTTTTACAGTGTACCATTAGCTTCCTATTTGCCGGAGATCAAGTCCTCAGTTCAGGGCTCTTTCAATCTGCATTATGTTTGTATAGTCTTTTCACCACTGATACGCTATCGATAAAGTTCATGTGCATCACACCTATGTTACTGTGATGGTTGTAAAGAAAATGGTAACATATTTGCCTATGAAATGGCACATATTAGACACTTTTTTCAAAGATTGAAATGGAAGCATTTAATTCTTTCTTTCAATTTTAATCAACGTATCAAAAAAAGTTAAAATCGTATTTCTTATTCTCTATACAGTATTTTACTCCTGTACATTCATTATGTTTTTATTTTTATGTGAACTCCCTTTGTAAACATTTTTTTATAGCTTATTATTTATTATGAATGTATGTCAATGTAACTAATTAACTTTGCCACTTTTAATCTTAGATGTTTGTAAATTTGCTCGTGGGTTGTTCGGCTTCGACGGAAGATATAGCACTTGGTAAGAACACTTTTATATGTTGTGTTTAGCAACTTTATTACAGTTGAACCTCTCTAAAACTGGAGGCAGTTATCCGTAATAGAGTAGTGTCCATGTTATAGGATTCTTGGATATGACGTCATTTTAAAGGCTCTAGTATATATTTTCAAACGGCTCCAACCTGTCTTTTGGTTATCGCCACTTATCGCTCGCAATCATTGAAGACTATCGGAAAGTATTTAAAGATAGAGAAATCTGCGACTATTCATAACAATAATAGGCCATTTCCGAGTTGTCTTTAGCCTCTCTATCAAAGCGAGGCTAGGTGCGAAACCTTTCATATGAAAATGAGTTTTCATTCACATGCAAATAAGTTTTATTTGCATGTGAATGAAAACTCATTTTCATATGAAATGTTTCGCACCTAGCCTCGCTTTGATAGAGAGGCTAAAGGAAACTCGGAAATGACCTATTATGTAAAGTGTCTGTAATATAGAGGCTAAGCTTATATTAGTTCTCTCTCTCTATGGCCAAGATTTAATGTTCGTTGTCCGTATTACAGAGGATCCGTATAATAGAGGTTTTGTTAATAGATGCCGGTAATATATGGGATTTTGCCGGGATCAAGCGAAAAGGTATCAATCCGTACAGAAAGATGAATTTCGAGGCTTTGTGAGAAACAACCAATGATTTTGGTTCGAAAAATACGTTTCACTGATATGCGATTATTTAAAAGCCTTTACTTTAGCAGTCATAAAATAATTATTGCAATTCGTTTGATCGAAAATAATAATTTAATTTTGTTACGATTTATCAAGGTTTCACGTGGTCGGTATTAGTTTTATGCTGCTGAGACTCGAATCACAAACCTTGCCATCGCTATTAGAAAATAGAAATTTACTCAAGAGGTTCAATTGTTTTTTCAATCTTCAGAGTCATCATTGTAGTTTTCTCAGCTTTATCTCAGATCTAGGTTAATTTCTTATTTTAACAGTAAAAAAACGGATTATTTTACACAAATAATCGGCATTCGAGCGAAACACGAAAATAGTTCAACTTAAGGATAAATTTTAAAAATGTGGTACCTGATTAAAATTCATTATTTATATATAAACATTTGCCTTTAGGAGAATGCTCAGGCGAGTTCACTTTCTATAATCTCTTTCTTTGCTTCAAGTTTAGAGTTTTGGCAGCTAAGGTCATCCCTAAATCTTGAAAACCATTACTCAATTCACCCAATAAAATACGCACCAAATTATTTTCCTTTGCACAAGCGTTTTCGTATCGATTTCACCCGACCAAACATGCAGCAAAATATTTTCTTTATACAAGCGTTTTCGTATCATTTTCACCCGACCGAATACGCACCAAACTATTTCCTTTAAACAAACATTTTCGTATTGTTTTGACCGGAGCAAGTACACAGTAAAATAATTTCCTTTACAAAAGGCGTTTCTGTATCATTTTCACCGGAGCAAATACGCAGCAAAATATTTACCTTACACAAACGCTTTCGTATCGTTTTCACCCGATCAAACACAGCAAAATATTTTTCTTTACACAAACATTTTCATTTCGATTTCATCCGATAAAATACTCAATAAAATATTTTCCTCTATTCAAGCGTTTCCGTATCGTTTTTACCCGACGAAATACGCAGCAAAATATTTTCCTTTAATCATTGCGTTTTTTGTATCGTTTTCTTCCGACCAATTACTAAGAACGTTCTTTTTTAAATGAGGCGTCTCCACTTTTAAAACCGTTTTTAAAATCTTCAGATTTCATCAACGTTTTTCGATCGTTTTAGCTTGAACGACAGACAAAAACGCATTAAAACATAAGCGTTTCCAAATGAAAACACATTGCTGCAGACCGCGCTTTGCAATAATCAGCAATTGAATTTATGTTGATAGCAATTTCGCGGGCCAGAAATATCGCTCCCAGATATCTCTCGTGCTTGTATCGTCTGACCATGAAAAATGTGGGAACGAGATTAGTCAAGAACTTAAACAGTCTCTGTTATTGACGAAACACGAAGAGATGGTTTGTGGGCCCGGGCGGGGGGGGGGGGGGGGGGGGGGGGGGGCTCACATATAAAAATGACGGGGTGCTCGTCGGAAATTTTCGAAAAACACCCTGAAAGGTACCAAAATCTCGTTTGATGGGCGTGGCTCCTAAGAGGTACCAATTCTAAAACAACGCATGTCATATTCTTTCATATTTTTTCGGCTCATACTCTAAAAGGTACCGCGATCATTCTAAAGGTCATCATTTTAGATTTTAGTACCCTAATCGATACTAATATACAAATTTTGACCCCTAAAAGGTACGAAGAGCACCCCTTGGGTTTGTGGGCCAAGACCTACCATGCCGTTCCATAGAAACTGAACTGAAAACGCGCACCTGGTCTTCGCCAACCTGTACTATCTAGTTGTCTACTTTGGCAAGGTTCTTTGCGAATTGTTCGGGATACCTAACTAAAATGTTAGAGAGAGGGAGGGCGATGATGGTAACATACAACGAACTACATGGCGCATCCTACCCGGTATTACCCTTAGTCATTTTATGTTACACAAACAAGGGACCTAGGCTCCAATCGCTAGAGCTTCACCTCCTTCTTCTCCTTCTTTTTTTAATTTTTTAAAGCAACAAATCTTAATTATAATCTTAATTCCAGAATGCAGCGAGTACAACACCATAATCGAACCGTCTCGGAGCGTTTTGTACATGATTAATGCACAGAATGCCAGTCCAGTCTGCGACAGAGACATCTTGACAATTGGACAATGGATTCGCTTTAATGGCAGTGGGGGAACCAGCATCCCTGATTATGCACCACCGTACGGCTCGTGCGGCACCAATTCCCCAGGTTGGGTGAGCGGTGGCCATCCTGCTGAGGACAATGATTTTGTGAACCGCACACTTTGCTTCCTTTGGAGTGATAAGATTTGTTATTACTCATCTACAATAGCCATTCGCAACTGTGGAACGTTTTTCGTTTACAAGCCTTCTAATATACCAGCGTGCACTTTACGTCTGTGTACTGTTATCGGTATGTGTTATGGTTATATGCACTTTCATCTCTCCTCTTTAAGAGAATATAGATTTAAAATCCCAATAAAATACAGTTTTGATACAGTTTCAGCAATAATATTGAAAAACAAGCAGTTCCGTATGGAAGTAATGCTGGAGCACTATCAATTTTTCGATTTCACATTTTCACTTGAGGGAAATTTAAAAAGGTCAAAACGAATAACAACACAAAGACGGATTTCAATAAAGTACAGTCATTCTTCTTAATACGGACACCAAAAGAGCGTTCCCATGTGCCCGTATTATAGAGGTGGAGTTTGCATAATTTTTTGTCTCTTCGGGACCAGATTTAACAACTGTACGCAATAGAGAGGTGTCCGAGTTATAGAAGTGTCTGTAAGGAGAGGTTCGACCGTATTGTATTGCCTGAATATTTTAAAATATTTTTAAATATTTAAAATAAATATTTAAAATATTTAAATATTTTTGAATATTTTTAAATATTTTTAAATAGTAACGAGTCAGGATTTTAACCACAGAGTGATAAGTTTCATCTCGTACAGCATGGTAAGCAGTGTTATAGAAAAATACTTCAAGATGTTTATGTATATTTTTTATTTGCTTGATCGATTCAATATGGTGTTCTGATAAGAAAACCGGATTTCTAAAAAAGTAAATTTCACTTGTCGTGGGGTACAATGCCGCCCCGTAAGGGAGACTGGGGATAGTCTGGCTGCGACGTCGAAACAAGATCGCCAGTTTCGCGGTTTCTCGATTCTCGAAATTGCTTTGGTGTGCATGTTGTACGTGTTCAACAACACACCTTAGAACCATAATTCTTTCTCGAGGCAAGTGTATTGACGTCACAGCCCAACTATTCCCAGTCTCTCTTTTTGCGCGGTATTGTACCCCACTGGAAATGAAATTTCACGTTTTTAGACGGCTAAAACACGGGAAAGTAAAATAGATATCGAAGATATATTTAAATGTTCTTATTAAACCACCGTGAAGATTCAAACAAGCAATTAAAAAATCTAACATATACAATCTTAAAAAATTACTAAATTGCACTTAATATCTAATGACTTACTACAAAAAAAACTATAAAATCTATTTTTAAATAGTTTTCTTTCAATATTCAGTTTAAAATCAACAGAAGTTTTCGTTTTTCATTACAACTGTTGTAAGAGAAGATTTTATCTTAGAGAAGAAATACGAGGAGCTCAGAAAATATCAAATTAACACACCGAGCTCTGAAAGGGAGCTGAAAGCTAATATAAAAGTACATTTGCAAATTCTACCGTAACAAAATAAAAGCATCCTATCCTGTAGTAAAGGATTTAATCAGCTCTAAGATAATGAAACGGTAATTTGATGAGAAGGCGAGGCTGATTCACGGTAGGGAACTTTTTGTTAATCCAATATTTCGAAAGGCACAGCCTTTCTTCCTCAGGGTCTTACCGGGTCTGTAACAAGAAAGGGTGTGCCTTTCGAAATATTGGAATAACAAAATTAACCCTCGGACGTACACGCAATCGTATATCCCCACTGTGGTACAAGGCGGGTGGTTGCAACCTCTACTAGGGTTTTTGCGGTGTCACAATATTTTGCAAATATTTTACCTCTAATAGATCTCCTGTGATGTGTTCTACACGATAAGATAAATGTTATGGATCATAGCACTGCTGGAAGTCCGTGACGTTTGCGAAATGGCTGCAGGCATGGCTGTCATCTTGTTTTTTACTAAAAATTCAAATTTGTCGGGAAAATGCGGAAATTGATACAATTAAACACTTGTATGTTTTATTACCGGAAAAAGGTGAAACACACATTTTTATTCAAAAATGGCTTGACCTCGTGCTCTTTATGACGTTATATCTCGTTACTATAGCAACAGATTGTCACTAAACATAACCAAATGTGTCTCAACGAACAGCTACTAAACACAGCATGAACTAACAGTAAATGGTATTAAAAAAGCGGAGAAAAACTTTTATCCCCCTCCCGTGTACGCCCGAGGGTTAATATACTTTCCCCGTACAGAGAATCAGCCTTGCTTTTTTATCAAATCGACCGGAAAGTAGACATTTTCAGGTCTCTTTCTCAAAATCTTGCCGTACGACCATACCTCAAAATTTCGGGATTTGGAAAATGGCTTGGAATAAACATTTATGCAAAATAAAATGAAAATCTGTAAGACAGAAGTTTTGCAAACGAAGAAAATGACGAATTTCTGTCATTTTGAAATATACTAAAAACCTTTCTTACAGATTTTGTTCGTATTTTGTTTACAAGTGTGAGTTACGGCTATATATTGATTCTGAAATTTTTATTGTGGGTTATACGGTCAGATTTTTTTCCCGACCTTCGTCGTAAGCAATGTGTACTACTCGAGCGCTCACTGATATGACGCGATATGGCTCGTGCGATAAACAAAGGATTTTTGCGATAACTTTTAGAAGTTTTTGTTAACCTTTTGCACTTGTTTTCTACCAGTAAAGCTCATCATCTTCGTTTAAACTTATCCATTTATAGTGAAGATTGTTAACAGTACGCCACAAGCGATTTTAAGAAGCCCGTGTTTTTCAGCTTTTTCTTGATCATCGCGTTACTTATTGAACACGCGAAAAAATGGCGCCAGCGAAAATTTCTTAGCACGCGCAATTGTATCTGAAAAATGTGCTAAGTCACCTTAAGCCTTGTCAAAAAAGGTATTTTAACATTTCAAAGAAGGAATTCATATAATTACAAATTAGTGTGGGAAGGGAGATATGGACAACTAAGTGCTTCATAATCTTTGGATCACCAACCTATTCTCGTTCGGAAGGCGATTCACAGCGATTTCTGAAATATATATATACATAGACGGTTAAATTGAGAACAGAAATTTCACAACAAAAATCATGAGTGAAAATGTGCCCCAGCCGGAAGTTGAACCCGGGTCTTCTGATAACCGGACAGATCCCTTAACCTCTAGGCCACTTCATAGTGGAAAGCGCTTAGGAGACATTAACACATATTCTGCAATTAGGATCGCTTCACTTTACCCAGTCGTTTAGCGATTCACAATCCACTCCCTAGGGAAATTAAATTACCAATTAGTGTGGGAAGGGAGATATGGATAACTATATATATATATATATATATATATATATATATATATATATTATTGCATAATTATATATATATATATATATATATATATATAAACAGAGAAACAATATAAAAAGTGTTTTACGCAATCGTAGGAGTGCTCGATGCAAATACATGCAGAGCGACATACAATTTTAAATAGAAAATTTCTAAAGACAGTTACTCGAGTTTCACGCACTAAGCGATCATCAGACTGATGATCGCTTAGATGAGTGAATAAGATGAATTGATGAGCAATTCAACTTTATTCACAGCTCTGGTTCTACCATCGAGCACTTTTATAGCAGATGAAGTCTTCAGTTTTATCACTGGTAGTCATATATATATATATATATATATATATATATATATATATATATATATATATAGAAAGAAAGAAAGAATATGGACTAGTTCAAACACATATATTTGCAACTCCGAGTTTCATGCTTCTCTCGAAGCAATCATCAGGCAACTGCCCAACTGAACTGAACTGAACTGTACGTTCATAAGCAGTCAAACCACCCACCATCTATTCTGAGAATTATTCCTGATTCTATCAACAAGCGCCTCTCCGAAATTTCTTCTGACAAGGAATGTTTTGATAATGCAAAAACGCCTTACCAAGAAGCTCTCAACAAGAGTGGGTACAAGTACAAATTTTCTTTCAACGAAGGAACCAGCGAAGTACCAAGAGCCAACCGAAACCGCCGAAGAAACATCACGTGGTTCAACCCTCCATACAGTAAGAATGTCCAAACGAATGTAGGCAAATGCTTCCTCTCCCTCATTGATCAACACTTTCCTAAATCAAACCCGCTCCACAAAATCTTCAACCGCAACACTATAAAATTGAGCTACAGCTGCATGACCAATGTCAAAAGCATTATCTCCAACCATAACAAAGTTGAAATTAATAAATCCTTAAAGTCCTCAGATGAAACCGAAACCGCCTGTAATTGCCGAAACAAGAACTCTTGCCCCATGAGCGGAAATTGTAACGTGAGAAACATTATCTATCAAGCCGAGGTCACATCACCAGACACAAGAGCAACATATATTGGCCTTTGCGACACTCAATTTAAGGAACGTTATAGAAACCACACATGCTCTTTCAGGAATGAACGTTACAAAAACGCAACCGAATTAAGTAAATATATATGGAGCCTGAAGAACAGAAAAGTCAATTATGAAATTAAGTGGCGAATTGTGAAACAAGCAAGATCGTATTCAAACATTAACAAAAAATGTAATTTGTGTTTATGGGAGAAGTACTTTATAATTTGTAAACCGGAAATGTCAACTCTCAACAATAGAAATGAACTGACGTCGTCCTGTAGACATTCTAAAAAATTTCTATTGAACGCCGTATTTGTTTAAGCTGTTCACCAATTGTATCTTGACACGTCACGCTAGAAGGTATTGTTCCTAATTTTCAAATTTGTATATCTTGAATGTATCCGTTACTTTTGGGCAGTTGCCTGATGATTGCTTCGAGAGAAGCATGAAACTCGGAGTTGCAAATATATGTGTTTGAACTAGTCCATATTCTTTCTTTCTATACAAAGCTCTGGATTATATCCATTGAGCACTTTTATAGCAGATGAAGAGTTCAATTTTTCCTCTACTAGTTATATATATATATATATATATATATATATATATATATATTTATATTAAGTCTTCACTTTGCATTGGTTGTGTATTTTTTGTTTGACAGATATCGATGAATGCTTAACCAAAACTCATGACTGTCACTCATCGGCAACTTGCACCAACACTATGGGTTCCTTTACTTGTTTTTGCAATGAGGGATTCACGGGTGATGGAAGAACATGCATCAGTAAGTGTTGATAAATTAACCCATAACCTAATCTAATATCCTCTGAAAATCGAAAACAAAAACAGTTTTGACGTTGGAAATGATATTGATGACATGGTGATGATGTTGCAATTGATAATGATGATGATGATGATGAAGATGATAATGGTGATGATGATGATGATGATGACGATAATGATAATTATGATGGCTGTGATGATAAGATAATGATAAGGAAGATGATGATTAATGGTAATGATGATAAAGTTAACGATGATGATGATAATTATAATAAAGTTGACGATGATGATGATAATGATGATGATGAAGATTGATACAGTGACTGATTGATTGATGATGATGATGATGGTGACGATGATGATCGTTTCCCAAAATTTCTGTTCCCTTTTTTAAAACGTTAAAATCGTTTGGAATCCAACAATAATCTCTGCATGTCTTATGATTTCTTACAAGTTCAAGATGGTACGATGCTAGAAATTGCTTTTTCTTGTTGTCGCAGCGCGATACGATTTCGATAATTTGCACAACTCTAAATGCGTTCCTTTAAATTAGGAACAGGCATTGATAGGTCCACTTGTTCCTATATCTAAACAGCAAGACTAATTTCAGTTCAATGTCATTTCCTATGATACATATGTAACTGTTGTTCCCGTTGTATCCGTCATATCTGTTTAAATTAAAAAAAAAAGGTGTGCAACTTATTTCATTTCTCCGTACATGTAGTAAAGAGATCAAAGCCACAACGGGGACAGAACTTCCAGTAAATGAGAAGTGCATTAAGGAATATCAAATTTTACAGCACAACAGAGCTGCAAGTGCTGTTCCCGTTGTATCCTTCATATCCGCCTCACACTCAGGAAATGTGTGCAATTTCTCCGCAGTAAAGAAATCTTAAAGAGAACGGGGATCGCGGAGACAACGGAGACAGTACTTACAGTTCTCAGTAAACTAAGTCTCTCTCTTTTCTTCTCCGTAGTAAAGAAATCTAAAACACAACGGGGACGGCGGAGACAGCGGATACAGTACTTACAGTTCCAAAGAAAGAAAAAAAGAAAACAAGATATAAAAAAAGAAAAAAGAAAACAAGATATATATATATATATATATATATATATCTTCTTTTCTTTCTTTTTTTTTTTTGTTTTTTGTTTTGTTTTCTTTCTTTCTGTCTTTGGAACTGTAAGTACTGTCTCCGCCGTCCCCGTTGTGTTTTAGATTTCTTTGCTACGAAGAAGAGAAGAGAGAGGCTTAGTTTACTGAGAACTGTAAGTACTGTCTCCGTTGAATCCGCGATCCCCGTTCTCTTTAAGATTTCTTTACTGCGGAGAAATTGCACAAATGTTCTGAGTGTTAGAAGGATATGACGGATACAGCGGGAACAGCACTTGCAGCTCTGTTGTGCTGTCAAGTTTGATATTCCTTAATGCACTTCTCATTTACTGTAAGTTCTGTCCCCGTTTTGGTTTTGATCTCTTTACTACGGAGAACAGAAATAAATTGTACAAATTTCCTGAATGTAACGGATGTGACGGATACAACGGGGACGGCACTTGATAGTTCTCTATACAATTAGATATTCTTTTGGTGCGGTTTTCATTTACTGTAGAATTTGTTTGAAATTCGAAACGGCCTTATTTTTCTAGTAGTGGAATAAAACCTGTACATGGTCTTTTGTATCTGAGATCGTCATTCTGTGACTTTTCTTTTTATGACAGAAGAATTTTATGCCTTTTTTTTTTAATTAACTAGGAACATAGTACAAGAGGAATAGCTTTAATAAACATCTATGATATGTTTTGAAAATCCCGGCATTGTTAACTGACTTAGTTGACTAAAAACATTTCTGAACTTTACCAATTTTAACAGAACTTGAAGTGGAGTAAAAATTTCTTAATTATTTGCACGTCGAATCGGCTTTCTTGCAACCGTTCCTTTTTACGATAAACTCAAAAGAGAGCGTGATATTTTTTTTAATCAACCAGAAAAATAATCACTAAGGGCATAGCTGTAATGTAATTACATTCCTTTTTTCTGTGATGTTACTTTTAAACAATACCCGGCATCGAAAACTGCTAATTGAGCTAACTAAACAAAAAATGCTTGGCCTTGGCCGTGGCCAAACTTGATTGAACGAACGACTTTACAAAATTGAGATTCAAAACGGTCATTCTTTTTTTACTGTTAGACTGTAAATTACATAATTATTTACACATCGAATCGGCATTTCTGCAACAGTTCCCTTTTATGACAATAGCGTTCTGCTGTAATTTTGTATTACGTGAGATGGCAAACAAAGGATCTTGTCAGAATAAAAAAACAAGCTACCAAGAAAGTATAAAAGGTAGACTGAAAAACGACGCTTTGGCACTTCACACAGCCACAGTCACCGGCGCGGAAACTAAACAGTAAGGTACGTAGTTTTCAATTCTCTCCTACGGATTTCTTATATTTGTTAAGCAAGAAATTTCGTCAAACTCAGGGTAAACTAAGCCTCGCCGCATGGAACGAAACATATCAAGAATGAAAACATGCAAAGAAACTCAAGTTTAAACTGTTTAACTCTGGCAGGCAGTCGTATGTGATGCACGAACCGCCAAGCTTTTGTTTTAAAACATGTGAATGCATCGTTTTATATCATGTTCATTATTGATGTATTTTTTTAAATCTTGCTTGTGTTAACCTCAGAGAATCCGAAGTGCCCTGGCATGGTTAGCAAGGTATTACCAGTCGTGCAAGGAACTTGTTCATTGCTATCTGCTAAAGTAGCGTACGCCACAAATGAGCAAGACAGAAACGTTGACGACCTGTGGAGAAACATTTGCCAAAAGCACGATGGCGGAGTGCGACGAGGCGATTAAAACGCAGATGAAAAGAGTGGCGTTCTTTTTTTCCTCTGACTGCCCTGGAGCGAAGAAGTAAAGAAGATAAAAGGAAAGAAAATAACGGACAGATTAAACGCTACTTTAGCCCTAGTCAGCAATGAATTTCAACCAGTGCGTTGAGATTTAATTCATCATTTGCGATTTGACGATTTCAGAGTAGTTCGAAAAAGCCAAACGTAGTCAAATGGCGATTGAGTTAGTTCATTGATAAGGTTTCGTTTCGTATAAAAAACGTACCAATGTCACAATCAGCGCAGTTTGTCTCTAAGATAGACCAAAAGGCGGTCGTTTTCACTATTCTGAGACTTGTGTAAATCAAGTCCAGTGGCAGAAAGCGTTGAATGCTTCAAAATTAAATGGCGCTGTTGATTCTGTAGTTTATTCTCTGTGTTATGTTTTCGAGCTTAAAACTTAAGCTGGCTGAATCGTTCAATCATATAAATGAATACACATCGCCTATTAATTAATTTAATTGTTTAATTGTAACTATTGTTTAACAATTACATACATGCAAAGAACTTTCAATGTCAACTAGACAAGTTTACTACTTATATTATCAAGAAGAGTTCATTAAAAACCCAACAATAGGGGTTGAGTTTTGTTTTATGAGTAAAACTAAGTGTCTTGCGCTGCACATGGCCAGGACAGAATTGGATTGTATCTTGAAAAAATTGGCCAATATCCTGAAAAAAAATTGGCCAATTTTTTCAAGTTTATCACTTAGCTTCTCTCTTGGAAAACTCGCTAAAAATCTAATTATGGTTTATTCTCTCTTTGAGAATTCACTTGATATCTTCCTCTTAGTTTTCTACAAGCATTTCATGCACGAAAAAGGTACTTAGTTTTAATTTGGGGCAGTTTTGACCCCAAAAACTCAAAATCACCATGACATAGCTCCTTTAAGCTGGGTGAATCTTTCAATTATATAGAGAATATACATCGTTTATCGAAACTCTTATTTGACAATTGCATACATGCAAAGAACTTTTAATGGCAACTAGACAAGTTTTACTACTCATATTATCAAGAAGAGTTCAGTAAAAACCCAACAATAAGGGTTCAGCTTTGTTTTATGAGTAAAACTAAGTGTCTTGCGCTGCACATGGCCAGGATGGAAATGGTATCTTGAAAAAATTGGCCAATATCTTGAAAAAAATTGGCCAATTTTTTCAAGTTTATCGCTTCTCTCTTGGAAAACTCGCTAAAAATCTGATTATGGTTTATTCTCTCTTTGAGAATTCACTCGATATCTTCCTCTTAGTTTTCTACAAGCATTTCATGCACGATAAAGGTACTTAGTTTTCATTTGGAGAAGTTTTGACCCCAAAAAACTCAAAATCACCATGACATAGCTCCTTTAAGCTGGGCGAATCTTTCAATCAGTTATATAAAGAATACACAGAATACACATCGTTTATCAAAACTATTGTTTAACAATTCCATACATGCAAAGAACTTTCAATGTCAACTGGATACGTTTGGTACTTATATTATCAAGAAGAGTTCAAGTTAGTCTGCGCCATATCATTGCGTTTTGCGTATTGTATTGGCTTGCTAGAGAGCTCGAGTTCTGACCAATTCATAACATTTTCCCCTCGCGACTAAGCAAATGTCTGCGCCGATGGTCGATCCACTTAGTTGTGGCATGATTTCGAATGTGATCCAAATCTTCTGGCAGCACGGCTCAGCAGAGAGTTTGCTGTCCTTCCGGTTTGAAAATGAAATTCGGGGTCTCTTAGAATCGCTTGCCATTGCCCGTAGCCGTGTCGTTCAAGTCCCGTTTTTAGATATCGGTTCTTCTCGGGGGTGAACAACATTTGTTTTCTTCTCGCGGCAATTTCAGTAACTTTGGACGCGTGTTCTCTCTTTAGTCTTGGAACCCTTCGTAAAGGCGTAGGCGGCGATGGTGTTTTGGGGCTCGTTTCGACTTCCTCGGTAGAAGACATTTCGCCTTTAACGTCATCGTCCTGCTCTTGGGAAGACGTTGATTTGTCCGAAAGCATTGAGCGCACGTCTATTTCTAACTCCGATCCCTTGTCGCCGTGCAATCTTTCCAGGAATTCGTGCGCTTTTGTAGCGACCTCGCGCGATCGTTGTTTTTGATAGTGAACTCTCGCCACGACAGAGCTGTGTTTCTGGTCCTCGGAGATCGCGCTTTGCGCGCCACTGCTGAGATGGTTGGAGCTCGCAGTTTCAATTATTTGTCGATAGCAAGTCGGGTGAACGTACTTGCCAGTTGCGTCGAAAACTAACTTGCTCATCAGTTCTCCCAGCTTGTTTTGCTGTCCCCCGTTTCTCGTTACTAAAACATAATCGCAGGTCGGCTTGAGAAGAGGGCGAATGTGATTGATGTATCCATCCAACACTTGCATGTTAGTGTCAGTCAGGAATAAAGAATCGAAGCCGTATTTGCCCGCTGTTTTGAACATTTTCTGATCGATAAACCCGCCGTTCGTCTTTGCTTTGTTCACCATCTCGACAGTCAAATACTGATATGTCATTGGGCGCGATCCTTTGACCTTGATAAACAAATACACAGCGAGGAATTTGGTGGCAAACGATAAGTCCAACGGGGATACCGTACCCTGTTTCTCCTTGTACGCGTTCAGCACGCCCTCGTAGCGCGGCAAGAAACGCGCCACGACTTCCAATAGCTCCTCTAGCGTTGCCCAATGTCCCTTGGCTTCTAAGGCGTCGATATCGAGTTCGCTGGTCCACTGCAATCGCATCATTTTTGAAACGGTTTTGCGCACCCTTTTCAAGTACATTTCTGTTGAAGACAGCCCTCTCAAAATGGAGTCCGATGCGCCGTTCACTTTTCGAAAGTCTCCTAGTTCTGCAATGGCGTCCAAGTAGCCTAGACGTCCTGCGTGCCCAAGCTTCCAATCGTCTTGCATCGTGTCGACAAATTTAAATATGAGATTAGGAGAACATAAACTAAAGTCGACGATGTCAAAAGTCAGCTCCTCTTCGTCTTCGCAACAGCATTTCAGAAATTTCAAACACTTGCTGACAATTTGTTGTGCTTGGCGATCGCTTTTACAGCCTCCGCCACTGCCGGTTAGCCAGGATAAAAAATCTCGAGCAATATCGCTTGACATGTCAAAAGACGCAACTGTCCTGATTTTACGTCGAGTCTTCTGATTGGCGTCGGTTTCATTTTCGTTGCCTAAACACGCTGCTTCAATCTGAGTGCTGTTTGGCTTTTCGTCGAAATGAAAATACCAACGGTGTTTGTTCTTGACGTGTTTTCTACAGCCTCTTTGCGTGGTAAATCCATCGTGATTGCAGGTTTGAAGTGGACAGTGAAAAAGGCCATCAGAATCATCTACTTCTAAGTGAAGCCTCTTTGGTTTGGGCGATGCGTTTGCTAACTTTGACCAGTCGATCTCGTCTTCTCGTTTGTTCATCTCTAGCACCAAACTTAGCTGGGAGATTTGAAAGTTTTGTCGGCTCTCGCGCGGTTACTACATATATTAGCCGACTTGTTTATCCCTCTCAAGAGACATTATTCGATGTTTGGCTAAAAAAGCTTGTTCCTTGTCGCATTATCTCTTGCATGTCCCATTGTTCGCACAACTCAATTAAACAAATTTGTTTTAGGGCCGACACATAACCAAACGGAACAAAAGGACAATTCCGAACTTGCACGGACCTGCATGCCCTAATAACGTGATTAAGCATGTTGTAGGCAAGCCAGAGTGACAGAGAAGTGGTTCGTTAGAATGGAAGACTAACATCGTGAGCGCGAGTTCCTGATTGCTAACGCTAAATCGCATCCATCGTTCCCATTACTTAAAGCGGTTAAAACAAAATGGAACGCCAGTTCCTGTTCGATTAAAAGCTTAGCTTAATGTGGTTTAAAAACGGAACAACAGTTCCTATTCAGTTGAAATAGGAACAGTTTGATTAGGAACAAACGTGTTCCTTTGTGACACTAAAAGGAACCTTTTAAACAAAATGGGAACGACAAGCAGTCAATTAAGAACAACACGTTCCTCATTGCGCATCAAAGAAGGCTTAATCGGAACAACTGGTCCTCATTGTCGAGGTCGAGTTAACAGGAACAAAGTGTTCCGTATTGGGTTAAGTGGGCAGTCAAATTAGGAACATTTGTTCTCCTTTCTCTCAAAAGGGAACAGATAGAAAAATCGGAACAACCCAAAAAGGACCTTTTGTTCCTAAGCAGATGATAACGGAACCAGTTGTTCCTTTTCACCTCAATAAATAGGAACTTCGTGTTCCTAAGTACTTCAAATAGGAACCAGTTGTTCCTTTTCACTTACATTAATAGGAACTTTGTGTTCCCAAGTACTACAAAGGGAACCAGTTGTTCCTTTTTTACCTCAATAAATAGGAACTTCGCGTTCCCAAGTAGTACAAATAGGAACCATTTGTTCCTTTTCACCTGAGTAAATAGGAACACGAAGTTCCTATGTACTACAAATAGGAACCAGTTGTTCCTTTTCACCTCAATAAATAGGAACTTCGCGTTCCCAAGTAATACAAATAGGAACCAGTTGTTCCTTTTCACCTGAGTAAATAGGAACACGAAGTTCTTATTTACTACAAATAGGAACCATTTGTTCCTTTTCACCTGAGTAAATAGGAACACGAAGTTCCTATATGTACTACAAATAGGAACCAGTCGTTCCTTTTCACCTACATAAATAGGAACTTTATGTTCCCAAGTACTACAAAGGGAACCAGTTGTTCCTTTTCACCTCAATGAATAGGAACTTTGTGTTCCTAAGTACTACAAATAGGAACCAGTGGTTCCTTTTCAACTCAATAAATAGGAACTTCGCGTTCCCAAGTAATACAAATAGGAACCATTTGTTCCTTTTCACCTGAGTAAATAGGAACACGAAGTTCCTATGTACTACTTTGTGTTCCCAAGTACTACAAATAGGAACGAGTTGTTCCTTTTTAACTAAATGAATAGGAACTTGGTGTTCCCAAGTACTACAAATAGGAACCTTTTGTTCCTTTTCATTAATATAAATAGGAACTTCGTGTTCCCAAGTAACACAAAGGGAACCTTTTGTTCCTTTTCACCTCAATAAATAGGAAATTCGTGTTCCTAAGTACTACAAATAGGAACCAGTTGTTCCTTTTCACCTCAATAAATAGGAACTTCGCGTTCCCAAGTAATACAAATGGGAACCATTTGTTCCTTTTCACCTGAGTAAATAGGAACACGAAGTTCCTATGTACTACAAATAGGAACCAGTTGTTCCTTTTCACCTACATAAATGGGAACTGCGTGTTCCTATGTACTACAAATAGGAACCAGTTGTTCCTTTTCACCTGAGTAAATAGGAACTTCGTGTTCCCAAGTACAACAAAAGGAACAATTTGTTCCGAATTTGCTGATATTTGTTCCTTTAACGGATTTGCGAAGGAACAAAAGTTCCTTTTTGTACATATTTAATTTGTTCCTAAAGCAATTAAAGGAACAAAAAGCAAAAACTCGCGGAACACTTGATTTTTGAAAAACCCATTATATTTTGAGTCGAATCACTTAAAATCCTAAGTTGAAAATGTTTTAATATGAAGAGTAGCCCAATAAGACCTTGCACAAAATACCAAGTTAAAACTTTGTGTTTAAAGCCAAAATTTTTGCAATCATTACTTTTGGGGAATGTATATGATGATGATGATGATGATGATGATGATGATGATTATGATGATAATGATTACGATGATTACATGGATAATGAAGATTATCATAACCATTTTTGCTATAGAAGTGTTAATTATGGAGTTCATGACGGTGTTGATGCGAGAATGATAATAATAACTGTTATGGATGTGATAGAGGTAATAAAACGATGCATTAACAGAGTATCAAACAACATATTACGCAAAATACTACTTTGCTTCCTTGCCTCTTTACAACTCTATATTTTCTGAAAGCCTAATACGAAAACGTTTTTTTTTTTAAGAAAAGCAATTAATGCGTTTAGAATAAAGGGAGTGATTTCCAGAAATATACTTTCACAAGAGTTCCGTTTCAGTCAGAAATGATCTAAAAAAGAAGATGAACATCGTGCCGAGTACCTAACGCCTTTGTCTAAAAAACCGTGTCTCGATTTTTATCTTATGATTTCGTTCAAATGTTATGGACAGTTTAATGTAGAGGAATATATGTCTTTCGAAGACAAGTTATGAAAATTCCCAGACACGGATTTTAGACAGACCGCAAGTGAGCCTGGTCCGCGCATGTGAATCCGTGACAATTAAGATTTAGTTTGTTAGGGCTTTTTAATGAGGCATAAAGCAATAAAAAGACACGAATCGAAAGCAAAGTGGTTTGGGGGGGGGGGGGGGGGTCTTGATACCTTTATAAAAGGCATTTTATGATTATTACTACAGGTTTACAACCCGAGTGCAGCCCCTCAAATTACAACGTACTTGATGAGACCAACAGATACTGGAGCTATAAAACTGACATCGTTTTCTGCGACCGGAATATTATCGTTAGTAATGACTGGTACCGCTTTGCCGGGGAAGCTGGAACAATGATGGCACCCTATTGCATCCCAAAAGAAAGTTGCAGCACACATGCGACTGCCTGGATTAGGGGTGTTTATCCCAGCGTAGCTTATACGACAGTTTCAACAACTGTGTGTATGCACTGGCAATCAAATTGCTGTTATATTAGTTACCCAGTTGACATAACAAATTGCGATGGGTTCTATGTGTATAAGTTACAAAAACCAAGTGGATGTTATCAACGCTACTGTGGCGTTAAAGGTAAATATAAGTATGAATTTCATGTCGTAAAAAGCACCGTCAGGTTCTTTGTTGGAGTGACTGACGGAGTGAATGATCGTTATCTAACAGTCATTCTGACCGCCCAGCGAATTCACTATCTAACTATTGACCTTCTGGATGTATAGTATAGTAACTCCATATGTTTAAGTTTCCGTTTAGCTGTGCATGTTACATGTAAAGCTCTATGTACATGAGCCAAACTCTTACTGAACATGTACAGCACATGTATTCCGGAATAGTCGATTCAGTCGAATTTCTCCATAGTGGCAGACCTTATAGCGCAAATGTTATGTACGTATTTAGTTTCCTGTTTTCTACTTATTTACTTGTTTCACCCTTTGTGTTGTTCTTAATATGTGCTTAAAATGTTGGCTAAAATTCCCAAACTAAACGCTCCTGTCAAAAGGTTTTATACAACAAACTACTTGTACCAAAATGACTTGTGATTGTGAATGAATGATAAAACCACAATACATTATTCAACAACAACAAGTAGCTTTATTTGCATGACTATAAATCCTTACAGTATTGCAAAGCTTTACAACATAACAAAATGAAATTACAATAATATAATAAAGAAAGGGAAAGTACAATCAGTCTGATTTGATAATTCGATTATTGCGGAGATCTAAGCATGAAATAATGAATTTCACCAAATGAATATTTACAAAATAATTACGAGAGTTCATTAATTCATTGGTAACTTCTGAAGGAGATAACTGTTTTATATTTGGTAGGTGATACCCTATTTTCCTGTAAAATCCGTCCCTAATAATTGAGTATTTAGGACAGTGGAAAAGGAAGTGAATTTCATCTTCAATTTCATTAGATCCACAAGTAGGGCACAATCTATCATCTCTCGTGATTTTTTCAAATCTACCAATTTCAATCATTAATTTATGATTACTTATACGAAATTTTACTAATTGTTTTCTGTCATTTGATTTCCTTGTAAGGTCTAAGTAATGAGAAGGCGTATATTCGCTCTTAAAGATATTATAAAATTCGAGTTTCTTAGAGTGTTGAATGATATGTCGCCAATATAGGATATATTTTTGTTGCATTAAGTTTACATAATGTTCGATTTTAGTTTCAGTTAAGAAAATAGGGTCAAAATCAGGCAAATTATAGAATTCGGATATCCTTATAAGATTAGAGTAGAAGCTATTTTTACCAGAAGAGTGAAGATCTGCGGACATTAAAAGATCCGTTTAACAATAGAGTTATTGTCCTTACTTTGAAGATATAAGGTATAATTTATTATTTTCTGATTAATAGCTATGATAAGAGGAAACCTTCCTAGTTCAGCTCTACATGCCACATTTGATGCTTTATTGCTTACTTCTAGATAACGTTTGCAGAATTGTAAATGGATTTTTTCAATCTGCGAGCTGTCCCAAGACTTAAAATCCGGTTTTTTGTACACACCCCAAACTTCGCTATTATATGTTAAAATTGGGGAGATCATCGTGTCAAAGATTTTACTTGCCAGGGGTGGGGACAATTTACTGAAATTTGTATGTTTTCTTAGACTGAAAAGAGCGTGAAGGGCCTTCTCTTTTAGCTGGTCAAGTGCCATTGAAAAGTTACCCGTTGAAGAGATTACAGACCCTAGATAAGTGTAGTTTTGGACGATTTCAATCATTTTATTGCCTTTGTGAAAACTAGACTCAGTACATTTCTTAGCACGTTTCTGAAAGATCATAACTTTGGTCTTTTTTGGATTGATACTTAACATCCACGAGTTGCAATAGGAAGATAACTTATCAAGACAAGTTTGCAGTCCTGTTTTGGATCTTGAAAGTATGACTAAATCATCCGCATATAAAAGTGAGTTTAATTTTGTGCCATTCGGTAGAACAAAAGGATCCGATAAAATATTTTCGAACGAATGTGGTATGTTGTTAACATAGAGGTTAAATAGCAATGGGCTTAAAATACAACCTTGGCGTACACCTCTTGCGTATTGAAAGAGTTGTGTTTGGCTTTTTCCAATTTTTACGAAACATGTAGAGTTTGAGTACAAATTATTTATTAAATTGTAAAAGCGGCCTCCCACATTAATTTGCAATAGCTTGTACAAGAGTCCGTCATGCCAGACTGAGTCAAAAGCTTTCCTGAAATCTACAAAAAGAAGCGTATATTTTTTCATTGTGTTGATGCACATATTTATCTACTAAAGTTCTCAGAGTGAGGACATGGTCTGCTGTACGATTTTTGGGCAAGAATCCAATCTGAGAATTGTGGAGTATGTTATGAGAGTAAACATGCTCAAGGAGTCTTTGATTAAGGATAGAACAGAACAATTTTCCCAAACAACTTGAAACACAAATTCCTCGATAATTTGATGGATCACTTTTTCCTCCTGATTTATATATTGGTGTAAAAAGGCCGCTACACCAAGTTTGAGGCATTGTTCCTAGATTGAGAATTGTATTAAAAAGTTTTTGATATATCGGCATCATGTCGTGAAGGCTAGCTTTAATCATTTCATTTTTTATTTTGTCTGAAAAAGACGATTTATTATTTTTTAATTTTTTCGCAGCTATAAGTATTTCATTTTCGGTGATTAAGTAATCCAAAGAGCATAACTGATTTTTCCGACTCTCAAGTTGTTGTAGTTCATTGATTATTGTCTGTTGTGCAGAATTTAAAGGTTCATTTGAATGAAGTGAGTGGAAATGTTGAAGCCAGTTTTCCTCTGAAATCAACGGAAGATCATCTTTGTCTTTTCGACTGTCATCCATTGATTTTAAACACTGCCAAAAACTTTTCTTATCCGGGTTTTTAGTGGTTTCCTCTAGTTCGGTAATCTTTGAATTGTAGTATTCAGTTCTTTTTTTGCATAATAATTTTTTGTATTCCGTTAAAACAATATGATACTTCTCTCGCAAAACAATATTTAGGGATCTCTTTGTTTTTGGCTTGAGAGCTTCCTCAACTCGTGTTTTTTAAAGCGACATTCCTTATCAAACCATTTTTTGTTTGATGATTACTTGATCTGTCTACGTTTTTTTCCTAATCTAATCTTTAAACTTCGTTTCGCTGCTGTGATTAGTATGTTTTCTACTTTTTCAAGTGCTGCATTAACATCTTGGATCGGAGTTTCGTCACCTATGTATTCTTGTATGAGCATTTGAAGATCTGTTGAGCGTAAGCTATCTTTGAATTTTTGAGCGGAATCCTTTTTCCACAGAAATTGCCTCGGTAGAGGTGATAACGGATTACTTTCACACGGGGATTCAAGCTGAGAAATGTTAGTGTTAATATTTATCCAAGTGATTATTGAACTGTGATCCGATAAAGAGGATGGTTGCTTTACTACAAAATTTGCAACATTTAAAAGGGTATCTTGGTCACATATTGCATAATCGATGACACTAATTCCATTTCTTCCGTGAAAGGTGGCTCTACCTAAACTATCACCGCTAACTCTTCCGTTTAAAATTTTGAGGTCAGCGCTTTTGCAAATATCAAGAAGTCTCTTACCGTGATTATTTAGTTCATTATCATAACTATTCCGACGAGTAGGATAATACAAAGATTCAGATTGATCATTTGCTATGATGTTGTTCCCGTCATGACAAACACTATCTGAATATTTACCTGTTCTCGAGTTAAAGTCACCCATGAGAAAGATTGATCCTTGGGTGCCGAAATTTAAGATATCATTTTCAAGTTCTTCAAATAGTTCAGGATTGAAATATTTTGAATTACACGGTGGAATATAAAGTCCACATGTGTACAGATCTTTCGCTGTTTTGGCATAATGTTTGTCGATTTTGAACCAGAGGAAATTTGAAGATGTTTTGACAATTGAAATCCAATCATGAAATACATTTTTATATAGCAAAATGATTCCTCCAGAGTTTCGACCACCGGTTTGCGATATAGAAGCGTCTTGAATTATAGATCTATACCCTGCTACCTCAACATCCGTGCATTTCCAAGTCTCAGTGAGAACTATAAAATCAAAACCATTAATCGCGCTTAAAAAATCGGAATTTTGCAATTTGTTCCCTAAAGATTTAGAAAATAAACCATTAATATTCCATGCAAAAAAAGACAATTTACCTAAATTAGTCAAGCAATTGTCAATCCCATAGTGGCATCATTAGCTTTTCAATCGTATCCTGGTATAAAATTTAAAACTAAATAAATGACTTAACAAATCTCAAAAAGGATATCAGTTCTTTGGGGATTTCTACCCCCGTGTCTTTACAAGTGTCAGATTTGTTGAGTGTTGGATCATTTTCTCGGGATATGTGTGACTGATCTGCCCTCATTGGTGTTGGCATTTGCTGCTGTTGGTACGCTACAAATGGTGTTTGGTGAAATTGTTGTCGTGGCTGATCTGCTCTTCTCAATGGCGGATATGTCTGATGATATTGTTGAACCAAAGATGAGGTTGGTTGTTGAAATTGTTGTTGTGGCTGACTGTAAGAGTTTTGATGGCCTCCATCTGGTGTATTTTGCAGTGCATTACTATAGCTTGTGTATCTTTCCATTGGAGCTGATCGTTGCTGACGCGGTGACCTGGTGAGCTGCTTGGGAGACTTGGAAGTGTATCGTGTCTGTCTTGCTCTACCACGAATCGCATCTATTAGGTTTGCGGCAAATAAACCAATGTGTCGTCTTTTGATATGTTTGGTGTCATGTAGGATGTCCAATTCATCGAGGAAGAGATTATCATGTCTGATCAGATGTACATTAGGTAATCTGGAGCATTCGGTAATTAACTGTTCATTGATCCTGGTTATTGTTGGAATTGGTATGTCTGTGCGTGGAAGAAGTGTAGAGTAGATTATTTTACAGGTTGGAAATTGTGTAGCAGCTTCAGTAATCAACGTTGAAAGATCAGATATGAATTCATCTATTGGTGTGTTCAAAGACAAGTCGTTTGTTCCAGTGTGAATAAGAAGCAGTTGGGGAGAATCACAAATGTCGTTTTGTAGTGTGGCTCTTGCATCCTCGATTTTTGGACACCGGAAATATTTCAATTCGTGATTCGGTGATTCGTGTTCAGGAATTTTCCGTTCGAATCGCATAAGAAAACAGCATGATTGATACCATTGGTAGTGTTGTCGGCATTGTTTGCATTTGTTTTAATTGACGGTGGGATATCTTTTAGCAAGGGATCTTTTTTCTGTGGATCTTGTTCCTGGAGAACGGAGAAACGGTTTTGGGTTGGCACGTTTACAATAAGCAGATCTTGATCTGTAGATTTTATTTCTGTTTTTTCTGTTACTTTTTCCGTAGTGTTCAGGCATTCCTGATAAGGTTTGTCAGGTTCAGTGTCTTGTGGTTTTGAGACATCCGTTGTTGTCTGAAAAAGAACCCCTACTTGTTCTTTGAGAAATGCCACTTCTTTCTCGAGTTGACTTTGTTTTCCATGTAAGTCCACATTTGCTTCTAAAGTTTTGGCGTTTTTCTTGTGTAAAGATTGATTCTCCTCTTGGAGTTTCTTGATAAGCACCGATTGTTGATGCAGGTCATTTTTTAGTGATTCAACTTGCGATGAAAGGACGGCAGAGACGTCATCTATTGTTTTCCTTTGAACTTTAAGAAGATTGTCTTGTTGAACTATTTTGTCCTTCAATTGTTGAATGTCACCTGAACATATCATTTGAAACTGCGTGAATTCAGCTTCTAAAACCCCAACAGTGTCTCTCAGGGTTGAAATGGTAGTTAGCCGACTCGGTGAAACTGACAAAGGTTCAACAGCCCCGGGAACAACCGAAGTAGTGTTAATTTTAGCATGATAGTTAAAATGAAACCAAAATGGGCTGTATTCGATGTCTCACAGCTCCTTAACAACAACAACTTTATTTTGTACTCCACATTGATTTACATCATATAAAAACTACTGTTAAATGTAGAGAGAGTACAGGCTGCCCATAATAACCATTGAGTGCTTAACGGAGCTGGCCCAGGTTAGTGGAACGAATTATTTCGTATAGCTGGCCCGATTACCGATATCTCGCCCCACACCTATTTCTTTTGTAAGATAAGAATTATAATTCCGACCTATTTTTTAGACTTGTTATTGTTGACTTGTTGTCATTGTTCTGGATTTTCTGCGTGACTTTTTCCACATTTGTCGGAAATAAATTAATTACTGTGGGCTGGCTATCCACTGACGTGGTATATACTAAACAATAATTATTCACCTCAGCATCAGATCTGACAAAGCCGCTGCGCGGCCCGGCTAATTCCCACCACTATTCACCTCCACTTCGGTGAATAATTGTTAATTATTGCTCTTGCGACTAAGTGATGCCCAATACAGAGTCTCCTTAACACTCGGACGTATACGCAAACTTTTTTACCCACCTCGGTACAATTAGTGGGGAAGGTTGATAGCCTGTGATGTTTTCTACAAGATAAGATAAATATTATGGGTTATAGCGCTGCTGGGAGTCTGTGACGACATCCAAAATGGCCGCCAACATGGCCGCCATCTTGGATATTACTAAAAATTCAATTTTTTTCGGAAAAATGCGGGAAATTGCAAATATTTTTTTCACTAGATATGTAAAATATGATATAATTAAACATTTTGTTGCTTTTGGTAGCATTTTATATGATTTTTCACCGAAAAAAAGTCAAAACACGCATTTTAATTAAAAAATGGCTTGATCTCATGCTACTTATGACGTCATAACACGTTACCACAGCAATTGATTTTCACCAAACTTTATCAAAATGTGTCTCTGGGATAAATGAACAGCTACTAAGACGGCATGGGCTAACAATAAAAATCAAACAAAAACCTTAAGGGAGTGGCATCCCCTTGTAAGTCCGAGGGTTAAGTTGTAAAGCCTCTACAATCAAGGTACATATATTTACAGAGTTGTATACCACTTTTCACTCATAATGTACGTTCTAATATTTATAGATGCGAATGATGCGTGTAAAGTTATCGGTGGCTCCACCTCCAGGGAATGTTGTCCTTCTGGCTTTATCTACAATGGATCATTTTGCAATGGTGAGTCGCAAAACTTCTTGCATTCTAATTTTGTTATTTGTTGACTTCCCTGCCATTGACAATAAGAAGATAAGAATCTACAGTGTATAATACAGTGGAACCTCGCCATACGACCACCCCGTTAATACGACCACCCCGTTATTACGACCACTTTTTTGTGGCCCGAACAGAAGCCCACTTATTTTCTTATCTGAAAACCCCGTTAATCCGACCACCCCGTTATTACGACCAACGACCACCTTTTGGAGTCCTCAGTCGTTATTTTCTTTATAAAATTATCCCGTTAATACGACCAGTCAAAATGCCTGGTGAGGCTGCTGAATAAAAACAGACACAATCTGACAAACAATAACGCATTAATATTTCATTGAATGTTTTTAGGCAAAGGTGTTAGTGATTAGCATGTTCAATTGATATGACATCCGGCAAATTGCAGTGTTCAGTAAAAAGGATGCATGAACAAATACTACAAAAGATCTGAAAGACTTCACTTTGCAGCATTTCGAGGCTCTCAAAGTTATTTTGCCTTCAAGTCCATTTCCTGTTCTTTTCTGACAGATCGGTTATTTTGGAATGTTTTGCATTTTCTAGAGGCAAAGGGCAATATGAAAACTGCAAATGAACTCGCAAAAGTTATTGCTAATGCACAAAGTGATTGGCTTAAGCAAAGGCGAAGCCAGTCGAAGCTCGCAGACTTTTTAAAAACCGTTTGAACATTGTAATAATTGTGAAAGTGTTGTAAGCTAAAATATAGAAAACAGCTATTCGAGACATTTTACCAGAAGCCCTTTCCTTCATAAGGAACTGAAAGAAGTCAGTGTTTTTTCTCATTCGGTTACTGTTACATTGTTCAGTTGCATTGAATTGCGGTTGTAAGGTTGTTAAATAACTGCAAAAAGGTTGATTTATAGCGCAATTAAATGAATACATGTAGTAGAATGTAGTTTAAAAGCATGTTGCACCATAATTTGACCCTACCCCGTTAATACGACCACCCCGTTAATACGACCAAATTTCCATGGCCCGAAGGTGGTCGTTTTAACGGGGTTCCACTGTAAAATCTATTTTAATATATATAGATAGGCTGAGCCTAACAGCGTCACTCTCTAAACAAGCTTAACTAAGGTGAAAGGTCGGAAGCACAAGAATTATGATTGACCACCGGGCTATTTTTGAATTTTAGCAATTCTCAAAAACAGTATTACGCGACCGTCTGCACAGTACATTTAGACCGTACAAAAGTTCACGAAAACAACTTTTTCTCCGTCTGGAATAACTAGTACGACTACATTGCAAATAAAATAAAGTTGTTGCTTGTCAAAACTTGCCCGAGAAACTTGCGAAAAATACACAAACATATTTGCATAAGGCCACGAGTGAAGTTGGAACTATATAAAATTTAAGTCTTGTTTTGTTTACAACCTATATAACCGCCCTGTTTAAACGCAAAACGCGAACCATTTATAGCGCATCGAGGCCGAGCTGATTGTCTTCGATGAAAAAAATCATAAACCGACTGAATTTAAGCACGTTTTATATAACCTAATTATTCAAAATTGAAACCTTTTTAAATGCAAGCCAAAATTGCACAATATAGAACAGTAAAGTAATGATATTAAGCTTAGGTGTAAAGGTCGGAAGCACAAAAATTAAACTCAAAAGAGTTTAGCTGTAAACAAATGCTTCGACAATCTACTAACTTCAACTTAAGACGAAATCAGGTTTAAAAATAAGCACTTAGCTCTATATTCCTCCAAAAACGCTTAACTTGCAGAGTTACGCAGCCTCAAATGCGGTCTTGACCACTGTTTGAAAAATGTGAAACCTGTATTGAATAGCAAACCGCGGATAAATGCCGGGAAAAACAACTTTGCAAATGGTTTTCTCGGGTAAACTCAACGGTTAACCACTGACTCAACAAGAGTGTTGAGCGTACAGCTGACGTGACATTCGGCTGTGTAGCCGCGCGAAAAACGTTCGTTCGGACACACGGACATAACAGACGCCGCCCGCGAAACATTCCGCTGGCCATGAGCATGAAAAATGACGGGCATGGGTTTTATGAGTATGGGGCTCCGCGCAGAGCTCCGCTAAAAAGCAAAAACTCCAGCATTATTCTATTGTAGAAATTCGATTTTATTAATCGTTAATAGCAATTTTCGTTAATTTTCTATTGAATAGTAGCTTTTATCTTTTCAATCACCCTGCGAGCAGAGCCTTTCTTTTGCTCGATACGAGAGAAGAAAGGCTCTGCCGAAATCGTGTCAAATATTTATTGAGAATGCGTAACTATTGCTTGGATACAATTTCAAACCCACGCCGAATTGAGTGGGATCGCAATCAAGTTTGCCGCGAAACCCAAATTGCCTCAACGAAGTCTCGCGACATGTCAAATTTGTGCAATAACTATGTCGTCTCTTTATAATCCCATCATCAAGTGGAAGTACGTTTCCGCCAAGAACTCCGTACAAATAAGACATAAGAACTTTGGAAGTAAAAAAGAACTTGTGTCGCCATTTTGCTTCCACACAGTGGGCTCAGCTTTGACCGTCGGTTTCTCAACACGATAACGCTTGCACTGTTGAAAACCGGTTTAGCAAGAAAAACCGGCCTTACTAGCCCAAACTTAGGGGCTGCAGCGACTTCAGAGACTCGACATAATTTCGTTATAGCCTACTTTTCTTTCCGAGTTTAACCCTCGGACGTACTTGTACACCCCCATCGTGGTACAAGGAGGCGGGTCGTTTGTGGTATTACAATATTTTGAAAATATTTTACCTCTTATAGATAGCCTGTGATGTGCTCTACAAGATAAGGTAAACATTATTGGTTATGGAGCTGCTGGGGTCCGTGACGTCATTCAAAATGACCGCCAAGATGGCCGCCATCTTTGTTTTTACTAAAAATTCAAATATATCGAAAAAATGCGGATATTGTAAATATTTTTTCCTTGAGTTGTTACAAATGATACAATGAAACATTTTGCTGCTTTTGGTAGCGTTGTAGTTGTTTTTGCTCACCGAAAGAAGATGAAAAACACGCATTTTTATTCAAAAATGGCTTAATCTCATGCTATTTATGACATCATATCTCGTTACCGTAGCAACCGATTATCGCCAAAGTGTACCAAAGTGTGTCCAAAGGATCAGCGAACAGCTACTGAAGACGCCATGAGCTGACAATAAATTTTCTTTAAAAATCGAAGATAAAACTTAAGGAGAGGTAGAATCCCCCCCCTCATCCCACCCCTCTACGTCCAAGGGTTAAGAAATAAGGAGGTAAAATCAACTTACTTACTTTTCCTTATTTGCATGCACTAAGAGAGGACGCCCACACAAAAGTCACCGGAAGAAGTTTCGCTTTTAACTCAAGACTTGTGCGGGGTTAATAAATCCAATCGAACCGCGGTTGTTTCTAGAAAACAATTTCTATTCCTTAACATTATCCATTTATTTGTTATTTAAATTTTCCTCGGGTTCGTTAAACATTTTCGCACATACATGTTTCAAATGCTGTGAAACGTGACCTCCGAAGTCCCGGTTTTTACGGGTGATGGAACAGCAGGCAACAGTAAGTTATGAAATAAGGCCGGCTTACACGATACGATTTGTTAAGGTCCCTAAGGGTTTTGAGGCTCCATGGCAAGGGACCCAAAAAATCGGGCATCTGTCTGTCATGCTGCAAAGTTTAAGCAGCATTGAATGAAATAATCAAACGTTATTCCGGCGATTGCCACTTTGAGTGTTCTGCTGACCCGACGTGTGTTATGTAATGTTTAAAACATGAACAGCAGTATTTTATCAAGTTTAAAAATTCGAGCGCGAAGCGCGAGAATTTTTAGACTTGATAAAACACGTGCTGTGAGTGTTTTGAACGGCTTCAAACACGAACCGCCAAAAGCGTGTCTCTACGGAGATCAAACAAATGTGCTTTTTGTGCAAAGAGGATATTACCATACGAGAAAAACAAGTAGACTGATTAGCATACAGCACATGTGCCACACTGGCTTCGACGAGGTGACCATGGCTTCCCGGCAACTGTCGAAAGTTTTGGGATTTTAAAGTTCTGATGAAAAAAATAATCCATGAAAAATGCTATACCAAAGTTGACAGGTATGGTGGATAATATGTCTAACAATTTTTATTCATTGGCATTGAACGAGTAGAAATAAGCAGCTAGCATCTCTGAACCACTCGCTTTCCTACCAATTTACACGTGGGCGCTGGTGTCATTCAAATAACGGCTTACTTGCTAAACTGTTGGTTGCTTATTTTGTTGGAGAAGATTCCATATAGAATGGCAAAAGGCTACATATCGTAAAACAGTACTGAAAAAAAAGTCTCCATTTGTTGTACTAAGAATCCTGAATAATTACTACCAGCATTAGTATTTTTAAAAAAAGATTACTAATATGGAAAAGAAACCTATTGTCTTTTACCTTTATTAGTATTCTTTATATAAAGAATACTAATGAGAGTAACTTTTTTATATAAAGAATACTAATGAGGTAAAAAACAATCAGCCCCGCACTCCCCTTGGGACTGAAATCAAATCCGCCACCAGGCTTTTCAGAATGACCATGGATTACCAGGTATAAAGGTCCATGCACGTGATGGATTTACGTCGTGTGATAGGCTAATATGCTTATGAATTATTAATGAGTGTTTGAAATGCTGATTTAACAGCGTTTGGACTGGCTAAAGTCTCGTGTCGTTATAAGCGAGGCATTTTGTCTGCGTTCACAGGAAAAGTTTGGTAAATTTAAATTATTCAATATTACGCTATTCAATAGATCGACTGTGGCTCCATAGTCGCCCCAAACTCGAACTTAATTGCATACGTTTAGCCGTCTAAATCGCACGAAAGAGAACTACGGCGTCTAAATTGGGCTTACGAGTTTTGATATAATTATTATCTTTGTAACGTTTTTTTTTTTCTTATCGTCAGATGTTGACGAATGCATGGCCAATACACATGACTGCCATGCGTCAGCAACTTGCACCAACACTGTAGGTTCGTTTACTTGCTACTGCAACAAGGGATACACAGGTGATGGAACAGCATGCAACGGTAAGTTATGAATTATGGCCGGTTTACACGATACGATTTGTCACGGTCCCGAAGGGTTTGGAGGCCGGCTCCGGCCGGAAAAGGGACCCAATAACGCGGACCTCTGGAGCTCTAAGAAGAAGCTCACACTTCTGGCCTTTGTTGTTTACACTGTAGTTTCGATTTCAATTATTTAATTAAATAAACCTAAAATGGACATTGCTTTGAACCTGAATACCAGAAGGTTTACCAGACGCCTCTAGTCATAGAAATCCATCACCGCCAGCTAAAATTTCTCGGCCACATCCTGAGGAGACCAACCCCAGCATGGAAAACGCAAACCTGGCAGACCGTAAACAATGTTCCACACATACATCGCTAAGGTGATAAACAGTGAGCATCCCCCGCTCCCACATGAAATCAGAATGGCTGCCAAAAACACGAAGCAATGGCGAAAGATCGTGGCCGACTGCCTTGCAGCCGGCTGAGTGTGTCTGTCTGCGAGTATACTCAATTTTCCATGAAAATGAACAACAACAGTAACGAAATTAGCAACAAAAAATTAATGGACAGATGAAAGGGTGTTTGGCCAACCAGCAATTAACCAAACGAAAAACTAAACAATTATTGCTTTTGTATTAGTTACTTATCAATCCTCAATAGTCATATAAAATGCTGACAATGGAGGACTTGATCCTGGATCTAGTTTTGGTAATGTCCAGGGGACAAATACACTTGAGAATTCCGCCACAAGATGTTTAAAACACAACTTTAATTTCCACAGTATTGAGTCGCACACGTTAGCACATTTTCTAGGCTTACAGGACAGACTGGATGTCGAAATTCAGTAAAAAACTACACGAAAATACACTGGTATTACACAGTGCAAGAAAGTCCGAGAAAACAACAACTAAAGGCTTACCATATGATGAGACCACCGGGATTTTGGAGGCACAAATAAAAGCACATGGTCTTTGAAAGCGTTTTCACAACACACCAAAAAAAAATGTGCGCACAAAGCATGCCGGGATTTTACTAGGATTATACATTGTATGGTTTGGAATGGAACAAACAAGAACGATTGTTGAGGTTTAGCCTCAACAGGTAAATTGCCACTTAAAGTGTTTGAAAATCATTCTGGTTTCCTGAAATACGCCAGCAAGAAACGTATTGAACGTTGAAATGAATACCGATAAGCGAGATTGGATTTCTAGTTCATTATTATGAAATGAACTAACCGTCGTTAACTCTAAAAAGCTACATTGTAGACCAATGTTACATTGGCCTCGCTCTTGGCTAAAGATTACATGTTTTCTCTTTTAAACTTTCCCTAAGATTTATTCTTAAAAAAGAAATCATAAATTCAAGGAAAAATTCTCAATTTCTTCTACCCGAACGTTTCGGGTTGCTCGTTCCTTTCCAGAGGGTCGTCGAGCACCAAGTAACTACTTTCCATTGCGTGTTTTTAAAATAGATCTTGATGAGTGTACAGATGGCAGGCACAGTTGTCATCCTTCTCTTGCTGCGTGCTCAAATACACCAGGATCCTACACTTGCCAATGTCATGATGGTTATGTTGAAGATGGCACGAACTGTACAGGTAAATACGTAATTAGCATTCCATTTTAGCTCCGCTGCGCCGGAGTCGTTTTAACAACTCCTTTATCGGTGGGGGAAATTCTAATCAAACACACTCTCTCGTGTTTGAAACATTACCTTATGCCAGACAACACACATCATTTACCAGGCACACGTACTTGGTCACCAGGGTCTCTGTATATCTCTGTGGTTGGAATATCCGACCACTATGCTCGCCGAAGGTCCTGCTGAATTTGCATATAGGTTGCTTTCATGACATAACCGAGTTCCACATTTACCATCTTTCTCTTTATCACCAAACATGCTACACACGGCATTACTTATCGTAGCAGTATGCATGGTGTGTTTAACATTTGAACCTGGAAAATTAAAATAGCCTGGTATTTCGGTGAAACCAGGCCTGGAAAAATAACTCTCCTCTCGTAGGCTAAGTGATTGGAACATCCAAATATCGGAATGGTTTTTCGAAGTTTGTGTGTTCAACTCCAGTGCTTGAGTTTTCACATGTTTAACAAACTGAATATAACATTACTTTCAACTCTTTCTTCTCAGAAAAATAAAGCCGAACGCAAGACACAAAATTATGATTATAGTTTTTTTTTTCTGTTTTGTTTCTCTTTATTACATCTTTACTAATTGTTATTTATTACATCTTTACTTATAAAGGTAATTTAGCAATACTAAAATGCATTTTTACATTACAATAACATTGATCCTTAAGAGAATAGTTTTTTCCATCGGTTTGATAAAAAACACATGCTATTTTTTAACTAGTATAATAGTATTTAAAGTAACTCAGTAGGCCAGAAAATTTATGGGTACTGCCTGAATTTTGACCACTAAGACAACAAATTCAATACCCTGCGAGCAGTGGATTCTCCTACGCCGAGCTACGCCGAACGAGAGAGAAACCACTGCGAGCATCCGTGACTGATGACGTCACCATGTTATTTGCTTGCTTCTGTTTTTCTGCCGTAAGGATCAGTTTGCCTTTTTTGGTTTCACTTCAAGTATTAATACTGATACGATATAGATCTGGAAACCCAGATTCGACCATTCTTAATGGTTTGTTGCAGTGGTCGTGCATTCCATGTTTCTTTTTATACTAGTTCCAGGCCCCGGGACACGAAAAGTTCATTTTTGACCAACTTTGGACGTCGTTGCTTGACCATAACTTAAATTGGAAATTTATGAATCAGTGGAACATGGACTTCAATTTTTTAGTATTAAAAACGGGTCCAATTTTTATTCCATAGGCACTTTAAGGAAAAGGTCCTTTGGAGTAGGAAATGCCCTCAGTAAATGCTCAAATTTAGATAACGCAAGTGACTTAATTGCCGTATTTTACTTACGATGCTTAACAATCTCCAGGCCCATTAGTCTAACAGCTTTTTATTCTGTAATGGCACTCTACTATTTTCTGGGTTTCAACGAAAAACGTTATCCATAGAATCACGAATGGTTCATTAAATATCCACGCTAAATTTTTTTCTGGAAGCAATATTTCTTTTGCGAATCTCTTGCTACCCAGCCATACAGTTTTGTTTTTTTCTATATCCACCTCAAACCTGAGCATTCTCATAATATAATAAATTATCCATGTTTTTTTTTCTGCAATAGACCTGTTTTTGGTGTGTGATATGATGCTTGGGAGAACCTTCTCAATACGAACCAGAGCTGGCTATCGCATAGATAACTCTTATTAATAATGAACATGATTATAGTTCTGACGTGCGCCTTCACGATCCATCTATACCGAAACGTCCTAAACAATTCACACCGTTTTTCAAATAAAACTTATCGACTTATTTCTCATCTAAATAAAATAAGTGATAACATACGTTTTTGAATTTATAACGCAGATCTTGACGAATGCGCTAGTGGAGATCACAACTGTCACGACCATGGTGTCTGCACTAACAATCCCGGATCATTTACATGCCACTGTCAGAAAGGATACACGGGTAATGGAACATGGTGCGAAGGTAATTATGTTTTAAAATATACAGACATTTCAGTAATACTATGTTGTTATTTATAAATTTTGCTCTGTTTATCGAACAAAGAGGTATTACTGTCTCAGGGCATTGCAACCTTTCCATTCATCCTTTATTTCTTGTTTGAGATACTTTTAAAAGTGCATGATTGTAGTTAGTAGATAGCAGGTCGCGTCCTCTTTAAGGTGAGATGATTGTTTTGACTACCGTTTACCACTTATTGCTGTTTGTTTGTATGTCTGTTGGTTACCATGTTGATCTATTGATGTTAAGTCGATCGCTTTTCTTGCGAAAAACTGCAGTCAAAACATAACCAATTTTGAAAAAAAAAAACAGAACATTTGTCTAATTAACAAACTGTCCGCTATTGATAGCGTTATCCCTCTAAATCCTAATCGCGTTCACAGGACGAAGTAATGAATTTACTAATCTTTAATGAACCTTTACTTGCACTTAAAATCGTTATGGACGAAATAATGAATTTACTAATCTTTAATGAACCTTTACTTGCACTTAAAATCGTTATTGCGTCCTGCTCAGTTTCAACACCTCAAATAATTTTTTTTGCCAAATGAATGGCAAAAATGTTAAAAAAATGTCTCAGGGCATCACTGGGGGCATTATATGCCTTTTTGTGTTATTTCCTTAGTTAATGCTCTTGGGATGGGCCACTAAAAACTCAAGGAAACTGGCCCGACTGGCCACCAAGCACTGGAGTTAATTTTTAGCCCTGCAGTTAGGGGTTAAGGCTACACTAGGGCTAAAAATTCAGTTAAGGTTAGAATTCACACTTGCTTTGGGTAAAAGGGCTCACCTCACAGTTAGTTTTACTATCATTATAGTAAAAGTGTTACAGACAAGCCTCTCTAATACTAACATTACCTGAAAAAGAAGAGAATAAATCGTGTTAATGAAGAAAAACAGCTGTGTCGATCGACCTGTGACGGAAATAAATCTGTTTCCAAATTTTTATATTGCCCTCAGATAACAAAAATCCATCGAAACTGCTGGGAAAAAGCATCTCAAAATTAGTAAAGTGGTCGAGTTAAAAAGCGATATCTTTTAAAATAGTGGAGAGTATGGCAAATTTCACAGACGTTTGGCAAGACATTTGGCTGCGCGATACAAACGTATGTGAAATTTGCCGAATTTGCGGAGCTACATATTCTCCACTATTTTAAAAGATACATGTATCACTTTTATACTCGGCCACTTTTCTAATTTTGAGATGCTTTTTACAGCAGTGTCGATGGATTTTTGCTATCTGAGGCCAATATAAAAATTTGGAAAAACAGTGATAAGACCTATTGATGTTAGGTTAAGTTTAGATCAATCGACTTTTTAGTAAATTGATCATATGTAGTTTCAGATAGTACTTTGCTATGTACAATTTCACCACTCAAATAAAGCCCCGTCACTACAAGGCGATGTAAGATTAACACATGCAAGAATACAAGGCAAAGTTAAATTCAATAAAGCTATCTAAAATTTGAAAGGTAGGAGTCATTAACGAGCGTTCATTTGTGAGCACATGTGACCAACACTAGCGTGACATGAACTACATGACTTCTGTACATGTATTCAACGAAACCATGATGGAAACAGTTCGTCTCAGACACAGCCATTAAACTACGATAAAATCGCAACAAAGAAAACACTGTTGTGAAAGTAACGTCCCTCCGTACGTTTAATTAAGAAGGAATTAATATAGTATAACATAGATTGTATTTTTAGATCGTATTTCTTCCGCACTGCATTCAGGGCATCATATTTCTCCTCGTGTTTGTTTCAGGGCGATCATGCACCAACTAGCATTCCGTCGACCGGCTGGCTTTTAAAAAGCAGCATCCTTTTATCCGTGAAGACAAGTTAAATAACGTTTGAATTCAAAGGTTAAAAGCTTCGAAAGAAGGCGACACCATTATATGCCTGGACAAGCATGTTAAGATTGTATACTCGCGGTTCACGCTAAATTGTGTTCGTTCGAAATTCGTTTCTGTCTCAGTAACATAACAATTGATCGATATTTTGATCTCCTTTGGTCAATGCAGTGCTCATTTTAAACCTGCAAGGGAAATTATCCACTTACGTTTTCCTTGGCGATCAACTCTTCTTATTTCTGCTTCCTTCGATGCAGGATCTGCTTGCGAAATATTAAAGCAACAACACAGTCACATGTCTAGTCAGTCATTAACCGCTAACAACGTTTGCCCGCTATGAGTTATGGGTATTTTTAGAGCAAATCGTGAAGGGAAGCAATACATTCTGTCTTTAGAGGGATTTTATTAACACTGCAGCCAACCAAAAATCAAAGCTTAAAACTTCGCTTGCCGTATATCCCAAACCCGAAACTCACAGAAATGTACCATTTGGCTCGCTGCAGTGTCTTCACCGTTTGCAGAGCGAGGCTGAAACGTTTTGGCACCACCGGAGTGGTCTTTCTTTTATGCTCTCGGATCGGTTCATCGGCCCGATTACACCTCTTTAAGCCATCTCGTACTTAGATGATGTACCAGGCACTCTGCAAACGGTGGATTTTTTCGAATTTCAGCCTCTGAGCCGTGATTCAACCTCTTGGTTTGCCCGCAGCTCTGATCGAAACGTTTGCAGATTCGTACATAACGTTCGAAAAGAGGAAGCTTCTGCGCATGGTCACGGCTTTAAAATCTGATGCCCAGTACTTCGTGGACAAAGTAACGCAATATTGTAACGCAAACTGATCATGCATGAAAGGCAACTATATATATATACACAGGACGAAATAACGACTTTAAGTGCAAGTAAAGGTTCATTAAAGAAAACTTAAAGAACAATTTCGACTATCTTTAAGTGCACCGTAAATTACTTAAATAAGCCTTTACTTGACAACACTTAAAGCTAGTAATGAACAATTTAAGTTGCCTTTAAGGGTCTTTAAGTTGTTGAAAAGTTGAATTAAAGATGACGTAAAGGTTCTTAAACACATTAAAGATACTTACTTACTTTAATACATTTAAGAGTATTTACGTCTCAACTTAAAGATTTTCGATACCTTTAAGTAAAATTTAATTTTCTCTTAAAGATTAGTAAATTCATTATTTCGTCCTGTGCTGATATTGTCAATTCCAAAGTTCAATTGAAATCTATTTTCATTTTATATGCCTCTTTCGCCAGCTTGTCCTGAATACTCCAAATGCATCCAGATAACTCCACACTTCTGCGAATGTTGGTGCAAATATTATAATCCTGAGCTTCCGGGGATTGGTCCATGCAAACTTTACGGTAGGCAAAAGGCCGTAATAAATGTTTTATACAAGATTAAATTGCAGTGGCACATACCTTCGACCACCTTCCTGTATGTAAGTGAGATTTTATCTTCAAGAAAAGTCTATGCCTTGGACGTGACTGATTTTCATTTCATTTAAAAATGAAATATATCCTTTACCTAATGTGAAAACGACCTACATCGGATAAACAAGATACCATTTCTAGTCCATTACAGCATCATATATAACTCCAAGAACCAACCCATATTGCCGACGTCAGGGGCAGGAAAATACACGTATGTCCAATAATATTGCCTTTGTTCCTGATTGGTTGAAAAACCAGGATTTTGCTTTGATTGATTAGAATTTAATATTAACGCTCGGAAAAACAGGATAAAATTGACTTGAAACCCATTCTTGTGTTAACGAACTTGCAGTTTTATTTCTGCTGTAGATTATCCAGTTCTTGATGATTTCCCAGAAGCTGTCATTTATGATGCGGAAACACAACCTGTCACTCCAAATCGCTTTAGACGGGATGAGACACGAAAACTAGACGCATCGTTTGATTTGGGCACCAGAAATTCAAATGAAATCTTATTCTATTGGAAAATACAACACCTTGAATTGTCACCATTTAAAATTTCTAACAACACAGAGCTGTTAGTGAGCAACACTCTTGAGCTGAATATAGGACGTAAGTTGTTGACATCTGGATTAAAGTTGGTAGTGTTTGAGCTACAGGTGAAGGGGTGTCCCCTGATTGCTCGAGACTTTGCTTTTCTGAAAGTTGAAGATGCAGCTCTCGTAGCCACATTTGCAGGTGGAACTGAGATCTTACGATCTCTCAGCAAGCCAATTATTTTGGATGCCAGTTCGTCTTATGACCCAGAAAGTGGAGCTGGAGTCCTTTCAGGAATGACTTTCAATTGGTCGGGTTTTGTACTTTCAATGAATAACGTTTCTGGTGTCAATACCACGCTCAAGAACCTTTCTGTTGCTGTCAATAACAAAGGGAAAATATTTTATTCAATTGTTCACTCAGCATTTAATCAAACTTTCCTCCAAATGCCAGACAATGTATTTCTGCATTCCGAAGATGGTAAAGTTACTCTTGATGCAGGAAATCTGACTGCCAACAAAACGTTTTACGCACTTCTCACACTTCACAAAGACAAACGTCAGGCAAATGCAATGCAAATCGTTCGTATCCATGATCGACTGCTTCTTGACATTCGTATTCGGTAAGTGGAAGTGTTTGTATAAACATGGTTATTTTTGTTACATATAATTATCCTCTGATAACTGGACTGAATTGCACTAATCAAATCACATAATTGCTTTAATCACATTAATAAAAAAATTGAGATTAAAATCTATGTGAACTTTATTCTACTAAGAACGTCAGGAATGATTTCTATCAGTTTGAAACCAGCCCAGCAAAGCCAAAAATAACCCATTTTAGTTCAGCTGATTGACGCGCGCACAACGTAGGTGTCCAATAGAGGTTTTGCACGGCAGCCATGTTGCATGGCAGGAACAATAGATTATTTTCCCTATGGGAAAGAATGTTCTTTCTAATGAAAAACATTTTCATTGTTCCGGCCATGCAACATGGCTGTCGTGCAAAACCTCTATTACAGCTTTCCAATTACACAAAGTTGTAATTGTATAGCTGTATTTGGACACCCACGTGACCTCGCACCACTTTCGTGAGAAATAGGCACCATATGACCAATCTCAATCGAGAATTTTGTTATTGATACATACAAACGTGTAACTCAACCAGCCTGTTGAGGCTTGAGCTGTGTTTGGGGGAAAATTTGAATCTGATTTCTCAAATTTCTTCACACTCAAGGAGATTCGTCAGACCATCAGATTCGTGATCTGCATGAGCGGGATTTTTGGAAAGAAGTCTGGCAAGGGGTCTTTTGTGCAAATTTACTCGTTCCGTCCGATGTTTTGTTTCTTTAACGATGTCATATCATGCTTAATTCCGGTAAGATTTCAGTGCCTTTATTTCGGAAATTAACTGTTAAAGTAGAAAAATCATAAGCTAGTCCAAACCAACCAGATTTTTCTATAGATTTGTCTTTTTTGTGGTCGGGGGGAAGGGGGGGGGGGGGGGGAGGGGGAGGGGGTGAGATAAAGAATCCATATGATTCGAGATCGCAAATCCGATTTCGGATTGTGCCAAAAACTCAGCCTTAGATTTCGGCGATTTTAAGGGACTGTGCAATAATTATCAGGGGGATAAGAAAATGGGCTTCAAGTAGGAAAATATTAGGTAATTCTCCCCTTCTAAAGGAGTGAATTTAGTTATTGACCCCCCCCCCCCCCCCCCCCCCCCCCCCCCCCTCCCCTTCACACACCTTTTATATACAAATACCCAGCATTTTCTTAATATACACCCTTATTTTTTTCCAAGAGGGCACGGTAACGAATCCTGCAATCTGATTGGTTCTTGCGCGGTCCGGATTTTCCTATCTCTGCCCACGGGCACGGTAACGCTTTCGTGAGTGATGTGACTCCGTTGTTTTAAGCTTGTAAGCCCTGGTTTTATTGAATTTTCTCGTTAATTATGGACACATACGAAAGCTACCAAAGCGAAAGTGAATTTTATTGGCCAGATAAAATATTTAACGACACAAATGAAGAAAACAATGAAGAAAACCAGCAAAATTTCACCATGCATGGCTGATCGGTCGGCTGACATACAAAGATCCGAAAACACGCTAAAGACGAGGTATCAAAAAGACTCAATGAAGAAAGAGAGATTAAACTACTGGGTGGAAGGATAAATAAGCCGTAAAATTAAAGGTCAATGTTATTCCTCAGAAAGGCGAGTACAAGTTTGGATTTTATGATTTGTTGATTTCATAGTTTGTTCGGCGTTTGTTGTTTTTTTTTTTACAAAGCGGCTTTTGGCATAAAAAAATACTGTAATTAGACAAAGTTTTTGACTCCATTTGATTCAAGTGTTCTTATTTTTCCGTTTCTTTCTTCTTCTAATGGAGATTCTGTTCACTTTCATTAAAAAGTCTTGCTTAAATTTCTCATTTGATTCTCGTAGTTTTGTACTAGCTTGTTGTCAATATAAATTTTAATACACGCAATTTCTCGATCGGATTTTACGAGATAATTTGGACTTTCACTACATTGCTCGGTTTGAATGCTTTTATTTCGCAGTTGTTACCTTCTTTTATCTACATTTGGTAAGTTTTCATTCAAGAAAATATGCTTTTTAAATTAGAATAGCTCAGTTTAAGCTTTCGCACTGCTATGAATGAATTACGCTCGACTTTTCTTTTATACAAAAATTTGAAAATTTTTTATTTTAAAGTTACTCTTCAGCTTTCCACGGCTTCGCTGTGGGCAAGACATTTCTCTATTCTCACCAAAAGCAAACACAACAGCCGTTTATTCTACCGAGAGACATAAACTAATAGAAATGAGTTTACTTTGCAAAGTAAGTTCTTTTGTTTATAAATGAAAAAGTTGTGAAGATTACCAAGTTAATTTAGGTTTTGCACGCGTTGTGTCAGTTTTGCTTGACGCGGCGCGTAAAGACATGATTTCTTGGAAAGCTATACAAGTGTATCACGATTTTCTCGGCAAATCGCAGAATTGAAGTAGGGAAAAAATAAATAAGTTATTTACCGGCCTTGGTCGGTCCGTATAGGAATCAAAGGGCCCTTAAAGCCATCTCGTTAATGCGTGAGAACATAAGGTTAATAAAAAACAACAACAAGAAGAATTAGAAAAGTTGGGTGCCCTTGATAGGTAAATATAGTAAAGACGTGATAGGTAATATGTTTAAAGCTGCTAAATGGTCTATTGAAGTTTTTTTTTGGCGGGAAAAGTAGCATCACTTCGGAAAGGGTTTGACCTGTATGTCAATCAAAATTTGGGAAAGATGTACGGAGGTTAAAAATATTTACTATCTTTATTTATTGATATTTAAAGAGAACTAAATTATATTGCAACGATTTTCATTTGGGATTGAAATTGATTTACTGCCAATGTTTTTAAACAGCCAATTTATATGTGCAGTGTATATGTGGATGGATGAGACAAAACAAGAACTTGCGTGATCAGAGAAAAAAATCAGTGCGTGAAACGTGAAAGTTAGTAAAATGGAAACGTGATTCGTAAATTTAGGAACTAATATCGTAGTAAGGAACCAGACTAAGGAATTTAACGAATATGTGACGCGTGAATTGCGTAAAAAAAGGTGCGTGAAACGGGATCGTGGCCCGTGCAGAGTGAGCCCGACTCCAGAAAAAGCCTGGATGCTAAGTAAGAAGGCCTGGTTACACCTTCCAATGTTTTCCAAATCCAAATCTTTACTCCTCATCCACAATGGAGGGCTAATAAATTAAACACTAGGAGTAATCGGAGATTAGGGTAGTGCGTTCGGCAGTTGAAAGGGGGGATTTTAATTTTTGGTTATTGGGATAGATGAATATGTCTATGGTATATTGTCAAATTAAGGGTTATTGTGTACAGTGAAACCTGTATTTACTTTGTGTATGAAGACGGTAGGGAAAGTTTGGTAGCAGAAAAAAAAAATCCTTTGAAGTTTGTTGTAGTTGTCGGTAAAGAAAAGTGCTTGGCGGTCCCGTGGGAAAAGTGCACCGAATTTGCATATGTCAAAACGGTAATTTGAAACCTGAAAACACGCTGGCAAAAGCGAAAGTCGCAAGTACTCTGTGTATGAAGACGGTAGGGAAAGTTTGGTAGCAGAAAAAAATTGAATCCTTTGAAGTTTGTTGTAGTTGTCGGTAAATAAAAGTGCTTGGCGGCCCCTTGGGAAAAGTGGGAAAAGTGCACCGAATTTGCATATGTCAAAACGGTAATTTGAAACCTGAAAACACGCTGGCAAAAGCGAAAGTCGCAAGTATTTATATAAACAGACTATGCGCTTCTACAAATTCTCTGCTTTCTTCTTAGTTTCGCTCGCCAAATTAAGATTAAGCTTTTCCAAACTCTCAGCCTTCATTTCCAAGTTTTCCACCGCGCTAAAACATCACAGAAAGTTTGGAGTGTCTTCGGGAATAAACATAAGCCGCGTTTGGTTTCGCGAGCGTTCCATCGATCCATCCGCATAATCTCCATCAAAGTGAGAAAAACATTCGTCGCTTGATTCTTGCTCGTTTTCTGGCTTGAATCTCACTCGTGTCTGGCCATAAATTTTCGAACGGGATGGCTTGAATATGGCCCGATTCTAGCTCAGTCAAGCCATCCGAATGTCACGGCGGTACATATGTCTCGCTCAATTCTTGCTCAATTCTCGTTTGTTTGTCTCGTTCGTGTCAGCCGAATCATCGCCATGATTTGATTCTCGCTGATTGGCATATTTTCTATGGCCTGAGCATCTTGTTACGTGTAAATACCACGTGTAAATACCAGTTCCCGGCGGCCGAGAAAATTATCACATGGAATCGAGGCTACGTGTGCTAGTCCACATGGAATCGAGGCTGTGTGCCAGTCCAAGATGGCGTCCAAACCCTGAAGTCGCATAGCATTCAGCCCAATTCCTCCCACAATCCCCTGCGCCCAGACCGATACCCGACGAAATTAGAAAGCGTTCTCCTATCGTCGAACGCAATAAAAGATTTCTATTCAAAATAAAGTCTTGATCACATGTTTAAAAAGTAAAATTTTGCTTGTCAGACAGTGTATCTGAATTTCTTTTTTTTTTTTTTACTTTTCCAAAAAAATGGGTCGGTCGGGCGATGGGAAACGAAACATTTTATGGGGATGGCCTTAGACTCATATAGTAAAAGATTGAAAAAGCAAATCGAAGGTCACCGAAGGGAAATGGATTTGAGTTCGAGATTACGGGGAGTTCGAGAGGTTCAATTATTCTCAACTGTGAAACTGTAGGTGCAAATTGCGGATCATCGCGATACAGAATTAATTCTGACTAGAACTGTCAAAACTGTCAAGCAGAACCGGTTCAAAAACAAGCTAGGATCATAGGATCATCCAATTTTCATCTTTGATGTGTGCCACAACGCATCGGAAAACTGTTTACGTTTATCCGCGTTTGTAGATCTTTATATGTAAGACATGTAAACATCTTAGAAACGGGCCATAGTGGCCCGGTTCAAACGTCGAACTTCACATGTGCCGAATCCAATGCAAATGACAAAATTTATAGATGGTTTTCACTCACGTGACCTTCATGTGACCTAAATGTGTCACGCAATGCGTCACGCTATTTCAGATAAGCCGCGAAAATAAACAAAATTGAATCAGCTGAAAGTTATTGTTTGCATTATAAGTGCTTATAAACCGAGTTAATGAAGCTTATAGCAAATACAATATTTTTGGATGTGATTTTTGGTGTAATTAAGACTTTGAATTTTTGGCCGCCATCTTTGTGCCCCTGAGTGGGGCACATTACTCGATCGCGTGGAACGTGGGGGAATTAGTGATAAATAAGTGTGAAAGATACGTGTCAAGTACCAGATGTTTGGATTTAGCCCGTTTACATGCAATCCAACGAGATGTGTCAAAGACCGGATGCTTAATTTTAGCCCGTCTGCATGTAATCTTTGGTAAAAAATGAAAACGGTCAGTGATTATGTAGATTATAGGTTTTTATCACTGTAAATATTTTTGTTAGTTTTTTTATTCCATTATTATTTTAGACTTGTATATACACTGATCACCGGTTTATACCAGCGTTTTTATTTTAAATTCGCTGATCGGTTTTTCAGGATAAATAAAGCATTTATTATTATTATTATTATTATTATTATTATTATTATTTTGAGTCGATACGTTGTTGAGCCATTGTAAAAGTGAGTTGATAGTGAGTTGAAATCTGTGATTAACGCCTCGAGATTGTACCGAGAAGCCTGTAACGCCAATAAACCAAGAGGACCTGTGAGTATCTTATCTGTTTTGATTTCATTCCTTTTTGTCGATTGCGTGGGAATAACTGCTTTGGAGGCAAAAATTTTCCCACAATACTATCAGATCGCTATGTTCACGACACTTAAACATTTCTGCACAGACTGCCGGGCACGGTCTCAAATAGACTAAATGCCCGGCAGTGAGAAATTTTCATAGTATTTACAGTGAAAAGCTCTTTCAAACCTTTTGAGAGTATTCGATGTTCGTTTAGAAATGTCAAGCGATTAGACTTGATTTTATCGTAAACCGGCCTTAAAACTTCTCTGAAATCAGCAATTTAAACTGCCAGGCATTTAGTCTATTTGAGGCCGTGCCCGGCAGTCTGGACAGAAATTTTCTAAGTGTCGTGAACATAACGATTTTTATGGTATACCCAAGTTTGGATATTTCGTCAACTGGAAAATCAAAATAATGTTGGGAAACGCTTGACAACGAACTTTGAATGAGACGTTCAAATTTACCACGTGATTTCTGAGGGGGGCAAACAACTCAAACCAGTTGTTTATTATACTGATATCTTTTCGGAGCTTATACATTTTTACAGTGTTACAGTAGTTGATATATATATGTTAAGAAAATATTTGGGATATTTAGAATTTTTTCAAGATATATTTAGGAAGAAAAAGTGAGATATTTAGGAAAAATATCGAGAATTTCCGGAAAGATATTTAGGCGATTTTACGTGATATTTGTAGCTTATAGGGCTATGTTTTCGCGTTATCAGTTACATTGTAATTGATCTCTGTAACATATGTTTCTGCCCTCAACGAAATTGTGGAAAGCTTTCTGCTTTTTAATACATGGAGAACTTGACAGTACTCCCTCAATTTTGTTGGATCATTTGTGAAAAATAAACGGCTAAACTTCAGAACACCCGGCCACTCAAATATTCCTAATCACGTCCGCAGTCACAAACATTAAATTGCTACTGCCGCGGTCCGCAGTCACAAGCACATTTTGTAATTATGCAACAACTCCGCTCGTATGTCACGCCATTCTCGGATCGATCGCGACTGATTGAAAGAAAATAAGACAAGTAGCCCGATGGGCTTCGAAACTGGCTCGTTTGGTCTCAGTTTCCACCCCGGGTTTTCATTTTAGAGTTTTATATTAGCAATCCACAATATAGAGTGTTTTCACTGATGTCATATGAAAATTCAGAAGCAGTTTTTGATTCTAAAATGTTTACGGAATTGTAGAGAGTTTAAAACTACACATCTGGGTCAAATTTTGAAGCGCAAGAGCATTTCATTCAAGAGTTATAGGCGAATGAGTATAGACATTTTTAGTAAGAAATGTATGGAGCGGCCATATTGGTGTCCCACTTGGGGACACCAACATGGCGACCAAAAATTTAGACTTTAAAGTCTTAATAACACCAAAAATCTCATCACAAAATATTGCATTCACTATAAGAGGCATGAAATCGGCTTATAAGCATCTATAATTCATTAATAACTTTCAACTAGTTCAATTTTGTTTATTTTAACGGCTTATTTGAAATAGCGTGACGAATTGCGTGACACATTTACAACCTTTATAAATTGAAAACGAAACATCGTTAAAACCTGAAACTTTTTGTAAAAGATTATAACACTGGTATCCACATACCATGTTAGAAAAAGCTTTGTAGGATGTATACTTTAGATTTTTATTTTTTATGACGTCATGTGAAAACACTCTATACAATCTAGAATCTATCAATATGCACAGTCCAGTCCACATTTACATTTACATTCCACAGCCCGCTTCAAGCACTCCATAGGGACCGACCATTTTATTGTTAAGAGAAGGGGGGGGGGATGAGTGGTTTGGGAAATTACTAAAAAAAATTACTGCAAAGCAAAATTAACGTAAAGAACAAAAATAATGCACAGCGAGCCAAAGGAAAAAAGGTATGGAACAATCCCGAAAAAAAATTATTGCACAACATCAAGACGAAAAAAAAATTCATGATCAGAATAATTGCCCAATACCGCCCCCTGCCCCCCCCTAACCCTAACCCTAACCCCTAACCCTAACCCTAACCCCAAACCCTAACCCTAACCCCCCCCCCCCCCCCCCCCCCCCCCCACACACACACAAAAATAAAATCGTCCATCCCTTAGTTGGCTACAATTTCAGGTCTATATTTTTTTCTTCTCTGATCGGCTCCGTACTGTTAGAAAAAAATAAGTTTAGAACTTTGTATATTTTTTTTCGCTTTAAAATCCCTGAAACCACCTACCACAAGAAATCGGGATTGTTTAAACACGGGCATTTTGGAGAATCGGTGATGGAGTTTCGAATAAATTAACGATATCAACATTATCGATCAAATATCGAGATGTGTGGAATTTGAGCGTGACTCCATGCCGTTATGCATGAGAATTGTTTACTCAGCAGTTCTTTGATTTTGTTCAACGATTTGTTCCATTTAAACTCAACTGTTTGACAATTGATTTGATTTATAGAAAAGTTCAACGCGCTTTCCTTTTCCCAGAAATAGAACACATCCGAAAATCACAGCGATTTAATGTTTAACAATTCCGTCGAAATTAGAACGGTAAATATTTCAGTCGGTAGTTGCTTAATTATTGTTTACAGTTCGCTATACTACTGTTGAAAACACAAAATCACACACGGTAGCGATATACAAAGGATATAAATCGCAAAGCAGAGCCATTTCCCTTAAATGATCATTACTTCCTCCTAGACGTCTCCTAAAACGAAAAAAAGTGGAAAACATATGGTTGTATTTTAAAATAATCACAGCAAATGGCTAAATGACATGCAAGACAAAGCTTACCTTGCAGAATATCTAACCAAAATTTGTCAAAGTGAAGCGATCGATGAATGTCACAGCAGCTGCATCAAACTAACCATCGATGTCTAACAAATCCAGCAGCCGAGTCTTGTTACAGTATCGTATTGTTTTACAACGATATCGCTTGCTTTCATAACGATCGAAGGAAGGAAGCATTCTTGCAACATCAATCGAGCTGAGGAAGGTCTGGAACGAGTCATGCACCCCTCCCCCCAACAAATATTATTTTGCGTGACAAACATTGCACCATAGATTGAATTTATTGCTTTCCGAGTAAATCCACACTCGTCTAATACTTTCCAAACCATAATTTTTTTGCTGTTACATTTAAAAAGACTATTTTTTTAAAGCAATGAAATCATTATTAATATGCCACGCATTTCATAGTCCATGATCCACAGAAGTCCAGTCCAGAGGTCTAATTGTTGTTTACAATGATGGGCATGAAACCTGGCAAAGAACGATCCCGTTTTCCCGTGTATTTCTATTGTTTTTTCGCTAAATAAAGTCCTGAAATTACTCACTGCAGGCAGCGAGGACTGCACAAAGGCATTGTAAAGAATCGGTAGTAAAAATTGTAATAAATTAACAATATGCTTACGAACACGAAAGAATCGTTTTGCTCTTTAGCCTCGAAAAATAGCTGTTATTTCCCCAGAATCTCGACAAATTTGGTCTCAAGTCCCATGTTGTGTACAAAATCAACATTCACCTCGATGGGAGAAATACAGGATTGGCTTATACACCAATAAGACCAAATCACGGAAAATGTATGTCATGCGCATGCGTAAGAAACATTTATTACGCACCATAACAAAAGCAGCAATTTTTCTAAAGCAACAAGACGATGAGAACCCCCATGTTTTCAAGAATTATCTCTTGCACGAAATACGCATCTGAGTACAGCACGTTTCTATTTTAAATTGCTTTTATATAAAAAAGCTACCACAAGGAAGCCACCGACTAGTCTTTGCCTTTAATATAGGTGACTTGAAAGTAAAGGTTAGCGTACAGTATGGGTTGGGGTTGGCGGCGTTACGGCGTGACCGCGTGACACTGCCGCGACGTCGTTTTGATGACATCACAGATTACGTCTTTTCTGAAAACCTGAAGTAAACTAGGTACGGTGTTGGCCGAGCAAAAGCGATTCCCAGGGCAGGTGACCCGACAGGGAAAAAAAAAAGGGTATTTTAAGAACTGTCTCGTCGCAGAGCGACGAGCCAGTTAAAAAACCGATACGTATACATGTGCATACAAAACATAAATATCGCCAAATGTAGCGCAATATTAAACTTGATCACCTAACTTGTAAACAAACCCTGGCGGGACGGAGCGAGCTCTGCCGGGCTGCGCAATATGTACATATACATTCCTAGCTTGTAAGTCTTTCTTCGAAACTCAGTGACGATCATAAACTTCACTTGAGCGAATGTTTTTCATTAACAAAACGGTCTTCACTTTTAATTAAACTTAGTGTTCACATGACGCTCTTATTATTTTCTATAAACAATACTGAACGAAAACACGAAACGCGAATGATTCTCATGTATTGTGACCATCTTTGTTGACAAATTCTTTAGAGTGATTAGGGGCCGTCGACATATTCACAAGTTCCCCGCTTAACGTCCACTTAGAATTTTCACCGGACGTCGCTTTGTCGTCGTTTTGTAATAGTCGAGTGAATACAGTTTGCGACACTACTGACCTGCTGACGTGTGAAACAACAAACATTATTTGTAAATGGGCTTTAGAATATTTAAAAAGACTGACAGTTCCTCGTACCTGCTTTGCTAAAACATCATTGTTTCCACTTTGTGCCTTTTCACGGCTCTCTTATACGATTAAAAACTAACAATTTCGTACTTGCTCCAAATGCCCCGCGCTAACATCCAAATCTCGACTCTCTCTAACCTCCCCCCGCCCCCCAAACGTCCAGTGGACGTTAAGCGGGGAACATGTGAATATGTCGACGGCCCCTTAACTGATCTGTGAACATAACCATGTTTCTCCAGATTACAATAAGCTTTCCAACAGTCAAATACGATGATAGTTCATGGTTCGATCCATTTCTGAATAATAGGCAGCAGTGTTGCTTCGTCTCTTAACTCAACCGCCACCAGAAAAGATTTCCTACTCTCTTCCTCTATTCCGCCGAATTTCCATTGTCCTACATGATGTCCACGACGATATTTGCACAATCTTCCCCTCTCTTCGAAGTCTCTCTCTTCTTAAAATGCTTGCTTTGTCATTCCATTCACAGCACCAACTTGTACATTTGCACAAAATGATAAACTTTAATTTAGTTCAGCAAAATTATGACGATCGACTCTTGCATACTATTGCATAATCAAACCGCAATAGCAATGATTCAGTATTACAAAATAGAACAAAACCCAAAATTCATGCTATCTGATCTTGCTGATGGAAACGCTAATGGCTTTTCGACAAATGACTGACAAGAAAGACACACTGAATTTCTTGATCAATTAACCCGTCTCGAACAAAATTTGAACCAACCACATATGTGTAAAGCGTTGATGATCTAACAGAAAATTTGTCTCAATAAAAAGCCGTCTCGAACAAAATTTGTAGAGTTACGACAAACCAACCGCATGTGTAAAGCGTTGATGATGACAGAAAATTTGTCGAGCGCGGAAAATGTCAAAGCGCAACTCGCGCAGATCACTGTAACTAACCGCGCAGATCACTGTAAATAAGAACAGTAATACCTTTGTGGTGACGTAGCGTAAGACATAACAAGTTCATGACATTTCAATACCCTAGGGAAATTAACAATAGGTCCGGGGGTGCTCCTCAAAAATTTTAGTGGCGGTATGTGACGCACTTCTTGAAATCCTAACCTGTTTAACTAACCATATCCTCGATGCCCTAATATAGCCCCACGGACAAATGTTAACAAATGTTAACAAAATTTAACAAAGAACCTTCGTTAACAACTTTTGCGCCTTTTTCATTTTTGATTCCTACATCTCGTTTGCGCGCATGCGCATTAACGAGATAAAAAACTGTGCCCCAGGTCTTGAGTACGGCCCGAGGCCCGGCCGTACTCAAAACAGAGGTCTAGATGTTGAGAAAATTACTTATATGCAAAAACCATGACGTCATCAGATCGTTGTTATGGTAACACCGATGTCAATCAAATCTACTTTTTTGGAAAATTTATTTCATCTGTAGTATATGTGTGAAGCAGCTTGCCTGACCGAGCTCAGACAGTGAAGTATCAGCCGTTCAAAGTTGGGACGTTGTGTCGCCAAAAAAACCAGTCGAGCTACCTTAGGTACCTTGCGAGCAGAGTCCCCTTTGATCTTCTTAGAAAAATCGAGATTTTCTAGGAAGAGCGAAGGGGACTCTGTTCGCAGGGTACCTAAAGGTGTCAGCTTATTTAACGTTTATACCAAATTTTTTTTGCAATAAAACAAAGCTGATTACGGTGACAGCTATTTTTTAAGGCTTATCAGCCCAAAAGGAATGATAACTTTCCACACCAACAAACCATTATAAAACTTGGTGGAAATGACGAGTTGTAAAACGAGACAAGCTATCTTCGAATGACATTTATTTTTCTTTACTTAGTTGCATTGTGAACTGTGCCTCGCCAGCGAGTACCTCATCTCGCATTTCCCTGAGGACTGACTGTGGCTACAATGATTGTCCTCACTCGTTTACTTATCAATGGAACATGTTCAGATATGATGAGAGCAACCCAAATCTCACTTGGATTCCTGAAACGAACTTTCCAAATTTCTTGGCTTCTGAAGTAACTTCAAAGAACCTGGTTATAAAGAAGCAAATGCTTGTACCCGGTACCTTGTATCGAATTACTGTAGATGTTCTTTCACCAAATGGAACCATGGGGTGGTCAGCATACCGTTTTGAGACATCTGCGGCCCCTTTTAATGGAACATGTTTCGGTGTGCATCTAGACAGAGAAGCAGTAGGGATGTGGTTTAACATTAGCTGTCATGGATGGAGAGACGAAATGATACCTCTTACCTATGAATTCTACCGTGAATTATACGATGGACAATTTGATTTACTCTCGTATGGAGTGCAGCCTTGGAGTGTTATTCACTTTGCACCTTTAGTCGGAAGAGATGGTCTTCGCTTTAAAGTTGCCATTGTAAACGTCCTTGGAAGTGCAAGTGAAGTATACCTGTTTATTAAGGTGGGCAGGGTGTTTTCAGCAAGAAATATATGAGTCTAACATTATTGTTATTTGATAACCTGTGGGAAAAAGTCAGGATTTTAGGATTTTAAGAAGAAAAATATGCAGGTGCAATTTTTCATTATTATTTTTATTGTCTTACGCTTGAGAGGATGTCTTTGTTTTTGGATTTAGATCTGTAACGGCATATATGGTATGGTTCTGTAATGCCTCAATGCTTGATTGTTCTGCCGTTTTCGATTTATAACTGACGTTCACGGTGTTTTACTTGGGGCATACAGCCGGAAAGTAATCGCCGAGTTTGCAACAACTCTTTTTAACGACTGAGTTTGTACCGCTTTTCCCACAAGACACTAGTAGTCACAGTGTGTTTATTTCTTCTTTCTTCACAGATTAACCAGTCATTATTGGCGCAACCTACAGAGCTGAATTTCACACAAATCGAGGAAGCTCTGGCTTTGATTGACACCCATTTGTCCCTGGCACAAATAAACCTGGCAATTCAAAAAGCAGACGCTCTCCTGTTGTCTCTGAAGAGCTCTGAACACTGGATCAATAAAGACCTACTTCATAGTGTAGGTTTTGCTTGACCCTTTCACTTCCAGAGTCAATTATGGAGACATGTAGTGTAGTTCTAACTTTTTAGTCTGTGGACGAAATCCTATTGTGTGACCATTCAAATGATATGAAACCTCTTTGGAAGTTCTTTTTCATGATACCATTTGTTTTTAAATATTTTACAAAACGAAATTTGGGATTTTTCTTGAATTTTGATATTTGGCACTCTTGAGAGTTACAGGGTTAAATGAAATAACTTAAGGTTACAGTGTACCTTCGGGGGTGTCTCCAGTATAACAGCTCTAGCGTCTTAAGATTACACTTAATATACCTAAACCATGATATCAAATTAAAGCTTATAGAGCTGGCTATCTAAATATGGAAACCATTTGGTAATAAAATGAATTGTCGAATTTTTTACGACGTCTAAACTCGAACGTCCGAATCAGCTTTAAAACGCTATAACTCAAAGCGATTATTGTATTTTGCTAATTTGATTTGTTCTCGGATTTCAGGACACGTAGCGCTAAAAAAATGTGCCGGCGATTTCCCATATTTAATTGCAGTGAAAAGTTAAAGAATATTTTCGAAAAAGGGAGAAAACAAATTGAAGTGATCGCACGGAAATGGCTCTTGACGAAAAAGTTTTCGGAAATAAGAAATTCGCCGACAGGTTTTTGTTGATTATATGTTAGCCTAGCTTGTGTCCAAATTTGAGGAAAATCGAACAAATTCCCTTTGAGTTGTAGCTCTTTAAAGTGTCCCCTACAAGCGAAAAATTAACTTTGAGAAAACAGCGCTTAGAAAAACATATCGCTTCGTAAACAAACTCCGCCCACAAAAGTTATACCGTCATTTCTCCGTCAATTTTCACTATTTTTCGATAATTTGTTTTTTGGATGAAAGTTCATTCTGTAAACCTTATTTTGACGCCAAAAAAATAATTTCAATAAATTTTCGATCTGAAGGTACACTGTAACCTTAATGACAGGACCGTTTTCGAGCACTGAACCTTGGACTTACAATTTCTTGAGACAGCATCCTTAGCTTCAGCAATTTAATAGTAGACCCGAGTTGAACTCCTCATCTGGTCTGCTTATACTACGGGTTGGGTCTCTGTGTCTTGTAACATAACCATTAACTCTGAAAAAAAAATCCCCTTAAACACGAGTCAATAAATGCATGGGTATAATTACAATTGAATTATGCCAACATACGACGTGAAAATTACGCTGTGATTTCAAAAAAGGCAGCGTAGTCGGGCGTCGGACTTGAAATCCGGAAGTCCCGGGTTCAAGTCCCACTTTAACCACTGGTTGGAGTTGGAGTCGGAATGTAAATCCGAATTTAACTCCTCGGCTACACTTGTAAATACGCCAACTGGGGTCAACTGGTTATAATTACAATTGAATTATGCCAACATACGACGTGAAAATTACGCTGTGATTTCAAAAAAGGTAGCGTGGTCGGGCGTCGGACTTGAAATCCGGAAGTTCCGGGTTCAAGTCCCACGGAAAACTGTTTTAGTTTACCCAATTCTAATCTAAACCTACAATAAAATGATAACAAAATAATATAATTACAATAATTACAAGCTGGGGCCACACGACACCTCTCAAAGCCTTATTCAGGAATTTAAACTGATATCCTATGTGTCCCTTATATCTTGCAGACTAAAGACTACGTTATATCCAGGATGTGCGAAATAAGAGTCAATAATCTAGAGCGGTTACTTCAGATTGCTGTTATTTTAAACAAAGCAACAGAGGGAGCTGCCAGTATCTTTTACAACACAACGGTATGAGCGATGCATTCTTTTAAACAGGAAACACTTATCAATTGAAACAGACCAATAGCCCAATTGGACGATAAGGTCATTTACCATATAGCTTCGCTAATGTTATCAAATTTATAACACCAGAACAGTCTTTCAAAGGATTCCTGCATGTCCCCCACATAATCACTCGAGTCTCTAATTATCACGCTCAAAAAGGTGCGTTCAAACAAATATGTCAGAAATTTAGATTACACCCCTTGACTCGATATTTCTCGTTTATAGGCCAAATATATGTTGATGGTACAGAAAATGACAAATGTATAACCCATATACTCATGTTTGTTAATAGTCAGATGAATGGATGGAATACGAAACACAAGTCGCTTAATGAAGATTTGTAATTCTCTTTCGTTGCAGCTTGCTCTGTCAGAGAAGTTATTCAATTTGACGTCACTGCTCGCATTAATGGCCGAACACAAGTCTGATACTCGCCTTGTAATAGATGGAGGAAGATCGTTACTACATTGTATTACTAACATCATGGAAAACACGTCTCGTAGACTGCTTGCTGCTAGCAACCCCACCGTTTACGATCAGGAAAACGAGGTTTATAAATGCCATCTTCACGTTCTAATTTCAGTCGTATTTTCAGTTGGGGACTTGCAGTTTTGCGATGTCCTATTATAAAATGGTGAAAGACAGCAGTGCTTTGATTGTAAGATCATCGTCATCGCCATCACCATCGCCATAGATATCGTTATGTTCATCGTTGTAATCATTATGTATGTTGTCGTCATTCTTATAATCATCATCAACTTCATCATCATCTTTATTATCATCAAATTCATCGTCATCATCATGCAACACGACCACACCAGCATCTCTTCTTCTTCTTCTTCTTCTTTTTCTTCTTCTTCCTCTTCTTCTCATTCCCATTACCATCACCATAGACATCGTCATCTCCATCGTTGTAATCAACATGTATGTTACCATCATTCTTATAATCATCATCGTCATCTTAATCATCATCGTCATGGAACACGGCCACACCAGCGTCGAATTCTCTATATTGAAGTTTTATATAAACAAAATGTGTTGTCACTCACGTCATCGTCATTTGCACCATTTTCGCCATTGCTGTCATCATAAGTATCATTTTAAGTATCGTGATGGTTTTAAAAAACCATCACGGTCCTTACTAATAACCACCATAACAATTGGCACCATCATCCGTATCCTCCTCAAGCATGTTAAGGCATGGCTCAGAGGCTAGTATGCATAAAATCTGAAAGCAAATCTAACTTTAAAGAGATTTACAAAAACAGCCTGAAAATTGGCAAAAGTAGAAACTTTGATGACTTTCAATTTAAATTGAAAATGTTTGCTTTTTAGAGGTGTCGTATACTTGCGTCACGTGAGCTGTTATCATTGTTTTCTTGCACAACAGGAAATGGGAAAATGGGCCTATGTGATGCCATGTGATGATTATAAATTGCCAAGTTGGTGTGATTCAATGGTTCTTCTTTATATGAATCTGCCCGGTATTGTTGACTACGATTTACCGTTAATGGGTCACATTACATGTTTAGTCTCTCAAAAAATAAATAATTGTCTATTCCAGGCACGGATAGTTAAGGTATACTAGCCGACAGGTGATTTTTAAAAATACTCTCGGTAACGTGTCGGCCGACAGTTGGTCAACAGTCGGCCAACAGATGAAAGGGAAATGTCCTTCACTCTTACCGGATAAATCAGTTCTGGCTTCCCTTTAAATGCAACCAGCAAAGTATAATAGCAGTGTTGAAATGTGATGCAATGTTTTCGCAGGTAATTGCGGTAAAGAAAATTTCTGATCTTTGCTACAACCTAACAGTTAGGATTACCAACACACTTCTTTCGTTAAAGCTGCCGGGAGAAGAATATACTGTGATAAAAAACGATCTTCAATCAACCGTTTTGGGCAAAGTGGAAGCGTATAACGTAAGCAATCTGACGATTGAGGATGGAGAGGCAGGCTTTAAACTTCCCTCTCTGAGCGCCGATGTGCTTAAAAGGATCATGGGTAACACCTCCGAGGTTGGAATAGAGGTAAGTCTCTTTTAATTTTTGTGATTGGCTAAAATTTCGCACCATTTTATCAACCAATCGAAACCAAAACTCAAACCAATTGTGACTTGCTTGCACGGGTTTTCCCGCACTTGTCGGCGCGACATGTCTTTGCTTCAAGTTCTGATTGGTCCATTGGACTGTCTGCGTCTGGTTTTGGTTTTGGTTTTGCGGCAATTAAGTGAAGACTGTTTTATTGCCTACTTAACAAATTTACACCGGTTTTCCGTGGTGTGGATTCTTATTTACCACGATTTACGTCATCACATGGTCAAAATGTTGTGGACTCACGAGGCGCAGCCGAATGAGTCAGCAACAAATTTTGACCATGTGATGACGTAAATCGTGGTAAATAAGAGTCCACACCACGGAAAACCGGTGTAAATTTGTTTTTTACAACAATATTTAGAAAAAAATACAAGGAAAAATTGAAGTCTTGTTACAAAACGTGACAGCAAAGAAAAAGCAAGCGTTGTCTATAACTTTCTCGCAATCTGATTGTTTTTTTTTTTTCAAGCGCGCGTGATGTTAGCGTCAGCACCGTTGTCTGGACTCTCATTTACCACTCACGTCGACCAATCAGATTGCGAGTTTAGAGGCAATTGTGGTAAAATTTTGTTGTGACTCAGCAGGTGTGTTACTCTCACATGCATTTCGTTATGTCCTTTTTTGTTAACTTTCAGATGATCATCTATAACTTCAACCCGTATTCACATCACAATAACAGCAACAGAGTCAAATCGCAAGTTGTCAGCCTCGCTCTTAAAGATGGTTATGGCAACGATTTGACGGTGTCTGGTCTACCGTTAGACATAAAAATTAACATTCCGTTATCACAAACTTTACCGGGTAATATCACACGCGCGGATTATTTCATTAATCCTGGAGACATGCAATATCATGTTTTTACCGCAGCGGAGGTTAATACTACCTATAAAGCTTCTATGGAGCTGGAGAAACCGGTTTTGGTCACTGCCTATATTAAATATGGCGAACAACCGACAAAACATTCATACGACAAGGTTATTAGCTTTACAAAAGGGGATGAATTCAAAAGCACGAAATGGGATTGCAATTCTACAGAGAGATGTTCTCGTAACATCTTAATCAGTTGCAGCTTTCCAGGAGAATATTTCATTGGTCTCACGTTCGACAGCGAAAACGACACAGTGCATTCAAGAAACAGACGATCTTTGTTGTTTGAGGAAGCTCCTCAGGAGAAGTGCGTTACTTTTAAAGATCCTCCACCTACTGTCCCCACCCAGGTGGAGTCTTCAGTCATTTTACCGCAGTATGACCCTGAAAGGTCCTTAAATTATAGTTTAAATGTGGAAGGTATTTGGTGTGCTTTCTGGTCTAATGATCAAGAACAGTGGGCAAATGAAGGTTGTAAGGTGAGGAAAAGTTAAATAATACTAGTTATAGATTCGGCCCGAGTTTTCTTGTTTCTATTTGTGTTACATTAGTGAATGCAAATTTATGCACGCAAAATTTAGTTTTACTGGTCTGATTGGTTGCCACGCAACTTTATGATCTCGCTTTTGATTTTAAGGTTACTGTGAACCTTCGAGGGTGTCTTCCGGAATCTTCCGGAATCTTCCGTACGCGCGCTATTTTTAACGATACCCCAGAACTATACATCACTTTAAAGCTAATAAATTGTATATTAAAAAAATAACAATTATTATTCCTTTTTCTCATTAAGATAAGTGTGCGCGAGCCTTCAACGCAAAACCGACGGTGTTTGCAAACTTAAAACTTCAAATGAAAATAAAAATTTTGGGCAGTTCGATTATTGATCATATCGAATCATTCAAACACAATCAAAACAAATTCATTTCGAATTTGTTCGAATTGCATCTCTTGACTCGTGACACAACTTTCGGTTGATGTTCGATGAAGTCTCATTGCCGAAGGTTCGTTTGAACTTCTATATGTTTGAAATATTTGAAAACATATACTTATAATCCCAGTTGTACAGTCAGCCTTGCTTTATTAGTTACTTCGTATATCTAAATATCCACAGGTCGACCAAGAATCCAACACTTCTTCCCTGAGATGCCTGTGCAATCACCTGACCTCGTTTGGTGGAGACGTTCTTGTTGCACCAAATTCCATTGATTTCAAAGCGGTTGAGAAAACCTTTGAAAACCTGGATCCGAACGATCTTCTGGTCCTGGTCACAGTGTGTTCTGTTTTCCTGATCTATTTTATCGTGGTGGTAATAGCACGGTGGACCGACAATAGGGATATTGCCAAGGTTTGTAACCCAAAACAAAATAGCTCAACCCCATCCCAACCCTTATATCAGTAGAAATAGGAGAGGTTTTCAATAGCTAGCGGTAATTGTCACATACAAAATTCTCCATCTCGGGCTTTATGGTGGTCTTAAGTGTCAAGTTAAAGTTTAACCATCAAGCGAGAAAACCACAGCCCAGTAGACCAACAGAAGATAGCAAGAGAAGACACAAGGGACAAAATGGCCAAACATTTCGCTTCTCTCGTCAAAGAAAGAACTTTTTAAGCCCTTTAACATTAACACGGATAACACAAAATAAACGAAAAAGAATAAAATTATTCTATAGTACATTCATTCTAAGTTCAAAGTTCGCAGAGTATGAAAAGAGTTTAAGCTAAAAATAAGCTCATGCTAGTCCAAATGTTGGAGTGTGGCCTGGAGTGCTGTACATGCTCTAGTCAATTAGGACTGCGAACACCAGAAAAAAAAATCAACCGTTAAGTGTTTTTTTCTTGAATCTTTTCAGAACAGTCATCTGATTCCTCTGCCAGAACATCAAGGTGGCGAATATAAATACGAGGTATCCATAACAACGGGGGGATGGAGAAACTCAGGGACAACCGCTAATGTATCCATGATCATCCACGGGAGCGAAAATACTAGTGACGTCATTAAATTATCACGTGACCACTCGAAAGGTAGGAAATTGTTCGCCCGGGGAAACACTGACAATTTCTTAATCCATCTCGAAATGCCTCTGGGTTCGGTGATCGGAGTACAAATTGGCCATGATACTTTTGGAGACGACTCGTCCTGGTTTCTTGATGAGATTTCAGTCGTCGAGAACCAATCAGGAGATCAGTGGATTTTTAATTGTCACCGTTGGCTAGCTTTGGAAAGAGATGATGGAAATACCACCAGAGTATTCTATACAGAAGATAATAAAGGTAGCGAAGAATTCAAAAGATCGTTCCGTGCATTGCGAAAGAATGGTTTCGCAGACGATCATTTGTGGCTCTCGGTAATAAGTAAACAGCCCAGGAACACTTTCACGCGGGTTCAACGAGCCTCGTGTTGCTTGTGTTTTCTTCTGTTGTCGATGATAACGTCTGCCATGTTTTATGGAACGGAAAGTCCTAAACAACAGAAAATAAAGATTGGTCCATTCACCTTCTCTTTCAGCCAGCTTATGATTGCTGTAGAAACTGCAGTAATTGTTCTTCCTGTGAGTCTTTTAATCGTCTTCCTTTTTCGACGAAGTGAGCCTACATTAGCCAGTCAAGGATGGCGGTACTATCGCACAGAAGGTCAAACGAAAACACAGTATTTACTTCCTCATTTTTGCATTTACATTGCTTGGTTTCTCTGTGTTAGTACTTCTATCGCCTCAGCAGTGTTCACCGTGCTTTATTCACTTGCGTGGGGAAGTGCGAAATCGGCTCGATGGTTAACTTCCGTCCTTCTCTCAATAACTGGAGATGTTGTCGTCTCTCAGCCCATCAAAATAATCTTGGTCTCCGTTGTTTTAGCCTTACGATGTGGCTGTTATAAGAAGACCAAAGAAGAGGATAAATCGGAAGAAAAAGACAATCTGGAGGTGTTACAACATGATCTGTCACCTGTAGACGTCGAACAAGCTAGAAAGTATAAGATCAACGAAAGAAAAATGTACAGATACATGAAGGAACTCGTCTTCACCCTGTTATTTTTCTTTCTTTTACTGATTGTCTGCTACGGTGACAAAAACGAGCACAGATATAACTTGAATGAAGCCACCGACAACGATTTCCAGTTTTTTGACGATAAGGTGAGTTCAAACCTTCTTCGGTATTAATCAGCATTTGACGTAGTTTGTCTGGTAGATTTCACAGCAATTAAGATTAGATTAAAAGTTTAATAGACCGATAATAAAAAAAATGTGGATAGAGTTTAATAAAGTTGTGGTATTCATTGATTTTAATCCCGTCAAGACCAATTCTCAAGTATCGTTTATCGTAAAACGCATCAAGACGACGTGTAATATGTTTAGTCTTTTTACTTTTCTGTTGTTTTGTAGAGATGTCGTGTCTCTCCTTTCGATTTTTCCTCTTGATGTAAGAAAAAAAAAACCACAAAGGAGAAAATAAACAAAATACAAAAACATCTAGACGACGTCATTGTAACACAGAGCTTCTCAGAATGACGTTCTTACGAGCAGATTTGGAGCGCCGTGATAAGGTTTTAAGCCAGTAATGTCTATCGTAGACGTACGCTGTTTAATAACTGAGCAGCTCATGGAATGGAAATGGAAATGTCCAGTAAACCAAACAAGTTTGTGAAACGTTTTGAAATCACGACCATTATGTTTCGTTTTCAGATTAAAAATGGGACTCGTGTCTCTCCTTTCGGTTTTTCCTCGTGATGTGAAAAAAAACAAAAACCATAAAAGAAAACATAAACAAAATACAAAAAACATCTAGACGACGTCATTGTAACACAGAGCTTCTCAAAATGACGTTCTTACGAGCAGATTTGGAGCGCCGTGAAAAGGTTTTAAGCCAGTGATTTCTATCGCAGACGTAGCTGTTTAATAACTGAGCAGCTCATGTCAGCAGGAAAATGTCCAGTAAACCAAACAACTTGTGAAATGTTTGAAATCACGACCTTCCATAGATTTTTGCCATGCCATTATCTTTCGTTTTCAGATTAAAAATGTGACTCATTTCTGGCGATGGATGAAGAACACGTTTGTATCGGAGATCTTCACAGGTGATTGGTACAATGAACAAGAGGAGGAAGTGACAGAATACGTTGGAAACAAGCGGTCTATTTTGGTGGGAATGCCTCGTCTGAGACAACTCAGAATAACAAAAAGTAAGAATATCCTTCCGTTTTAAAGAATATATTCATTTTAAAAAGCGTTCCTGTTAAATAGCTAGTTTCTTGTGAGCTTTTGCAACCTCCAGAGCTTTTTAGCAACTACATGTACATTTTGATAGCTCTTCTTATTCCGAAACAGATTAAGTTACGCGATAGCAATAAAATGGGTAACGCTTCAAATAAGCTAAACGGTCGGGAATACGCGAAGCGTTATAGGAATTGTAGCATTTGGGTAGAACTTTCACTCGATCACTCGATCACTCGATCACTCGATCACTCGATCACTCGATCACTCGATCGCACGATCACTCGAACACTCGATCGGCTGTAAACATTGAGGTCGCGATGCAATGGTCTGCCCACAGGGGACCCAAACGCTGTATTAGCTGTAACATAATCATTTAATAAAATATTGTTATTCACCTGTGTTCCTGTGTCTTTTTGAGTTGTTTTCGGGAAGCGATTTGAATCAGAGCGAAGACGGTTGTCCTTGCACGTTTCAAATATTATCTTGTCTGCCGCTTTGTAAATCCGACGCACCTATTACGTCTCAAGTTTCCATTATTATTAACTATTAACTCTCCTCGGGCGAAGAGTAAGAAGAAAAGAGAGCATTGTTCTCTTCTCTCTTCTCGTGGCCGTTAAATTGAAACCCGAGATTCTCCACCGAGGAGAGTTAATAGTTAATGGTAATGGATCTTGAGTTAATAATAATGGAAACTTGAGACGTAATAGGCGCGTCGTATTTACGAAGTGGCAGACAAGATAATATTTTAAACGTGCAAGGTCAACCGTCTTCGCTCTGATTCAAATCGCTTTCAAAACGGCTCAAAAAGACAAAGGAAAACAGGTAAATAAAAATATTTTATTAAATGATTATGTTATAGCTATTGTTATAGCTAATAAAGCGTTTGGGTCCCCTGTGGTCTGCCTTAGCCATTGGGACGACATTGGAGGGAGGGGAGGGTGGGGAGTCAGCCGCAGGTGGTGGGGGGTCGGTGTAGCAAGCGGCTTAGGAGAGGGGAGAGTCCAAAAGTGTGCAGAATCTTTTATTTAGAACGTTTCGTATGCACGAGTTGGATTTGATTTATACATCTCAAACATTAATAATTCAAGACCAGAACACAAAGGAAATCACTACCGTGAAGGACGTTTTGAAATCGTTTATTAATTTGCATAGATTTGGGCGATTTTATTCCTTCGTTTATTCCGTATTTAACGATCAGTTTTAAGAAGCTATATCAAACACTCGAAACAGTGTTTCATCAGATTTCCAAACACCTTGAAATGGATTTTAAAAAAAACTCGGCTGCGCCTCGTTTTTCCAACCCACTACTCGGTGTTTGGAAATCTGATGAAACAATTTTCCTCGTGTTTGATATATTACTTGATGAACTACGAGACACAACCACAGGAACTTACGTTTTTTCACGCAAGTTGACTTCTAGACGAACGGTATAATAAGGGATCGACGACTCCAATTAATTTTCTTTTCTTTAAATAGATTCTTGTGAAGTAAATGAACTTTTCAAAGATGCGATCACCACTTGTTATGATTTCTATTCCAAGAGGGATGAAGATAAAACCAGTTGGATTGCTTGGGATTGGCTTCGCAATTCCTCTTCGTCAGTATTATGTCCAGAAAATTGGGAATACAGTGCCGATAAACAAACCTACGGCTTTGACACCTGGGGTCGCTTCGCTGTTTACAGCGGCGGTGGATACGTAGCGAATTTGGGTTACAACGAACGTACAGCCAGAAGGATTATTGATGATTTGGAGAAAAACAATTGGATCGATCGCCAGACCAGGGCTGTAATAGTCGAATTTGCATTGTATAATCCATCGAGTAATCTCCTTGCGGTGATGTCGTACTACTACGAAGTTCTTCCATCGGGATTTGCTGGTACTTTCAAGAGCTATGGACTTTTACCCCTCAGCGCTACAGATCCTCAAGCTCATGACACTTACTTGCTCTTTGCATTTTTGTTTGCGCTACTGCTTGTTTGTTACTTGGTAATCGAATGCATCAAGATCTGCCGTCAAAAGTGCTCGTATTTTAAATCAGTTTGGAACTGGTTGGAAATTCTTCAGATATTGAGTGCTTCTTTGTCATTGTTCCTGCAATGGATCCGGTCGAAAGAAGCGTCTAAAACATTTGAAAAGCTCAAGATGAATCCTTTTGTGCCGATCAGTTTTCACCAAGTCCAATTCCTGTTTGATGCTGAAAACATCGTGATCTGCATAACGTCTGTTGTTGCTACCTTGCGTCTTCTCAAATGCTTTTATTTCAATCCTCAAGTTGTCATTTTCTCATTAACCATTCGCAGATCGTTTGCATCAATAGCATCATTCTTCGTGGTTTTTTTAATATCTTCTATGGCTCACGCCCATTTAGGGGTAATCGCATTCGGAAACAGTGTCCACATTTTTTCTTCAGTACACGAGGCTATTGTCTCGCAATTTTTGTGGCTTCTTGGGAGCAATATTCCAATGCACGAGCTCAACGATGCAAGTCCTGTTGTGGGCCGTCTTTTCTTTTTCACTTTCATTTCCACTACAACCTTTATACTAGGAAATATGTTCATGTCCATTATCAACGATAACTATGCCAGTTCGTGCGCCAGCAAGGAGGGAGAAGACATTGAACTTGCGGAGTTTATTATCAATAGGATTGTGCAAACCTTGTTTGGGCAAAAAGCCAAAGATACGGCTGCATGGAGAGGAAACTTGAACCACGAACTCTTTGAACCTAAGGCTATTTCAGGTGACGTTTGTGCGAGAGAAGAACCTGATGGATCGTCATCACCCGAAGGGTCACCTGAAATGTGCCGCAGCCGCAAGAGTCAAACAAGCACCAAAGTTTCTTTCATACTAACTGATAGTGTAGACTTGGAAGGAAAGCCCTTGTTTTGGGAAACTTACGGACCAGACAGCTTACCCGCCTACAGAAGAAGTATAAACTCCAACAATCAGATAAGTGTTCTCTGGAAAGCATCGAGTGATGACGATGATTATGATAATGATGCTGATGATGACAGCGATGATCATGAAAATGATGACAGCAGTGATGACGATGACGATAGTAGTGATGATGATGAGGATAGTAGTGATGACGATGACGATAGCAGTGATGACAATGATCAGGAAGGCCTTAATGAAAACCTAAAGAAATTTTGGAAGTTATTTTTTGAATTTCTTTTACACGACAAATGTGATAATAGTGGTGATTTTTAAACGAGCGGATGACTGTAAGTTTTCTTGTGTTTTGACAAATGCAAACTTGTTTACAGCGCATTGCACTTTTGAATTGCGTACATTGGGCATATTAAAGTAAGCTGAGAATGGAAGCCTCTTTCCTCCCAGGGATGAGGCGGGGTGGCTATATAGGTATCTATGTGGCCCCTGAGGGTATAGTTTGCCCTCTAGTCTGAAATTGGTTCAGGGTTTAAGTGGCTGTCCGCCTAAGATCCTCATAGCCAAAATTGGTCATGAAACAGATTTTCTTCAATTCTTGCATGTGAATTACACTTTGTCTAGTAACTATAAAAATACATTTCGTTTGGTCTCAAAATGTTTTCTTCAGCAATTTACAGGGGGGTCCCCTGGGGGACCAAATTTGAGATTTTTTTAGTATGAAAAATGAAAAATTTCACTAACTTTGGCAACTTCTCACAACACTTAAAATTTGATGCAGAGCTAAATTCTACTGTTGTTTGACAGGTACAAGTCCAGTTATTATTACAACGTTATAAAAGTTTCCATATCGTTGTTCCAAGTGGTTAAACATTAAACTTCTATCAACCAACTTTCACAGCTTGTAATAAAACAGGAAAAATGGGTTCACAAAAATTCCTCTAAACCAAAAGTGGATCGTCGTACAGCAATTTCCTTGCGGCCATAGAACAATAAAGACTTAATCTTAAATATTATGAAAAAAAATTGTGCGGCCAGTTGGTTTTAAGACTACGAGGACTCTTTGAAATAACGGTATTTACAAATTATGCAAATTAGGAACCTCAACCTTAGCGTGCAAATACAGTGCAAATGTGAACCGAACAATGTTGTTTTCCATCAGAGAAACACAAAAATAATTTCAAACTACAGCAAAATACAAAAATATACTACTATACATCAGTATACAGCAGTATTGAAATTGATGATAGCCTTCAAAGTGCCCATTAACTGTCCTCGATGCACACAAAATCCTGCAAAATACTGCTTCGTTCAATGACTGCTAATTTTGCTCGAGAAGTAAGTTTACAAAAGAGTCTTCATCTGTAATTATTAATCTGACTATAACGCATAAAAAAACACGACATAATGCGTATATTGTTAATTCAGAGCTTACTGCCTTGAACTGATACAGACTGATATCAGTGACTGCCATCTTGGTGTATGTGTTGTAGTTAATTTTTTATTTCAGGTAATTTTTGTTTTTCCTTTGTTTCAAATTCATTAGCATATATTACCATACCCAAAAACAATGGAAAAACAAAAATTAACTGAGATAAAAAATTAACTACAACATATGCTTTCATTTGTACTTGCGGCCTTTTCCACACTCAGTCGCTCGTCATTCATTTAAATTTCATCCATGCTTATCACTGAGAGTGCATTGAGGAAGCCTGGAAGCGTCAATCTGCTTGAGTATGGGTAAATACTTGAATCAAAACACTGATTTCCTTCACGCTTTCGCCATGGTAGCTCGCCATGATACACGTGTCAGGATGGTATCCGCTGACCAGACAAACATGAACCATACCATATGCACGGCTGTAATTACAAATGACGCGTGTTTGTTTTTATGCTGACAACACTCGCGTGGCAAGTCTGGTTTAACTATACTAATACATTTTTTGTTCTTTGTTTGTCTGTTTGTTTTCATAAAACGAAATAGTAGTTTCTGCGTTTCTTGCGTATGACTATCCGGGTTATGAGGAGTTGCCACACCAAATAATTTTGAGAGTGATGTTGATTTCATCGATATTGACATATCAGTGTTGAACTGAACATGTGATATATTATATTATCATTTTAAATGAAATAGCTGTAGCATTTTAAGAAGCTTTATTCCACTGAGGAATCTTATATAAATGAGGGTATAAAACTATGTCAGTTTAGCTCTCGAATTGGATGTTTTTGATTTGGCCCAGCAAAGATTGCGTGACGTGATTCAGGGGCGTTAAAGCGTTCTTCTTTTACCTCTGTTTTGTAATCACCGTGATATAATTATCATAAAGTAGTATTCTGTCTATAATTTTTTCTTTACTGTATTTCTTTTAAGACCCTCTTTGGGTTCGTCTGTCTACATACAGTCAACTCCCGCCTTGCGAACACCTCGCTAATGGCTATTACGGACACCCAGATAGTACGGATAGCAGCTAAATCCCCAACAAAAGTTTCAAATACGGACTGAAACAAACTCCCGCTATTGCGGAATTTCGCTATTATGAACACTTTATTCGGCCCCAACGTTAGAATGTTATTGTTTGACACTCGTTATAACTGACATCGAGCGGTACCTTTTAACAATTACACATAATTGAAATCTTAGGATTTGAAATTGATGGCCGCGGACAAAAGAAGCGTAAATCCAACCAAAAAGACAAAGGCGATGACACACAAAAAAAAAACATTTCAACTATTAAAAGGTGCCGCTCGATATCAGTTATAACGAGAGTAAAACAACATTGTGACGTTGGGGCCGTATAAAATGTCCGTTATAGCGAGATTTCGCAATAGGGGGAGTTCGTTTCAGTCAGATATCTGTAACTTTTGCCGGGGATTTAGGTGCTGTCCGTACTAGCTGGGTGTCCGTAATAGCCATTAGCGAGGTGTTCGCAAGGCGGGAGTTGACTGTATGTAGACAGACGAACCCAAAGAGGGTCTTAAAAGAAATACAGTAAAGAAAAAATTATAGACAGAATACTACTTTATGATAATTATATCACGGTGATTACAAAACAGAGGTAAAAGAAGAACGCTTTAACGCCCCTGAATCACGTCACGCAATCTTTGCTGGGCCAAATCAAAAACATCCAATTCGAGAGCTAAACTGACATAGTTTTATACCCTCACTTATATAAGATTCCTCAGTGGAATAAAGCTTCTTTAAATGCTACAGCTATTTCATTTAAAATGATAATATAATATATCACATGTTCAGTTCAACACTGATATGTCAATATCGATGAAATCAACATCACTCTCAAAATTATTTGGTGTAGCAACTCCTCATAACCCGGATAGTCATACGCAAGAAACGCAGAAACTACTATTTCGTTTTATGAAAACAAACAGACAAACAAAGAACAAAAAATGTATTAGTATAGTTAAACCAGACTTGCCACGCGAGTGTTGTCGGCATAAAAACAAACACGCGTCATTTGTAATTACAGCCGTGCATATGGTATGGTTCATGTTTGTCTGGTCAGCGGATACCATCCTGACACATGTATCATGGCGAGCTGCCATGGCGAAAGCGTGAAGGAAATCAGTGTTTTGATTCAAGTATTTACCCATACTCAAGCAGATTGACGCTTCCAGGCTTCCTCAATGCACTCTCAGTGATAAGCATGGATGAAATTTAAATGAATGACGAGCGACTGAGTGTGGAAAAGGCCGCAAGTACAAATAAAACCAAACACCAAGATGGCAGTCACTGATATCAGTCTGTATCAGTTCAAGGCAGTAAGCTCTGAATTAACAATATACGCTTTATGTCGTGTTTTTGATGCTTTATTGTCAGATTAATAATTACAGATGAAGACTCTTTTGTAAACTTACTTCTCGAGCAAAATTAGCGGTCGTTGAACGAAGCAGTATTTTGCAGGATTTTGTGTGCATCGACGACAGTTAATGGGCACTTTGAAGGCTATCAACAATTTCAATACTGCTGTATACTCACGTATACTAGTATAATTTTGTATTCTGCTGTAGTTTGAAACTATTTTTGTGTTTCTCTGATGGAAAACAACATTGTTCGGTTCACATTTGCACTGTATTTGCACGCTAAGGTTGAGGTTCCTAATTTGCATAATTCGTAAATACCGTTATTTCAAAGAGTCCTCGTGGTCTTAAAACCAACTGGCCGCACAATTTTTTTTCATGATATTTAAGATTATGTCTTTATTGTTCTATGGCTGCAAGGAAATTGCTGTACGACGATCCACTTTTGGTTTAGAGGAATTTTTGTGAACCCATTTTTCCTGTTTTATTACAAGCTGTGAAAGTGGGTTGATAGAAGTTTAATGTTTAACCACTTGGAACAACGATATGGAAACTTTTATAACGTTGTAATAATAACTGGACTTGTACCTGTCAAACAACAGTAGAATTTAGCTCTGCGTCACATTTTAAGTGTTGTGAGAAGTTGCCAAAGTTAGGGAAATTTTTCATTTTTCAGACTAAAAAAATATCAAATTTGGTCCCCCAGGGGACCCCCTGAAGAAAACATTGCTGAAGAAAACATTTTGAGACCAAACGAAATGTATTTTTATAGTTACTAGACAAAGTGTAATTCACATACAAGAATTGAAGAAAATCTGTTTCATGACCAATTTTGGTTATGAGGATCTTAGGCGGACAGCCACTTAAGAAGCGGGCGCCGTAAAATGCTGTAATTCATAAAAAGAATTCTTTTCTTGCGTATCGTCTGATTTAATTCTTTTTTTATAACAAAATCTCCGGCAAAACATGCGAACGCTCCGTTTGTTAATTTTCTTCAAAATCCCGCCAAGCCAACTGAATGCAACGAGAACGACGCGCTCAACCAATCACGAGTGAGAAATTTTGATGCACGACCAATCAGGAGCGAGTAATTTTGCCCTCAGTTAAAAAAAATGCCCTCTTAGTCAGCCAATCAGCATTCAGTAATTTTGCCCTCTATATCATAACAAACATTATACGAGTGTTTTACCGGCTAGGACGAGAAGAAGTGTCCTCTTAATAGATAGGTGTCCCTTTAAAAGAGATGATAATTAGATTACAAATATTATATGAGCGTTTTGCTGGCCGGGACCAAGAGAAGTGTCCTCTTAATGGAGGTGTCCCGATGTAGAGGTTTCACTGCATGTCTATATGAATGAAGGGGTTGAAGGCAATTGACCATGTACTTTTCTTGGTACTTCTACTTATGCTGTATAAAGGAGCAGTTCAAATTGTTTAGTTTTTGCGGTTAAGTTTTTTGCGGTTTGACCATGCAAATGAAAGCTATTTAGCAGTACCTTCCTGTGGTGTCACTGGTTTGATTTTAATTATTTTTGGGGGAAAATGTAAAATAATTTAAGCTTTTTCGATTGTCGTCCTGGCACCGTGTCTTGAACGGAAGAGGTCAAATCAATTTCCCTTACTCACAATTACTATTTACAAGTACATATTCATATTCCAATTAAAAGCTGTATTTGGTGATTTGCTGTGTTAAATTATTTCGTGCGTCATTACCATCTACTTTTTCCGTTGTTGTTACAAGTTTTCGTATCTCCTCGCTTGTATTGAAAAGGTTTTTTCAGTACATTTCAGCACTGAATAAAATGACGTCTGTCTTGATGGTTGTGACAGGAGCAGAAACAATGTCACGTGCCCCTTCCTTTGTTTTCGTTACCCTCAGAAGGAACAGTATCCTGGCTGATATATCATGTTGTCATGGTTATGGCCAGGAGCTTGCTTTGAGCTTGTTTTATTACCTTGAAACGGGAAGAAAATCACCAAAAGTGATGAACGCGAAGAAATGTGAACTAAAGAAACAAATAACGGTAACAAAAGTCAAATTTCCACAAAATGTTTATTTCTTGGCCTCCCGTCACGAAATCAAATTTGATGAACTGTTATCCACTTCCATCCTTGTAATCCTGTATTTTATATCTTCCTGAATATTAACAACGCAATAGAAATGCAGACAACACGTTTTGTTATAAACGGCCTATAAATCATGATCAAGTCATGATTGAGTATTTATTAACAGTCCGGGAGTATGCCAGTTTTAGCAGAAGCGAAAACAATGGTCTACGTCACCAACCATAATATGATCACCATGGCGATGGTCTTTTTCAAAACACTCAAAATGGCGGACAAGTGAGAGGAATCGAAGAGTATAGACAAAAAATGCTCGTTTAATCGTGCCTTTTATCTTGTCTTCTCGATGTCTGTGAATTGGGAAACACATCGAGGGTAGAGAAAAGCCATTCTTGCGCTAGAACTCTTACTTTGTCGTGCACTTAGTGCTAATGGCACTACGTACGTAGTCTCTACTTCGGAAAATATAGTTAAGCACGCTAACAAGTGCGCCTGTTTATTTCATTTAATTTTCATATTGATAGAAAAAAGAATGCTTTGGAAACAAATAAGAAAGTGAGCTGCTCTGTATTTTTTTTCTGATGTTTGCAGAGAGTAATTTTTTGAGTAATTTGTCGCGAGTACGCGGTTTTATCACTTACACACATGTAGTTTTATATGGTGAGGTTAAACATTTTTGTTTTGTTTTTTTCGTTGATTCCGTTTCGGCACAAGCTTTCATTTATTTGTAAAATCTCTGGTTTTTCGAATTTGTCTTTCTGTTTGTTTGTTTTTTTCTAACGGAGTTCTGTCCTGGTGTACGAGTTCACATGGTTCACAAGGGATTTCACATTACAGCGGTAAAAACCCCGGTATAACCTACATTTTTTAAGTCTGGCAAAACAGGTTCTTGTATTTTAGGGTAGTTATTGGCAATTTAGACTTAGCAGGTTCTTAATTTCTGTGAAGGAGATATACAGTAGTTGTAGATTACCAGAAAAATAAATAAACTTGGGTTTGTTCCGCATATATACAGTATTTATTCGTGACAACTGTGTTATGATAAATAGGCCTAACAAAACTGATGACAGAATCTATATGTATGCTTATCTGTACAACAAGAGTTGAAAAATAAATAAAATAAAACACTTTCTTGTAATATAATTTTGCAATCTTAAAAGTCAAACTCCTTGGTTAAAATGTTTATCATAACTGTAACCCACATATAAGAAGGTTCCTCCTTGATCTATTTTGGTAAAACAGGTTCTTATACTTTTGGGTACTAACATGGATTTCTGTCAGCAAGTTCTTAAACCACAAGCTTTTACACGCGGATTTTCACTGTATATTCCCTTTGTATTGTGTCTGTGTTTAATTTTTTGTCTTTGTGTACCGGTACACCAGGACAGAAACTGATAGATTAATCTAAAGCCCCATTCACACCAATGGTTAAACATGTTTAAATGTTGTTTAGTTTAACCCATTCACACCTGAGGATTTTTACGTTTTTGAGTGATTTTCTGCATACACACGCCCCATAGGATTTCGTGACTTCATATTTGGAGTTACCATTGAAAGTGCTGCTGTTCTAAAACACTGAAGGCTCGAGTTTACTGGAAACGTCATTGTGACGATCTCATTTTGCTTGGTTGATTTGCAATAAAGGGTCCAATATGAATTATCTACGATTTTTGGTAAGTTCACAGCCATTTTTCATCTTTAGTAGCTGCCTGGTGAGCATCATTAAGCTTGGAGGTAGTTCTGAGTCCACTTCTCAATGAAGCGAGTTAGGTGTTGTACTTCGTTTACGAATTTGGCTCGTTGCTCGTTGAACTGGAAAAATGGCCGCCTGGAAGCGAAGTGGCTTTGGGACTCGACTCTGGATGAATTTCTCGACCTACCGCGGCATATTTTGGAAGTTGCGACCACAGGAGAATACAACAAGCGCGAAATTTCGGCGGTGGGTCGGAGTGGCTGTGGACTTAGTATAAATATGAAATGTGTGGGGAAAGAATGGAACGCTGTCAAAATTTTTGGCTTTTTTCCAGCATGCAGTGCGGTGGTGATGTTGAAAATCGAGGCAAGGTGAGTATGCACTAGTATAAGAAGCTGTAGCTAGGCCCGAGCAACGAATAAGAGCAAAAAAATTCACTGCTAAGCTAGGACTAGGACTGAATTTTGCTGTAAATGTTGACTTTTGGGTTTGCCACGATGATTTGAATAAAAAAAACTAAAGGCAAAAACGTGATTTGTTGTTTTTCTATGACGTTAAAAACGGTAAATTTTGTTATTGTCCAAATTCAAACGCTGATATTCTGCAAAAATCGCTGACTTTTTTGTGTTTATTGGGTATCTCAATTTGAAAGACTTTCTAGTCAATGCTGACAACTGCTAGTTAAGGCAATGTTCGCACGATTGAGAAAGTTACAATTTTTTAAAGCAGTGGAGTCTTGTACGGGCGGTTACGGGCGGTTCAGGTGTCAATGGGTTAACTATGTTTTTAGCCACCATCTCAAACGCTTTTAAATGTACGACTCAAACTACCTGGAATGATAATAAAAGTCATTAAGTTGCCTTTAGTAAAGATTTCACTCCAAATATTTCAGGAATTTAGGATGTATGTTTCTAAACCTGTTTTAAACTAAACAACATTTAACCATGTTTAAGCGTTGATGTGAATGAGGTATAAGACCTTATATTTTTTATCCCACCTCAAACCCTTTTGCTTCCAACAATTCCACTGTCTGGAGTTCAGTGATTATTTGCATGCAACAACAACAACAATTTTTTTATACATGGAGTAGTGAACTGGCAAAAGTTCTAGCATTCTAAGAACAGCTAATATACCGTAATTAAAAAATTCAATAGATTCATTAAAATAAGGTGTATATCCTGGAAAACTAAGAAAGCGAGTTACATTTTTCAAACTCGAACTCGAACTAATACTAATATATATAGATAGGCAGAGCCTAACAGCGTAGCAATATGAACAACCTTAAAAACTTAAACTAAAGTGAAAGGTCGGAAGCACAAGAATTAAGATTGACGACCGGGCTATTTTTCAATTTTAGCAATTGTCAAAAAAACAGTATTACCCGACCGTCTGCACAGTACATTTAGACCGTACAAAAGTTCACAAAAACAACTTTTCTCTGTCTAGAATAACAGGTACGACTAACTTCCGAATAAAATACAGTTTTTGTTTGTCAAAAATTGCCCGAGAAACTGATTTGGAAATCAAAATTGCAAAAATACACAAACATATTTGCATAAGGCGACGCGAGTGAAGACAGAAAATCTAAGTCTAGTTTTGTTTACATAAAATCGCTTTTCAATCTATGTAATGAATGAACAAGCACATAAAAATGGACAACACAATCTTCTTTCGAAAAATTTTATTCAAATCTTCATTAGTTTATGTTTAAAAGTAAAACACGTTGCATTTATAGCGCATCAAGGCAGAGCTGTCCTCGATGAAATTCAAGATAACAACACGACTTAGGGACGGACCATTATTTTTCTGGAGGGGGGGTATGAGAAATTTTCCTCTGCAAACATTTTTTTTTTATCCATGCGCCTCTGCAATTATTTTTTTTAAAAACAAACCTTCCTGCAAACAATTTTTTTCATTGTGATCTTGTAAGGTTCCAAAAAAAATATTAAGGTACTTTTTCCAAGTCACTAACAGTGCTATATACTGGTCTTGTAACGCTTTCGAGTGGCATATCACGAGAAAGTGTTGCATAACTATTTTATACCATGCCGTAGAAAATACAGTAGGAAGCACCATCAATGCGACATACGTGCAGCGCACGATGGGAAGGTTGGGTGTAATACGGTCGAACAACGGCTTTCCTGTATTCTGATTGGTTGTATTTTCTATGGCATGGTATAAATGCATTTAAATTGCCTATTTTTCTAAATAGTTTCTGTAAATAAATTTATGCAGTAGTCACTTATATTTGTTGTGGTTTCTTTATACATCACTTACCATTCTATTTTAGATAGAAGTACGCAGTACTACTGTGGAGATGTATATATTTTGAGGCTCGGGAATAGTGGTAGTGAGCGAAAAGTCGTTTGTTCAATCCTGGTCTCTAGCGTCGTGTTGGTTCCTTTGATAAATTGAGCAACTTCACTCCACATTGTATAAATGGGTTGTGTCCTTAATAGACAAGAAACTTTACTCCATATTGTCTCTCTCCACCCAGGTGTATACATGGGTTGTGTCCTTAGACAAGAAACTTCACTCCACATTGTCTTTCTCCACCAAGGTGTATAAATGGGTTGTGTCCTTAGACAAGATACTTTATTCCATATTGTCTCTCTCCACCCAGGTGTATAAATGGGTTTTGTCCTTTATAGACAGGAAACTTTACTCCACATTGTCTCTCTTCACTCAGGTGTATAAATGGGTACCAGTTACCGTTAGGTAAACTTCACAGAAATACTGGGGGTAACCCTGTGATAGACTAGCATGCATCTATAGTCATTTCATGCTACAGAAACCATAGCAAAGCGCGGACACCGATTAGCCACCTGGTTAGTTCATTTTTCTTGGGCATGGGCTTTTAATACCTTCACAGTACTGCTACAAAGCTACTGACGCACATAGAGGGCATATGACAGGCAATATGCCAAGGGAGTTGCAGGCTTTTTCCCACAATACTTGAGGCCAGACCCTCGTTGACGATGCTCCCATAGCCCATCGTACTCATACCACCCGGCCTGTGGTACCAATGGTGATGGTAGGCACATTGCTGATTTGAAATGATTGCCATTGCCATACGTTACTCCAAACAACTTGTACGTAGTCAATGTCCCATTAGCTTTCAAAATCATGTCGTCAGGAAGATGACCGACCTCCAACACTCGCCCATTCCTTGACAGAATGTCAACGTTACATGGTAAAACAAGCGGCATTCCTTGAATGAAGAACCGGTTGGACTCTGTTCTTGAGCCCTGGCACAGTGAGCTACTGCGCTTCTTTTTCCGAAGGCAAGGAGAAGGGGTTGTCTTGTGGAGCCAATTGCAGACAGACATCTTAAAGCTATTTTCAGGTGTGTTCGCTTTGGCATCACTAAGGATTATTTCAGAAGACTTTGATGAAATTGAAGGCTTTGGGCAAGTGCTCTCACTGCAAACGGTGTTGTAGGTTGTGGCAAGTACATTAGCCATTGCTGAAATGAAAAAGTCGTATTCACTCCCAAATATGTCAATGACAGGCTGTGTAAGGTCAACTTTATGCGGGAACATCTCCAACCAATGCATTTTACCAAGCACAAATTCCCCAGCCTGAAAATATCTGTGTACACCCATAATACGCTGGTAAAACAAATCCTTCTCAGCCTGCACTATCGCGGGATAAAGGGTGCAAATGAAGTGAAACATTGTAAGCCAATTGTCTATTGGGCATGTGTTTTGCAGTCTTACAACGTTTCCGTTGTACACTGTGCTACCTGCCCAAGGTGGAACAGGCGGCAAACTGTTGTTGGTGTGGCTCTTTGTGCGTTGGACTGTCATTTTCAGAGAGACACCTGTATTTGGTATGTGACCGCACATAATGTTCTCTTTGATTAGTTTTACTTTCTTCCTTTTGTTGAATCCTTTTTTCTTTGCATCTTCAACTGACATACCACAACATTCTGTAAGATACAAGTTTAGCTCTGCAATAGAAAGATCTGTTAAACCGCCATATTTTGCCAGGTGTTCCCAGTCAATGTCATCAACATGTTTTGCTGCTGCAGATTCTTTGGCAGATTTTTTCTGGGTTTTTTTCATTGTTGCCTTAATTTCAAGTTCAACTTGTTTCTTGGCTTCTTTCAAGACTTCATCCCTCAAGTCTTCCCCCACAAATTCAATAACAAGCGCATCTACACCATCAGTTACTTTCGTCATTGTTTCGTTGCTGTCGACAGGTGTAAGAGTTTGACTTCCGTCATCATGGGTAGTGGTGTTATATGAAAGTTGAGGTTTCCCACAATCTTTGATTAGTTTATGAAGCTGTGTACGGGGACAGTAGTCATCCACTTCTCGCGTTTTACTCATTACTTTGGCTTTACTAAGAGAAAACTTTTCCATGAAGTTTCCAGACTCTACCTGCTCGGATGAACAGTAGTGAAAATCAGATGATTCTTCATTGTAATCAGGAACTGGGGCATTCACTCTTTGCACTGGAAGATCACTCCACCCATCAGCGTTGAGTCGATCTGTGTTTTCCACAGAGGCATGGAAGTGACACTTTTTCTCACAAGCATCTCGAATTGCTTCCACTCCGCCATCATAAACTCGATAATGCTCGGAGAAAAATGTTTGCTGGTATTTGAAATATGCACTTCCTGCGCATGCATTTAATGCCTTAGCTGACGAAGACATGCTACACTTTACAAGGAATTCATGGTCAAAGAAAAAGCCATCCCATGAACAGTCGTTTGGAACTCTTGCATGTATAGAGGTTCCCATGCAAGGCTTTCCGTCATACAACGAGGCAACGGATTTGGCACATTGATATGCTTCGTCTTGTTCCTTTCTGGTCATCACATCGTTCAGTTCGTCGTCTTTCATGATCAGAATTTCGCCAGGTGAAACTATACTGGTGAGTGGAACTGACGGAATTGGAATAGTATGTCCTGACCCAGCATGTTCATTCAGTGATCTCATCACCTTTTCTGCAATGTGAACTCTTGAGTCCCCGGGAGCATAGTGTAGTCTAGCCTGTAAATCCAAACTATGAATCTGGAATGCTTCTGCAAGGCGAATTTGTGTCACTTTCTCCTTGGAGTTCACCCCGGGACCAGCATCGGAAGTTTGAATTTCAATTGCACGGTGCTTTGGAAGATTCAGAGATTCTAACTGAAGTCTCACTCGTCTAGCTTCAGACTTCAGAGAGCCATATTCTGACAGTAACTGTTGCTTTGACTCCTCACCTGGACATGAAACTTGAACTATTTTTTGCAGATCTTCTACTTGACTCTTTAACTCATGAAGCTGGCTGACAACTGTAGAGCAAATGTTATCTTCCCTTGTATCAAGGTTTGTGAGGACATTTGTTACTGATTCTATCCTTCCTTTCAGCACATCCAGCCTCAGTTCCTCTCTTGCTCTATGATCACTTCCATCTGAAATGCGTAGAAAATCAGCCTCGATTGTCATAAGTTCAAACTGTAACAAGGAGTCCCGTATAAAGATGAGATGGCTGGCAGCTTCTGTTGGTTCCAGAAACACTTTTCCATGCTCTTCAGAGAAGTTGCTTGGAAGTTCGTGTTCTTCTCTAAATAGAAGCCTTGAGGAGTACAGGTCATTGGCCCAATTTGTAGCATGTGATGGATAGTAAACTTTGGGTTTACAGTTCACGGAAACTGTCACATCTTCGGGGACATACTTGTCTCGCCCATTGTATTCTGTCTCACTTTGTTCATTCACCATCAAAACGACACCAGGGCTCACATATCCTGTCTTCTTTGGATAGTCAGAGGAGGGAAGCTCAAACTTTAACTCTTCCTTAGCCAACTGCAACGGCCTGTGCAAAGGTCGAGAGAATCCTTCAGAGGTTCCACACCGGAGGTAGCATTTGTCATCGACTGCTAAACGCAACACACGACCTCTATGTTTTGAATTCTTTGCAAAAGCGAGCCTTGTGTAGTTCTTTATGAAAGCTCTGTTGTAATGAACATTTACATGTCGATTGCATTCCTTCTTCTGACTTCTGGTGAAGGACCACAGACTTTTGCCCCTGTGTTGTTTAGCTTGTACTGAGCGCTTGTTTCGAGGTTTTCCAAATGCTCTAACAGTTTCTTTTGACTTTATCAACCTCGTGTTGTTTTTCTTTAAAAACTTGTTGGCAATTCGGAGCATCTCCCTGCTTTGGATTCGCTGAGAAGGTTCATCCAAGTACGCTGTTCCTTCTTCACCATGCCGGCGCCTGTGGGCTTTTGAATGCTCTGCAAGTACATTGTAGATGGCATTTTCCGCGCCTCTGTCAATTAGGTAAGACCCCCTTTTCTTTCCCTTTTGATTCCACAAATCAGATTTCCACGCTCTAAACTTTCTATAAACATACTGCTTCCTTAGGCTGGTAGAATCCTCCTGTAATGTCTCAAGTTTCTGCCTCTTGTTTGCAATATCACTTTCATAATCACTGATAATGTTTTCATCAAGGCGTTTCCTTTTCTTGGCAAGGGATTCTGACTTTTTCTCAAGGGCATTTCTCAGTTTCAAAACTGTTTCTTCTACATGAGTAGCTGCTTCATTTTCGAATTCAGTCATCTTATCTGGGACAGACCACAGCATGTCTTCAACCTGTCCTTGAACACTTGACACGAAATCCGGATTCAGGCCTAGATACTCCTTTAGTCCCGTTTTGCTGAAAATGTTGCTGAGAATATACAGGAGTAAGTACCTGTCCTTATTTGTTGAAGTTAAGGACATCAGGTGTTCAAAGACTGGGGTAAACGACTTCAGTTTTTCATTAAGAATTGTAGGCTGTAGTTCCTCAACAATAGATTCCAACACCTCTTCAAAGCTGTTGCAAATTTCCTGGTTTACACCGTTCTCCATCAGCATAACAAATGCTCTCACACCTGTTGTTAAGTAAATAACAGGGAGGCCAGCATGTCCAAGCAGCTTCTCTTTGAACGTCTGCTTGGCGTTGCGCATTACTGACTCGGAAAGTTGTGTTATATCTCTGATGTGAGATGTGTAGTATTTGAAGCACTCGTCAAATGCCATAACCTTTCTAATCAGCAGTTCGTCCAGCAATGATGACAGGGCTGTGAAGGCAGAGGCTGATTTTCTGTTTTTTTCTTGATCTTCCAGAATTTTCATCTCAATAAACGCTTGGCAGCTAATGACAGACTGAACATTCAATGATCGCTCGATATGAACTCCATTCTTTTTGTGAAATTTTTCGCTGTCGTCAATTACTCGAAGATTCCTCAGATCTCTCCTGCGTTCATTCCACTCGTTTGTGCTCGCCATGTTGAAATATTGGGCAAATACGAGGAGAAACTGTAGCGAGAAGAGCGAAAACGTTCGATGCACGAGTGACACGAGGTCGAGCTTTAATAAAACTGATACTCGACTGACCTACTCGACTACGGAAATCAGGAATAACCACTTTGATAATCTCAAACTAACAAAAGGACTGGTGACTATTTGAAAGAAAAACCGCTGTTCACTGAACATGCATTTTCAAAATGGCGGACACGCTTGCTTTCGACAAATTTCTTTGTGATGCAAATTTGCAAATGTTTAAAGATAAATTCGTAAGCGAAGGGGTGGAAAGAGTGCGTGACATCACGGATGTTTCAGATGATACTCTTACTGGTTTTGGGATGTCTAAAACTCAAATACAGCGATTGCGAAGGCTCTTCAAACTCTGGCAACTGGAAACCAGCATGTCAAAGCCCAGCGACCAAAGCATTCCCCCAAAGACAAAAGAAGTGGAGGGCAGGGTAAACGTTCATGTGCCTTTGAACTTTTTCAACTCAACAGGAGGAAATATTCTTCAAATATCGCGAAAACCGTTGGAAAAACGCTACTCGAAACTGTGGTACTCGAACCCAAACTCGCTGAAACAGACTTTAAACAATTCGTTTATTCTTGCCATGTGCTATGAAAGGGACCGTGACTTTAATAACATCCGTTTGCTCGAAGACTGGGCCAGGAAAGAGAGGGAACGAAGAATTTCAGTGCTGTTGTCTATCCATCCCTGTGATGTAAATTTGGCAAAGGAATCTGTATACATCAAACAAAAGTCAGTACCTTGGATGTGGAATCAGTTAAAAAAGAATTATCCTATGGCTGCCACTCTATCAGCAGACACAAAAACCTTTTCTGGATCAGCTGCAAAGGATATACTTTTTTACTATGATGGTGTCAAAGAATTAGAAGAGAGTGTGAACAGAGTGTTAAAAATGGCAGAGGATGGCTTGTCTGAAACCACAGACAGTGGTATGAAAATGAAAGAATCGTTTAAAGGTGCACACCAATGGTATTCTGAAGTTTTACCACAGATCACTGAACTTCAAAACAGAGTGGCAACAGACCTTGCTAGAATATCCACACTCAAAGCAATTGTTGTAAGCAAGTACCATATGGAAGAGACAGTGAAAGTCATTGCTGAAAGAAAACGAAAGAAAAATGCACGGAAAGAGAAAAGAAAGAAATTAAAGCAGACAGAATCATCATTGAACAGCAGTTCAACCAAAAGCATTGGGCAAAAAGGACAGAAACTGGTGTCCTATTTTGCCAAAACAGACACAGTTGATGAGGCCCAAGTAAACAGTCAATGCAAGGCAAACACCATGGGGGAAGATGGTAGTTCAGTTATCAATGAGGATATGGTTTCAGAGGAAAGTGTTTCCCTCCAAGCAAGCACTCAGTGCAAGCCAAACACCATGGGGGAAGATGATAGTTCAGTCATTAATGAGGATATGGTTTCAAAGGAAAGTGTTTCCCTCCAAGCAAGCACTCAATGCAAGCCAAACACCATGGGGGAAGATGACAGCTCAGTTATTAATGAGGATATGGTTTCAGAGGAAAGTGTTTCCCTCCAAGCAAGCACTCAGTGCAAACCAAACTCTGAAGAAATATATGTTACTTCAGATGTTAGTGAGGGTATGGCTGCAAAAGAATGTACATCCCTTCATCAAAACTTTGAAGAAAAATGGGATATATTTGATAACCAATCTGAAATAGGCACAGACAGTTCAGAAACAGACAGTGACTCGTCTGCTGATGAGTTTTCTGCTATTGATCCATTACATGAGGATAATGTGGAATACATTTAACTTTAAACAGTTTATAATATATTAGTATATACCACAAAAGTGAATAGTGCTTTCGCTCTATAATAGTTAACTATTCACCTTGACTTGACTTGACTTATCTTATGCATCTCCTAATCTGTTTTCATTTAATAATAGGTGCTGATTTATGATAAAAAATATTTGTTATGAAAAAAGTGCTCAGTCAAACCGACTACAAACTGTTAAGGGATTTTCCCTAAAAATCCTGTACATCGAGACAATATTGGGCACTTTTTTCATAACAAATAGTTAATTGCTGATTTATGATGATAAAAATACATTATGATTAATTATTATCTGATCACAGGTAAACCACTAGGGATTGTGGAACACAAGTGTTGTTGTTTTAGTTATTAGTCATCGCAATGAACATTAATTGGTAAAGGATTGATGCTTTTCTATTAAGAATGTAAGCTGGTGCAGCAAGTGGGAACATAGTGATCCAACCTTAATTTTTACCAGATGATAAACTTTATTCCTGCCACAAACAAAGGAATCATTTGTGAAACTATACAAAAATACAGTCCTTGTTTGTATGAATAAATAGAGAGTTCTTGTTTGTATTACAGAATCTTGGAGATTAAGCTGTTATTAAACAATGTTCAGTGTTTTTCCATGTAAGTGACTGGCTTCTGACAAGGGATTATTCTCTTGTTTATGAAACATCATGCATTTACTGCGCCTTTCAATAATGGTTGAGTTTTACACTGCCGTCAATCACTGTAGCAGAAGCTTAAGAAACAAAGTAGCTTAGTTCAACAGGGTCAAAAGGTCGCATTCGTACACAGTGATTGGTGGATTTTGTGGACTTTGTTTGATTGACGGCAGGAAAAAACGCAACCGTTAGTTGAGATTTAAATTTCATGAGTCTCCATTTTATTGAAAGGGGTAGTAAATAGCAATGATGAGTATAATATACTGCAATTGTTAAGTTTAAATATTTAATGCGCCAGAAACTAAAATGACTGCCACACAGAATTTTCTTTTCCACTGAAGAAGGGGCAGTAGCCTCGAAACGTATGGAACTTTTTAGTTTCTGGCGCATTAACTATTTAAACTTAACAACTGCAGTATATGTTTATATGTGCTACACAGTTTAGTCACATATTTTTTTGAAATTACCTAATGATGAGTGTAGCTGAGTTTTATCAAATTTCTTGAATCAACTTTTGACAGAAATTTGATAAGTTAGAGAAGTAAAAAATTGTTGATATTTAATTCCTTTGATTTACCAAATAACCCAGCTGAGTATATTCTTGTACTTTCAATCTGGAGGTCTCACGTTAAGATTTTAAATTTAAGTTTTCGAACTAATTTTTTTTTCATGAATAGCTGTTAACTTCGTTTGTGTGGCTCTTTTGCAAACTTTTTTTTTTATACATATTGCGTTTGCAAACATTTTATTTTGTCTTTTCAGGCTCTGCAAACAATTTTTTTCAATATTTCTCATACCCCCCCTCCAGAAAAATAATGGTCCGTCCCTTAATTTGAACACGTTTCATAAACAGGTCTCCAAAACTTAAGATAACACAAAGAAAAAGTCAATCAAAAATTGATATCAACATAAATTCCCATCGAAAAATGTGATTTATTTTACCTTTAAAGCACTGGACTGCTTGGAAATTCGTTAAAACTCCGCTTCTTCGGTTCTGAAATCCGTAATAAAAACAAGGCATCTCCCCGCATTGCTCCTGCATTGATCATGTTGATAATATGAAGTTCCTCGAAGCAAGATTTTATCCCTAAAAGCTCTTCTTTTTCCACTAAAGCGGCTTCTGAGTATTCCTGAATTAGTATCCCTGTCTTGAGTAGCAAAGCGCGAAAAAATGCAGGGAAATAACGACTTTACTGCTCCGCCTAACACTGCGAAAGATCCAACTTTTAAAAAAAGTGTTTACCGAGCTGACGGCTGTGTAGCCGCGCGTGTGGGCGACACACATGTTGCAGACACGCGTCCGCGAAACATTCCGCTAGTCATGACCATGAAAAATCACGGGCAAGGTTCTATGAGTATGGGGCTGCGCAGCCAGGCCTTCGGCTCGGCGAGTGCTCCGCTATAATCCACCAGATTTAACCGGAGGTCAGGTTATAGCACAAGGAAATGAAGCAAAAGATGTGCAGGTCTCAAATGAACTTTGATCAACAAGGTTGAGGGATGTTATAACATATCCCCTTTCAATGGGAATTGATTTTTCACCAAGGTGTTAGATCTGAAAATATAATCATGGCTTTTAACTCCGGTTTTGCCTTCAAACCAAAGACATTGTAAAAGTTCAGAGGTTTGCGATGAACTGCAACTTCTGGGGGGCTCGATCTCTTCTCTGTGAGCACCCACAAAAATTATATAATTTGACCCATAATAATATAGACTGCTAGCCGTCTCTTATTTTTCTTTAAGTTAGTTGAGTGAGCGTGCGCATGCTCACTCGACTAACAAAAAGAAAAATGAGACGGCTCGCAGTCTAATAATGATTACCACACTTGCCATGACCACAAGGAAAGATTTTCAAAGTTCTTTTTGCTTTCCATGTTTATATTGAACAACACTTGCAAGTATATACAAGGAATGCGCACCAGATTGTAAAAAACAATATTATTTATTGTTATATTTTGTAGTCATAATTTGATAAGTATCCATGACCTTGTTTTTTAAGGCCTTCTTGTACCTGTAGAAAAAAAAAATGGAAATTAAATTCAATGAATGATGGTGGTATCTGACATCAATTTGCAACAGTTATCTTGTGAGTTGTCTCTCGTGTATGAATATAAAGGAGATTATTTTACTGCGAGGGAATCTCAAGATTTTACGATTCATCCAAATACAAACTTCTGTTGATATTTTGACATAAATGTGGGCTTATGCACAGGGGCTGCATTTGTCCTGATCCATGTTTGATGTTATGCCACAGCACAGGTGTGGTATATAATAAATTGATACAGTCGAACCTCTCCTTACGGACACCTCCATAATACGGACACCTCTCTATTACGGACAGTTCTCTTGGTCCCTAAGATACAAAAATTCATACAATCCCTACCACTATAATACGGACACCTCTATAATACGGACACTTTGGTCTGTCCCTTTGGTGTCCGTATTAAGGAGGTTCGACTGTATATATTTGATGTAATTATCCCTTTTTGGCTGAACATTTGTATTTGGGATATGTAAAGTATAAACATTTGACACAATTAAGTATCGAACGTCATGTACAGAAAATTTAGTCCACATTTAGCCTATACTCACACTGATTAAAACTGATTTCACAGACATCATTTGGATCAGTTAAGCTAAAGTTATTTCTAGATAAGAGTCATGAATGAATACATTGCCTGTGAAGAAAACTAGAAACAAACGCGATACATTATACCTAAAATTACAAAGGCCGAATAAGTCATTACCATCTATACAGTAACCCTTCGCATCCGTAGGCAATTTTCAATGTGTGGTTGCCATTTTTACTAGGTTGTTGCCTTCTATGAAACTTTGACTGATCATCAATTACATGTTGTAGTTTCAAGGAAAATTAGTCTTGATTTCTTAAAAATTCGGCAAGATACTGAAAACTAAGCATGAAGACATGTACTTACATTCGATGCCCGTCAAGATGGCGGCGGCGTCTTCGAAGGCCGTTTGAATCTCTCGCTATTTTATCACAAAACTTCCGAAATATTGCACGAAACTTCCTTGGAGACACAGGAAGGATCCTTCTTCAAGATGGCTTGCTTGGAAGTCCCGGATATTGAACGACGGGATCTGGGACAGCTTTTGAAAAGCCTCCCTTTTTTCTCGCGATTATTTTTTCCGATTTTTGCGTATTTTTAGCGGAACAATAGAATCGTGACGTCACCGCTTCTGCCAAAACTGGCATACTCCCGGACTGATTAAAAAGACCGTTGGTATACACGGTTCCATAGTTTGGGTTAAAATTGGATGGTTCAATTTTGAATTATCTCAAAGCTACAACAGGCGACATATTAAAAATAGTTGACCTTTATACTAAAGACGATTTTCGTGCCATATTTAACACTTTCTCTTTCCATTCACTACACTCTGTCACAATAACCCCGTCCCCGCTGCAATGTTGTAGAATTATAGCGGCAGACCTGACTAAAGGATACACAACATTGTTTGGGGGATATGGGGTTGGGAATAAGGGGAGTGGGACTGAAATGTGTCTCGTCCCTAAGAAAATGGGGTTCAAAATTACGATGTGTCAATAATATTGTCGCATATTGTAGCTTGCAATAAGCAATTATAAGATTAAATATATTGATATTAACCAGTAAATGATTGCTCCATTCAGATAGTGTTGCAAAATTTGTACTCTTCCATCAGTGGTAATAGAGTTCAATTGAAAGCACTTTTATTCTTTGAGTCGCGGTCACGGTAGGTCCATTTGTTTGTGTGGTGTGTTTAGATTTCGATTTATTTTCAATTCGAAATTGATACTACGGCAATAGTTTTTGTGATTTCATTTCATTGACTTTCCCTGCTGCAGTGAAGCCTCCGTTACAAAACTTATAAATGTTCTTAAAGAAAAATATTACTGACTTAGGCACTCAGCTGATACTAAAAGAATTGTCGTTTAGTGAAATGTGTTCTCTAAAATTCCAAACCTTACACCCCATTAAAATTCTTTTTCTTTTAGCTTTGCATAAGTTCAACCAGTAGCCTATATACAATAAAAAGCAATCATTTCTTAATAAAAACTAAACACGAATTATTTAGCACCTTTTCAATAGGTTAACAATACCTTTTGGTGCAATAAAGTTCAACAATACCCCGAGCTATATAGCACTGTTTTAAGCTTTATCCTAATTTAAATAAACAAACACAATCTCATTTTTATATAAGTTCTAGAACCACCATGTTATATATTATTAATATACGTGAGAACTTCTTTTCCTTAAATGTCTGCCTTGTATCCTGGTTGCCAACTGTTACTATTTAAACCATATCACGACCTCGCTGTGAGTCAAGAACCATAAGATTAGTTTTTAATAAAGTTTCAGTTCATTTTCCATTCTCTGTATTGTCACCACAGTTAACGTTCCTAACACAAACTAACACGTAACGATAATGGCATCACGCTAAGCCAACTCAATGAAATAAAATTATTAAATTCATTGATATTTCATAAACAATATACAAAAGAAATGAAACTTTAATGAAGGTTTGTAAATGATGTACATAACATCTATACTGTATTACTGATACAGAATAATCATAGGAATACTAAAATGCTTGATTTATAAGTAAAATAAAATATTCGCAACAGAACTATATGAATTTTACAATGGGTATATTCATACAGTTGTTGTCGCTCATATTTTATTTATTGTTTAACCCTCGGACGTACACGCAAACTTGTACCTCCTTGGGTTTTGGAGGTGTTTCAATATTTCGAAAATATTTTACACCTAATAGATAGCCTGTGACAGGCTCTACAAGATAGGGTAAATATTATAGGTTGTAGCGCTGTTGGGGGGTCCGTGGCGTCATCCAAAATGGCCAACAATATGGCCGCCATCTTGGAATTTACTAAAAATTCAACTTTATCAGGAAAAAATGGAATTTGCAAATATTTTTTGTTAGAGTAGCAAAATATTATACAATTAAACATTTTGCTGCTTTTGGTAGCATTTTATTTGTTTTGTTTTTTTCACCGAAAAAAGGTAAAACATGCATTTTTATTCAAAAATGGCTTTACCTCATGCTACTTGTGACGTCATATCTTGTTACCATAGCAACCGGTTGTCAACAAACTTTACCAAAATTTGTCAAAAGGATAAACGAACAGCCATCAATAACGGCATGTGCCAACAATAAATGCTTTTGAAAACATCTGAGAAAACCTTTTTCCCTAGTACGTCCGCGGGTTAATTTTTGAGTAGAAACGTGTTTGGAAATTAATGTTTACTGGAAACGTGTTTCGTTGAAACATGTTTACTCTAAACATTTTTCGGCACTGATGTGAACGCAGCGTAAGATTCTGAACATTGTGAAAACGAATACAGAAGATTTTATTGTTTACGCTTCATTTGCAAACAGCAGGGGCAAGCAAATGAAATTGTTTCTTTCCGACATCAATAGAATCCGTGGGGCACGTTTGGCTTGCAAAACGCAGACTGATGTTAATTTGTCATTGTGTGCTCCAGAGGATTTTGACATGCAAAGAAAAATGTAATGTCTAAAAGTATGCTTTTTAAACAGGATAGAAGATTTCTGGTTCTTCAGGTATTCGTAAGATACTTTCACTTTCACCGATTTTCTTTTCTTACACAAAAGTGTTCTTTAACTTATGAGGCAGCTCGACTGGCCGCATCAAAATACATCACTTTTATATAACTGTTTTTGGGCGTATTTTGTAGTTTGGTATTTCATAGATTTGTTTAGCTTCCTAATCTTCCATGGATTTTGATGTCATTTATGATTATCATTATTTTAGTATCTGTTGACGATAGCATCATAAAAAGAATATTTTCAGAGTTTTTAATTTTGTTATTGTCTTTTCGCTGATGATGTGCTATCTTGAACCGTTCATCCTCATGAAATCTATGTTACTATTGCGCTTTCACTGTTAACACTTTGTTACGGTGTGGATTCATGCCATCTTTGTAGCCAGATTGTTCTTCGGCTCAAGACGTGGGATGGTAACATATTTACCGGTGGATGCATCAGTGTCAATATAACTAATTTTGTTGCGTTGTGTCCTAGATTTTTGTATCTTTTCTGGTGGCTTGCTCGGCTTCGAATCAAAGTGTAACACTTGGTAAGAAAGCTTCAAGTAATTTTGGTTATTTTGTCATTTACAAACTGGTCTTGCATTCAGTTTATTGAAAGCTGTGTATATCGGGTGAAACACTAGAAATACATGACAAATTCCTTATTTAAGGAGGCTAGAGCTAAAATTTACATACCATTAATAGATGGCTAAACAAACACTTTGGCGCGATTTGAGTCAGTTTGCAGAATGTAAATTCCATATTACAGAGAATTTATTACATGGAATTTTAAGGTTTTACAGAGGCAGTATCACGGGGATTTGGTGTGATCTCAAACAACAGAAAATGTTTTGGTATTACAGCGGTTACCAACAACACGCAACCCAAAGCCTTCACAAGAGGCGGATAAAGTTAAGTTTTAGTGGACGCCAATCAAAGAAAAACTGTTAAAATTATTTTGAATTCTGACAGGATTTCAAGCAAACAGAGTTAAAAGATCGACAATTTAATCCACTTACAGAAGGTAAAACTTAACAAACTTGATTTCCAAGCCAGTTTAAACAAAACATTTTAGAATAAAACAAATATTTTTAGAATAAAATTTTTTAATTTCACTGCACGCGATAGTTTGCAACTCAGATTTGCATGATGAATACATGTAGTAGCCGGATCACAATCATAAAGGCGACACTGCATGCAGCGCCAGTTTTTTATCCTGTTGAATGAAAACTTTTCTTTAAAATTCTTACTTTTTCTTTTTTGTAAATTGTTGGAAATCCAGTCGAAACGTAAAAAACAATGAAATGAAGTGCGATGGGTCGCGTGTTAAGTAACGCTCCACATAAGAACTACAGTAAACTTCATTGTTCTGCGGCATTGGCTCTTTCTCACATAGAATGTCTTTGATTTCAAGAATAGGGGAGGAGCTAATGGTTTATAATTATATTTCAGTATAAAAATAAAGAATATCCATTTGCGTCAGATAAATTTTAGGAAATGTTCGTGCTTAACCAATCAGAATAGCAGAAGACAAGAGCTAATAATTTTGCTGCTTTGATGAAGTTCCTCAAATACAGTTTCCTTAAAAATTTGCATGTTTTGCGATTGGGTCTTAAATTACATGAAACCTTTAAAAAATCAAACAAAATGCACCTAGAAACCTAACTTTTTAGCGGTCTTTGAGTCTAGGCCAATCAGATCACTAGTTGTAACAATGAAAAAAGTTGACATTCCATCGTGCATTGCCGTTAGCACTTTCCTTCTTATGCGCGCGGATCATTACTTAATGGTAACCGCTGTAACAGAAAAAGAAAAATAATGATTCAGTCTTGCGAAAAATTACCACCCGAGTATATCAAAACTGCATACGCGTGTCTGTCTTTGGGTCTGTATGAATAGCAGAAGTTAGCCTAACGTACGTTTGCCAACTTCTTACATTTTTGTTCCTCTTTTAAGAATTGGCTAGTTTGATGACATGTAAGCGCATTGAGACTCTAACACTTAACACTTAATTTTTGGGCTCTATAACATTAAACAGATAAATTTTCGGCATTTTAACATTAACAGTAAAAAGTTCACTGTAACAGTTAATTTAATGCAGATAGAAAGAAAAACGGCTCCGAATTAACTGTCCAAAAGTCATTTGAACGTTTCCGATCATTTCCGAAGATTTCCGAGGTGAAATTCGAAAATGTTTCGACTATATACTAGGACAAACAGTTCATTCCATTCATCACTTAAACAAGGAAAAGACGTTTATAATAGCAAACATAGTGTCATCGATATATTAACATGTGATAGATATATATTTTACAGTCCAAAGATACGATTTTTTTCTCAGTGAGAGAAATCCTTGTAAGACCTTGTAATTCACTCTAATTTATATATATAATAACATAGCATATTATTCATTATTAAAAAGGGATACAATGCTCAACAAAAATGACAGATTATTCAGATTAATGTCATTCATTCCTTGCTATGTATATGAACCACGAACTTTTCAACGCCAGTTTCCGTTATGCAATATTGCAACGATTCAATCTGACTCGAGGGTCAACTCTTTGAAAATTTGTAGATTTAAAGAATTGTAAATTATTGTTCTTTTGAAACTCAGTAAAAGCTTTATCAGTGTTTTTATAGAGTTTTAAACTTTAACATAATAATTATCTTGCAAAAATGTTCAATTAGTCAATTTCGTGACCAGTCAAAAGCTCATGGATATGTGCATACCTGATCGTTCTGTTTTTCTTACAAATCTAGGCGAAAATGAGCGCGGATGGCCCGACCGGACCTGGTGACCGTTATGTCAGGTTATGTCATCCTCTATATCGCTCTCTGAGTCGGTGTCGTATTCATCCTTTTGCACAGGTAGATCAGTCATTTCACCAACAGCAACAACTGCAACCACGCTATCGTCCACACATGTGACCCTGGTTACATCATGATCGTGACCTGTAACTGGTGGCATATTCTGCTCGATTCGTTCTTGATTTTCTGTCACTGAATCGTCTCGTGAATCCTCGTGGAATATCACCTTCGTACAAGAAGGTTGAATGGAGTATACTGCTGGCGGAAGTGCTCCTGCTTTGTCTTTGTTGGTTTCATTGCGCAATGTTCTTTGCCTCACAGGGCGATATCTGTCAAACAACTCCTTCATGCCCACTTCAAACTGGGGATCTATACTTTCGGATAGTATGATTTCTCGTGTGTAAAGTATTTCGCGCCCCATTTCGTTGTCCTTTTCAAAGAGTCCTTCTAAATCGTGCCAAAGTCTTGGGCATGTTGCAGAGCAGTGAACGTCTTTTTTTTGAAGTGGGAGACTGCATGAAGGTTGTCAACTAAAGTTATTGATAACATACGTAGGTCAATGTCACCAAGATAGTCCTCATTCATATTCTTCACGTTACCTTGTAGTCGTCTCATCCATTCTTCGAGAAGTACCAACGAAACTTAAGTTTTCTTCGAGACAGTCTCTTCAGGGCCATTTGTGGCTGTCGTTTCCTTTATGTTGTAGTGCTGCTTTACTTCACAACTGTATTTTTAGTGCATGCATTCACAGATGAAACATTCTTCACAGCATCATGAAGAGATAATTGCACCACGTTTATCGTTTGAGCGCCTGTCGTAGAGACATCCGAGGATGTGAAGGAAGGACACCGTGCCAGTAAGCCCCGAAACTAATTTGATTGTTCCAGCAGCTATGTCCGAAACAAAAATAGTATTCTGCAAGGAACATATTCCATGGACTTGCGTGCAGTTTTCTTCAGTTCCATCGGCAGTTCCTTGATGACTAGTACCCATCAAGGTCTTTTAAAACTATTTTGGATAAGGGATCAAAGGTCTTAACCATGCGATCACTGCTGTCGGTAAAAACAATGCTGTCCCCATAACCACACAGCCCTTTGATTTCCTTGCATGAATCCGATGCATTCCGCAAGAGCAGCTCGACATTTAAAGTTGTGAGGTTACAGCAATAAAAACCACCGGCTGTACCAGTTGCAGCCAAGTATACTGACTGCCTTAGCACGTACAAAGATTCAAAACCTGACAAGTCATTGGGGTAGTTTATCTGTCGCAACCCATTGTCAATGATTGCAACTCCATTGTACTCTAATTCCACTTACATTATGCGTCTCTGCTCGTCATCTGCACAAAGAGAATATCCTTACTTGCTGCACAGATTGACGTTGGTTTACGTAAAGGTGGGTTAAGCTGAACAATTTCTACATTCTCAACTTGTTCAGCTAAAGCTCTTTAACGTGTCGTGAGCCGCTTCCGTAGAATTGGCATTGTACTCTCGAGTGACAAATCGAAACGACTCAGCTGTGAACTAAAGTAAATCAGCTCGTGATTTGAAGCATTAAAAGTACTTCACCTTCCAAGTCAATGAAACGAAGCAACGAAAACTATGCCGTTTGTAAAGCAAAGGTCTCTTGCATCTTTGAATATTTCTTTCCGTACATTAACATCAACTGGTTGCTGTAAACGTAATATCACAAGGCGAGACTCGAGAAAGTTGAATTCATAATCTAAAGCCAGTACTTTGCCTCGGGGCCCACTTTCAAGTGCAATTGGTCTCCGAATTTCAATGCAAGCTTCCGAAGCCCAAGTAATTCCGTCAGATGTTTCTTGACGGCTGCCACGCTGGGTTGTTCTGCAAGGTCAAAAGTGACCCTGCTTCTATGCCGTCCAAAAGCCGAATCCTCCCGCTTCTAAAAAAGCTCACTAGAATTTTAACAACACCGAATGCCGCCATGATGTTGCTGACTCTTTTTTTGCCCTCGACCCTGACCAAAGGATCGCGGGCTCTTGGGACGAGATTGGTCCCCAGGTTTCCCAGGATACTGTTGCGCATGGGTAGAAAGAAGAGACTACTGCCCCTTTGGGCACAGGCTCAAAGTTCATGCATGGCAATTCAGTGATTTTGTTGACGATTTCCGCAGAGCAGATGAGTATTTACAATGCTAAAAGACTAAAAAATATGGGTAAAAAACACTAAACACTAAACACCATTCAGACCCTCATTTAATACTAAGCGTCGCTTCAGCCTAATGGCGCTCTCTGATTCTATTCAGTTTCATCTGTCTGTTTTTTGTCTACCTGATATTATTTTGAAGTGACTATTAACCTGTAAGTTTATTTCAAATTTAATTCCACACTAATGCGTTGTTAGTAGGTTCTTATTTGAAAACGTATACTTTTTTATGTAATATATCAAACAAGAGAAAGAGTCTTTCATCAGGATATCCAAACACCGTGCGTCGAATAAACGACTTTAAGGTCTCTGAATACCTAATGAAACATTCTTTCGAGTGTTTGATCTAGTAGTTATTAGAGAGGCAGTCAAATACCAGTTTTCAAGTTCATGGAGAAGCTGGCCGAACGCGTGCGGCCAGCTTCTCCATGAACTTGAAAACTGGTATTTGACGTTCCTCTCTAATAACTACTCGGGATACCCGTCAAACCCCCGTAAGAGGGGTCAAATGCGTTTTTTCCCGAGCCCGCCCGCAACGGCAAGCGAGACATAACCAATTGGAGAAACCCCTCCTCTCATTGTAACAATGGGGAAAGGAAGAAAGTGCATTCTGACACAATCAGATCAACGAAGGGCATTAAACCATTCAAGGCATGGCAGTCTTCTTTGTTGTTATGGATGCGGAAAAGGAAAATGTGGAAGCTGTAATTACTTTGAAGAAACTCGAGAGCAAATAATTCCTTCTGCTCCTTCATTCATTGTACCGCAATATATTCTTGAAGCCACACAAAGACTGACTCCACAACAACTTGTGGCGTTGATTCCCAATTGAAGAAACTCTTACACCCCATATAAAGGTGACAATGCCCTTCGTCAACGAACCAATGACTGCCGTTGCGTTTTTGAAAATGAGGGGAATTGAGTTGAAAGAAGGCGATGACTTATATGCAAAGAACAAAGGGACGTTCGAATACATCCCTTGCAGACATTGTGGTTTAAACTTCACACAAAGCCACTCACTCGTGGAGCATCAAAAATACGCTTGCAAGAAGCTGAGAACAGAAAAACGCCCGAAAGAGATTTGTCCCGGCTGCAATCGAGCAGTTTCTAAAACAACGGTTTACAGTCATTTAAGAAATTGTTGCCCTCCAGCGAAAAGAAATCCTCGAGTTTTTATACAGCGTGAGGTTGTTCGAGATGTTTTTGCAAACATTAGCCAGCATGAACTGAATGCCTGGCTTGACGAGCAAGAACAAGAACCATTTAAAAACAAAAGCCTGGAGGCTCTCAACCCCTTACCCAGGATCCGAGATTTGAGCTTTGTTTCTGATTTCATCATACATACATACATAATCTTTATTTACCCACGGTTTCTCCATTCATACATAATGCTCTTCCTGAGAGCCGTGCCTATAAATTACCTAATTTATTAGAAAATACGAAATAAAATTGATAAGTTAACTAAGGTAATAAAAATGTAAAAACAAGGTCACTAAGTTAATTTTATTTGTACTAAAAATTTCTTCTCAAAATGTATCATTTAATTATGTTTTTAAAAGCTGTAACGTTCGGCTGAGTTTTAGCATTACTGGGGAGGCTATTCCAAAGTACAGAGCCTCTATACTGATAGCTGTTTTTGCCAGCTTCGCTGTTTGGTCTAGGCACAAACAAATTTTCTGATGAATTTCTCAGGTTGTAAGAATGGATAATGTTTGTATTTTCAAACAAATTTGTCAGGTAATTTGGAGTGCCTGCATTTAGCGTTTTATACATTAGTATTGCTAATTGTTTTGATCTTCTTTCTTCAAGATTATCCCAGACTAGTTCATCCAGTAATTCAGCCGAACGTTTATCATAATTGGAAAAGGTGATCACTCTAGCAGCTCTGTTTTGGAGACTTTGGAGTGTATCAGACAATCTCTTTCCACATGTTCCCCAAATTGCGCTACAATAATCAAAATATGGCAGCACAAGGGAATTATACATTGTAGTCAGGGTTTCATTTGGAACGAGATGCCTTACTCTTTTCAGCGCGCCAATTCCTCCCGAAACCTTTTTACTAATTTTGTCTATATGTTCTTTCCAAGTAAGGGATTGATCTATCTCTACTCCGAGATATTTATATGTCAATTCCCTTTTCAATGATTTATTATCTACTTGAATTTGGAAAGGATAATCCAGGTTTCTGATCTTATTTTGACTGGCTATTATCATGTACTTTGTTTTGACGACATTTAAGCTAAGCTTATTTGCTTTTAACCATTTATGTACTTCATGCATATCCTGATTTAATTTTTGTTCTAGAACGCTTTCATTTGCATTAGCAACAGTCAAACTTGTATCATCCGCATACATACGTACGCTGGAATTTAGATCACAAGCAGGTAGATCATTAATATAGACAATGAAAAGCAGTGGCCCCAGTATCGATCCTTGGGGTATTCCACATTTAAGTTCACAACTATCTGACAGTACGCCATCCACAGCTGTTATTTGTTTCTATCTATTAGATAGGAGGCAAACCATTTTAGGCTGGCATCACTGACACCATATAGCCTTAGTTTCGCCAATAGTATTTCATGGTCCATGGTGTCGAATGCTTTTTTAAGGTCTAGGAAAATAACACCATTCAAAAGGTTGTTATCTATATTTAAAAGCCATTCGTTTGTGGCATCTAATAATGCTGTCATTGTGGAATGTAAAGGTCTAAATCCAGACTGTAAATCTGTAAGTAGACCGTGTTCTGTCAGGTAATCATAAAATTGATTAAAAACTCTTCTCTCAATAATCTTTGTAACAGCTGGTAAGACCGAAATAGGTCTGTAATTGTCAGGGATACACTTTTTGTCGGCTTTGTAAATAGGCGTCACTTTGGCAATTTTCCAATCTGCTGGAAAAATGCCAGTTTGAACAGAAAGATTAAATATATGAGTCAGAGATGGGACAATTATCGACCCAGCCTCTCTTAACAGCCTAGTAGAGATACCATCTAGTCCACATGCTTTGTTTAGCGGCAAGGCTTTTAACAGTTTATCCACTTCGATAATCAATGTTTCTTTAATACTAAATGAGTGGTTGGTTTGAGTGATGTATTCTGAAAACTGTTTTGTCGGAGGAGACAATTCAGAGGCTAATTTAGGCCCGATTTCTGTAAAATGATGGTTCAGTGCAGAACTTATTTCTTTTGGAGAGGAATGTGTTTTGTTATTATATGTAATATTTTTAATGGGCACAGTGTTTTGATCATTGCCCAGTAGAGAATTAATTCCCCTCCAAGTCTGCTTTATGTTCTTGATAAGGTAAACATTATAATATTGCGTTTTAGCCAATTTAATATCATGATTAATTTTGTTTTTCAGTTGTTTGTATTCATTCCAACTCTCTGGGGTATTAAGTCTACTTGCTATTTTCTTATACTTGTCTCTTAAAAACATCTCAGTTTTCAAATTTGGAGTCAGCCAAGGAGATGATCTAGCTTGCACCCTTTTTCGTCTTACAGGGGCGTGGTGGTTACAAACAGAGAGGAATGTTTCTTTCCAAATGAGCCAAGCAGAAGCTGGATCATTACAATGATGTTCAATACTCTCCCACGGGATCAGCATGAGATCTCGTCTAAATTCGTTTTGATTAAAATTTTTAAATTGCCTTGTCTCGATTATTTTCGGGTTATGCTTCAAAGAGGACAATTTTCTTATTGCGTATATTAAGTTGTGATCGCTTATTCCAATTTCGGAAACTCCACATTTGGAGAATTTTTGGGCATCGTTTGTTAGGAAAAGATCGATCACGCTTGATGTGTCCTTTGTCACCCTTGTAGGTTCTTTAATAAGCTGCTCATATTGGAAAGTGTTGCATATTGCAAGTAATCGAGACGTATGATGTTCGAGGGGGCAGGCGCTTATATCGCAATTAATATCGCCTATAATATTAATTTCAACCTGCTGTGATTCAAGATCCTCCAAAAGACTTGCAAATTTATCCATTATATTTATTGGTGAACTAGGTGGTCTATACCACGTTGCCACCAAGAAAGGCTTTGTTTTGGGCTTATTAACTTTTATACAGAGCCATTCCAAGTCCAAATTATGTAATTGTAAGGTATTATCAAGTTCGTACTCGATAACATTTCTAATGTAAAACGCCACACCCCTTCCGTGTCTATTGCGATCATTTCTTTCAAGTACATATCCGGGTATGCCAATTTCATTATTACTTATGGTACCATCTAACCGGGTTTCATTGATAGCAAGAATATCAACTGGCTCGTTGAGCATGTAAGTCCTAAGCTGGTCTATATATTTTGGCAAACTGGTTATATTCAGTGCTGCCAGCTTAAAACCTCTGGTTTTGGGGATACCTAGATTTAACTTTGCATGGATTTCGTTTGTGTCCAGGATGGGCAGGCTCGGACTTTGTGGCCTTACATCGAGAGTCACTGGGGATGCGTTTTGTACGTTTACTGATAAATTATTGATCATACCAGTTTGATATAACTGTCCTGTAGCTGTCTCTTGTGGTTCAATCGATGTTTTTTCCTGATCATGATTTGTTATGCGCACCTTGTTACTCGGGCTACATGATCCAGATACATCTTCCAGTTCCTTGGGTCGTGGTTCTTGTAAGATCCCCGAAAACGCGTCTTCTGGGCCTCATTTGAGCAAATGGACCTCAGGTAACCGCAAAAGTTGCTGCCCAATTTCCTGTCACCATGACGATTTAGGTGAAGATTCGAGCCATTGAGGTGCTGAGTCCCGACGTTGCTGTTATCGATAAAGCCAATCCCGTTTTTTGTGCAAATTGCACTAATTGAGCTATTAAGTTCATCTATCTTCCTCGTTAGTATTGGATTATTTAGTCTAGTAATCACACTTGAGATTGCCATTGTCTCCACGGAGGGTTGAAACTCTGTTACCAGGCCCTCGAGACTCTTTTCCACCTTTTTAACGTCGTTTTCCACCAATTCGTTTGTTCCTACGTGTACTATAAGGATGTTTTCCTTGTCTTTACCACCCTCAGTCAACATAGAACGGATTTCAGACTGAACCTGAGTTATTTTAGCTCCGCTTATCGATTTGCAAACAGCTTCTCTGTCACAAGCTTTACTAATCTTGTTTGGGCTTATGTTCTTTATTATTGAATCGCCAACGATCAGGACTTTCTTACCATTCCGGTGTTTTTCGCTGTGATGTTTACTTTCTCTTTGATATTTTTCTCTTTGTTTTTCTTTATAAGCCCTAAGTTGATTGTCAAGGGAATGACTTGGTATTTCTGGCTGCTTGTTCGAGGATGAGTGGAGTTGCGAACACGGCAATTTGTGACCAGGATCCACCATAATCACTGCTGGTTGCTTATCAAGGAAATGAGTTGGCGAAGGTGGCGATTCATTTGAGTGCAAAGGTTCGTATCGATTTTCAAGCCTCGATGGACCACATTTTTTATTTTTGACGCCTATCCACTCTTGGCTGTCAGTGAGTGTCTCCGATTGGACGAGTTGACGAATAGATGACACTTCTTGACGAAGACTAATGAGTTCATTCCTTAGGTCATTGTTGGAAGTCATTAGTGCAGTGTGAGAATCTTTCAGAATATTGAGATCATTTAGGACTTTTTCCAGTAATCGCTTGGTTTGAACTGATTGATATTCATCTTTTACGTTAGATTCATTTGCATAGTTTGAAGCTTTATCCCTTTCGCCATTGTTTGGATCAAGTTCGATTTCGCTTTCACTTTCGTCTTCAGCATCTTCGAAATCCTGTCGACCAAGTTCGCTTCCATTTGATAACTCAATTAAAGACTTCAATTTAGTCTTAATCTCCTTTTGATTCGTGCCCTGAATTTGAAGTGTCTTAGTGCTTGTATAAAGCGTAAACGTGACACATTTAGTTTTGAATGAGGTCCATCTTTAACAACTTGTGATCTTTGGTTGTTCTAAATTCAGTTCTTCCATGCAGAAATTCTGTAGTTCTTCCACAGAACCATGCCAGGTAAACATGTTCTTCTTGCTATCAATTCCCAGGGAGCTTCTCAGTGTAACAGGACTAGCAGATTGATCAGACTTAGAATTGGGGTCGGAGCATCCATTTACACGTCCGCTCGCCGCCATATCGTCACATTGTTGTGACGTCACATCGAAGGCAAGTCATCACTCACAGCTTTTCAAACAGAGTTGTGTGGTTATCACCAATTGAAAAAACCTTTACCCTTTACATACCAATGATGGCGACAACACAAGATTTCATGAACTTTCTCAAATCGAGGAACACTGGTCTGAAACAAAAGAGCGCCGACTGGCTCTCAGCCAGACAAAATACAATTGGGGCTTCTGAAGTTTCTGCTTTAACAGCCACTTCGCCGTTCGAAACGCGAAGAAGCTTGCTCTTAAAGAAAATTCAACCCCCGGTTATGCATAACAATGCGGCTTGTACCTGGGGCAATCTGTTCGAACCGTTTATTCGCAAGTATTTTGAGCAAAAACATTCTGTTTCCGTTTTTGGTCACAGCATCTCTCTTAATCTAGCAAGAGAGCATCCGCTTTATCGAAAGGTCACTTGTAGCCCAGACGGTTATTTCATGGATAAAGATAACACATTAAGCTTGTTAGAGTTTAAATGTCCGTTCAAGCGAAAAATAGCTATTAACAGAATTCCTAGCTATTATAGCGATCACATACAAACAGGGCTTGCTTTGAGTGGCGACATGGTCTCCAAAGGCTTGTTCGTCGATGCTTATTTCAGAATGTGTTCTTTAAACCAGCTTGAACCAAGTTTAGCCCACAATTCTTTTCTCAACGCCGGGAAAACAAACAAGACAAAAAACAAATCAACTCTTGCCTGGGGGGTCTGTTATCTATTCAGCAAACAAAACATCAAGAGCAATCAAGCCGAACTTATTGACCTTGGGGCAACACAAACAATTGCTTTGTTTGAACATGTCATGGGTTTAATAGCCACTAAAGATGTTTGGGTTTCTTATGGCAAAATACGAATGGCGTTCACAGACCGTGACGAAAATGATGAATTTTTACGTTTAAACTCTATGAAAGAAGCGTTCTCTAATCCGCGTAGAGAATGGCCGAAACCTGTCGCAATGTTCGGTTGGAAATTGCTCGATCTCACTGAAATTTGGGAGTTTAAAAAACCAGATTTCTTGAGGGACATTCAAAGATCGGTTGAATGTTTTCATGAGAATTTATCAAAGTTAAAAGGAAGAATCAGAAATTATACTTACACCGAGGACTCTGCCACAACTCCAAACACAGGCGATGACAAGGCCGTTTTGGAAGCCTTTCTAATGGAGCAAGCGGCAATGTTTACTCCAGAGTTCTGAATGCATTATCCCATAAATGTTCGTTTTTGATTATCATAGCATTTGACATCCGTTGTCTCAGGCAATTAACAATCGCTCGTTGCGGGGCTTCAACGGTGTTATAATGTCCAGGATTTTGTAGATCACAAACTTATAAGAAATTTTCGGAAGCCGACCTTTTATTTGATTGAAGATACGTTTCGTTTCATGGATTTGATCGAGAGTCAACTGCACAGGCAGAAATTTGAGCTTCTTGATAAGCCGGTTCAAAGCATAACCAAACGCATAACTTCGTCCCGACTGATGGCTTGGTCTGTGGAAATTGTTTTGATGTGTACATGCCGGAGCATCATCGAGCACTTCCACACGGCCGCATCTTTTACAATAAAGTTCACAAGAATCGATTGATTGCAAAAATGAGCCACCAAAGTCATAACAAGACAGGAGTCTTCGGTCCCAGCGTTCAATCTGCAGGTCTTTGTAATGTTTTTGTAGATATTGCTTCCCAATCTCTGCCCGACCCATATCTTCGCATAACAGATAAAGTTTTTCCGGCAGGCACAAGCGGTGTATTTCTTTTCTGTAATCGCTGCCGTATAGCGAGCGAAGGAGGGCAAATTTGTGTTCTTTGTCAAGTTCATTGAACCGTACGGCAAACTCAGTCATGTTTATTTTTAGAGATTACAATTTTTTTTCAATTGGGGGGTTTCCCGTGATTTCCGGTATTGTTGTGTAAAGGCCGTATTTAGAAAATTACAACTTTTCGAAGCTTCTTGAACATACCGAAGCGCCCTACAAATACCGAAGCGCCCCAGAAAAACTTTTTTCAACAAAGTTGGGGCGCTTCGGAATTTATTTTTTTGAAAAAAATAAAACGGAACGCTTCGGAATTTATTTTTTTTAAATTTTTTTGGGGGCGCTTCGGAATTATTGGCCTATGTGTGGCGAGATTTTTCCCTCAAGATTTGTAGATTAAAATCTGAGTTTAATCTTTCAAATCTGATTTGGACACAGCTGTGATACGATTGAACTTTTTTTGTAATTCTTCCTTGACTTCTTTGCGAAGTTCGGTTTTGATCTTGTCTATATCTAGCGCTGGAGTTTGCCTGCCTTCTTGTGTAGCCTTTTTTTCACCAGCGCGAATCAAGGCTTTAAGTTCGTGATATTTTTCAACCTCGCGAAGAATGATTGAAAATTCTGAATCGCTGATTCGCTTGTCCGTCAGAGCTTTTGAAATCAAGTTATTGACAGAGTTTCGTTTAGCAATGGCGAGTGTGTAGATTTTTTCATGTTTGGTGACTTTTCTTTCGAGCCTTTTACCTAACGCAGTAAAGCCAGCTGATGAAAAGCCTGAAACGGCGGCAATCCCTGCAAGTGCAGGACTTACGACGACTCCAATTCCTGACAAAGCTGTTGCCAAGGTTGCAGAAGACAAACCCGCAGAAATGAAACCAAGACCAACAGCCGAGCCGTGAACAACAGAGTGGGTTCGTTTGTATTTCTTTGCGACCTGCCTGTAATGACCGGCTTCTGACTCAAGCTCTTTCTGGAGGTCTGAGATTTTTTTTAGACGGAAGTCATCACCATTTGGCAACACTGGGTAGAGCTGTTGTGTCTCGCTGTATTCGGGGGCCGATGGAAGCACATTGGCAGAACTCATGGCGTGGGTATATATATATATTTTTTAATTTATCTCGATTTGAAATTCTACGGGCATGCCATTGAAGTTGAAGAGGTCACCATTTGCATCCCTCACTGACAGTGTTATGCTGTTTACATAATCAGCAGACGAGACGTCACGCAAGACGTTCTGCTGTGTTGTTTCGTAGAGAATTTTTTGAAACGGCTCCCCACGAACATCAAACCGAGCCAAAACTGTCGAAGGCTTACCATTGAGGAGGTTTTGTTCTTTATCAACCAGATCACAGTGGATAAAGTAAGTGCTTGGTGATGTTAATCCTTCGACGAACGTTGTAAACGATAATTTAGGATTTATACCAAGCAATTCTGATAAATCGTGGTCTAATTTCACATCCTTATTTTGAAAGTTGAAAATGACCATCGACCCTACAGGCGTATTTGTCTTGGTTTCTAATTTTAACTTTTCGCCTGGGAATGCGCCCTCTAATTCTTTTGCCAAATACTCAAGAGTGTAATGGCCTGGAAGAAGTCTCCTGACAGATGTGTTTTTATCAGGCCCGGGCCCAGTAAACAATGTTATCTCTCCTCTTTGCTTCAAATTATTCCACGAGTTGAAAATTGAGCAAGCGATGAGCCGTATGTATCTCGGTTTCGGAAGTGGGTGATCGAAGTAGATCGTGTGAGGGTTCGAAGATATGACGATTGTTAACACAACCATGATTGTTGTATATAATGACTTTTAAAAAATATAAATATATACAATCATGTTTGGCAGACGGCCCGGTGGAATTTTTCCTAATTCAAATCTTGGTATAAAAATTGGCGGCCGCAATTACGAGCCCCCGCCTCCTTTTTATTCAACCCCAAACGTTTATAGCCCTGTAAAGCCAAAGCCAAAGCCACACACATATCCTGAAATGGCTTGGTTGAGATCGCCGGAGGCTGCAAAGCTCTCTGCCGCAGCCAAGGCCAAGGCGATCTCAGACTTCAAAAAGCGGTTCCCTCTCGCTGATATGTCTCACTTTGAAGTTCAAGTAGAGTTTGGCGACGACCACAAAACAGCCACAGGAGAAGTGCTTTACAAAGAGGGTCAAGGCTCATTTGCACTCGTTACAGAAATACCCCACAAAGATTGAACTAAAGCCGAAAGAGACGCTCTTGGCCTTTTAAATGACGGGGGTTTCCCTTATCAGTTATCGTTGGGGCAACCAGAAAAGTCAATCCCAGCTGTTGCTTTCTCCACCACAATAGACAAAGACATGATGATTGGCGCAATATTAAATGATGAGTCGCAAAAGATTTACGTCACGCCAACTGATTATTTCACAACGAAATACAGAAATATCTTCAGGGACACGCAGATTTCATTCACAACCGCGAAATACGGAAGAGAATGGCTCGGTCGGCCGCACATGAGTTTTTGGCCACAACAACTCTCCTTCGCCCTGTGGTGTGCGACAACCGGCTGCGGAATCTCGCGTGACATTCTCTTCGATAAGAACTCCAGTCTATCCCTAACCCCCCAGCTCCGGTCGTTTTACCGGTTTCACGTTTATTTCACAACAAGGCGAATTCTTTACCAGATGGGTGGGGAACAAAGCGTGAGTGCTTTGCCAGACGACCCCCCATTTTCCCAGAAAGACAACAAGTACAACATCGACGCGTACAAGAAGATTTGCATAGAGTTCGAGATCGACCCCAGTTCTGACTTCCGTTACACATACGGCAAGAACCACGGGCTTGGGAATGTCTACATTTGGGAATACGGGAGTGGCAACATCTCTACCGATTACACCTATCCAGACCCCGATCTAGCTCTGTTCAATGATGAGCGCGTGACTGACAGAAAAGACCCCAACTTTCGCGCCAATGGAATATCTTTCGTCCGCAACGACCAAGGGGCGGACACCCAGTTCGAGCACTTTGTGCCAAATTACGCACAGGGGCTAACACAGCCAGGGCTCGCGCGTAAGAACCAATCAATCGAGGCCTTTGTGTACTGCATTCTTGGTTCACAAGCCAAAACCCGCAGCAGCATCATTGGAAGAGGAGGCCGGGCGTTCGAAACGCAGAGAGTCTTCCTCACCCATCTAGAGGAGGCCACAATACTGAACGACATCGCAACAAGCGTACAGCGTTACCAGCTTGCCATCCAAGCAACGAAAGTGCGCTTAGACTTTGCGACAGCACCCGGAAGCTGGCTCATGCCATCGCGTATGATTATCAACACAGAGAGCGTGATCGGGTATAACAACAATCTACAGGAGGCAACGCAAGGGATGAAGCTGGGTGTGAACAGTGGTGTTAATCTGGGCACAAAAAAAGCCTCACTTCGCCTCATGGACGGTGGGGCGACAAAGATTAATCCACCAAACAGTCACCCATCAAACCCGATACATAAACAGGCCACACAGGCACAGGGCATCGCACCCAAACCAAAGGCCACACCCACACCACAACCCACACCCACACCCACACCCGCACCCGCACCACAGCCCGACTCACATCACGTCTCCAAGGCAGTCGTTGCTGTGGGTGCGCTTGCTTTGGCTGGTCTTTTTGTTTGGTTCAGATAAATCCCTCCTTTGAGCGCCTAAAAAAAGGTAGCTGAAACTCGATGTAGCCCTGATGATTTTTTTCGCTCCCGATAAGTGTTCAAGACTTCGCCCGCTTAGTGAGCCTTTCAACAAGGAAGGCCACCACGGCAAGGATGAGCAGCCAGGCGTGTTCACCCAGAAAGGAGATGACCGACCCAGCCGCTTTGAAGATGAAGCTCACAATTGAGCCAATGAGACCAGGCAGGGCGTTGGCTGCCTTTTTGCCAAGCTCTTTAAGCCCATTTCCAATAGCCTTGGTGGCCTTTGCCAGGCCGTTCAAGGTGGCGAGTACAACAGCGCTGATGGTGATGCCAGCCGCCAGAACAATCGCTTGCAGGGTCCATCCGTATTTCTTGAAGATTTCTCTGACCCTCTCTCTCAAAGACAGGGCTTGTTCACGCACCTCAACCTGTGGTCTGAGCCTTGCCAGCTCTTCTTCTCGCTCAGCAACCCGGGCTTCCGCGGTTTCTCTTTCAGAGGGAGAAGTGTTCTCATCCTCAATCACGCGCTTGTCTTCAGCGTTCTGCCGTTCAAGCTCGACTTCTCTTTCGTTTAACTCATCAAGTGGTTTTGTTGAGTTTAGCCCTGCTTCAACTTCATTTCTTTCCTTCACCATAGCAGAAAGGCGTGTTCTGATTTTTTCCGCCTTTGCCTGTTCTTGGCCTCGTTTTTTTTTGTATTTTTTGCAGGGCCCCTAATTCTTTTTTCTGGTTTTCAAGATCGACTTGAAGATTCTTTTTCAGCAGTTTTAGGCGGTCTATCCCGGCTTGATTTTCAACGCTTGAACCGTGTTCCTGCTCCAGAGCCTCCACACTCGCTTGAGTTTGCTCAATTCTGTTTCTGAGATTTTGCACCTCATTTGCTGCTTTTTGTTGTTCCACAGCAACCCTTTCATTCTCCTTCAGTTGTTTTTGTGCCTCCTTCAATCTTTGTCTTTCTTCCCTTATTGATGCATTGTCTTCAGAGAGAAGCTCTTCAGCGCTTGGGCCAAGGGATGTTTTGAACTTGTCTGTGAACGATTTAAGAAAGCTCCCATCTTGCTTGAAAATAAGAGATTCGCCGCCCTTTGGCCCAAAGGAAACTATTTTGCCATCATTTGCTGCTTTTTTACCAAAACCAATTGGGCCTAATTTCGCGATGTTTACTTTTGGAAGGCGCTTTTTGATCCAGTCAATGGCTTTATCGATTCTCTCTGCTTTTTCATTTCCGTCTATAATTTCTCCAAGCAGAGGGGCGGTGTCAGAAGTGCTTGGCAACCCACTTTGTTCGTTAGGCATTGTATGCATTTAAATATGCTCGCCAACAGGACGAGGGGTGGATGTACCGCCTGGTACAAAGGGTTGCGTGGTGTCGGGGCCGGTGTCTTGGTCCTGGGTCCATCGGTGGACGACATCTTGCCGTTCTTCTTCTGACATTTCATTCCACATGACTTCAACCTCGTCATCGTCATCGTCATCCCCTGTGTCTTGGGTGTGACTGGCTTCCTCAGTTGTCTTAGTTGGATCGATTTCGACTTCGCCGCCTGTTGCCATGATGATATATAAATATAAATTTTAAAAACACAAATATATACCATGGCTGTGCAACCGAATTTACTTCCATCTCACAGTGAAAAGACACTGGGCGCCATGAAGGCAGAGCGAACCGTCAAGCGCATCACATTCAACCCTTCTGAGGCCAACCCCGGCGAGACACTGTACGTCTCGGTGCCCAAGCTGGGCGAGCACGATGTCATTGTGTCCGGCTCACTTGCACTGGTGTTTAACATCAATCTCTCCGGCGGCCACGCTAACAACTATCTCGTGCAAAATGTTTTTTTGGGCCCTGGTGGACAGGTTCGTTGTAAAGTTTGCCGCCACCACTGTCCAGGACACGGTTGGGTACGACATCTACAAGATCTTCGAAGACTTATTCCTCTCAACCGATGAGCGGGAAAATATTCTTATGGAGGGCATCCAGAGTGTGGAATTGTGTAAGATCCGCTCTGGTGCTGGCGACCAGAAGTCATCCGGGGTGGATGCGGAACTCAAGCTGGAGACAATATACAAGAATAAGTATCGCATCAAGCTGGATCACCAAATCTTAACTGATCACGGAATCATATACCCTCAAGCGTTATATAACGATCTGGTCTTCGAACTAACCCTTGCCCCCGCAAACCAAGTTGTCCGTGGCTCAGACACAAGCAAGCTCGTGTACAAGCTGGAAAACATCCAGCTGGAGTATGAGACGATCAGAAGTAAGGGGCTGGCCGACGAAGCAACAAGCTCTTACACTAGCGGTAAGGAGTTCGCTTATGACCTCGTAATGCGAGATAGGGTGCATCCCTTCTCAAAAGGTGGTGACACTCGGCTGAATCTTCGGGTTAACCCACAGCGCAAATCTCTCAAGGGCATCCTCTTGCTGTTCAACAATCCCTATGTAGCGGGTGCCAGGGACTCTGAGAACTATTTCAACCCCGACATCACCAAAGTGAAGGTCACAGTCAACGGAGTTCCAAACAGGATCTACAACGACGGCATCAGTGGTACTGACATGTGGAATGAAATCTTCCGATACTTCAAGCCACACGCGCGAGGCAGGCCTAACATGAACTTGACCAAATATCTCACAGGCAACAAGTTTGGTCTCTGGATTGACCTGCGGTCCATGGCTGACACAGCCCTGCACGGCAACGGCCAACGGCTCGTCAACACACAGGATGGCGTGCAACTCGAGATCGAACGAGACGGCAAAGGCTCGGGAACCGCAAACTGCCACATCTTCACCATCTCAGACTCACAGATGAACATCATGGACAAGCAGCTGCATTCTGTACAGTACTAGGTAAACACAACACACATTATATACCATGGCCACAAACAAGATCAACTTCCATGCCAAGCCGGCTCCCCTGCCATCCACCGGACCATTATCACACAATAAAATACAAAGGCTTCTGGCAATGGCTCCCTCCCCACCATTTTGCAAACCAACTAATATAGGTGTTGGTTATGGACCCAAGAAAGCTGCCATTCAACGCACTAATCGTGGGCCCCACTAACTCTGGCAAGACACAGTATCTTCTCTCCCAACTGCGAGGCCCCTTTAGGGGTTCTTTTGATTACATCGTTTTATTCTGCCCCACATTTGTCAAGAACAAGACATACGATGGCTTCGTGGACCGTGATCCGCACATCTTCGTGATTGTCTGCCAACAGCATGAGATCGAAGACTGGTTGAAGCTGGCGAGCTTCTTTTTCACATGCACCAACACTTTATTCATTCTCGATGACTGCGCCGCCTCCAAAGATGTCAAAGGCCGAACGAGCCAGCTGGTCAATCTGGGGTTCAGCGCAAGGCATGACGGCATATCCGTGTGGGTCTTAACTCAGCAGATCACCAGCATTGCTAAGCCATATCGTGATAACATTGCAGCGATCGTGCTCTTTTACACACCATCCAGCAAGACCACCAAGGCCATCTTCGAAGACTATGCCGGCGAGCTCTCCCATGAGGAGTACAAAGAGCTTATTGCAAGGCTCAAATCCCGCAAGTTCTCCCACCTTGTTTTCTCTTTGAGGCACCCGTATGGAATTGAGTACAAAGTTTAAACACACATATATACCATGGCTATGAATGCGCCAACCAGCCTACACAAACTGTGTGTGCTTTCACAGCTTTTGGATGAATTGCACAAACACACACTTGATGCGCAAAACAAAATTATCAAAACCGCTGGTGAGGAAGATCTGCGCCTCATGCTTCTCAACAGATATCCATTGCGGTTGAATTCTATGCCAGACACCATGGCGGGGCTTTTACGAGAGCTTGAAACCCTTTTGCCCGACATCAAGAGAATTATTGAAAAATAAAAAACATATATATACCCTGATGATGGCTGAAGCAGCTGAAGACCAGGTCGCCTTGAACGAAGTAATGCAGATGCTGGAGGCCACCCCTGAAACCACACCTCCCACAGGGCTAGTTGGTGACAATGGCATTCCTGCCAAACGTGAGACGCTGGCAATCCTTGTTTCAACTGGCAAGGCCAAAGAAGCCATCGGCGTGCAGCTCACACACGATCATGTCAAGCGGCTATCAGACAAGGACGTTGAGAAGTACTGCAAAAGGTACGAGGCCTACGTCGGCAACAAGACAACCGAATCCCTAGTTGATTCCGCCATCATGCTCGCATCCAAAGGCGTTGGCCTGGCGGTCCCGATTGAGGATGTTAAGAAGTTTCAACAAGAACTCAAGAACGACTACATCATCAACCAGGCGCTGTCAAATCTTGTTGGGGGTCTTGCCATGCGATGCGAATGGTGGCTGGCGCTTGCCAATGCTGCTCTCATCACAACAAAACACATCAAGTTTGAACGAGAGCCTGAACCCCAACCCACACATCCAACCAGAGACAGTGAAGGTTATCCCCTTCAGGGCTTTGATGAAATTGGGCTGGAACCTGTGGTGACCTCGAAGGAACCTTGAAGGAACCTGGCTGGAACCTGACAGCAACCTGGCAGCAACCTGACAGCACACTTATTACATCTTGTAAAAAATAAAATCTCATATATACCCATTATGGCCACACCACTCGAGACGATCCCTGAAGAAACTCAAACTCCAACTCCAACACCTGCCCGTGTTACCTCTGAGGCCCCGAAAACAAAGTCTGCAACAGAAAAAAACCCCGGCCGTGTTGCTTCTGGCAAAAGACTAGCAGAACGCAACCGCCTGGCCCGTGAAGCAAAGAAAAAGGCCGAAGCACAAAAACCTGAACCCTCAACAAGTGAAAACAATTATGCAACAAGTGACTCAACAAGTGACGGCAACAGCAACTCAATCTTTTATATTCTGGGGTTTGGAGGATTGGTTGTCTCTGCTGCTGGTGTTTATTACCAACGCGAAGCCATAATGCAAAGGCTTGGACGTAAATCTAACACACCGGCAACACCAGCAAACACACCACCAGCAACACCCGCTGCACCACCCTCATCTCGAATTCCTGTAAGGCAAGGAATAAAAAAAATGGAATAAAAATAAAAAACCATATGTATACTGCACACAAACCATGTCTGACAACAAGCTTGTGAAGTCTATCCTCGACGCCGCAACAATCACTGGCCTTGTCGCTGGCATTGGTTGGATTGGGAAAAAGATCATCAAAGAAAACTTAACTGCCGACCCCAGTGCAAGCTTAATGAATTACGTCAAGTTCACAGCTGTCATGGCTGGCAGCATCGCGCTGAAGAAATATCTCGAGGACCAGAAAATCCTCCCAGACAACATGTAAAAACCATATGTATACACACGACCACAATGGCCTCGATTGCAATAATGGCCCTTGGTGCTGTTCTTAATGCGGCAGCTTTCACTGGCGGGAATTATCTCGCGAAATATCTGTCTGGTGATAACGGAAAGGCAGCAATGGATGAGAAAATCCGTCACGACCACGCCCTGGAACAATATCAAGCGGCTTACGCCAAATACCAGAAGGACCGCTCCAAGCTCCTCGACTGGATTGCAGCCAACGATCGGATTAAACACCAAGCTAGCAAAAACTTCCAAACCACCGACCAAGCCCTTGTCTTGTATAACCAGATGCACCAAACACAACCAGATAAACAAATCAAAGACTACAAAGAGCCTCAGTTCTCGGACTTCTACAAGCCCAGCCCACAACAGCAGAATGGTGAACTTGTGTTCATTGGAGGCACCCTGCTTGCGGGTGGGTATGCGGCTTATCGCTTTCTGTAAACAAACATATATACCACGCACCTCTCTATGGAGGCCAAACTCTCTAAGATCTATTACAGCCCGAAAAGGTATTGGAAAGGTCTTTCCGCTGTCAAAAAATTAGCTGCAGCGGCCAAGGTCTCTGATGATAATGCAAAGAAATGGCTGATCAAACAAGCCCTTTGGCAAGTTTACCTCCCGGCGCCACGCCATATCCCTCGGCCCAAGTTTGATGTCTCATCACCCAATGCAGTGCATCAAGCAGATCTTCTCTTCCTGCCCCACGACAAACTTCCCCACGGGAGAAAGGTTTACAAATACGCATTAACCCTTGTGGATGTGGCTAGCCGTTACAAAGCAGCAGAGCCCTTAACTTCGAAAGAGTCTGAAGAAGTCTCAAGGGGATTTCAGAAGATTTACAGACGTGGGCCTTTGAAGTGGCCTCAACTCTTGCAAGTTGACCCTGGGAAAGAGTTTATGGGTGCTGTGACAAAAACCATGGAAAACAACAGAACGACCATTCGTCGCGGGCGGGATGATATCCACAGAGACCAAGCAATTGTGGAGAGATTCAACAGAACCCTAGCTGAAAGGTTGTTTGGTTATCAGTATGCCGTTGAAATGAATATGCCTTCTGGCCGTTCGACTGCTTGGGTCAAAAGACTGCCAGATGTTGTCTCGGCCTTGAACAATGAAGTGACCCGGCTAACTGGCAAGAAGCCTGCGAAAGCGATCAAAGAGAAAGCCGTTTCTGCCAAGCCCTCGACTCCATATGCCAGGCCTGTTGGGGTGAATGAGAAGAAGCTCCCTCCCCGGGTGAGTGTGAGATATCTTTATTATCCCGGTGAGCTAGAAGGGGGTGGGAGGCGTGCGACCGATCCGATCTGGTCTTTGAAGGTCCACAACATTGAGAAGGTTGTTACCAAGCCAGATGCACCTGTCGTGTATTATCTCTACGACGGGCCCAAGAGAGGGTTTGTTCGTGAGGAGTTGATGGTTGTGCCACCGGGCACTCAGTTGCCCCCAGCTGGGTTGTGAAACTCGATTGGTTCTGTGTGGATGCCGTCTGGCAGCACCCAACGCTTGTCGTAATAGGCGGAAAGGCCCAGCTTGTGCTGCTGGTATGTGAACATGGCCCCGTTGTGCATTCGAAAGCCCCTGTTGGTGGCCATGTCCCTGCCCCCCTGCAAGGCTCTTTCGTACCTTTCCCAGCGAAGCTCGTTCTGCTTCTTGTTGACGCCCTTGGAGGACATCTTGGCCTCTCCGCTAGCCTCGTTTTCTACGTAATAACACTTGCTGCACAGGGCGATGGCCCGTGTGCCTTCCTTCTCAAGCTTGAACAAGCCCGGCTCTCTGCCGCTCCACTTGTCCCACGCCAACGAATTCTTCTTCTCCGCCTCCAACTGGTCACGAAGTTCCGGGCGCACGGTCTCTTCCAGAGTGTCGTGAGCAAGAGCGAAGTACATGCTGTCCGTGTCCATCTGGATGAGCTCGAAGTCGCACCTGTCGATGAAGTAATCTAGGAAGTCGTAATAGAACTCCAGCATGCGGAGCTTGGCAAGTTGGTACACAACAATGCCCACTTGAAAAGGGCGGTCGATTGTGACCTTTGGCTTGCGCAGCTCGATCTTGTAAGCAGCTCGATCTTGTAAGCAGCTCCGATCTCTTCGAGATCATCGAACAAGGGTGAGCGGAGATTCTTGTCGACCTCGTCCTCGTCAGTTGTGTACAACGTTCTTGTCTGGCGCTCCACGGCTTCGATGAACTTGCCGTAAGCACTGTTGCCAAGGAGCTTGAACACTTCAGCAAGCAGGGCCTTCTCCCTGTCAGCGTCGCCTTTCCTTCGGCAGTCGGCTACCTCGCGAACGAACCAGTCGAAGAACTTTTTGGGTATGTAATCGATCGTGCGGTAGACTGCCGTGATCTTGAGCCCGCTGTTGAGATACCATTTCAAGAGGGGTGCGTAGATCAGCATCTTTTTCGCTGACAACACACCCAGAAGCTTTTTCTGGTCGGGAAAGCGGGTTCGGCCACTTTCTTGGAGGTAATCGTGCATATGCTGTGGAACGCATTCGTTAGGCACTGGTTGGTTGATGAAGAGCGGTGGAAACTCTTCGAACTGCTCCCACAACTCTTGGGGGACTTCGATATCCACTTCCGCAAACCCGAACCACCTGCCTGTATTCAGATTCATTTCGAGAGCTTTCGCTGCCAGCACCGGGAAATTGTAATGCACAACCTTCTCTTTACCACAGGGCATCTCCTGCAGCATCGTGCTTGGGTAAAGGGAGTTAGCGTCGAACCCAACAATCCGTTTCGTGAGGGGGGCTAAGTCGTATTTGTGAGAACGGATGCTGGTCTCGCCGCGCATGTGTTTGCGAGTGAAGACCAGGCTTGGCCCGCCAACCACAGCCCCCTTCAGCATGGCGTACGCTTCTGGGCCGGGGGCGTATAGTTCTGGAGCCTTGCGCCCCCCTCTCAATGAGCCTCGCAAGACGTATTGCATTGATACTCCTGGCAAGGAGACCGCGTCTTTGAAGATGTCCACGCCGAGGCCCGTGTAAAAGCCCTTCATCGTTTGGAGAGCTTCGAGGAAGGGAGACACGTCTAGATTGTTGTAATACTCCAGCCAGTCTCCGAATGTCTTCATGCCTTTCTCGTGGAAGATGCGATTGCATTCTTCGTGCTCCTTGGGAGAAAGAACGAAGGCGTTTTTGAGTTGTGAGTACCAGCACTCATATGGGGGAAGACCAGGGTAATCCAGCTTGTCAGCGCTGTCAAACCACTCGTATGGGAGCCAGGACTTGGTCTGTGTCGCTCCATACGTCTTTACCCACTTGTCGTACGTGATGCCTGGGGCCAAATAATTCATAATGTCCAAGAACTTGTAGCTGGGAGTGTTGATGAACATGATGCGTCCCTCTTTCTCCGGGGCGAAGACCCCGTTCTCTTGAGCGAAATGAGAAACAACGTACTTGCGGATAAGCTTGAGATCGTAATGGCCTGAGTTGAAGCCGACCACAGGCACTTGGTTGCACCAGTTGTCGATGCGCTTGAGTTGCTTCTCAGGAAGATTTTCAATGTCTGGGGGCATGTATTGGCCAGCCACATCCTCTCGGATGGCTGCGCTTCGCCACTCCAGGGAAGCATAAAACAGCCCGATAAGCTCGTCAGGATCTTTGGAGCAAATGTATTCAGGCTCAGGGTTCAACGTGTCGGCAATGGAGACTGAGATGGGCACATGCTCGCTTTCATAAGAGAGATCGCGTGTCGGGCGAGCTGCCTTGGTCTTGTCCTGGTACGCTTCGAAGTCGTAGACGATCGCGTGGGGATATGTTTTGTTTCTTTTCTGTGGGCAACGGTCATTCCACCAGGGGGAAGGCTTTTCGTGTTCCCACCTTTACACCACGTTGTACCCAGCGTCTCGAAGCAACTGAGTTCGTTGCAGAGTCTTTTGGTAAGCAACCATCCTTGTGATTGTGTTGCCCCTTCGGACACATATACCTTCCTCCCTCGTTCCCTCGAGGTAACATTCCTCACAACCGTGCCAGAGACAACCGTGGAACTGGAAAACTGTCTTGCTTTCTGGGTGATAGCCATCGACTGGAGCCCCACAGATATAGCTCTCACCACCATGACCGCATCTGTGATGGTGGATGTGAATGTCACGCTGCTTCGTCTCCCACTCCAGCTAGCACACTGCCTTGACACCGAAACCGCCTTCTGGGTAAAAGGCTTTCTCAAAAGCTGACTCTGGAGGGAGGACACGTTTCCCTGGGCAGTCGATTTTGGTTTGGCCTCGAGTACACGTCTTGGAGTGGCGCTTCAAGTTATCAGCCCGTGTGAACCTCCCACCACACTCGCCACAAGTGTAATTGTTTGTGACTTTATTGATATTGGTGATCAAGAAGGAGTGGCCCCCATGAATACCGACAGTCATGGTTGGAGCGCCCACCTTGTCGTAATTCGCAGGAGTGTGATATAAAATGAAGTCACCATTGGGGAAAACAAGATATGCGGCAATTCCTTGCTTGAAATGCCTTTCGATTTTAGAGAAGTGCCGCAAATTTAGCTGGCCTCGAAGCCCCGGATAAACTGCGAAGAAGCTTTCCGCGAGTTCCCTGGTTCTGCGAGTTGAACGATCTATACGAGCTCCTCGATGGACAGCCAAGCAACGAAAGAGACAAAGATTGTCGTTGAAATTGTCAAGGGCAATGACTTCTCTTTTGTTGCGAATCCAATCAGGAAGACGCCCGAGACCTATTTGCAAGGGTTGTCGATCCAGTATGACTTTGACATCAAGCAGGGCAGTGCGTTCGTAAACCCATTTGGTGTCAGGCCTGTTGAGTCTTGCGTTTTGAAGACGAAGCTCTTCCTGGGCTTGCAACCACTGTCGTGTCTCGGAAAGAGTGGCTAGCCAACGACTGTTGTGGTTGTTTTGATAAAACATTCTCAACTCCTCGGTTTCAGTGTTTCGTAACTCGAAGGTGAAGCGTAAATTGATTGCGTGTCGTGTGTGAACATTTTGCTTGATTTTGTTCAAAATTCTGGCGACAAGAGAGTTTCCGAGATCGTTTACAAAGCGGAACCGGATTATTCGTCTGCCGTGTTCAACCCATCGGTCAACCCGATCATAAATCCATAAATCTAAATCCGGTGGGTTGTTTTGAGGCTCGCCCTCAGCATTATTGTCGGCGACAGGCTCGATCCGCTCGACATTTCGTGCCTGTTCGTCCAGCCAGGCAATCAGCTCGCGTTGATTGGCATCACGTCGTCTTCGTTTCCGGGGTTGTGCCATATATAAAGGGTTTTGGATTTCTCCAATTGGTTATGTCTCGCTTGCCGTTGCGGGCGGGCTCGGGAAAAAACGCATTTGACCCCTCTTACGGGGGTTTGAGGACGGGTATCCCGAGTAGTTATTAGAGAAGAACGTCAAATACCAGTTTTCAAGTTCATGGAGAAGCTGGCCTCACGCGTTCGGCCAGCTTCTCCATGAACTTGAAAACTGGTATTTGACTGCCTCTCTAATAACTACTGTTCTAACTTCTGGGTGTTTGTTGGTGTTGCGGAAGCCATTGTTGGTTAGCTTTTGTGTTGTGGTGTGGGTATTGTTCAGTGTCTTTTGAATGTTTTGTTTTACGTCATTTTACTTCTCAACTCATTAAAGGTCCACCTTCGCCCAAAAGACCTTGCGGTCGTTTGCTTTTGTTTTGAAATGCTCCATTGTTCATACGCGTGATCTGATTAGTTGCACGCATTCAAGCTTGAATTTCGTGTTACACGAAGTTCAGCACAGAAAGTGATCACGGCACGCACAGCATTTTGGGTGAAGGTGGGTCTTCAATAATTCATGAAAATTCAAAGCAAAACTTCACCAAATTTTATGGTAATTAGTCTCACATATCTAAACCTCCTTCACGGCAGTGATTTCCTTTGTTTTCGTTTCATGAATTATTAAATGTTGAGAAGGGTTGTTTCATATCGTCCACGCAAAGACGATCGAGCTCGGTGTCCTCGTTTTCAGAAATCGACGTTTTCACCCCACCATAACTACAATGTGGTTTTAAAGACATCCGTCTTCACGCGATCAAACTAAAAACGTTCCTTTTTAAACTGCTACGTCTCCACATTTGAAACCGTTTTCGAAAGCTTTTATCAGGATTTAGATTTCATCAACGTTTTCGGGCTATTTAATGTACTTCTTGTAATCGCATGGAATAGTTTGCTAATGAAACCTCATTACTTTGAACAGGGCCTACTATTTGTCAACGACTTAATTTACATTATTATAAAAACTTCAGTAAAAAAGAAAGAGGTTTTTTAGCCACTTGTGTAATCCGGTTGAGTATTTTTACGAGTCAGTTTTTATTTAAATAAAAAATGACGAGTATTACACAACTTTTCGTTCAATAAAATGTTTATTTATTCTCGTAAAGTGTTATTCTAAGCGCGCGTCAGAAGGGTTTAATAACGCGTCTTATAATTTAAAACATTGATACAGTGCCCAAATATGGTCATAAACCTCTCGATATCCATACAACAACAACAACTTTATTTGTACTCCACATTGATTTACATTATATAAAAACTACTGTTAAATATAGAGAGAGTACAGGCTGCCCATAACAGCCATTGAGGGCTAAAAAATAGGGCAGCCTTACTTTGATTATTAATAGATGATTTTATTTAGGGTCAGGTACACACGCGACACACAGCTACACAAAACACACACAAAAAAAAATAACTAAGTGTGCCAGTATTAAGCAACGGAAAGCCAGAAAAAATATATTGTTGATAAATTTGCAATTAATATTTGTCAATAAGAAGTGACTTTAGCTTATTCTTAAAACGTTTAAGAGGAAGGAGCTTGATGTCATCACTTATATAATTCCAAACTTTAACACCCTGGAACCTTATGTTAAAAATTCCATAGTTTGTTCTGGCTTTTGGGATAACATAAGTCATCCTGCAGGACAACCAGGGCCGTAGCCAGAAAAAAATAAGGACTGAGGCAATATCCATGGTTAAATTCCCCGCCTAGCTATTTAGGGTCTTTATGATGACTACGTTTAAACAAAACACTGGGATCGTGACTGAGGCAAGTGCCTCGGTTTGCCTCAAACTGGCTACGGCCCTGACAACCTAGTGTTATAACTATGTATGTTCCTAACAGGATTAAAAAAAGTATAAAAAACAAAAGGTAAAAGTTGGTTATGGGACTTATACACCTTATTCCAAAATGGCGGGCAATTTATTATTCTTTAGTATGCATTTCAATTAGCCCTCTTTGCCTCATTTTCGAGTGAAAATTCTGTTGTATTTTCCACATGCTGACGAGGCAACAAGGGCTAATTAACATACATATAAAAGAATAATAAATTGACCACCATTTTGGAATAAGGTGTATACATGAACACTGCAAGTTGAAGAGTAATGATGTCAGACAGCTTAATAACATTCAAGTCTTTAAATAAAGGACTTGAGTGTTCAGTGAAACTGTAGAAGGTGATTATTCTTATAACTTTCTTTTGCAAATTAAGTAAAGATTGTACAGAACTACATGACGTATATCCAGCGATGGTGGCAAACTTTGCATTTTGTAGAAAAGTCAAAATGACCTCGCCTGCAAATTTCGTATCTTTGGAAGAAATGTGAGAACCATTACATAAAAACAGAGGGAAGAATTAAAAAAACATTGATCACATGATTGGACAAAATAGCCGCGAAATTTTCATGTTGTGTCACAGTGTTTAGCTTGACGAAGCTGAATGAAAACTGGTTCAAACTTTCAACCGCTCGACACGGAGTGAGTGAAGGAGCCAAATTTCGGGAAAATGCCTTGCAGTAATCGCCTCTGGAATATGATATAGACTTCATACTTCCCAGAAAAGTTTCTAATCTATGTTAACAAGCGGATTGAAGTTAAACGATCCCGCCATTACGGCTGTAGGAACTAAAACGAGCAAGTTTGTAAACAACAGCGATCGATTCAGCTCGTACTTCGATGTTTGAAAATTTGGTGCTGATAACTACAGATAACAACTTTTTAAACATTTAATTGTTTCCTTTAGCTGTGAGTGTTTGTAGTACTTTCAGATTTGTTGCCGCTTTTTATAGGTATCCGTGTATTTGTTAAATTTGTTTTGTTTCTGAATTGAACTTTTTAGACACGAAACACCTGTCACTAAGAAATTCAATGCCAATTTACTGTTTCAATTCGTGTTGTCGAAATGTGTAGTCTGTCCGGTTCTTTACGCAAACGAAATCTCTTTGTAGAGAACTCTCAACTTTTGTATGCTTAATTAATTATAGCTTGGCAAAATTATCATTCGCTGCTTGTTGTGTTATTATAAATGGCGCGAAGTAAAATATTGTAGTAAGTCTTTTCACTTAATAAAAGAGTGGGAGGATGGCAACCTACTACAATGGACTGTATATAATATCCTATCATTTTACGTTACAGAAATCCGCTGTTTAGCATCAGTATGACAACAACTACTCAACCTTTTCTTCGTTTCTTTAATTGCAGAATGCAGCTACTACACCAACATAACCGAAACGTCTCGGTCCATTTTCTACTTTGATAACACACCACGCTGTGACAAAGATAGATTTGCGACTGGACAATGGATTCGCTTTACCGGATCTGGAGGAACCTATATAACTTATTTTACTGTAAAATACTACGATTCGTGCGGAACAGACCTCCAAGGATATATTCCTGGCCACGTTCATCCTGCTGTGAGAGATGGGATTGTGGAGCGCAAACTTTGCTTCTTTCACTCTATGGAAAATCGGTGTTCTTACCAATCTACAATAGAGATCCGGAATTGTGGCACGTTTTTTGTTTACAGGCCACCTGCAATAACGCAGTGCAATTTGCGTCTGTGTACTAATACCGGTATGTACAACGTCATAAAATTGACGGGAAATTTGTTGGTAATAACTATGGAAATTATCGTATATAAAATAAATGACTATGTAGAGTGCAAATTATGGAGTTAGGAGGAGAGACAATATTTTTCAGGTTACCTAATTACTCGATTAAACGCCGGGGCGTTTATTTAAAACTCGGCTTCGCGGAACCGGCGTTTATTCGAGGCCCAGCGTTTATTAAACAGGGGTAATTTTTCATCATCTTTCGCGATCACATTTTACGTTTTTATTCGTAAAATCCTGATTCAAAAGCTAAATAGATCAAAATGTTCCTAATATCTTAAAGAAAAGTGCAAGAACGAGAAGTCTCACAGAGAGACTATATTGTCAATAATTGCAACCAGAAATTCAAAGGATGCTCCCTGACCTTGCGACTTTTTATCTGTCTTGTCACATGAGGTCACATGAACCATCAACTCGTACAAAGAAACAATGAATCGGCCCATCCCTGAGGCGATAACGAACTTTATATATCGATAAAGAAGATCCCCTCAACAAGAAATCCAGAAAAATATAGACTACACAGTGACTATTGTTGTCATTCTTTGTTAACGTTTCGTTTGTTCCAATTTTATCCAAATAGCAGTTGAACGCGGCTCTGTAGCGTAACCATAAATATCGTATTCATTCGATTATGCGCCCAACCTCGAATAATTGCCCACCCTGCAAGTCGGAAAAGTTAACAAGCGTCCAGCCTCGAATAAGCGCCCACTCCCTTCCCCCCCCCCCCCCCCCCCCCCCCCCCCCCCCCCCCCCCCCCCCCCCCCCCCCCCCCCCCCCCAAAAAAAAAAAAAGTGCACAAGAGGAGTATTGATTATTCCTTTACTGGCTTACAATCTCTAAATTCATTGTCTGACAGACTATGAGAATGCTAGAATTTTCCTCAAAGTTTCAACTGCAATGTCGATATGGGCGCAAAGTTCTTTTAGCGAACTACTAAGAGAGTTTCCCGAAGAACGAGTATTTTAAAGAAACTTTCAATGAACAGTTAAAATCTGCTTTGATACATCTTCATGTTTTGTTATTATTTTTTGTTTTGTTGCAAAGTGGACTTACTACTTGCTCAAAATGGTGAAAATTTAATAAGCGCCTACTTCGAATAAGCGCCCACTCTCAAGGTACAAAAATTTAATAAGCGCCCAGGGCGTTTAATCGAATAAATACGGTAAAATATTTTCACTAAAACACTAAAACAAAGCATATGAAACGTATCGTCAGGTAGAATGACCGCTGTAGTTTATTTCATCTAAAACTATGTTATTTCGTGATAACAATCAGTCACACAATATCAAATTCAAATGAACCCCGGACGACTAATAAACGTCGGGGTTGTTATTTAAACCTGTTGTTTATTCGGGGGCCTGGCGTTGAAATTACGGAATATGTGGTCTTCTTTTTGGAGCGCTGTCTACAGAATTTATACACGGTATATATTCACATGAAATACAAGAACCAATGGATTTCATCGTTTCCGACAAAATATTTCATTCACTCTCCGAATGTTACATTCCATAGCAGCTTATTTTGTCCTAGAGAATGTACACTGTATGATATCAGGAACGGGCTTGGACCCCAACCACCCTTAAGAAAGCCAAACAAAACACGTAGCGATGAATAAAAGACACAGAAAAGATCGATGATATTAGGGTCTTTCTTGTGTAACATGAAGTTGAATCAGTGTTTAGCGAAGACACCTGTGTCAAACGCAGCTTAGTGAAGAGAGCTCACCAAATTAAAAAGGATGCAGTTTGGTGACTTTCCTGAATTGCAAGACAGGCGTTCATTGTTTTCACTGCGCTTTTTACCCTTGCTTCGCCGGAGCTGAAAATTACCCTTGCCGATTTTTACCCTTGCCTTCCAAATTTTTCTGTGCTGTAAATTGGGTTTAACTCTCACAATCTTATTGTAGCGAAAAACAGATCCAACTACCCTATAAAAAAGGTGGATGTTGTGGCCAGCCGTTGCATGACTGCCAACTCTTTCCTTGTCGTTGTCGTAAATGCTAATAACGGCTTTTGGCAACTTATACAGAACCCGATCGGTCAATACATGTACGTCGAGACCTTTTAATGTTAAATCGGCCTATAAATTTTCCAGAGGACAATAGTTGGTGTTGATGTTATTATTGGCAATCTCCTTGACACAGAAGGCCAGAACCACAAAAAGCGCCCTAAGCAACCTCCTGCATGCTTACTAATTCAAATTCGGAGTTTGTCCAGCAAATTCGTCACTGAGAAAGAATTAGTTCAAAAAAAGAATGTATTGTTTCACTGGGAGCTTATCCAGAAAAAAAGAACTTTACGGAAGAATAAGCAACTTTTGTCTCAAGAAAACGTACCGCATTATCATGTTATTAAAGTAGTTGTTATGTTATGCATAGTCTGGGTACCCTGTGATATTCGAGGGGGGGGGGGGGGGCAGGGGGCAGTGGCCATCTTGATCCTAGATTGAGTTCAGTTTATATCCTAACATGGTGTCAGAAGTAAAGCAATAATATGGATAAGTTACAGCCTCCGAGTGCCCTTGCACTCACAGGAAATTTAGCGGAAAACTGGCGGCGTTTTAAGCAGCAATTTCAGATTTACGAAGTAGCGTCAGGCCTAGCAAGAAAAGATGGAAAGGTTCGAGCGATGACACTGTTACACGTGGCGGGACCAGAGGCCTTAGAAGTTTTCAACACGTTTCAGTGGGCCAGTGATGGCGATGAGAATAAAGTGGATAAAATAATGGAGCCGTTTGAGCGGTACTGTAATCCGAGGAAGAACTTAACTTTTGAAAGACATTCATTCTTTGCAAGGAATCAACTTGATGGGGAGTCGATTGACGCGTACGTGAATGACTTACGTAACAAGGCAGCAAGATGTGAATTCGGTGATTTGAAGGATGGATTGATCCGTGATCGGATTGTTTGTGGCATACATGATGACACAGTGAGAGCCCGACTTCTAAGAGAAGCAGAACTGACCTTGGAGGGCTGCCTTGATATTTGTCGAGCTGCTGAAATAAGTTCTGCGCAGCTCAAAGTTTTGAACGAAGAAACGACAGTGCACGTGGTGAGAGATGATGCGTTGAACAGAGGAGACAGTCAGAAAGATGAGCGTGGGAATGCGAAAGATAGCAAAGCAGGTATGATTTCATGTCAATTCTGTGGATATCGTCACAAACGAGGCCGTTGTCCTGCATATGGAAAGACTTGTAATGCTTGCCACAAGCCTAACCATTTTGCAAGTGTATGCCAGGCTAACAAAAAAGAGGTTCATGCAGTGGACCAAGAAGATGCCAGTGACGAGAAGTCCTTCTTCATTGGTGCTTTAAGTGGCAACAAATGTACAGATAATGAATGGTACATAAATTTGAAACTTAAGGAAAAGTACATATAATTCAAGATTGACACTGGAGCTCAGTGCAATGTCATCCCCGACAGCATTTGTAAGGAAGTGGGTATTGTTTGTGGCAGAAAAAAGGGGTCAAGACTTGTTTCCTATTCTGGTCATGAAATCAAAACATTGGGCAAGAGTGATGTGGCAGTTGAGTACAAAGGAAGATATCAGGTGATTGAGTTTCAGGTGGTTGACGCAGATGTCATACCGGTATTAGGGCTGCAAACCGCCACTGACCTTCAGTTAATACAGAGATTATATACTGTGACATCAAGCGGTACACAGGAGACCAAACCAGAAATACTCGGTACCTATGCAGATCAGTTCAGAGGCATTGGAGCACTTCCAGGTGAATATGAGATAAAGATTGATGAAAGTGCAACTCCAGTAGTACACCCACCAAGGCGGATCCCATACATGTTAAAAGACAAAGCCAAGGCCGAACTATGTCGGATGGAAGAGATGGGTATTATCACAAAGGTTGAACAACCTACCAAGTGGGTCAACCCAATCGTTGTAGTTCGGAAGCCAAATGGAGATGTCCGTATCTTCCCTGATCCTGTTGATTTGAATAAATCGGTAAAGAGAGAACATTACCCCTTAAAAACGGTGGAAAAGGTTAGCTGAAAGTATGTCAGAAGCAACAGTTTTCTCAACCCTTGATGCTACACCAGAATTCTACCAGATTAAGTTGGCCGAGGAAAGTACTTGGCTTACTACTTTCAACACACCCTTCGACAGATTTAAATTTGAGAGGTTGCCATTTGGTCTGGTATCAGCCCCAGAGGTTTTTCAAAAGGCCATGTCTGAGATGTTTGAGGACATTGAGAAATGTGAAGTGATTGTTGATGATTTGTTAGTGTGGGGCAAAAATACAGAGGATCATGATCACACTCTGAAGCAGGTGTTGAAGAGAGCAGCAGAGAATGATTTAAGAATTAATGAGCAAAAGTGCAAGTTTCACAGGCAGGAAGTTGAATATGTGGGACATGTTTTTGGGACTGATGGCTTGAGACCAAGTCCAGACAGAATTCAGGACATTTTGAATATGCCACTTCCACAAGAAAAAACAAGCCTACAAAGATTTATGGGAATGGTGAATTACCTGCATACGTTCATTCCTAATTTGACTAGCATTAATAAACCACTTCGTGAGCTGTTGGAGAAGTCCGTGGAGTGGCACTGGATGGAAGCACAGCAGAAAGCGTACGAAGACCTTATCACCTGTATCACCCAAGCACCGGTTTTTAAGTATTTTGATGTGAATGAAGAGGTCATTGTATCTGTTGATGTCTCCTCAGAGGCTCTGGGTGCCTGTTTGCTGCAAGGGAACCAACCAGTAGCCTATGCATCAAGAGCACTGAACAATGCCGAGCGAAATTATGCTCAAATAGAAATGGAAATGTTAGCTATTGTGTTTGGCACCAGCAAATTTTAGCAGTACATTTATGGGAAAACAGTTATAGTAGAAAGCGACCACAAACCTCTAGAGAGTTTGTTCAAGAAACTATTGTCTATGGCCCCGCAGCGCATTCAGCGAATGATGCTTCGTGTACAACAGTATGACCTGAAAGTCAAGTACAGACCTGGTGATCAATTGCACATTGCAGATACCCTTAGCCGTACTAGCCAGTTGGAGTCTACATCACAGGCAGATGAGTTTGAAGTCCATTTGCTTGTACAAATTTCAAAAGAAAAGGCTGATGAGTTTAAGAGAGAGACGGACAGCGATCCAGTGCTATCCAAACTAAAGAAAGTGATTTCAAAAGGCTGGCATGAGAACAGGTCAGAAGTGGAGCCAGAATTACAAGATTACTGGAACTTTAGAGATGAACTGTGTATATGTGATGGACTGTTGATGAAAGGTGATCGTCTTATCGCTCCATATAGTTTGCGAGATGAAATGCTTGAGAAAATTCATGGCAGTCACCTAGGGGTGGAAAAATGTCTCAGCAGGGCAAGAGAGAGTTTGTTCTGGCCCAATATAAGCAAGAACATTAAAGAAAAAGTTGCCAGTTGTGGAGTTTGTAATAAGTACAGGAACTATCAAGTCAAGGAGCCCTTGCTACCTCATCCAGTTCCTGATCGACCTTGGCAGGTATTAGCTGTAGACATGTTTGTCCTTACTCAAGGGAAATTTGTTGTGCTCGTGGATTATTACTCAAAGTACTTTGAACTGACACAGCTCAAAGACAGCACAAGTGCCTCTGTCATCAACTGTCTAAAACAGCACATGTCAAGACATGGAATACCGGAGGTTCTCCATTCAGATAATGGCCCTGAATTTAGCAGTTTGGGATTTCAACAGTTTACCAAACAATATCAATTTCAGCATGTTACTTCATCACCGAGATTTCCTCAGAGCAATGGCTTAGTGGAACGTACGGTACAAACAGCCAAGAAACTACTCAAAAAAGTATATGAGGATAACAAAGATCCCTATTTAGCAATCTTGGAGTTACGAAATACTCCAATTCCTGGAGTTGGACTTTCTCCCACTCAGTTGCTTATGGGACGTCGCACAAGAAGCATCATTCCTATTAAGAATACCTTGCTTAAGCCAATGGCCTACGACCCAGTGAAGTGCAGCGATTGCTGAAAGGAAAACAGCAAGTTCAGAAGAAGTATTTTGATCAAAGCTGCAAGTCCCTTGAACCATTAAAACCTGGAAATAGTATCAGGGTGCGTCAGAGAGGAACCTGGGAACCAGCAGTGTTATTGGAGAGATCTGACAAAGGCGAACCAAGATCATATATTGTAAAAGCGAATGAACATCATTACAGACGAAACCGCAGGGATATTCTGAAGACACAAGAAACCTCATTACATGAAGACTCGTCCAGTGAAGTAGCGGAGGACACCAACAGCAGAGACCCTGTTGCAGACCAACTACCTAATCGCCCTAGGGACGAGTCTGATAGTGAACTCACATCAGCTACATCTCCCATTATCAGTAGAGTCAGTGGTCGAGTCATCCACGTACCCTTGCGTTACCGAGAATGATTTTATTGTTCTGAATGACATTGAGCACTGAACATTTTAATAGAAAACTGAGGACACGTTTCTAACATTTAGTTTTCTTTTTTATAGCACTGGCTCACAGTTTTTGCTATATTTGTTATTCAATTAAGGGCTACAGGGAAAGATGATATGTTATGCATAGTCTGGGTACCCTGTGATATTCGGGGGGTGGAGGCAGGGGCAGTGGCCATCTTGATCCTAGATTGAGTTCAGTTTATATCCTAACAATAGTGACAATTTTTTGAGATGCAAGTGGGAGACGGGTTTTGTCTCGAAAAGGAAAACATGTGTACGACTTTTTCAGATATACCAATTCCTGAGAATCGCTGCAAACTCTCTTTTCTGTAATCGCCTTTCCCCCTCCTCCCTACACCCACACTCACCCCTTGCTCCCGAGAGTGCTTAATCACACGCTACTACTGAATATTTTAAAAGTAATAAATGTATTGTGATCTCTTCAGCATTGTTATTGTCGGCCGAATCGGCCAAAACGCGTTTGCATGTTGCATCGTTTGTTCCTAGATCTTGTGCGATCACCACACACAGTCGGGAAGTTTAAACTTAGGGCTCTCCTATCACTCTCTCATTTATAGTTTTGGTAAATAACTGAAGTTTCAGATTGACCTAGGCTTTATGGGAAATCGGAAGCCCGATTAAGTCATTGCAAAATGAGTTCATTAAATTAGTCTTGCTTTCATATTATTTTTAGCAATGCTGTTTGATTTTAATTTTTGTTGACAGATATTAACGAATGTATGACAAATATTAATGACTGCCATGCATCAGCGACCTGCGCCAATACTCACGGCTCGTTTAATTGCTATTGCAACGACGGATACACAGGCGATGGAAGAGCATGCACCGGTAAGTTTAAGATTCCCATAAAATTCTTTAAGGATACTTTCACACGACATACTAAAGTTGGCAATCTTGTGTTTTCACACAACAAACTTGCCTCTCAAGGTTCTCTCTTCGGAATTTGCAGAAAACCTTCACAAGTCAAATGCGAGTTTGCTAACTCGAAAAAGTTGGCAAGAATGGAACGTTGATGCCACGTTCGCACACGCCAACTTGAGGTTGCTAACACGAATTTGCCAACTACTAGTGTGAAGGCGCCTTAAAACACACACAAACGAATTCAGTGTTAATAATGGTAATGTGATGATGATAATAATTATGATAGAAACGCTGATGGTTAAAAAAGTGACAATGATGGCACATTATAGGGAAAGCGTTTGATGTGGTGGTCACACTTTACACGGCGTTATGTTTCCAAAAGGGACATAGTCGTATGTTATTTATCATATCTAGTTTAAAAAACACGATCATGCATACAGATCATGAGAAAAAAAGGGAATGGTCATCCCGAAAAATGTCCTTGATTTTAAGCAAGTTCTCCCAACTAGTACACACGAAGTTTGCATGATTAGTGAGGAGAAATTGTATGGTGATATTGGAACTTTTTACCTGTAAATTCCATGTTACTAGAGCACAAAAGTTAAAAGTAAAAAAACTCCCATACTTTTTGCATAATACTGATAGCACTATGAGAAAGTGTTACCCAATACATTTGGAATGGTCCCTTTCAGAACTCCAGGTTTGACGGAGGGAATGACCGTAGCACTGAAACTCCAGAGCTTATTATTTTAAGATTGTTCAATGCAAGTTTACTTTTATTTGGGTGCTTAATAGATATTGACGAGTGTGAAGATGGTCAGCATATGTGTCATCCTTCTCTTGCCGAGTGCTCAAATACACAAGGATCCTATACTTGCCAATGTCATGCTGGTTATATTGGAGATGGCATGATATGTACAGGTATGTACTTCTCAAACTCGCAAATTCGTCAAGTTTGAAGGAACACTAGAATTTAGTTTTATCGACTGAGTCGATAAGGTAAATTGACCACCGATTCAAATAGCTGACGTTTCGTGCGCTAGCCCTTCGTCGGAGCGAATCAAGGAATTATGGGTAGTGAGTGGTTTTATATAGTAAGCGGTGGAGCTACGCTATTGGTGGAAATTTGGTGACGTGAAAAACAAATGTAAATTAGTTGAATGAAAAGCGTTCGTTGATTCCGTGGGGTTTGAGAGTGCCGATTTGAAAGATGATTTTTTGTTCTAAGTTTTTACGGCTTTCTGTGTTACCCTGGTGTAGGGAAAGGTCGCAGATTGTCATGTGTTGTTTAGAATGGTTAGTAAGATTGAAATGGCGTGCGACTGGTTTGGATGCGTCTTTCTCATTTTTTTCAACGTCTCGGAGATGTTCACGAAAACGGTCGCCCAGTCTCCTCCCTGTTTCGCCAATGTATATCTTTTTGCAAAAAGTACATGTTATGCAGTAGATAACATTTACGGAGGTGCATGTGAAACGATCAGTGATTTTAATAGATCGTTTGGGTCCTGTTATTTTTTCCGCGTTGTGAATGAAAGGACAAGTGTTACATCGTGTGCGCATGCATTTAAAAGTTCCTGGTTCATCGTCAGATTTAAGTGCGCTTGTAACTAGAAAGTTGCCTATGTTTTTGTCACGTTTGAATGAAATTAGTGGGGGTTGTGAAAAACTTCTGCCAGTTTCGGGGTCGTTTTGGAGTAATTTGAAATTTTTTAAAATGATGCTTTTGAGTGTGTTGTTGTGTGGGTGGAAAGTGAGGGTGAATGGAATTCTCTCGTTCTCTTCCCTCTGTGGCGTTTGTAGTGCTGATTGTCTGTCGATCTGCTGTGCACGTTGTTGGCCCGTATTAACAACAGAGTCAGGGTACCCACGTTTCTTGAAAAACTGGCACAATTCTTCTGATTTGTTTGAAAAATCAGAGTCATCACTACATAGACGTCGAAGTCTGAGAAATTGAGAATACGGAATGGCGTTTTAACGTGCGATGGATGTGAGGATGAATGTAAAAGATAACTGTGGGAATCTGTAGGTTTGTAGTGCACACTTGTGGATAAACTGTTACCGTTGATTGAAATATTGATGTCAAGAAAAGCGACTGAGGTTTCGGAAATTTCCCAGGTATATTTTAGAGCTGGATGAAAAGTATTGACAGAAGTTATGAATTGATTAAGTTCCTCTTTACTGGAAGAGGTAGCGCCAATGCAATCATTGAAGGAAGACGAGCGTCTGAGGGTGACGATGGTGACTCGATTTTAATTGGCATAGATTTTGGTAATTTTAATTAATCTTTCGATTTCTCTGCATTTAATGGATTGTTCGAAAGCTATAACAAAAAATTAACAAATCGTTTTATCAGGATTTCCCACACCTCTAATTTCGTCCAAACGTCTCCGCTTCCCGTCGTTTTGTCGACCCCTAACTCGGTCGGTATTGTAGATTCTAATGAAACATTTCTTCTTGTGCTTCATAAAGTAATCATGCTAGCTTTCATAACTCATTTATCAGCAAAATGATAACTTTTTGTTCCGAGTGATCTTTAAGCTCTATAGTTTTGGTTTGTGGGGAAACATAGGCACCAATCCAATCGGAAACTCAGATTGTTCTTAGTAATCGTAGCTCGTGACATGCTGAATAATACAATTTACTCATTACAAGTACCCAGCTCTACATCAACTAAGTTTTTTTTTCACCGCACTTGATATGATGCTTTCGAAAATGCTTATCCTAACCGTATGCAGGGCGTGTGTTACATACGAAGCTAGTAAAATAACCTTGCATGTAGCTTTTCACAAGTCCCCTGGTAGCTCAGTCGTTAGAGCATTCGAAAGGTATGCGGAGGATCAGGGCTCCACAACCTTCGGACGCGAACTTAATAAAAAGGTTAATTTAAATCCTTCCTCTAGAGGAAAACAAACCCGAAGGGTGCAATACGTATTTCCACGTATTTCGGCTGCTACTATGAGCATTCGTGTCTCACCAAACAGAATATAATGTAGACCTACCACCTTCAAATGAATCTTCTATACTATTGACATAATTATTTATAGAAAAAGTATTAAAAAATTAGTTGTAGGGTTTTCTACAACACCCATGTATATGCGTTTCATCTGTACCAAAGCGTCTTGAGCAATGCCCACCCCTTTTACTGAGTACTTAACAACCTATTTTTCATCTAAAGAAATGACAAAGTGGGTTTTGAATGTCTAATTTAGATTTTGACGAATGTGCTAATGGACATCACAACTGTCACGCACATGGTGTCTGCGCCAACTATCCCGGATCTTTTACATGCCACTGTCAGAAAGGATACACGGGAAATGGAGCATGGTGTGAAGGTACTTATGCTAAAGGGACATTTCAATGATATTCGTAATAATATTTATACGTTTTAGTTTTGTTTATAGAACAAAAAGAAACGGTGATGATGTTGTGACGATAATAACGCTGATGGTTAAAAACGTAACAATGATGGCACATTATAGGGAAAACGTTTGATGAGGTGGTCACGCTTTTCACGGTTTTCCGTTTTCAAAAGGGGCATGGCTGTATTTTACTTATCATATCTAGTTTAATATGCACGATCAAGCATACAGACCACGAGAATAAAGGGATTGGTCATCCCAAAAAATATCCTTGATTTTAAACGACTTCTCCCAACTAGTACACACGAATTTTGTATAAACAGTGAGGAGAAATTGTATGCTGATATCGAGGCTTTAAGGCTTTCAAAAGGCGCGAATACCCTGTCACTAGAGCACAAACTTATAAGTTAAAAAATAATCCCATATTTCTGCATAACACTGAAAGCACTATGAGAAAGCGCAACCCAATACAGTTTTCGTTTGGAATGCTCCCTTTCAAAAGTCAAGGGTTTTTTACTTATACAAGTACCCGGCTCCACGATTACTATTTATCTCTTTTTTAACGCACTTGATTTGGTGCTTTGGAAATTACATTTCTTATCATAGAAGTATGCAGGGCGTGTGTTACATATGAAAGCAGTTAAATGACCCTACATGTAGCTTTTCACAAGTCTCCTGGTAGCTTAGTGGTTAAAGAACGGAGGGAATGACCACAGTACTCAGACACCAGAGCTTATTATTTTAAGATTGTTCAATGCAAGTTTACTTTTATTTGGGTGCTTAATAGATATTGACGAGTGTGAAGATGGTCAGCATATGTGTCATCCTTCTCTTGCCGAGTGCTCAAATACACAAGGATCTTATACTTGCCAATGTCATGCTGGTTATATTGGAAATGGCATAAACTGTACAGGTACGTACTTCTCAAACTCGCAAATTCGTCAAGTTTGAAGGAAGACGAACGTCAGGGTGACGGTGGTTTGGATACTCGGTTTCAATTAGCATAGGTTTTGGAGATTTTATTCTTTCGATTTCTCTTCATGTAGTGGCTTGTTGAAAAGCTATAGCAAACAATTGACAGGTTGTTTTATCAGTTTTCCCACACCTCTAATTTCGACCAAACATCTCCGCTTCCCGTCGTTTTGTTGAATCCTTGCACGGCATTGTAAATGCTAATGAAACATGCCTTCTTTTGCTTCATAAAGTAATCATGCCAGCAATCATAACTCATTTATCAGCAAAATAATAACTTTTTGTTACGAGTGTCCTTTAAGCTCTTTAATATGAATTTGCGGGAAAACATAGGCTCCAATCCAATCGGAAACTCAGATTGTTCTTAGTCATCGTAGCTGGTGACATGCTAAATACAGTTTACTTATTACAAGAACTCAGCTCCACATCTACTGTCTATCTCGTTTCTACCGCACTTGATATGATGCTTTCAAAATTTCTTATCCTTGCAGTATGCTTGGCTTCTCTTAGATATGAAGCAAAATGACCCCACATGTAGCTCTCCACAAGTCTCCTGGTAGCTCAGTGGTTAGAGCATTCGAAGAATATGCAGGGGATCAGGGCTACACAACCATCGGACGCGAACTTAATAAAAAGTTAATTTAAATTCTTCCTCTCCAGGAAAACAAACTCGAAGGCACAATACGTATTTCTGCTGCTAATATGAGCATTCATGACTCACCAAAGAGAATGCAGACCTACCAACCTTCAAATGATTCTTCATCTATACTGTTGATATATTTTTTATAGGAAAAGTATTGAAAATTCAGAATTTTAAATTTTTTTACATCGGGCATGTCTACGCGTTTCATCTAAACCACAGTGTCTTGAACAATGCCCACCCCTTTAAGTAAATAATTTAACAAACTATTTGGCATCTAAAGAAATGGTAACGTAAGTTTTGAATGTCTAATTCAGATCTCGACGAATGCGCTAGTGGAGATCACAACTGTCACGCACATGGGGTCTGCACCAACAATCCCGGATCATTTACATGCCACTGTCAGAAAGGATACACGGGAAATGGGACATGGTGTGAAGGTATTTAAGTTAAAGGAGACAGTTCAATGACATTCCTAATGTTATTTATACATTTTGGTTTTGATTATAGAGCAAAAAGAAATTGCTGCACGTCAATCTCCGGACGTTGTAGCATTCCTCTCTTTCCCTTGATTTTCCTTAAATAAGTTTATGATTGTAGTAAACATCGTTATGTGTCGCGTTCTTTTCAAGGTGACATATTAATCTTGACTCTAATTTGCTTATTACTGTTTGATTATGGCTTATCATTTTTATCTATCGATTTATTCGGCACTTGTCTGCGAAAAACGCCTTCCAAAAGTACTATTTATGATATAAAAAATCCAGACCATTTGTGTTATGGATAAACGAACAGCTATGGAGAATTATAGGGTTTAAATGAAATATATTGTTTTTCTCATCAGTTTGTCCTGAATACTCCGACTGCATCCAGATAACTCCCTACTTCTGCGAATGTTGGTGCAAATACTATAATCCTGAGCTTCCCGGGATGGGCGCATGCAAACTTTACGGTAGGCAACAGGCCGTAATGTTTCACACTACTTTATAAATTGCAGGCACACATATTGCTTTCCTGTACGGGCCTCTATTTTCAAGATAAACGGACGTGACTGATTTTAATTTCGTTTAAAAACAAAATATATCCCTTGTCTAATGTGAAAACGACCTACCGTTTTCGGATAAACAAACTATTATTCCTAGTCAATCACAGCATCATACACAATTCTGCAAGAACCAACCGATATTGCCGACGTCGAGCGTGGGAAAATACATGTATGGCCAATCATGTTGGCTTTGCTCCTGATAGGTTGAAAAACCAGCATTTCGCTCTGTTTGATAGATGATGTTGGACGATAATTTCATATTTTGATATTAACGCAAAGGAAAACAGGATAAAATTGACTTCAAAACCATTCTTGTGTAAAAGTGACTTACAGTTTTAATTCTGTTATAGATTATCTAGGTCTTGATGATTTCCCGGAAGCTGTCATTTATGATGCGAAAACACAACCTGACACTCCAAATCGCTTTAGACGGGATGAGACACGAAAACTAGACGCATCGTTTGATTTAGGCGCCAGTACTTCAGAAGAAATCTTTTTCTATTGGAAAATACAACACCTTGAATTGTCACCATTTAAAATTTCTGACAACACAGAGCTGTTAGTGAGCAACACTCTTGAGCTGAATATAGGACGTAAGTTGCTGACATCGGGATTAAAGTTGGTAGTGTTTGAACTACAGGTGACGGGGTGTCCTCTGATTGCTCGAGACTTTGCTTTTCTGCAAGTTGAAGATGCAGCTCTTGTAGCGACAATTGCAGGTGGAACTGAGATCTTACGATCTCTCAGCAAGCCAATTGTTTTGGATGCCAGTTCGTCCTATGACCCAGAAAGTGGAGCTGGAGTCCTTTCAGGAATGACTTTCAATTGGTTTGGTTTTGAACTTTCAATGAATGACGTTTCTGGTGTCAATGACACGCTCAAAAACCTTTCTGTTGATGTCAACAACAAAGGCAAAATATTTTATTCACTTGTTCACTCAGCATTTAATCAAACTTTCCTCCAAATGCCAGACAATGTATTTCTGCATTCCGAAGATGATAAAGTTACTCTTGATGTAGGAAATCTGACTGCCAACAAAACGTTTTACGCACTTCTCACACTTCACAAAGACAAACGTCAGGCAAGTGCAATGCAAATCGTTCGTATCCATGATGGACTGCTTCTTGACATTCGCATTCGGTAAGTGGAAGTGTTTGTATAAACATGGTTCTTTTTGTTACCTATAATTCCTCTTCTGATAATTGGACTGAATGGAGACACGAAGTTCAATTGCACTAATTAATTACATCGATAAAAAAATTTAGATTAAAAAATCTATGTGAACTTTATTCTACTAACAACGTCAGTAATGATTTCTACCAGTTTGAAACCAGCCAAAAAGAACCCATTTTAGTGCACCTGATTGACGCGCGCGCAACGTAGTGTCTAATTATAGCTTTCCAATTACAAAAAGTTGTAATTGGATAGCTGTAATTGGACGTCCAAGTGCCCGCGTACCACTTACCTAAGAAATAGGCACCATATGACCAATCACAATCTAGAATTTGTTATTGATACGTATAAACGTGTAACGTAACCACCCTGTTGAGGCTTGGCCTGTGTTTTGGGGGAAAATCCGAATCCGATTTCTTGAATCTCTTCACACTCCAGCAAGATTCATCAGGTAATCAGATTCGTAATATGCATGAGCGGGTTCTTTTTTGGAAAGAAGTACTTCTGGCAAGGGTTCTTTTGTGCAACTTTACTCGTTCCGTCCGATGTTTGTTTCTTTCACGATGTCATATCATGCTTAATTCAGGGAAGATTTCAGTGCCTATATTTCGAAAATTATCTTTTGAGGTGGAGAAAATCATAAGCTAGTCCAAACCAACCGGTTTTTTCTGTAGATTTGTCTTTTTTGTGGTCGCGGGGGGGGGGGGGGGGGTGAAGAATCCATATGATCTGAGATCACAAATCTGATTTCGGATTCTCCCAAAAACCCAGCATTAGGGTTTGGTGATTTTAAACCATGAACCGCGTGCTCGAGAGAAACCCCGTATAAAGTTTACCTTCTTCGACCAGTTAGTTGAACTAGAATCTGAGAAATGTTGAAAATGACAAACCAGTCGCTAGCTCGGCACTTGTCCGTTTGTGGCTTTGCCCTGCTTTACAGGAGTGGTAAAAACATTGACCAAAAAGGTTTATCTTTCACTCTAAACTCTCACGTATTCAATGAAAGCTTTTCGTTCAACTTGTTCCTAGATTTTTTCATTATGATTCCAGCAATAAGGTAGCTCCGTCGTTCGATATATAAACCACACACAGCCTACAATCCCTCGGTTTGCCCTTACGAAGAGTTAACGCCCGAAAGGTCAGCATTTGAATTCCCTTAAGGTACCTTGCGAGCAGAGTCCCCTTCGATCTTCTTAGAAAAATTGGGATTTTCTACGAAGGTCGAAGGGGACTCTGCTCGCAGGAAACCCTTAAGGTGGCAGCTTATTTAACGTTTATAACAAATTTTATTGCAAGAAGAGGAAGCTGTTTACGGTGACAGCTATTTTTTTAAGGCTTACCAGCTCAAAAGGAATGATAACTTTCCACACCAACAAACTATTATAGAACTTGTTGGAAATGACGAGTTGTAAAACGAGACAAGCTATCTTCGAATGACATTTATTTTTCTTTATTCAGTTGCATTGTGAACTGTGCCTTGCCAGCCAGCACCTCATCTCGCATTTCCCTGAGGACTAACTGTGGCTACAATGATTGTCCTCATTCGCTTACTTATCAATGGAACATGTTCAGATATGATGAGAGCAACCCAAATCCCACTTGGATTTCTGAAACGAACTTTCCAAGCTTCTTGGCTTCTGAAGTAACTTCAAAGAACCTGGTTATAAAGAAGCAAATGCTTGTACCCGGTGCCTTGTATCGAATTACTGTAGATGTTCTTTCACCAAATGGAACCATGGGGTGGTCAGCATACCATTTGGAGACATCTGCGGCTCCTTTTAATGGAACATGTTTCGGTGTGCAGCTAGACAGAGAAGCAGTAGGGATGTGGTTTAACATTAGCTGTCATGGGTGGAAAGACGAAATGATACCTCTTACCTACGAATTCTACCGTGAATTATACGATGGACACTTTGATTTACTGTCGTATGGAGTGCAGGCTTGGAGTGTTATTCACTTTGCACCTTTAGTCGGAAGAGATGCTCTTCGCTTTAAAGTTACTATTATTAACGTCCTTGGAAGTGCAAGTGAAGTATACCTGTTTATTAAGGTGGGCAGGGTGTGTTCAGCAAGAAATATATGAGTCTAACATGATTGTTATTTGATAACTTGTGGGAAAAATGTCAGGGTTTTAGGTTTTTAAATAGAAAAATATGCAGGTGCAATTTTTCTCTCTTATCTTTATTATCTTACGCTTGAGAGGATGTTTTTGGATTTAGATCTGTAACGGCATATATGGTATGCTTCTGTAGTGCATCAATGCTTGATTGTTCTGCCGTTTTTGATTTATAACTGACGTTCACAGTGTTTTACTTGGGGCATACAGCCGGAAAGTAAACGCTGAGTTTGCAACAACTCTTTTTTAACAACTGAGTTTTTACCACTTTTCACACAAGACACTTTAGCTAGAAATCACAGTGTGTTTATTTCTTCTTTCTTCGCAGATTAACCAGTCGTTATTGACGCAACCTACAGAGCTGAATTTCACACAAATCGAGGAAGCTCTGGCTTTGATTGACACCTATTTGTCCCTGGCACAAGTAAACCTGGCAATTCAAGAAGCAGACGCTCTCCTGTTGTCTCTGAAGCGTTCTGAACATTGGATCAATAAAGAACTACTTCATCGTGTAGGTTTTGCTTAACCCTTCACTTCTAGAGTCAATTATGGAGACATGTAGTGTAGTTCTAACTTCATTTTTTTAGTCTGTCGACGAATCCTATCGTGTGACCATTCAAATGAAACCTCTTTGGAAGTTCTTTTTCATGGTACCATTTGTTTTTAAATATTTTACAAAACGAAATCTGAGTTTTTTCTTGAATTTTGATATTTCAGTTACGGGGTTAAATGAAATAACCTAATGACAGGGTCGTATTCGAGCACTTGAGACAGCATCCTTAGCTTCAGGAAATTAATGGTAGACCCGAGTTGAACTCCTCGGCCACGCTTGTAAGTAACCAACCGGTCTGCTGATACTGCGGGTTCGTTCTTTGTATCTTGCAACATAACCATTAACTCTGAAAGATCTCCGAGAACACGAGTAAATAAATGCATGGGTATAATTACAATTGAAATATGCCAACATACGACGTGAAAATTTCGCCGTGATGTCCAAGAAGGCAGCGTGCTTGGGCGCCGGAGTTGAAATCGGAAGTCCCGGGTTCAAATCCCACTTTAACCACTGGTTGGAGTTGGAGTCGGAATGTACTAAATCCGAGTTCAACTCCTCGGCTACACTTGTCAATACGCCAACTGGTCTGCCTCGGGCCAGTTGAGATTCTTAACCTTGTTATGAGTAAAAGTTGAATTATTTGTTCCTGATTATTAATGCTCAGCACAACTAGCACTTTTGCTAGATGTATAAGCACTTCTGATGGTAAATAAAGTAATGTCCACTTTCTTGGTTCTGGTTTTCCCATGACTTCAGAAAACTGCCTTAGTTTACCCAATTCTCATCTAAACCTACAATAAAATGATAACAAAATAATTACAATAATTACAAGCTGGGGCCACATAACACCTCTCAAAGCCTTAATCAGGAATTTAAAATGATATCCTATGTGTCCTTTATATCTTGCAGACGAAAGACTACATTATATCCAGGATGTGCGAAATAAGAGTCAAGAATCTCGAGCGGTTATTTCAGATTGCTGTTATTTTAAACAAAGCAACAGAGGGAGCTGCCAGTGTCTTTTACAATACAACGGTATGTGCGATGCATTCTTTTTAACAGGAAAAACTTGTATGTTTTTATGTATGTCCTCCAGGTAATCACTTGAGTCGCTCATTATCACACTCAGAGAGTTGCACAAAACAAATATGTCAGAAATTTAGATTAAAACCCTTGACCCGATATCCCTCGTTTATAGGCCAAATATATGTTGATGGCACAGAAAATGAAAAAAGTATTATCCATTGTAAATGTTTGTTAATAGTCAGATGAATGGTTGGAATACGAAACACAAATCGATTAATAAATAATTGTAATTTTCTTTCGTTGCAGCTTGCTCTGTCAGAGACCTTATTCAATATGACGTCACTACTCGCTTTAAAGGCCAAACATAAGTCTGATACTCGCCTTGTAATAGATGGAGGAAGATCGTTACTACATTGTATTACTAACATCATGGAATACACGTCTCGTAGACTGCTTGGTGCTAGCAACTCTACCATCTCCGATCAGGAAAACGAGGTATGTGAATATCATCTTCACGTTCTAATGTCATTCGTTTTTTGGGAGTCTTGCAGTTTTTCGATGTTCTATTATAAAATGGTTAACGACAGCAGAGTTTTGATTGTAAGATCATCGTCATCGCCATCACCATTGCCATAGACATCGTTATGTTCGTCGTTGTGATCATTATGTATGTTGTCGTTATTCTTATAATCATCATCATCATCATCATCATCTTTATCATCACATCATATTTATCGTCATCATCGTGCAACACGACCACACCAACATCTCTTCTTCTTCATCTTCCTCTTCTCATTCCCATTACCATCACTTTAGACATCGTCATCTCCATCGTTGTAATCAATATGTATGTTATCATCCTTTTTATAAACATTATCATCATCATCATCATCTTTATCATCATCGTCATGGAACACGGCCACACCAGCGTCGAATTCTCTAAATTGAAGTTTTATATAAACAAAATGTGTTGTCACTCACGTCATCGTCCTCGTCATCATCATCATCATCGTCTTCGGCATTGCTGTCATCATCAGTATCATTAAAACCATCACGATCTTCGCTAATAACCAACATGACGATTGGTACCATCATCCTTATCCTCCTCAAGCATGTTAAGGCATGGCCCAGAGGCTAATATGCATAAAATGTGAAAGCAAATCTAACTTTGAAGAGATTTACCGAAACCGCCTGAAAATTGGCAATAAGTAGAAACTTTGATGACGTTTAATTAATGTTTGCTTTTTTAAAGGTGTCGTATATTTGCGTCACGTGAGCTGTTATTATTGTTTCCTTGCACAAAAGGGAAAGGGGAAATGGGCCTCTGTGATGCCATGTGATGATTATAAATTGCAAAGTTGGTGTGATTCAATGGTTCTCCTTTATATGAATCTGCCCGTTGATGGTTAGTCTCTCAATATTTTGCAAAACAAAATTAAAAAGAAAAAATGGTCCATTCCGGGCACGGATAGTTAAGGTATACTGGCCGACAGGTGACTTAAACACTGTCGGTAACGTATCGGCCGACAGTTGGTCAACAGTCGGCCGACAGTACCAACAGTTGGCCGACTGTTGAAGGGGAGCAGTTCTTCATTCTTGCCGACTAAATCAGTTTAACTTCTGGCTTTTTTTTTAATGCAACAAGCAAAGAATAATAGCAATGTTGAAATGTGATGCAATGTATTCGCAGGTAATTGAGGTGAAGAGAATTTCTGATCTTTGCTACAACCTAACAGTTAGGATTACCAACACACTTCTTTCGTTAAAGCTGCCGGGAGAAGAATATACTGTGATAAAAAACGATTTTCAATCAACCGTTTTGGGCAAAGAGGAAGCGTATAAAGTAAGCAATCTGGCGATTGAGGATGGAGAGGCAGGCTTTAAACTTCCTTCTCTGAGCGACGATGTGCTCAAAAGGATCATGGGTAACACCTCCGAGGTTGGAATAGAGGTAAGTCTCTTTTAATCTTTGTGATTGGCTAAAATTTCGCACCATTTTATCAACCAATCGAAACCAAAACCAATTGTGACTTGCTTGCACGGGTTTTCCCGCACTTGTTGGCGCGACATGTATTTGCTTCAAGTTCTGATTGGTCCATTGGACTGTCTGCGTCTGGTTTTGGTTTTGGTTTTGGTTTTGGTTTTGCGGCAATTAAGTGAAGACTGTTTTATTGTCTACTTTTGTTGTGACTCACCAGGTGTATTACTCTCACATGCATTTCGTTATGTCCTTTTTTTGTTAACTTTCAGATGATCATCTATAACTTCAACCCGTATTCACATCACAATAACAGCAACAGAGTCAAATCGCAAGTTGTCAGCCTCGCTCTTAAAGATGGTTATGGCAACGATTTGACGGTGTCTGGTCTACCGTTAGACATAAAAATTAACATTCCGTTATCACAAACTTTACCGGGTAATATCACACGCGCGGATTATTTCATTAATCCTGGAGACATGCAATATCATGTTTTTACCGCAGCGGAGGTTAATACTACCTATAAAGTTTCTATGGAGCTGGAGAAACCGGTTTTGGTCACTGCCTATATTAAATATGGCGAACAACCGACAAAACATTCATACGACAAGGTTATTAGCTTTACAAAAGGGGATGAATTCAAAAGCACGAAATGGGATTGCAATTCTACAGAGAGATGTTCTCGTAATATCTTAATCAGTTGCAGCTTTCCAGGAAAATATTTCATTGGTCTCACGTTCGACAGCGAAAACGACACAGTGCGTTCAAGAAACAGACGATCTTTGTTGTTTGAGGAAGCTCCTCAGGAGAAGTGCGTTACTTTTAAAGATCCTCCACCTACTGTCCCCACCCAGGTGGAGTCTTCAGTCATTTTACCGCAGTATGACCCTGAAAGGTCCTTAAATTATAGTTTAAATGTGGAAGGTATTTGGTGTGCTTTCTGGTCTAATGATCAAGAACAGTGGGCAAATGAAGGTTGTAAGGTGAGGAAGAGTTAAATAATACTAGTTATAGATTCGGCCCCGAGTTTTCTTGTTTCTATTTGTGTTACATTAGTGAATGCAAATTTATGCACGCATAATTTAGTTTTACAGGTCTGATTGGTTGCCACGCGACTTCATGATCTCGCTTTTGATTTTAAGGTTACTGTGAACCTTCGAGGGTGTCTTCCGGAATCTTCCGGAATCTTCCGTACGCGCGCTATTTTTAACGATACCCCAGAACTATACATCACTTTAAAGCTAATAAATTGTACATTAAAAAAATAACAATTATTATTCCTTTTTCTCATTAAGATAAGTGTGCGCGAGCCTTCAACGCAAAACCGACGGTGTTTGCAAACTTAAAACTTCAAATGAAAATAAAAATTTTGGGCAGTTCGATTATTGACCATATCGAATCAGTCAAACACAATCGAAACAAATTCATTTCGAATTTGTTCGAACTGCATCTCTTGACTCGTGACACAACTTTCGGTTGATGTTCGATGAAGTCCCATTGCCGAAGGTTCGTTTGAACTTCTATATGTTTGAAATATTTGAAAACATATACTTATAATCCCAGTTGTACAGTCAGCCTTGCTTTATTAGTTACTTCGTATATCTAAATATCCACAGGTCGACCAAGAATCCAACACTTCTTCCCTGAGATGCCTGTGCAATCACTTGACCTCGTTTGGTGGAGACGTTCTTGTTGCACCAAATTCCATTGATTTCAAAGCGGTTGAGAAAACCTTTGAAAACCTGGATCCGAACGATCTTCTGGTCCTGGTCACAGTGTGTTCTGTTTTCCTGATCTTTTTTATCGTGGTGGTAATAGCACGGTGGACCGACAATAGGGATATTGCCAAGGTTTGTAACCCTAAACAAAATAGCTCAACCCCATCCCAACCCTTATATCAGTAGAAATAGGAGAGGTTTTCAATAGCTAGCGGTAATCGTCACATACAAAATTCTCTATCTCGGGGTTTATGGTGGTCTTAAGTGTCAAGTTAAAGTTTAACCATCAGGCGAGAAAACCATAGCCCAGTAGACCAACAGAAGATAGCAAGAGAAGTCACAAGGGACAAAATGGCCAAACATTTCGCTTCTCTCGTCAAAGAAAGAACTTTTTAAGAGCGCCTGTCTGTAAAAACCAAACATATCGCGGCAAGTGATAAAATTGGATTCTTTTGATATTTTAACGTTAGATAGATTAAGGTATAACAAAAATCACTGGATACCTTTTTCGGCCAAATATCTTTTTATTTTAAAGAAAAATACAGAAAACGAAATTCCGTTAAAATCGCCATTTAAGGCGGAAAATTATTGCACAACTTTGACAGTCTCGCTTTCAAAAACAAGTAGCGCTACGGCATTTAAAACACGAAAATCGTATTTTGCAATCTTTAGATATCTAGAAGAGTGATTTATGGAATTATTATGTTGTTCTTTGCGTGCAAAATAATTTTATTTCGAAGACATACATTTTACTTCTTTAAAAGTACCTCGTAAACAAAACAATTTTTCACCATGTGCTAAACCTTCAAACGGATTAAGTTTTTGTTGGTTAATTTTTATAAAGATGATCTCAAGATTGCCGTAAAAATTTCTTTGGGCAAATGATTCAGAGCGACGCGAGAGCATTTCAAAGTTCGTTAAAATTAAGAGTTATTTGACCTTACGAGGTCAACAATCAATTTGCGGGTCACACAAATATTCCAACTTCTGCTTCTGTGTTAACCCATTATGAAATTAAAATAGCCACATTGAAAAACATTGAAATTTCCTTACCTCATTTGCGGTAGAAGACAGATTCAGAGACCATTTTGGTGTATAAATCCCTTCTTTTTTGTTCATCGTATTTTTAATTTATAACGTCCGATGCACGCCGGCCGCGGACTGCCATGCAAGGTCGCACGCAAAACTCTGTTAAACTTTCGACACATTTCAGCATTATGGCATCTTATTTAAAGGCTATAGCATTGTCGAATGTTCTTCGGTTTGAAGTTAACGGATAGATAAATCTAATCACTGCTTGAGAAGTACTGAATGAACAAACATGTCGGGCCGTTTAAGCCGTGATCGTGACGGCAGTTATTTGTGTCGTCACGCAATGCAGCTGTTCTTCGGCATTTTAGCGCGGTAGGGGTAGGGGTAGGGCTAAAGAGCTTGAAAACACCGAATCTATGTCTGAAACTCTTGCAGCGGACAAAAAAAAATACAAAGTCTTTTCAGTTACGTTAGCACATTTAAGCGCCTTCACTCCGGAAAGATTATTTATTCGCCGTTGCACAGTATAAAGTATAAACGAAATGTGTGAAATGCAAATGGTATCACTAGCTTTTTACCTGATTAAGATCACTGTGGTATTTAGCTATTTCTGTCCTTTTTTCGTATTGTTTTTTCTTTTTTTTTCTTTTTATCAGAAGGATACTGTCTTCATGAAACATTATGCGAAAAAGGGAAAATCAGTCTAATATTCGCCACATGCACGGCCCCCAAAATATATGAATTTGTACAGTGTAACTAGTGATGTAAACGTTTGTCAAACGTTACACACCGCAACTGATGTTTTCTTTGTCTCTCAATTGACCGAGAGAGAGCCTCAAAAGAGCACTTATTTGGATGTTTTCTACTTGTCAATCATCTTACTGTGAGTTTGGGTTACCTGTGGTTCGTGGGACCATTTACCTCGCTCGTGAATTTTCCGTCGATGATATGTACCATAGATGTTGGGGAGGGGGGGGGGGGGGGGTGTCTTCTCCCAGCCTTACTTCCAATTCATGTCATGCCTTAATTCAGAACCATTTGTTGCATTTCCTTCAATTTAAAATTTGACTCAATGGGACTAATGTTTGGCTAATCCATTGTCGGTGTTACAAACTAAGTAAATTTAAGTATTTTTTTTGGCAGTAGCAAAATAATTAGAAACCCGCTCAGATTTTAAAGCTGATAACGAGAGAATATCTAAAAATTGAAGAACTTACAAAGTTTAATACAGTAATCGCCAATTGTCGAGAATAACAATAAATACTGTTTAAATAATGCAGTTGACAAAACAGTAAACAATACCTGGTTTTGCTAATTACCTAGTGCCTTTGTTTACTTGAAGGCGGCGCTAAAGTGCATGTTTTTGTACATCAAAGATTCGAGTTCAGTTCCAGGTATTACACAAAAATGGAAGGCACTTGTTCGTTTAAGTCCTTTGTTGGTGGAGTTTGTGGTTATGACCTTCGCGATCGAAAGCGTGGAACGGAAATTGTCCCTTTACTTTCGCGCACAAAGGACATCTCTAATCACAAGACCTCACAAGTCTGTCTTGAAATTTACCGGACCTGACTGGGATGACATCGAACTTATTTTATGTCGAGCAGCGTTGTTTACTAGAAATGTAAAGGATCAAGTAGTTGTAAACTAAAGTTGTCAAATTTAGTTCAGTGGCGGATCTAGGGAAGCGGTCCCTTTCCATCCCTTTTTTGGCGAAGAAAAAGACTCGAGGGACCGAACTTTTTTTCAGAACCATTTTCACTCCCCCTCCCACCCCCTCTCCTTATGAGCAAGCTGGATCCGCAACTGGAAATTTATAGTGAAAAAGAGATCACATGCATGATGTTATCCACAGGAAGCCCTGGTATACCCATCTTTTAGGGGCAGCTCCATCAAGTAGAGCACCTCGACTCGTATGGTAAGAAGGTAAATTTAGGAAACGAGAAAAAAGCATCCAATATGGAAAGCAAGACTGGGGAGAGGAGTTAAAAATCGTTGCTCGCAAAAGGCTATTGCTACCAATTATTATATTTTAGAACATACTGACCAACGAAGAAAATTAAATGGTGCTGAAATATATTTCTAAACAGTTGTTTTTTTACTCTTGCAAAAGTGTTTCAATTTAATTGCCTTATCCGCACCCCTACCCCCTTAAATGCAACCAAACTGCATTGCGTGACATAACTGTAAAAAGACTGAAAGCAAACGTCCGACATGTTTTGGTTTGTACTTCAAAGTAACATTGCAAACCTTTTAGCGCACTACAAAACCGAGGAACGCTCCAAAAGGTACTTAGCCCTTTGAATAGATGCCGTGGTACTGAAAAGTGTCGAAAGTTTAACAAAGATTGGCTGACCCGACCGTTTAATATTACGTTGTTGTTGTCCGACGTTTATCGGACGTTGTAAACAAGACTAAAGGACATGCGATGAACGATGAAAAAAATGCAAGAAAGTGATCTCTGGATAAGTCTTCTACAACAAATAAGGTAAGAAAATTTCAAAACATTTTTTCTATGTGGCTACTTTAACCTTATTTATGTTAAGACATGTGGTGGAAAGTGAAATGTTTGTGTGACCCGCAAATTGATTGTTGACCTCGTAAGGTCAAATAACTCTAATTTTAACGAACTTTGAAATGCTCTCGCGTCGCTCTGAATCATTTGCCCAAAGAAATTTTTACGGCAATCTTGAGATCATCTTTATAAAAATTAACCAACAGAAACTTAATCCGTTTGAAGGTTTAGCACATGGTGAAAAGTTGTTTTGTTTACGAGGTACTTTTAAAGAAGTAAAATATATGTCTTCGAAATAAAATTATTTTGCAAGCAAATAACAACAAAATAATTCCCTAAATCACTCTACTAGATAATTAAAGATTGCAAAATATGATTTTCATGTTTTAAATGCTGTAGCGTTACTTGTTTTTACAAGCGAGACTGTCAAAATTGTGCAATAATTTTCCACCTCAAATGACGATTTTAACGGACTTTCGTTTTTTGAATATTTCTTTTAAATAAAAAGATATTTGGCCGAAAAAAGTATCAAGTGATTTTTGTTATACCTTAATCTATCGAACTTTAAAATATGAAAGAAATCGAATTTTTATTACTTGCCAAAAAATTTCAAATTTGTCTGATTTTTACGGACAGGCGCTCTTAAGCCCTTTAACATTAACACGGATAACACAAAATAAACGAAAAAGAATAAAATTATTCTATAGTACATTCATTCTAAGTTCAAAGTTCGCAGAGTATGAAAAGAGTTTAAGCTAAAAATAAGCTCATGCTAGTCCAAATGTTTGGAGTGTGGCCTGGAGTGCTGTACATGCTCTAGTCAATTAGGACTGCGAACACCAGAAAAAAAAATCAACCGGTAAGTGTTTTTTTCTTGAATCTTTTCAGAACAGTCATCTGATTCCTCTGCCAGAACATCAAGGTGGCGAATATAAATACGAGGTATCCATAACAACGGGGGGATGGAGAAACTCAGGGACAACCGCTAATGTATCCATGATCATCCACGGGAGCGAAAATACTAGTGACGTCATTAAATTATCACGTGACCACTCGAAAGGTAGGAAATTGTTCGCCCGGGGAAACACTGACAATTTCTTAATCCATCTCGAAATGCCTCTGGGTTCGGTGATCGGAGTACAAATCGGCCATGATACTTTTGGAGACGACTCGTCCTGGTTTCTTGATGAGATTTCAGTCGTCGAGAACCAATCAGGAGATCAGTGGATTTTTAATTGTCACCGTTGGCTAGCTTTGGAAAGAGATGATGGAAGTACCACCAGAGTATTCTATACAGAAGATAATAAAGGTAGCGAAGAATTCAAAAGATCGTTCCGTGCATTGCGAAAGAATGGTTTCGCAGACGATCATTTGTGGCTCTCGGTAATAAGTAAACAGCCCAGGAACACTTTCACGCGGGTTCAACGAGCCTCGTGTTGCTTGTGTTTTCTTCTGTTGTCGATGATAACGTCTGCCATGTTTTATGGAACGGAAAGTCCTAAACAACAGAAAATAAAGATTGGTCCATTCACCTTCTCTTTCAGCCAGCTTATGATTGCTGTAGAAACTGCAGTAATTGTTCTTCCTGTGAGTCTTTTAATCGTCTTCCTTTTTCGACGAAGTGAACCTACATTAGCCAGTCAAGGATGGCGGTACTATCGCACAGAAGGTCAAACGAAAACACAGTATTTACTTCCTCATTTTTGCATTTACATTGCTTGGTTTCTCTGTGTTAGTACTTCTATCGCCTCAGCAGTGTTCACCGTGCTTTATTCACTTGCGTGGGGAAGTGCGAAATCGGCTCGATGGTTAACTTCCGTCCTTCTCTCAATAACTGGAGATGTTGTCGTCTCTCAGCCCATCAAAATAATCTTGGTCTCCGTTGTTTTAGCCTTACGATGTGGCTGTTATAAGAAGACCAAAGAAGAGGATAAATCGGAAGAAAAAGACAATCTGAAGGTGTTACAACATGATCTGTCACCTGTAGACGTCGAACAAGCTAGAAAGTATAAGATCAACGAAAGAAAAATGTACAGATACATGAAGGAACTCGTCTTCACCCTGTTATTTTTCTTTCTTTTACTGATTGTCTGCTACGGTGACAAAAACGAGCACAGATATAACTTGAATAAAGCCACCGACAACGATTTCCAGTTTTTTGACGATAATGTGAGTTCAAACCTTCTTCGGTATTAATCAGCATTTGACGTAGTTTGTCTGGTAGATTTCACAGCAATTAAGATTAGAATAAAAGTTTAATAGACCGATAATAAAAAAAATGTGGATAGAGTTTAATAAAGTTGTGGTATTCATTGATTTTAATCCCGTCAAGACCAATTCTCAAGTATCGTTTATCGTAAAACGCATCAAGACGACGTGTAATATGTTTAGTCTTTTTACTTTTTCTGTTGTTTTGTAGAGATCTCGTGTCCTCTCCTTTCGATTTTTCCTCTTGATGTAAGAAAAAAAACAACCACAAAGGAGAAAATAAACAAAATACAAAAACATCTAGACGACGTCATTGTAACACAGAGCTTCTCAGAATGACGTTCTTACGAGCAGATTTGGAGCGCCGTGATAAGGTTTTAAGCCAGTAATGTCTATCGTAGACGTACGCTTTTTAATAACTGAGCAGCTCATGTCAGCATGGAAATGTCCAGTAAACCAAACAAGTTTGTGAAACGTTTTGAAATCACGACCTTCCATAGATTTTTGCCATGCCATTATCTTTCGTTTTCAGATTAAAAATGTGACTCATTTCTGGCGATGGATGAAGAACACGTTTGTATCGGAGATCTTCACAGGTGATTGGTACAATGAACAAGAGGAGGAAGTGACAGAATACGTTGGAAACAAGCGGTCTATTTTGGTGGGAATGCCTCGTCTGAGACAACTGAAAATAACAAAAAGTAAGAATATCCTTCCGTTTTAAAGAATATATATATTCCTTTTAAAAAGCGTTCCTGTTAAGAGCAGATCCGTGCAAGAATCAAACAAAATCGCAAATCTTCGGCAAAGCTGAAAAAAATCAAATTAGCTCCTCTTTTGCATATACAATCGTTTGCAAAATACCTTCGACCACCCTATATTTTAATTGACTTTTTAACAATTTTCAGTCTACATTGCTGATGTTCGCTTCCCCCGGGCCCCCAATAACAATGTTGGATCTAAACTTTGGAACCCAAATCAATCTTCATGCGGTTGGCAAGCCCCCGGTATCTCCAATCACAACCCAACATTGATATACGGGGTGGGAAGGGGGGAGGGGGTTAATGCACTACAAAATTAACCAAAATTTAGTCAAGTGGTCGAAGGTTTTTGATAACGATTGTAGATAGTCTATAGTAAGTACATGAATGCCATGTAGTTTTTTCCTTGAAATATCTATTTGTTTCCGAGAAAAACGAAGAAAGTCGTTATCATCTCAGGGCACAATTTGGCAATCCCAAACACATGCAAACAGGGTTGAAATAAGTCATGATTCACTCGACTCACGTATCAAAACTACTGCGCTAGAAAAAGCTGTCATAGTTCCAATTTGTTGTATAACTTGTCATAGTCTAAATACCATGATTTCATAAAAATTGGATTAATCTAAGTATTCAAGGGAAGCAAAAAGCTTATGGCTCTCCCGTGCTCCGTAAAACGGTAGGCGAAAAACAACAATGATTTTGAGCATGTGCCTTTGTTCAGAATTTTGTAATATTACGAATGACAATACTAGAATTGACGATCTTTCAAAATATGTAAAGTTTGGTCTGGGGAAATGAATTTGAGATTTTTAAGAATTTGTTGAAAATCGTGAACGAAAGACATAAAATCACGCCACCTTGTGTATGCGTGACCAACAACAAAAACACTTTAAGAACGTTTTTCCTTGAGAAACCTTGGCAATTAAACTCTGACGCCAAAAAACAATGGAAATATACAAACCTTCACTTGGATATGACATTCTTGAATGTCCAAAATGTTTCGTTTTGCCGTCTGTTCAATTTCATTCGTGAAGTTGATCACGAACAGTGAAGATCAGTGAAGCCCGTAGCCACGATCAAAACCGCTTTACTTTTCGCTGAATTCTTCGTAGCTCACTTTGCATTTTCGTACTCTTTATGCTGTTGATACAAATTTTTCTGGTGGAAACTGTAAAAGGGCTCACAATAAAGCGAACTAGTTCAAGCATGTGTTCCCAGTTTTCCATCCTTGCATAACCATGAACCAATTTGAGACCATATGCAAATTACGTCTGAATAGTTTGCATATCAGGCTGAGCAAGCGTTCGTGACAGTCACGGTTGGTACACAGGGTGGATATTAAGGTATTCTCAGTGGCCAAAATTCCATATTTTTTTGAAGTTTGATGAGCGTTGTTCGGAAGTCTTCAATTAATACAGTTCAAAACAGGAAAGAGATCTCGTGGGTTTTAAAATACAGTATTGACAGAAAACCAATATTTATTACATGGGTGGGGTTGGGTTGGGGTGGATCTTGTCGGCCTGGATTTCACATGTTAAGCTACACAAATAATCTTTCAAACGAGAACGCAGGTACAAAGATTGAGAAATTTTGATCCATTTACTTGTCATTGTTTTTATTTTTAGAGTTTTATAAAGTCCTCTACTTCCGCTTCTGGTATCTGATTGGACTGCTATGGTAAAACAACAACAAAGACAGGCCAGCCCTAGTTCCATTTCTAAAGTGTGACAATTGACAATGCTTTAGTTGTGAGAGGAACAATATTCCTCTTTCATTGTCCCGCTTTTAATAAGAAATATTTCGGTTAATCTTCTTTAGCCGATACATACATGACTCGCGCTTTCCGCTCATTCATTGCTCTGGTATTACCTTTTTCTGTTTTTTAAGGGGGAGGTCGGGACAATAAGAAATCAAATAAACACAATAAAATGAAGTTAAAAACACATTGAAAACTAGCGGAAAAGAATCAATGCAAGGCACGTTTCATGCACAGAATTAAGAAATATAATTGATCAACTAATCAATTAATTAATGCCAATATAATGAAAAGAAAAGAAACTGATGTGATATTTTTTTGGTGTATATTGTAGGAGAGCTATTAGGCATTTAACTCTAAAACACCCTTATGGACTACTGGTCCTAGAAAGAAAATTAGGAAACCATGGAACAAAGAATCTTCCGCGTTCTGAATTCTTAGGGGTTTTTACAACAACAACGAACAACAACAGTTTTTTTTGAAAACTTCCAATTACAACAGTACCTCCCATCTATCATACATACATAATTTTATTCCACTTTAAGTGAATCAGCTACGTCGCTTGTACAATATATATATCCAATACACCCTCTGGTGTCGTATTCAGGGCCCATGCACCCCATTGGGAAAGATGGGGAAGAAAACGTTTGGGAAAGTTCTGCTTTCTCTAGTTCAGGTACTGCAGTCGCACAGTGTTCAGAGCCTTGAAGCATACCGCACTGTACATAGCGCGAGCATTAAGCCTTTCTAAAAAAAATACATGAAACATATGGCAAAAAGACCCAATGAATACCTTATCCACCCATGTACCAACCGTGACTGTGACGAACGCTTGCTCAGTTGAGACGTAATTTGCATATAGTCTCAAAACAGTTCACGGCTACGCAAGGATGGAAAACTGGGAACACATGCTTGAACTAGTTCGCTTTATTGTCAGCCCTTTTACAGTTTCCGCCAGAAATCTGGTAAAAAAATTGTATCAACAGTATAAAGAGTACGAAAGTGCAAAGTGAGCTACGAAGAATTCAGCGAAAAGTTTGTAAAAGCGTTTTTGATCGTGGCTACGGGCTTCACTGTTCATGATAAACTTCACGAATGAAATTGAACAGACGTCAAAACGAAACATTATGGACATTCAAGAATGTCATATCCAAGTTAAGGTTTGTATATTTTCATTGTTTTTTTGTTTTTTGGCGTCAGAGTTGCCAAGATTTCTCAAGGAAAAACGTTTTTGTTTTTGTTGTTGGTCACGCACACACAAGATGGCGTGATTTTACGTCTTTCGTTCACGATTTTCAACAAATTCTTAAAAATCCCAAATTCATTTCCCCAAACTAAACTTTGCATATTTTGAAAGATCGTCAACTCTAGTATTGTCATTAATAATATTACGAAATTCTGAACAAAGGCACATGCTCAAAATCATCGCTGTTTTTCGCCTACCGTTTTACGGAGAACGGGAGAGCCATAAGCTTTTGACTTCATTTGAATACTTAGATTAAACTAATTTTTATGAAATCATGGTATTTAGACTGTGACAAGTTGTACAACAAATCGGAGCTATGACAGCTTTTTCTAGCGCAGTAGTTTTGATACGCGAGTCGAGTGAATCATGACTTATTTTAAGCCTGTTTAGTGTCGCCAAATCGAACCCCGGGCTTTGTAAATCCGACGCACCTATTACGTCTCAAGTTTCCATTATTATTAACTATTAACTCTCCTCGGGCGAAGAGTAAGAAGAAAAGAGAGCTTTGTTCTCTTTTCTCTTCTCGTGGCCGTTTTAATAAAAATTGAAACCCGAGATTCTCCACCGAGGAGAGTTAATAGTTAATGGTAATGGATCTTGAGTTAATAATAATGGAAACTTGAGACGTAACTTGATAGGCGCGTCGTATTTACGAAGCGGCAGACAAGATAATATTTTAAACGTGCAAGGTCAACCGTCTTCGCTCTGATTCAAATCGCTTCCAAAACGGCTCAAAAAGACAAAGGAAAACAGGTAAATAAAAATATTTTATTAAATGATTATGTTATAGCTATTGTTATAGCTAATAAAGCGTTTGGGTCCCCTGTGGTCTGCCTTAGCCATTGGGACGACATTGGAGGGAGGGGAGGGTGGGGAGTCGGCCGCAGGTGGTGGGGGGTCGGTGTAGCAAGCGGCTTAGGAGAGGGGAGAGTCCAAAAGTGTGCAGAATCTTTTATTTAGAACGTTTCGTATGCACGAGTTGGATTTGATTTATACTTCTCAAACATTAATAATTCAACACCAGAACACAAAGGAAATCACTACCGTGAAGGAGGTTTTGAAATCGTTTATTAATTTGCATAGATTTTGGCGATTTTATTCCTTCGTTTATTCCGTATTTAACGATCAGTTTTAAGAAGCTATATCAAACACTCGAATTAGTGTTTCATCAGATTTCCAAACACCTTGAAATGGATTTTAAAAAAACTCGGCTGCGCCTCGTTTTTCCAACCCACTTCTCGGTGTTTGGAAATCTGATGAAACAATTTTCCTCGTGTTTGATATATTACTTGATGAACTACGAGACAACCACAGGAACTTACGTTTTTTCACGCAAGTTGACTTCTAGACGAAGGGTATAATAAGGGATCGACGACTCCAATTAATTTTCTTTTCTTTAAATAGATTCTTGTGAAGTAAATGAACTTTTCAAAGATGCGATCACCACTTGTTATGATTTCTATTCCAAGAGGGATGAAGATAAAACCAGTTGGATTGCTTGGGATTGGCTTCGCAATTCCTCTTCATCAGTATTATGTCCAGAAAATTGGGAATACAGTGCCAATAAACAAACTTACGGCTTTGATACCTGGGGTCGCTTCGCTGTTTACAGCGGCGGTGGATACGTAGCGAATTTGGGTTACAACGAACGTACAGCCAGAAGGATTATTGATGATTTGGAGAAAAACAATTGGATCGATCGCCAGACCAGGGCTGTAATAGTCGAATTTGCATTGTATAATCCATCGAGTAATCTCCTTGCGGTGATGTCGTACTACTACGAAGTTCTTCCATCGGGATTTGCTGGTACTTTCAAGAGCTATGGACTTTTACCCCTCAGCGCTACAGATCCTCAAGCTCATGACACTTACTTGCTCTTTGCATTTTTGTTTGTCCTACTGCTTGTTTGTTACTTGGTAATCGAATGCATCAAGATCTGCCGTCAAAAGTGCTCGTATTTTAAATCAGTTTGGAACTGGTTGGAAATTCTTCAGATATTGAGTGCTTCTTTGTCATTGTTCCTGCAATGGATCCGGTCGAAAGAAGCGTCTAAAACATTTGAAAAGCTCAAGATGAATCCTTTTGTTCCGATCAGCTTTCACCAAGTCCAATTTCTGTTTGATGCTGAAAACATCGTGATCTGCATAACGTCTGTTGTTGCTACCTTGCGTCTTCTCAAATGCTTTTATTTCAATCCTCAAGTTGTCATTTTCTCATTAACCATTCGCAGATCGTTTGCATCAATAGCATCATTCTTCGTGGTTTTTTTAATATCTTCTATGGGTCACGCCCATTTAGGGGTAATCGCATTCGGAAACAGTGTCCATATATTTTCTTCGGTGCACGAGGCTATTGTCTCGCAATTTGTGTGGCTTCTAGGGAGCAATATTCCGATGCACGAGCTCAACGATGCAAATCCTATTGTGGGCCGTCTTTTCTTTTTCACTTTCATTTCCAGTACAACCTTTATACTAGGAAATATGTTCATGTCCATTATCAACGATAACTATGCCAGTTCGTGCGCCAGCAAGGAGGGAGAAGACATTGAACTTGCGGAGTTTATTATCAATAGGATTGTGCAAACCTTGTTTGGGCAAAAAGCCAAAGATACGGCTGCATGGAGAGGAAACTTGAACCACGAACTCTTTGAACCTAAGGCTATTTCAGGTGACTTTTGTGCGAGAGAAGAACCTGATGGATCGTCATCACCCGAAGGGTCACCTGAAATGTGCCGTAGCCGCAAGAGTCAAACAAGCACTAAAGTTTCTTTCATACTAACTGATAGTGTAGACTTGGAAGGAAAGCCCTTGTTTTGGGAAACTTACGGACCAGACAGCTTACCCGCCTACAGAAGAAGTATAAACTCCAACAATCAGGTAAGTGTTCTCTGGAAAGCATCCAGTGGTGACGATGATGATGATGGTGCTGATGATGATGACGACGATGATCATGACAATGATGATAGCAGTGATGACGATAACAACAGCAGTGATGACGATGAGGATAGCAGCATTGACGATGAGGATAGTAGTGATGACGATGACGGAAGCAGTGATGACGATGATCAGGAAGGCCTTAATAAAAACCTAAAGAAATTTTGGAAGTTATTTTTTGAATTTCTTTTACACGACAAGTGTGATAAGAGTGGTGATTTTTAAACGTGCGGATGACTGTAAGTTTTCTTGTGTTTTGACAAATGCAGTCTTGTTTATAGCGCATTGCACTTTCGAATTGGGCACATTGAGCATATTTAAGTAAGCTTAGAACGGAAGCCGCTTTCCTCCCAGGGATAAGGCGGGGTAGCTACAAAGGTATATATATAAATACCTGAGGGTATAGTTTGCCCTCTAGTCTGAAATTGGTTTAGCGTTTCAAGAAGCGGGCCACCCCTCCACCCGATAACCCGCCCCACCCTCCACCACCACCACCACCCCTACTTCCCCTTTTCCCGTACGCACCAAAACCATCAATTTTAGTTGAAGTACCTCTCCTGGGGCAAAAGCAACTCCTCTTGCTCGCAGATATGTATTTGTCTATAAAAGTGAAATCTTTAAGTCTAGTGGAACTTCTATTAACGGGGCACTATCGAGACCAGGAGAAGTATCCTCTTAATTTATAAATGTCCTTTTAATAGAGGTGATAATTACCAAGATTATATGAGTATTGTGTCGGCCGGGACCAGGAGAAGTGTCCCCTTAATAGAGATGTTCTTTTAATAGAGTTGATAATTACAAAGATCATATGAGCGTTTTACCGGCTAGGAGCAGGGGACATGTCTCTTCATATAGAGATGATAGTTACAAAGATTATATGACCGTTTTGCTGGCCGGGACCAGGAATGTCCCCTTAATAGAGGTGTCTTTTTAAAAGAGATGATAATTACAAATTAAGATTATATGAGCGTTTTGCTGGACGGGACCAAGAGAAGTGTCCTCTTAATGGAGGGGTCCCTAAGTAGAGGTTTCACTGCATGTCTATATGAATGAAGGGATTGAAGGCAATTGACCATGTAACCTTTCTTGGTACTACTAATTATGGTGTATAAAGAAGCAGTTTTAATCGTAAGCTTTTTGAATTTTTGAGGTTGAGTTGTTTTGAGATATTTGAAATCTTAGTTAAAGTGTGACCATTGAAATGAAAGGTTTTGAGCAGTACCTCTATGTGGTGTCATTGTTTTGATTGGCAGAATGTAAGCTATAATTCAAGCCATTTTTGATTGTCGTCCTGGCACCGTTTCTCGAACGTAAGAGGTTTAATTAATTTCTCTTACTCAGAATAACTATTTGTACATATTCCAATTAAAAGCTGCATTTGGTGATTTGCTGTTTCAAAATATTTCATTCGCTGTTGCCATCTCTGACGTTTTCTGTTGAAGTCATAAACTTTTATATCTCCTTCCTTACATCGAAAAGAAGGTTATTTCAGTACATCTCAGCCCCAAATAAAACGACGAATGTTTTCGAATTTGTATTAAGACGGTTTTTATGTTTGGTCGTGACAGGAGCTAAAGCAATGTTACGCTCCCCTTCGTCTGTTTTCGTTACCGTTAAAGTGCCTATAACCCCTAGAAAGTTATTTTCACAATCAACTCTATGTACATTGAATAGTTAAATGGTAAAATATTTCTTGTTTTGAATGTTGTGTTGGTGAGTTAAGGCCGGCACACACTAGGGGACATGTTGCGGGGACATGAAGCGGGGACAAGCTCCTTCGTGTGCACAGCATAGCAGGGACAGTACGCAAGCTGGTGCACACAAAGCGGATTGAGGTATAAAAATCACAGAAATCACTAAGGGCGCCTGGGAACTGGTTTACGAGCAAAGAAAGATGGCCTATTTTGTAGCGGGGACAGTTTGCAAGAGCAGTGCACACGATGCGACATCAAAATGGGGGTCATTTTGTCCCCGCTTCATGACGCATGAATTCAAACCAGCTGAATTTCGTGCAACATGTTGCGGGGACAAAATTGTGTCCCGGCAACAGAACTTTTTCGCAAAAACAGGGATGTCACACAAAGAAAACTGTCGCTGCAACATGTCCCCGCTTCATGTCCCCGCAACATGTCCCCTAGCGTGTGCCGGCCTTTATAGATATACAATACAATACAATACAATACAATACAATACAATTTTATTTTACTCATAACAATAGATATATACATTTTACAAGAACACACTAAACAAGAAAAACTACAGATAATATAATACTTATAAAATATAGATTAACTTTAGAGCCTGGAGGCTAGATTAACCAAGAAGTTTTCAAGTTAGCTTCCAGCCATTTTATTTTAATACAGGAATAAAGGCTAAAGGAAAGCAAAGAAAGAATATTGAAGTTAATTTGATAATTTTATGAAAATAGAAAGAAATTTGAAACAAAATATAAACAACTCAGTTATTTTATAAATTGTTGTGACAGTAAATAATGCTTTAACATAATACTAATTAGAGTGACGTCAAATACTAATTAGATGACGTCAACGCGGGAATAATTTATTCTACAACTACTTGTTTTTACCTTAAAGTAATATTTTTAACGAATCAATTGAATGTCCACAGCTTATTTTTAGTATTTATCAAATTAATTATCCTCAAGCTGTAAACTGCGCATTGTAAATTGGCGTAGAAATAATAGCAAATTCCCGTGTTGACGTCATCTAATCAGCATTTAGTAAATTCAAATCTCTATAACTCACAAACGCAACGTTCAAAACAAGAAATATTTTACCATTCAACTATTCAATGTACATAGAGTTGATTCTGAAAATAACTTTATAAGGGTGATAGGTGCTTTTAGAGGAGACGTCATTCATTTCCTTTCCCACTACGGGAAGTGGGTACTATTTTACGTGGTTAACGCTTAAAGTTTTTCTCCACCCTTCCCGTGTTGCAAAAAGGCAGGGTACGCCCCTGGCTTGACTTGACTTATTTCCTTATCGCCATGGGGGAAATGGGCTCGTAGAATCTTCTAGGCCACGCCACCCGGTCACGTGCAACTACTGCCACTTCGCTTTACGACTAAAGCCTTATGCTCCCCTTTCTTTCTCTACTGTTCTGCGCCAGGTTTCATTTGGTCTTCTGGGCCCGGTTGTTCGAAAGCCGATTAACGCTAATCCCGGATTAAAAGTTAACCGGCAAGTATTTCATTTCTCTGTTTAAAAGTGTTTTCAAAAGGTCATTGCATTTATAGCTAGTAGTGAAAACTTAAAGTCTAAACTGTAGGGCAGAAAACTTTGGAAAATTTTCAATTGTTGAGTTGTTTCACTGAATTTAAAATTGACGCTAATCCTGGGTTAGCTTAATCGTGCTTTGAACAACCCGGCCCTGGGCCGGGTTGTTCAAAGCGCGGTTAAGCTAACCCAAGGTTAGCATCAATTTTGATTCCAGTTAAATAATTAATCAATGGAGATTTTTCCAAAGTATTTTTGTAAGTTTCGTCTCTGACTTGTCTTTCCATGTAACTTACAATTAGCTTTTGAAAACATTTCTAACAAGAGAAATTCAATCCTCGGTTAAGTTTTAATCCTGGGTTAGCGTTAACCGGCTTTCGAACAACCGGGCCCTGGTCTCTTTCCCTTCGGAGCCTAGGTTAATGCTGTGTTTTGGTGTTGATTGGCACCCATTCTTAGGATGTGGCCAATGAACTTCCAGCGCCACCGGCAGATTTGCTCATTAATGGGGCTGATGTTAGCCCGGTTGTGGATCTCTTCGTTGGATACTTTCATAGGTCAGTAGATCTTCATAATCTTCGTAAACTCTTATTTAAGAGCTTGGTCTCATCGCCCTTGGTCATACGCCATGTTTCGCACCCGTATAGAAGAACAGCTATAACATTAGACTTGAAGATCTTCACCTTGGTTTTGAGCAGCTGCTTGCTGCTTTTCCATATGTTTCTAAGGTTGTTGTAAGCTACTCTGGTCTCCTTTCCGACTTCTGATGTCTTCTTGACCATTAAAATGAAAGCTACTGAGCAATATTTTCCTGTGGCATTGTTTATTATAATGCTGTTCAAGGTGGTTCTAACTTTTGAGTCTGTGGATGAAACCCTAAAGTATAACTATTCAAATGAAATCGTCTGAGCAGTAATTTCCTGTGGTGCCGTGCTTATTATATGCTGTACATGTACAAGGTGTTTCTGTGGCTTATGAGTCCTCAAATGACATCTTAATGATAGACCATTCAAAGTGAAATCTTGAAAGCAGTACTGCTAAATATATGTTGTTTATTGTTTCTCGATATTAGGAAAAATCAAATTTGGTATTTTTTCTTGTTTCCGGTATTGGGAGTAAAGTCTTAATAGTCGGAGAGCTAAGACCGGAAAAAATCTGAAAACCGGCTTTGGACTTATATGGAGTCAGGGATTGGCCATCCGGACGGACTACCCCACTTAAAGTTCCTGTAACCCTTAAATACATATTCTCATAATCAAGTCTACGTACATTGAATAGTTGAATAGTAACATATTTCTTGTTTTGAACGTCGCGTTAGTGAGTTATGGAGATTTAAATTTACAAACTGCTACTAGATGACGTCAACTCGGTCTTTATTTAGTCATATGCTAAATATAACCATACTTGTTTTCACCTCCAAGTAACATTTTTTCAAATCAATTTACTATCCACAGTTTATATTTAGTATTTCTTAAATTGATTATTCTTCAGCTGCAAACTGCGCGTTATAAATTGAAGTAGAAATAATGGCAAAGTCCTGTCATCTGATTAGCATTTTGTAAATTCATGTCTATATAACTCACTAACACGAAAAAGTGTCCCCTTAATATATAGGCGTCAACTATTCAATGAACATAGAGTTGATTCTGCAGGGGCATGCACCCGAACGAGGAAATGTTAGGAAAACGCTTGAAATAGCGTTGTGCTGTTTTTCCATATCATTTTAGTGCATTTAAAGGAAACTATATGAAAGCGAATACGGTTCGAGCTTTTCAGTTCGTTTAGCTGAAAATTTCAAAGCAGAAAATTTTATGGGAAGGCCGAAGCGTATCCCCCGAATTTACTGCCTCCTTTCACCATAGTTAATAAATTACAATGGTTATCAAACCTGAGAAATGTCTTTGTTCGATGTTTTTGTTATCGTTTTTCGGCCTTGACCATGCACAACACAATGGATATTGAACTTTTGTTCGAGCAACTGACAAATAGAAAAGGTGCTATTAAGTTATTCCGCCGTCCTAGCGTGTGATCAAAATGCACAAAATGTGCACGATCAAGTACAGTTCAACGTAATTTGTAGCTCCTTTGTTATTGCCATAGAAGTCTGCAAGGTTTCATAACCAGTCCATCGATTACTATGCTTTCACGTACGTTTCTGAAAATCCAAGCTGACCTCTGATTTCGTACCCAAAACAACATCTTTTTATATACCTTAGAAAACAACATGGAAAAGGAGTTAAATTTTCCGATGTTAGGAAAGTTACTTAAGAAAAATCTAGTTTTTACCCTATATTTTTTTACGAATTTGTAAGATGATCGACAGAGACTAACGAGTCATTGGGTACTCTTCCGATTCTGAAAATAAGTATTAAGGGTTAAAGCACTTTAAAAGAATACTGTCTCGGCTGATATATCGTGTTTTCATGATTATTGTCAGTAGCTCGCTTTAAGCTTACTCAGTATCATCTTGAAATTGGATGAAATCATCGCCAAAAGTGATAGAAGCAAATAAATATGAACTAAACAGACAAAATATAATAACGGCGAGAAAAGTTATAATTTCACCATGAAGAATGGCAAGTTTGATTTCTTGACCGCTTGTCAATAAACTCAAATTTCATGAACTGTAATCCACTTCAATCCTTGCAATTTTAATTTGCACTTTATCTCCAAACTACTACTTTTGCTTTGCTCTATAGAATATTTTTATCCAACTAAGTTGTATATTTGGTGGCATTTGGCGATGCAACGTGGAAATAAGCTAAACGAAATTTTGCTATTTCGACGGAACATTGTCCCTTTAAGCTTGCTTTATAATCTTGAAACAGCAAGAAAAATCGTCAAGACAATGATGAATGTAACAAAATATTAACTAAACAGACAAATAACGGCTTGTCACGAAATCAAATTTGATGAACTGTTATCCACTTAAATCGCTGCAATCCTGCAACCATGCACTGCTTCTGTTTGGCTCTAAAGAATCTTTTTATCCAATTAAGTTGTATATTTGGTGGCATTTGGCGATGAAACATGGAAATAACCGTGTCCTTTTTACGTTCTAAGGTATGTCTGCGCCCCCATGCCCCCGTGTCCCAGATTATTACTGAATCCCATGCACGGACACGATAAATCTCAATGATTTTTGACGTGCGATTTCAGTTGTTTTGTTTCTAATACTTCAGTCGCCACCAATGCCTAAACAAGTCGAAAAGTAAGTTGCACGTTAAACGCCTTTTTACCTGCACCCAAATGAATAAAACGATACTTTACCTGTGGCCGGCTTTAAGTTGTGGCTTCCTGCAGGTGTATACCATTGACGTAATACCTGTCGGCTTTAAATATAGAGTGTAAAAAAATCCCGGAGTTATTACGTATGTCGAATCTTCTTTCCATGAACAATCGCCGTCTGAATTCAAATGTTTTATTTATTTGTTTATTTTTGGTAAGAATAATCCGCAAAGACAATATTTGAAATGAGAATTAATATTAAATCTGATAAGACGTCAATGTATCTTAATAAGGAAAGGACCTAAAATTCCAGATGCAATACGCGTTTCTCGAATGTTTATACATTGTTCTGCAACTTTATAAAAATGTTTATCTCAAGTCTTGTCTTTTATATGATCGCTAAAAATCTAAAGTCATGTTGACTTTTTGGCGGGTACTATTTGTGTTTCTTAGTTTTAAAATCAGTTTGATGCCATCTGTAGAAGAAGTAGAATATTCAGGGTTTTTCGCGAACGCCAAACATTCTTCAGTAAACTTTGAAAGTCACGAAGAGCTGCTGGAAAGAACCTTAGAGGCAGTGAGCAAGGTCGTGGATTTTTTCGCAAGAGAGTACAAGAACTTTAACATTGATGGAATGTTTGGTCTTCAGGCGCTTGATGGTGAGTCTTATTTTATTATATAAAATATAAACTTCAGTGAATTCGAATACAAGGATTTCTCCCATCGTGAAAAAGTCATATCTCGGCACATTTATCTTCTGCGTGAAGAATGAAGATATCACAGGGGGCCAGCGCATGAAAAATCTGTTTGTGTAGCATAACGGTTTGTAATTTTATAGGTAATGTATTGGATTTTTGTGCGATTTCAAACTCCGAATCCCTCAAAATCGCTAAAAAAAATCACTTTTACGGCAAAAGGACAGCCCGGGAAGGCCCGGGGGGAGGGGAGTTACTCTGCAAATGTTTGGGTGGGGGTGCGCCGCTGGGACTTTGAGACCCTTAACCTATACTAGACCATTTTAGCTGCATTTTCCAACCCTATTCTAGACTAAACACCGAAAAACCCTACCCTATCCTAGACCTATTCCAGACTCGCTATTTCCAGAAACTCGTTCACTATCACTGTTATTAGTTAACAGGGGTCAGTAAAAATACCGTAATGCCCGCCATACCGATTTTTAAATGCCAATTGCCAGTAAACCTTGTCTAGACTAAATTCGTCACGCAACTGATCAGTTTCGCGGAAAATGATACCCTATTCTAGACTAAAAATCTCTGATTCTATACCCTATCCCAGACTAACCTGCCTGAAAACCATACCCTTCACAGCGGCGCATACCTAAATAGCTCATATATGGGAGTACCCGCCCCCCCCCCCCCCCCCCCCCCCCCCCCTCGCCCTCCGGGAAGGACAGCAACACACAGAACACACAACAGATAAGGTAATTTAACGTTTATTAAGCGTTAATCAGTACACACATTTGGCGATACGTCGCTATAATATGAAATTTAGGTAAATCCAATACATTTCCCATAAAAAAAAAATTACAAATGGTGATGTTACACAAACAGATTGTTTTGGGGGCGCCCTACAAAGATATCTATGTCTTCACGTTTGCTGCCATGTTTGCCTACAATCGAAACATCTTCGGATCTACCTCGAACATCTTCGGCAATCTTCGGGAAATGATCGGAAGCGTTCGCACAACCCTCGGATAGTATTCGAAACATTTTAGAAAATCTTCGGAAATCGTCTGACAATCTGCGGAAAATTCGTAAGAAGTGTCGTTATATAATAAGGGACCGTTCATAATTTATTGGTTGGGGGGGCTATGGGGATTTGGAGGGGGGCCATTAATTTTCATCCAAAACATTTAGGGGGGGGGCATCAAAATTCAATTGGTACTCTATATAGGGGGGCCACTAAAAACTTACTTTAATAATCGGTCCGGTTTAGAGAAGTATTTTAACGAATAAACTTTAGGTCCACTTAAAGAAGATATTGAACAAATTCCAAGTGAAATCCGAGCGCTTTTCAACATTTAACAGAATAAAATTACGAGACTGAAATAGGAGATCGATGTTTATTATATAAACTCCAATGAAATATCAGGTGATCTCCCGCGCGAAAAAAGTGATATCTTCACATGTGAAAATAACATGTTACCACGGATACCAATGCAAAGGCGTGCCGTGTTTGGTTTGTTTGTGATAATGCTCACATCTTGAATAAAGAATTTTGTTTGTTACATAACATCACAAAGTCTGGCAAATACATTTACGTTAATACGTGAAAACACCTTCTATTCAACCTGGAAGACTCTGACACCTGTGGTCATTTGTTGTTATGAGCGGCCAATTGTACCCACTGTCATCAGATTCCAAGTGAGATTTAGAACCTGATGAGTCAGAATCACTCAGCGTTTCTTGGTATAGTTCTTCTTCACTTTCATCGGACTCTTCTGACTCATGAGGTTCGTCTGCGTCTCCTTTTATTCCCTTACATGGGTCGTGATCGTGGCAATTTTCTTTGACTTCAACTTCTTTTTCCATGGAAGGTTATATTTTTGTAGTTATTTGTCAAGTTCGAAGACATATAATGTATTCAAACCACCTGTTAGAACAAGCTGCGCCCAGTTGTAATCCTCAAACGTTTTGGCCGTCCTGCGTTCGCGTTCGTTCTTGGTCGATTTGCTTCTAAATTGTTTTGTAAATTGTAAGTGTTTCAGATGCTCAATGTATTTTGTTACCAGTTCCACTGAAACAATGTACTTTTTTGAGAAATCCTATATTTGATCCTCGTTTTGTAGTTTTCCTTCACTGAATTGCTTTTTTTATCTGTGCTCTGGGCATAAAGTCATCAACAGGTCTCTGTATACCATCGGTTAATGGAGGCGACTCAAAGACTGGCTTGTATTTAAATGTTGACTTATTTGGAAATGGTGATAGTGGTGGTGGTAGAGAGGATGGGGGAGGGGGGTGGTGGGGGGGGGGGGGGGGGTCATTTTATTTTACCTTTGTCCGCAAGCTGTCATGAGGCGGGGCCAGATAAAAATATCTTACATCATCAGGGGGAGCTAGAAAAAATATTTAAGGAAAAAAATTAAGATCCCCATAGCCCCCCCAACCCATAAATTATGAACGGTCCCTAACCAAAATAAAACACGGCTGCTTGGAGATATGACATTTCTCCAAGCAGCCATGCATTATCGTCTATTTATAAAATGCTCAAGGAAATGCGCGCGCTTTGATTAAACCGAGTTCATTTAACTCGATAAAGCACGCGCGTGACGTAAGGTTCATTTTAACCGTTTCTTATTTGATAAAAGAAATAAAAAACTTGTTTCTTGTGCATTGTTGAGTTATATAAGCACTTGGGAATTTTTAAGAACACTCGAGAAGTGCGAGAAGCACTCGCCTTTGGCTCGTGCTTCTCTGCACTTCTCTCGTGTTCTTAAAAATTCCCACGTGCTTATATAACTCAATAATGCACTCGGCACGTTTTTTTATTTCTTTAGTATTTAAAACTTATTGACATTTGCTGAAGTTGAAGGATATATACACAGTCGAAACTCCTCAATAAAGACACCAAACGGACAGAATCAAGTGTCCGTATTATAGAACCTCTGAGGGATTGTATAAATATTCAGTATCTTCGAAACCAGAGAACTGTCCGTATTATGCCGGGGGGTGGGGGGGGGGGGGTGCCCGTAAGGAGAGGTTCGATTGTATATCGATCTCATAAGTAATGAGAATTGAATGTCCTCACATTGCGTTCGTCGTCCCACAGGCTTACCATCCTCTGTTTGTGTGGTGTGCTGTGCATCTGTAATGGCCGTATTGGTTTATAAAACTTGCCTCACTAAAGGCGAAATTTAAGGCTCTTAAAACTGATGAAAATGAAATAAAAACTGCACAGGTTTACCATCCTCTGTTTGTGTGGTGTACTGTGCATCTGTAATGGCCGTATTGGTTTATAAAACTTGCCTCACTAAAGGCGAAATTTAAGGCCCTTAAAACTGATGAAAAATGAAATAAAGACTGCACAGGCTTACCATCCTCTGTTTGCGTGGTGTGCTGTGCATCTGTCATGGCCGTATTGGTTTACAAAACTTGCCTCACTAAAGGCGAAATTTAAGGCTCTTAAAACTGATGAAAATGAAATACAAAAACTGCACAGGCTTACCATCCTCTGTTTGTGTGGTGTGATGTGCATCTGTAATGGCCGTATTGGTTTATAAAACTTGTCTCACTTAAGGCGAAATAACACTCCAAATAGTGTAAAAAACGACATCTCGTTAACCTTTTTTCGCCTTACAATTAGATAGAACTTCTTATCACATTTTTTTTTTTTTATCAACTTAGACGAATTCAGCAAATTGACAACCAATATTATCTGTTAATTATTTTTTCCTGAACAGGAATTCTTCAAGATTTACTAACCAAAGCACAGAGTGATCGGATCCAAATATCCCATGACACAATCAAATTGTTGGCCAGGTTACACGACGAAGCGACTCTAACAACAAGGAAAGCGCAACCCTTCTTAAACGCCTCCGATCCGGATTACTACAGACTCGGTTTCGTGGCGAAACACCCTTGGCATTTCAAACGAGAATTCAGAAGCCTGGACATTAGTCTCTCACGGGGTTCCCACTATAGCGAGATAGTTGCGTTTGATGGCAAAACTATGGACAAGTGTATCTCGGATTTGATTGGCGATCAGAAGACTGGAGCAATGCCTTGCAATATCACAGACGAATGTTGGAGATTTATTCGTAGTAACAAACCGCAAGGATATAAGACAACACATCAAGCTTTGTACTTTATGGTTGGAAATGTCAAGGGTGAGTTAGATAGAGATATACTGTAGAAGCATAGACCGATAAAACGTATAATTTTAGCTGTATCTGGTCTCTACTTCTACAGTACACTTCATGGTTGCCAGCTTGAACATTTTATCATAGAATAGAGAGGTTCTCAAATTATTTCAATTATTAGTCCTTGCATAGAAACTGCTATCAAAAATGATAACTGTAATAGAACAAAAAAATCTTAACAGATGTTCGACAGTGTGGGAAAATTCAACAGAAAAATGATCAACGGGGGGGAGGGCGGAGGAGGGCGATACTCAACAAAGTTTTGTACGAAGATGTTCCGCTCGAGATTCAAACCCTATAACTTTTTTTAACCGTTTTTGAAAGAAAAAGTAACCCTTTGATATACCTTCCATAGAAAATGGTACCCCTTTTAAATACCTACAGAAGAAACACTGCATCTCTTTACTATACTCTTGAAATAAAGTTATGGAACGATATCCACGGAAAAACATCAAGCGTTACCACCAGCACCATCACTAGCGTCTGTTAGAGATATTTTGAAAGGCCCTTTTAATATAGCTAAATGGCAGTTTTCCCTTCCCTTTTACATACTTCAACTCGTGAAATTCTTGCCCTTTTATATACCTCCAGCCTAAAAAAGGTAAATCAACTAAACTGCAGATACCGTGAACAATCTATTGCGTCACATTGGATCAAATACAAACAGTGATAAGCAACAGACCACTGCAAGGACCGATCAAACAATGTGGAAAGGCATTCTCTCGAAATGGCACTACGGTCGGCCAAACCTGACATGATCAGCGCTCAAAACTAGAAAGCAGACACAGACAGCTGTTTCGGGCTTGTTATGCCTTTCCACATTGTTTGATCGGTCCTTGCAGTGGTCTGTTGCTTATCACTGTTTGTATTTGATCCAATGTGAGGCAATAGATTGTTCACGGTATCTATCTGCAGTTTAGTTGATTTATAAAAGGTACACCTTTCGGGCGGAACATCTCCGTATAGCCCATTATAGGGAGTACATAGAAAAACCTTTGAATGCAGAGGTCCACACGACGCAGAAATTAAACGTGCTGGTAGTTGCCGGATCTTCCTTGTGAAAGATCTCGTGCCAGGCGTCACTTGAATGTGAAAATACAAAACTGAATGCAAGGCTGGCACTACGACAAAGGGCAGATTTATTGATGGCCAATATTTCGACTAATAGTATTAGTCTTCCTCAGGGCCAGGGCTGTACAGGTACAGCCCTGGCCCTGAGGAAGACTAATACTATTAGTCGAAATATTGGCCATTAATAAATCTGCCCTTTGCCGTAGTGCCAGCCTTGCATTCAGTTTTGTATAGGGAGTACCCCGCCCCCTCCTCCAAGACACTGTAATTGCAAAGCTTCTTACATTGATCATTTCATCTGGATTCAGGTTGCCTACCCATCATTAAGGAAAGGCTACTCAGATTTCACAGGAATCAAACAGGAATTATCGAGGATATTTTTGAAGCTCTTTGTGCCAGCATTTACAAAGAAGTTAGATGGAAGGAAGAGGTCCTTGATCAACAGCAGAGGTCACGTAATGCTGCCGAGAAGGACCTCTATATGGAGCAATGCTACGTCTGTGGTATCCTAGGATACCACAAGTTCCTTTCCCTTGATAGGTTGTCGGCTATTCTGGAATGGCAGCTGCCTCCTGGTTGCTATGGCAAGAAGCGCAGAAATGATAATTTGCGCGACGAAGGCGATGAGGTCAAGAAGTACAAGCAGGAGTACAAGGGGTTGGTTGATGACGCAAGCGAAAGTAATTTCTCCACTGGGAGGTCACAGCGCCGAACGAACAATCATTTACCAGGTGATATCAGGCACTTTACCAATGCCCTATCTTTACTATCTCCGCTCCTCCGTGAAATTAATTATTTAATCTTATATAGTACATATCGAGGCAAACACTTACCGGAAGTATTTAGGTAAAATGTAACCGAGAGTATATATGGATAGGATAATAACTAACAAAAATTAAATAGGATAAATAACTAACGTAAAGTATGTTGATTTTTAAAAAACTATAACCGAAGGTAAAGAGTGATATCACAATACCCGTGAAATAAAATTAAACAGTAATTGATAAATAGTCAAAAGCCAGTAACCAAGGGAAACAATGGAATTAGTGTCTTATGGTGTCTATTTGTCAAATTTCTATTTTACGGGTTATGTGAAACTACTCTATAGTGTGCAAACTATAAAACGACAGTATATAGGGTAAAAACTAACCGACAGTACATCAGCCTGTGTACAGCCGCCCCCTCCCCTCAACAGGGTTGAAGCCCTGCTTTCTTTTTCGGGCTTCTTTGTCCGTTAATACGGACAGTTTACGTGGTGGTGTCCGTATTATCGTGGTTCGACTGTACTACAGGGCAAAACCTTACCGAAAATATATTGATAGGACAAAAACCAAGCGAAAGTATACAGGGCAAAACTAACCAACAATGTGTAGGACAAAACCTTACCGAAAGTGTTCTAGGCAAAACTGCTAACCGCATAAATTTTATTTTTTAATTTACTCAGGTGGATGCCAAAGACACATTACAGGAGTAGCTACGGGTGTTCTTGGGGTGTATCTCAAATGGCTATTAGCATTTCCGTCGCTTGAACACATACTGATGTGAGAAACTACAAATAGGATTGGAGCACCTTATTCAGACAAATCAATCGACATCCTCGTTCCCAGTGCCTTCTCCGCTAAAAAAAAAAAGCGAGGCAGGTGAAGAAACCCTTGGATTGCGCTTCCGAATTACTCCAAGAATCGTGAATCGCGTTTGTTTTTTTTTGTTTTTTTTTGTTTTTTTTTTTGCAGTTAGTAACCGTTGTTCAAATGAAACGAAGAAATTTTACACGACAAACTACTCCAGAATTGTTTGGAGTATTTTGGAGGCAGCCTTGTCCGGGGCCGGATTTCCACACCCACCCGCCATTTTGAAAGATGAGAACGCAGTGCTTTAACTTTGCGCCTAGCTGTGAACACATCAATGATAACCTCCAATGAACGGAAATAAATTGTCTCACAATTTTGGGTATTCTTTCGCAGTCTTCCTTAAAGGGACACCGTCCCATCGAAACAGCAAAATTTCGCCGCTTAGCTTGTTTTCATGCTGTAACGCCAAATGCCACCCGAGTATTGACAGGCGGTCAAGAAATCAAACTTGCCGTTCTTGTGACATTTTGACTTTTCTAGCCGTTATTTTGTGTTTAGGTCATATTTCTTTGCTTCTATCACTTCTGGCGATGGTTTCTTCCAATTTCAAGACAATAAAAGTAAGGCATATTTATCATGAAATCATTGATGAAGCCTGTCGAAAACTACGCGCGATCGAGTTGTATAAAATCAGTAACGTACGTAAAGAGTTCAGTCTAGTCAAAATGACTGTAATAAGTTCTAACATCTGTCGTTAGCATTCAGTTCATGCCTGGCGTTAAGTTTTATCACGGCGACCCGCCCCACAAGAAGGACAAGAACAACTATCGGCCGAGAAAACAACTAGGCACCATATGGTTCATCAGAAACCTTTATTTTGCGTTTCCTTTGTTGAAGACTGTGTTAATTAATGAAAATGAATACCATGCAAAAGAAAACATAAATCAAAACAACTGAACGAAAACAAATTTGGACCAATACATCGACAGCTATCCATGATCTGAAATGTTATCACGTTACCTTTGATAATAATCCCCTTGACTTTCGCTACCTTTCAGTGATTAAGGTGGCTCCCAACAATTAAAATATAAGGTGGCTCTGAACCCCTCTTACAGAATTTTTTTAAACTTTGCCAAAAGTTGCATCTTATCCTACTGATCAAAATTCGACAATAAAAAATGGGATGGCCGAGTCATTTTTTGAGTTATTAACGCTTAAAGCTAAAATTAATGGTGTTTTCAGCACGTTATAATGTTGCTATAGTAACATATTATGTCACAAAAATGATAACAACGTGTTCACCAATCATTGAGCATTCGTTTGATATCATGATTGTAGCATCAACTGATAAAGAGTAGTTTTAATGACCCATCCAAATCTAAGTCTTGGAAAGTGCTGGAAACTGTTGGGAGCCACCTTAATTTAATACTTTGTTGCTTTTATTTATTTTTTATTATTTTTATTTAATAGTTTTTATTGACAATTTCAATAGTACAAAAGTAAAGAATAAAGAATCGAATACAATACTTGATAACAATATAATATAAAATAATGGCAATAAACACAAGGACATACATGTACACACACATAAACGTATATATGTAGTATAGGTGCTGCAATAACCGTTATTTTACTTGGCCTCCTTGTCACTTATACCCCAGTCAGTGTAGTAAACGGTTTTTCCCATTTTTGAAAGTGTTTTAAAAGCTTGCCTTTCTTCCTTGCAATAAAGAGTTCAATACTATAAACTGTTTTTGACTGATCTAGCGATAAAACCCTGAAGAGTGGGTAAGCTTTTTTGACACTTCTTAGTGTAAATATAATATTTCCTAAGTAATAAGATGTGCGGGTTAATAATCAGTAAAATCTTCTCCTGTGTCAAACTTTCCAAAAATTAATGATCTGTCTCCTTTAGTACTTAGCCAGGACAAAACATCTTTTCAAAAATCAGAAGATATTCTACAGGAGAAGAGTAAATGCTCAATGGAATCCGCTACCTCTTCACAAAAAGTACAGCAAGGAGAATCAATTAAACCAAAACGATATAGTTTTTCATTGGTGTAGACGATACAATTTAGTATTTTGTGTTGGAATTCCCTAATCTTCGATTTTAGGGTCGTACTAAATGACAAGGAATAAACTTTGTCCCACTCAACAACTGAATTCGAGTACTTAACTGTTAGTTTTTGTTTGGCACTAGGTGGATTTTGTTTTTTATTTTTATAGCATTTATAAGTTCTCTCTTGTATAAAACCAGTCAAAGCTCCGCCGCACGGCCTCGGCAAAATCTTTCTGATCAGCAAAATTAACTCCCACACAGTGTACTCACGGCCAGTTCCCGCGATAGCACGCAAAGGAAACTATAGAAAGAGTGCTATTGTTGGCCAAAGAGATAATAGTCCCTTATGCTTATGCTGTTTCGTTTTCACTAGAAAAAGGCGAACATTAGCATAAGCGGAAGCGGAAGCGGAAGAAAAAAAGGAAACAATTTGATCCATCAGTTCACTGGACATAAGTCATGTGCTGTAAGATATGCTTCCACTTATGCTTGTGCTTTATTATGCTTATCAAAATATGTATGTCAGAAAATAAGCCAGATATGATGGATAATACAGTCCCCGATTTTAAAATTGCCAAGGACAATACGTTGTGTGTTTATATTAAAAGGGCAAAATACGAAATTTGAAATAAGGGCTGCATAGGGCTCTTGTTTGAGAAACTGGTATTCATGTCAGAAACGCTTCGGTTCTTCGCAAACGTTAATTTTTGGCCGATACAGTACTGGGTCAGTTAGGTTCGTTTCACGTCCGACGACAGACAAACAAAATCAGAAGACGGTGATTCATTTCAGTAAAACTCATAACTCATAAAGGTCATAATTCGCCGGTTTTTCTTCGATCAGTACTTTTGCGTACACCGGGATTCGTTATCTCAAGATTAGCGGCGAATTTTCAGGGGCCAGCCGTGATAAATTCAATGGTAACCCCAGTGGTGTCAGCCATTTAAAAGCATACCAGTTTTGACAATTTTTAATCTCATATACGGTGTGACAGGAAAGCAAAACTGCAGTTGAATCAAAACATGCAGAGATTTAATCTTTGATTTTACATAATAAAAAAAACTAAATATAGAATAGAAATGTGAAACGTTTTTGTACATTTTTTCTAAAATAATTTCTTGTGATCAGTTAAAGATGTCGGTACAACTCCGTGTAAAGAAATTGAAACTGATAGTACTGGCTACAATCGATCAGTAAATTAAAGTGATACGGCAAAACATTGAATTTCGTGAAAAAATATATTGATTGGTTATAACTTACCAGGGCGCTGAAACTTATAACCAAGCAGGGTGTTGTAATAACAACAGGTAAATAGATACGATATTTTAAATGGGTAAGGGAAGAGTAATATCCCGGGGGGGGGGGGGGGGGGGGGGGATGCTCCGAGTAAGACTCTGAAACCAGGCTCTAACGCGGCATTTTACAACGTGCTCTGTTCTAGAATAGGCACCAAAAATCCCTATCCCAGACTCGCTATTTTTCATTAACTCTATCTTTATACCACTGATCAGTTGCCCGGCAAATGATACTATTCTAGACCTAAACTCTCTCTGATTTCTATACCCTATCACAGACTAAACTGCTTGAAAACTATACCCCCCACCTCGGCCCCCTTCCCCCTCCTCCCACGATAATAATATAATCAGCTGCTACACACAGATGGAACTGCTACGGACAGTTCACTTGAGAAAAAAAAATATTATTTAATGAAGGCCTTCCTCTTGGTGTCAATGTAATCATGCAAATGAAAGCTATTAGCTATTTCTAGTAATACTTCGCGGCGGTGTTGTTGTTATGCAAACTCTAAATGTCCTAAATCGGTGCGTGAAATCTTAATGTTTTGCCATTACTTTCTATCCGTTTGTTGCTGAAAGGTGTGTTTTATCGGCCGATATATTTTGATCACTCTAAAATCAGAATAAATCAACGAAATAATACTCAAAGGAGACAAACGTCACGTTTAAGGATCCCCCCCCCCCCCCCCCCACTGCCAACACCCCACCCTCCTCCCCTAGCAGAAAAGGAAAAAAAAATTAGTCCTCACAGAAGTCTTCACGTTAAATGACAGGATGAAAGAGCAGAGAAGAACATGTTGTTAAAGGAAGTTTTTATTTAAAATTATAAATTTTGATCTCTTCTCTTTATTTTTAAAGTTAGAAGCGGATATATTAAGAAGAGGGGAAGGGTAGAGGGAGAAGGGGGCTAGGAGGGGGACTCAAAACGTCATGCTCGTCACCGAACAAGTGTGTGAGGGGGGCGGACTGGAACGAGTACCTTAGTATTCGCAGATCTATGAGTTTTCAATGGACGGTGGAACGATCACGACCGATATTACAAAAAAAGTTATTCTTTTGTTTTAAAAGAGCAACAGGCGTAGGTGTTTGGTCTCACTGATCACAGAAAAAATATGCTCGGCAAACGGCATTCTACGCTGGCGCTTTGGCTCAGTTTCGCGGTGCTTTTGCACTCAACGGTTTCTAACGATCGAAAGAACGATGGTTTAGCGCAAGAAGTGATTTCATCTTTGAATAGAGTTCTCGAATTTTACCATCGAGATTACAAGAGTATAAACTTGGATGGTATTTTTGGACTGCGAGTTGCCCAAGGTAAGAAATATTTTTTATTAATACACTGATTCATAAGCTAAGTCTTCCGCTGCAACACGAGTGAGCCTGAAATGTATTTAGAACGAGGAATAATTTATAAGCTTAACTTCATCCGCAATTGAAGTATTAAGCTAGTTAACAGATTAATTTAATAATTAAAGTGTAATGCTAGAGTTCGTGTGGAGTTCAATTTCAAAGCGACACCTTTAGAAATTATAGAAACTGCGGCGAAGAAATCATAAATCGACCAACACAGTCCACCAATTTCAGACTCTGATTTTTGCATTTAAGATCAATAGGCTTTTATTTTACTATTTCCTTACTTAAATTAATATCACGAAGAGATTTAGCTAGATTTATGTCAACGAACCTTACTTCAAATATTTTATGCGTAACATAATATTCGAAACATGTAAATTTTTCGGGATAAATTGTTTGTTATAAGAAGCTTAAATTTGTGTTATCTTACGTGTAAGCCAGAGATGTAAGCTTTTTTGGGAATTTATATCTCGTGTTAGCATTGGCAGATGTCAAACTGACGTTTACCATTTTACCATTCTCTATTATCAGCAAATGGCAAATGCTAACTGCATTTTTTTTTTCAATAAATTTTATTGCCATGAAATGAGATACCGGTACTTATAATTTTAACCCCCAAAAAAATAAAATTCAAATTCCTAAAATAACATTTCTAACTACATGTATTCTCAATGAGTACTTTCAAATGTTAATTTTGCGCCAGTGTAATGAAAAAGTCCAAATAAAATTATTAAAACAAAAGTTTCTAAAAGATTTCAATTCTGTCCACTCTGAGCATTATTTTCTGTATTACATTTAAATTGATGTCGAGAAAGAATAGTGGAATACAGGAATACATTACAGTTCATTCTAAAAAAACACAAGTGCTTGTAATTCTGAGTACATGTATGTTTTCGATTAAACACCGGGCTGGTGCGAATAAACCCTCAGCTGTGAGGCTGAGTTTTGAATACAATGTAAATGCCTCCAGCGTTTAATCGAGAAAATATGCCTTTTTTGGTTAATTCGTATTTCTATTCTGGAATAAGCCCAAAAGAAAGAATTGCTCAATTATGGCTTTACAATGTGGACTATTGCTTCAACAATTTCTCCAGAGAAACAAACAGGCTTAGCAGGTGGTAAAAAGTACTGCTCAATAGCAATGGAACTACAGGATATTCCATCCACACACTCAAATATAAAAACTTCCTTGTAGACTAAAAGCATAATTAAACAGCATGGCAGGAAGAGGTAGCCAACAGGGATCGTGGAGCAAGGTGAAAAGTGGGAGGGCTGACAATTGAAAATAATTTTTTCATATTGAAATAGCACAAAAAGTGGGGGCAGGGGCGCAAAAAAGTGGTGGGGCCGTGGCCCTACCAGCCCCTCCCCCTCCGCGGTCCCTGGCCAATGGCCAAATTCAAGACTTTCACGAGAATTGTCTAGACCTTAAAATCCGACCCCTACACGCAAATTAAGCTCCAAAAATCTGAGCCAGAGAAAACAAACCACAGCAAATTAACAACGATTTCACTCGCTATGGTTCTTTAGTTTTTGCCTAGTTGTCGAATTGCTGGCTCCAAGTTTCAAGAGACTCTGAGATGCCCCTATCTTTTTTGAGTCCAAGATTCCGAGATGCTGTTTTTAATCCCCAAGATTTTGAGATTGGGCTAAAATTTCATCCACACATCTAAAGTGAGTTCAACTGAATTGCTTACATTTAACACTTTCACTCCCAGAGTCAATTACAATGTATGGAGACATGTAATGTACTTCTAACTTTTGAGTCCGTTGATGAAATCCTATGGTGTGACCATTCAAATGAAACCTCTTTGGTAGTTCTTTTGCATTGTACCATTTGTTTTATTTCAATACAAAATGTATTTCACAAAATGAAATTTGGGATTTTTCTTGTGTTTTGTTTCTTGGCACTCCGTTGAATATAGTCATACAAGATTTTCAGGATTTTTTCAACAAGCTCATTGATAAAAGTAACAATCAGCCACTCTGTGATTCAAACTTTGACTTGGGGAACCAAATTTATGGTTTATACAATGTAGTGTGCTTTAGTTTGGTAGAATTTTTTTAAAATGTTCTGTTCTGTCTATCATCATCCTGAAGACAAATAGATGGAGTTTAAACAGGCTACATTCAAAGATAAATAATAAAAAGAGTTCAATTGTGTTCATTGTAAAGAAAAAGAGAAAACAGTGTATTTATAACCTAACCTAGAGATGGTGCTTTTCAGCAGCTGGGATAATAAAAACCCACTGTCAGTAAATACATGTATAGTCGATACAAATCAATTTTGACTGTTCTTTATGAAAGTTGTTTGCTATGCCCTTTTTTTCAGTTGATTAAACACATCTCTATAATGATTTTTAATTTACCTTTAGTTAGCTTGTATTTCATACTTGATAATTTGAAACAAAAGGTATTTTGTTGCAGTAATATGTTAAAGAAAAATAGATTAATTTATTGCCGGGTTGACAAATAGCCATTTCCAATATACAGTACAATGTACGACAAGGGAAATTAACATGATCGTGTATACCATTTTGCAATGTAGCCTTTAGTTAGCATTAGTGCAATTTATTCACACAATCAATAAAGCCATATTACATATGATCCATGGATGATTGGTAAACTGCATATCGTATTTCCTCCAATAATAGCTGGGGAGGTGATAAATCAAGGGCGGGGAGCGATTATTTAAAGCAGGAAGTGCTAATAAGTGCTACTACAAGAGAACTCCAAGAAATGAAGAAAAGACTCAAATACTGGTGAATGTCACTTAATATAACAACTATAGAGCGGTTTTCAATTGAGTGCCGTAAAACCAAAACCAAAGTAATTACTCTGACCAATCACAGAACTCGCAGACAATCCAATAAACCAATCAGAACTCGAAGCAAATACATGTAGCTGGCGCCAAGCGCAGGAAAATACGTGCGAGCAAGTCGCGATTGGTTTTGGTTTTACTTCTGATTGGTTAAGAAAGTGGCACGAGATTTTTTAGCCAATCACAAAGCGTAGCATTGCAAAACCAAAGCAATAATTGCAAAATACTTTCGACACTCAATTTAAAAGCGCTCTAACATGAGACTACACGAAGAACACAGGGTTTAATCAATTGGGGGGGGGGGGGTACATTTAGTTTTAGCTGGAAGTGCTAATGTGCTACTAAAAGAGAGCTTCAAAAAATAAAGAAAAGATTCAAATACTGATGAACATCACTACAGAAAAAACTATTTAACATGAAACTATATATTAAATGAAGAACACGGGCGGGGAGGGGGTAAGGGGTAAGGTATAGGCTTAATAGAGAGGCAGAGGTTCAAATGAAAAACCACATGAAAAAGTAAATTCAAATGAGGTTAGAGAGAGGGGCTTTAACCTTAACACCGAGGGAGCATTTATTAGTAGCGTTTTACGAAAACTGTAAGTGATGTTAAGTTTTAATTGAAATAGCTGGGACTGCAAAATACACGAAGTCAGGGGATTTATAGTACTGTTTTATTCTCTTTGTAGGGGCTTTTCTCTCACTTATTAATGATGCAAAAGACAGTCAACTGAATATAGAGGACCATGTTCTGGACCAAGTAAAAGGACTTTATAATAAAGCATCTCTTGTGGCACAAGATGCACTGCCATATCTTCAGCGCTCGCAACCTGACTACTTTGAGAAATTCAAGAAACAAGTATCGAATCCTTGGGTAAACTTTAAGCCATTTACAAATAAAAAGCTTTTAAAACGACAATATGATACTGAAGGAAGACGAAATGAAATCAGCTTTGATGAGGAAACAAGTGATCAGTGCATTAGCCAGTTGACGGGTACTTCATCAAAGATCAGCCAGCCTTGCCAAATATCTGATAGTTGTTGGCAGTTGATAAGTGCTGAGGGAGCAGAAGGCTACACCTTGACACACCAAGCTTTATTTCTATTGGTTGGAGAAATACAAGGTACATTAAGGAATAACTTGGCTCCTTAGAATATTTGTAGAAGTGCCTTAACCTTTTAAGCCCCAAGGCAAACCCCTTTTTTTTCAAACTGGAATTACTAAAAACTCTAGACTAGTATCAAATGGTATATCATACATAGACTGACATACAGTATGTCAGTCTATGTATGATATACCATTTAAAAGGAACTTTGATGAACAATGCAATAATCATAACATATGCATTTTAAATGAGGGAAGTGGGGTTTTGAACATAAAACTAAACAAATTCACCAAAGTCCTAGTTTTCGTACATGCGAGGTACACTGTACATGTATATGTTGTGGTTCAAATTTTTCTTTGGTTTAAAATTTTTTAAACCAGTTCAATTTTTGTTTTCTTTTGTGTCACATTATGATAATGAATCTGAGACAAAGGAAAATCAAAATCAAACTGGTTTGAAAATTTTTAAACCAAAGAAAAATTTAAACCACAACATATACCCCAAACTATGCCTCATTTTGCAGTTCTCAGTGAGTAGAATAACATTGTCTGAGTTCTATCTATTATCTATCTATTGAAAAGTATGAGGGTTTGTCAATTACATCACATATAATAATAATAATAATAATAATAATAATAATAATAACAGTGTTTAACCAGGGAACCCACATCACCGAGGTGCTTTTCAGTGGAGCCCTGCAAAAATCAGGAAAAATGAAAAAATTTGATGTCATGTATTAAAAATTTATTTAAATTAATTTCCTGTGAATGTGTTAATTGTCAGTGGTTCAATTTTTTCTTTGGTTTGAAAAATTTCAAACCAGATTGATTTTTGTTTTCCTTTGTCTCAGATTCACTGCTGTAATCTGACACAAAGGAAAGCAAAAGCTGGTTTGAAAATTTCCATACCAAAGAAAAATTTGAGCCACAACAAGTATTTATTATTTTATGACTTGTTTGCAGGCTGTACCCCAGTATTGTTAAAACGCTTAAAACAATCAAAAATCAAGGGAGGACTTGAACAAGTTTACTATCGCATCTGCTCTGACATGTATCCTCAGATGACAGCAGTGGAAGAAAAGAGAACATTAGATGAGGATTCTTATAACAGAGATTTATACATGGAGCAGGCTATGGTGTGTGGATCCATTGGCTATCGTGATTTCTTGACGTCCGAGCGGCTAAGACACATTCTTACTTGGCAAAGAAAAGATGGCTGTTTTGGCGCGGTGAAACGAGTTTATCAAAGTGATGATAGAAATCAAGAGACTAATTTGAGCGATGAACAGAGTGAGGTAATGGATAACAGTGATGTGGACGATGAGATGGAGAAGGATGACACTCCATTTGGTGACTTCAAAAACAGCCTTAGATATCAAGACTCAAAAATCCTAAGGTAAGAAATATAATTAAATAATGATTTACTGTAAAGTCTGCACAAGCTTGGCTGCCTGCTTTGCAAGTCCAGTGCTGAAATGGTTTTTTCTGAGTTTCGTGACAACACAAATATAATGGCTACATAGGGGCATGAACAAGAACATGTCAATCTTTAGTTTTAATTTCTTTTCTGTTTAGAAAGCCACTGAGTATGCGGACCATGCGATCATTGTTGGTAGAAAAAGAACTTAACGGTACGTAACCATGTAAATAGTTATTTATTGTTTATTAAAAACTCTACCTCATTTACAGTGGAAACTGAATTACAGAGGCTGATTATAACAATAAAAAATCTAGTTACAAGTAAGGCCCGGGACAAACGTCGAACTTTTCATGAGTCGAACTAAATTGCAGTTTGGGTCGATCCAAATTAATTATTTTCGTCTGTTGGGTCAAACGTCGAACTTAATTCAGACGAACCAAATTCAACACGTTCTATCCATCTGCTCCAGACGGATAGAACGTGTTGGTCGATCCAAATGAGTTCGTCAAATTTAATTGAGACAAACGTCGAACTTCTCGTGAACTTAATTCGCTGAATTTAGTTCGACTCATGAAAAGTTCGACGTTTGTCCCGGACCTAATATTCTACTACTGTATAATACTGTGGCATATACCATGAAGAATACAATCCAATCAGACGGCTGAAAAGCCATTGCATATTCTGGGCATGCCATGAATTGCATTTAACGGCAGTTTCTCTGCATCAGAAATTGAACTTAAGCTATTGTTCTCAACAATATAATTAGACAATAATAATTAATATCTTCATATCTTCTTCAGATCTTCAGAAGTCTGACTTTGTATACCATATTTTCCTCAAATAATAAGCATCCCTTCATAAATCACCTCCCTTGAATCACTCCTCTTTGGTGGAAATATTTGAAAAAATCGCCTCTCTCGATTAATCACCCCCAACGCCTCCCCTTTCTTTCACATCCTCCCAGTCAAGTTGAAACAATCATTACAATGTATTACAGAAAAGTTACAAAAGCACGGCTGGTTTCATATTAATAGTTTTTCTATAGTGACGTTCATGTATTTGACTCTTTCCTTTATTTCTTGGATCTTTCTAATTAGCCCATTAGCAGGTTAGCACTTCCAGCTAGAAATATTTGAAATAATCGCACCCCTCGATTGATTGCCTCCCCTCGAATAATTGCCCCCTTTTAGAGTGAAAAAATTAATAATCGCCCCCAGCTGTTATTCAAGGAAATATGGTACTGAAAAAGATCAAGTCACTTGTGGGATATTTAAATGGTATACCACTTGAATCCATTGCATATTAACTATTTAATGTACATAATTTATTGTTTTCAGATGGGTGTCTGTCCCATATCACTGGTGTTGCGACTGGTTTACTAGGCGTCTACCTACGCTGGCTGCTGTATCCCCATGAACAACCATACAACAAGCAAGGTGAAATGGAAATGAAGAAATCACAAGATCCTGGTCGGAGTGAAGAAAAAGAGTCTTACAATAATGACAACTTCGCTGACATTATTGCGATAAAAGAGAGGCAGTCGCAAAAGCAGCAAAAATTAAAAATGCCATCTGAAGTTCATCTTCAGCAAAGGCGTAAAGCAGCAATGTTGGAGAACAGTGCACAAGAATTACTTGTGGGGGAAAGGGAGGGATCAGCATCTATTCACTGGGGCGTCATTTTGCTTGGAAGTTCATTTCTTGTTCTATCAGTTATATTAATTAAAGGTTTTAAAGGCACACTGAAAAATATTATAGTTAAAACAATGGCTCATGCAAAGAAAACTACACATGTTATTTAGAATTTTCACACTCACTCACTCACTCACTCACTCACTCACTCACTCACTCACTCACTCACTCACTCACTCACTCACTCACTCACTCACTCACTCAATAAGATAAAAAAGAAAACTGCCATTAAATTACAACTTGCCATAATATTCTGACCAGTAGTGCATTTTTATTAATCAAATGAATGTTTGTTGCTCTCAGATTTGACAGCGTTTTTTTTCTTTTTTTTATGGGGGTCATAACTTTGGGTTAGGAAAACATGTACTATGTAAGACTCACACATCATAAAACTGTGAAAAAATGTTAAAATCATTCTGTGCGCTATATTAACCTCAAAGTCAGGCAGTTTTAGTAAACCACAGGCTTATTGGTTTAAATTATTTTCCCCTTTTACTTCACTCACAAGAAAGTTGAATTTGGGGAGTTAATAGTTAATTTCCAGGTGGCACTACTTCTGGGATACAGTATTATATCATTTGATCTCGAGTCTTGGACTGATTTGAAATTACCATATGACCAGATTACTGTAAAACCAGATTACTGTATAACACCCATACATTAGTTATGCATAAATGTAAACTTATAGACTAAAACAAAAGCTAAAACAACAGAACACCTTTTAAGGAAATTAATAGCACACTTGTACATGTATAATAATTACTGTATTGGGTTATACGGTAATCTTGCCGACAATTTTTATAAATAAATAGTTATTTATACCCAATTTGCACAAGAAGAAGACATATTTTTACTGTGCATGTAAAGCACTAGAAAGATGTAAGTAGTACCATAAAGGAGTAAAAATCCATGATCAATAATGTATTCAGTGCCGGATCTAGGGAAGGGGGACTGTGCCCCTTACCCATATCTTACAGTGGACCCTGGATTCGCCACTGGTTTTAACTACTGGTAATAATTTTGAAAAATACTGCTACTACCATAACATGCTTAGGTAGTTTTGCATGTATATTGAATCTAATAGGGAATTGTTGTTGCTGTTTTTTGGTTGGTTTTTATGGCAGCTATGTTGGTGGTCACAACAATGAAAGTTACATCCTTTGGAAATAACATTCTATTATTTTACTCTTTTGTTTCTCACCACCAACATGGCCGCCATGAAAACCATCAATAAAGGAATTCAGTAAAGCATTAGGAATTGGAATGTAATATTATTAGAATCGTAAAGGATTTGTCTTGTGTGAGTGCTCTATCAGGGGCTGCAGCACAGCTCACAGGACTACCGGACTAATAAACCTAATTTCCTGGCATTCATTTTGAACTGTCTCTTTGTGTTTATCATCCAGTTTCCTCTCAGTCATTACTCTAAGCCCCCTCTTAGCCGGCGGGGACTGGACAACAGTCAGGCTACCTCATGCTCAGACCCCACAGGTTAAGAGGGACGGACAGCCCTGGAAACGAAAAAAGCCCACATCCCCAGGGGTGATTCCCAAATAAAAATGACAGGGGTGCTCGTCGTACCTTTTAGAGGTCAAAATTTGTAGATTGGTACCGCTTAGGGTGCTCAAAACTAAAATGAACACCGTTAGAATTTATCGCAGAACCTTTTAGGGTATTGAGCCAAAAAAAATGTGGTAGGAACTTCTTATTATTCAACTGGATTTTATTGTTATCTTAGAGCAGTTTTCAATTGAGTGTCGTAAAACCAAAACCAAAGCAATTACTCTGACCAATCACAGCAGTGGTAAACAATCCAATGAATCAATCAGAGCTCCAAGCAATTACATGTCGGCGGCGCCAAGCGCAGGAAAACGCGTGCGAGCAAGTCACGATTGGTTTTGGTTTTACTTCTGATTGGTTGAGAAAGTGGCGCGAGATTTTTTAGCCAATCACAAAGCGTAGCAATGCTAAACCAAAGCAATAGCCCATTTTCGATATATTAAAATTCATACTTGGCTCCGAGGCTTAGGGGAATAAAACAAAAGAAATCACATTGAGGTTCAGCGTTGAATTATTCATTTCTTTTGTTTTATTCCCCCAAGCCTCGGAGCCAAGTATGAATTTTAATATATCGGAAATGGGCTATTGTGTAATTACTTTTCGACACTCAATTGAAAACTGCTCTATTCATGACTTATAAATAAGAGAGTGTGCATTTAGTATTGAAAAAAAGGAATAGTCAAAGTTTCGGTTCATGTGTTGTTTTAGAATGGTACCTATTAGAGGTAAAAATCGATTTCAGCCACGCCCATCAAACGAGATTCTGGTACCTGTTTAGGGCGTTTTTCAAAAATTTCCTGTCATTTTTATATAGGGATCCCGCTGGGCCCACATCCCCGAATATAAGCTCATGGATTTTCATTTTATCACTGTCAAGAGTATCCTGTGTTAGTCTTGCAGTCTCGTTTTCGTTATGTCCAAGTAATTAAAATTGCCAAATTTGCAAATTGCGTTGTCACTTAATAAGTAACCCTTAAAAACTTTTCTCCTTTTCCGCGCAAAATTGGCAAAAATGCCAGGAGCGGCTCTGGAAAATGGTGGCTTAAGCAACCACGACAGCAACGTCAAGAAAAACGTCACTTGAAGAACTAAAAATAAAACAGTTTGCAACTGTTCTTATTTATTTAATTTGTATAATGTGAGTGAATTAATTGTCGAGGATCTGAATTCGTAGGGACGGATTTCAAGTTGAAATAAGAAAGGGAAATTAACTGTCGTGTTTTCACGTTCTGTATTAAATTTGACTATTATTTGATGTTCTTTTGCAGGGAATGGCAAAGAAATGTCAGTACCACGTGCAGAGACATTGTTTTCGCTTATTAAACCTATTGCTGTTCTCACTGCCGTCAACAGGTCGTAGTTGTTTAAAAACTCCCTAATTTACTTTTGTCGAGTGGAATGGGCTGGTTTAAGGGAACACGCAATCTGGGAACTATATTGGATAAGACTGGGCAAAACATAACCATTTTCCGACAGAACTGTCAAATTCTATTCCGGTATTTTCAGACTAAAACGGCTTAAAATACATACCCTGCAATACCGCACTGACATATACCTGTCAATTGATTTGTTTATTTTTTGATTTAGTAGGAAAGTACCGATCTACCCCCCGTTCTCTCCCCTTCCCGGGTCTTACGCCCAGTTGAATCGGGAACATCTCAAGGGTTTGTTCAGTGATGTTGTTTTGCCTATTATTATGGCTATTACGGAAGAAAGAAACTTGCTTGTGTGTATTCAGCGGCACGTTATTGATAACAACAATAAACTGCAAGGCTGATCAGACTACGTAAAAAAAGTTGACTTTGCGAGACACCAATACGACAGAAACCCGGATAAAGTAGGGTAGAAGTGACGAGTGATCCTCGTACCTTTTATGGGTTCAAATTCCTGGATTGCTACCCATACTAATGATGTGTGATGTGCAAATCGAAAATGATTACTGTCAGCGTTATTCTGGAACCTTTAAGGGTATTAAGCCAGAAAAGATATGCTGACGGGAACAACGTTTTGGTACCTCTGTTAGGAGTAAAAATGTGCCACCCCCACAAAACGAGTTTCTGGTATCTTTAAGGGGGTCCTTTCAGAATTTCTGACGATTAGCCTCCCCCTCCCGGCCCGGGGACGTTTCTCTGAAACTGAAAAGAAAAAAAGGTTCGAATGTGAAATAAGCCAGGTTAGCAAGGTTACGTGTAAACGCCCCCAAATATACATGTGCTGACCAAGAAAAAAATTTAAGGAACAGCACTTCCATCATTTTCTCTTGTGATGACACGGCAACCTCTTTACACATTGTCTACATTTTACTAGCTAAACAAAAGATGATTAGGCATAATTTTTGCAAACACAGTTCAAATCAGCTTGACAAACTGAAGTGAAATGCTTCGGTTTATATTTTCGGTTTCCAGCTCAAGGCAAGTATACTATGAAAGGGAAAATAAATTTAAAGGAATTTTAATATGAACTAATTTCGAGCACAAACAATTGGGGGGTCAATTTTCTCAAGATGTAGCTTGATCCTTAACTAAATCGGTGACAAATGACTGGGTGGATCGAAGCCTTGTTTGGGAGTGTTTCGGAACAGGAAATAAAATAATTATACCAAAAAATAAAAGTCCCTGAGTATTATGGCTTATTGGTAATGAGTCAACTTTGGACTAAAGATGAAAAAATACACGGAAAAAAACACGTGGAACACAAACACTCCCACAGTCAATTATCATCATGCATTACATGTTATGGCGAAAGACCCGCAGAAGTGGGACGTTGTTGCTCTTATACACGCCACCCGACGTAATGGGCATAAGTGAGTGAGTGAGTGAGTGAGTGAGAAATGTGGTTCCAACTTTTGAGTCTGTGAACGAATGGTGTGACCATTCAAATTAAACCTCTTCGGCAGTACTTTTGCATGGTACCATTTGTTTTTCAATATTTTACAAAATTAATATTGGGATTTTTTCTTGAATTTTGATGTTTGGCACTCTTGAAAGTTTTTTTAGTGTTAAAAATTACGGGTCCTCGCAGGTACAATTAAGGTACAAAAACATATTAGGCGGTCAGTCAAGAGCGCCTATTTGGTGCACAATATCATATGAAACGTTATATTGGGCCCTGCGTAGATCTCTTGATCAAGAAACACTTTAAAACAAGAGAATTGTTATCGGCTATTTATATTCTAGCAATATCGACAACGTATTCGATCGATCGACCCGCCCGGAAATTCCAAAAAGCCCGCAATGACCGCGGATACTTCACCGATACAGTCAGTACAGTCAGTACAATCAGTACAAGTCAGTCAGTACAGTCAGTACAGTCAGTACAACTACAACGTGAAAAGGCTCTTAGAACTACTTCGATCCCCCTTCAGAACAAAGCTGTATGTGTAAGGCTGCTGACACGAGAAATAAAGCATTGGGACAGATGCTACACCGGTCCAATGAATTCGCTATTACAGCGGCTAAAAAAGGGTCTGATTCAGTAATCAAAAACTGCGAGGTCATGTTAGTTTAATCAGTTTATTTATTTTATTACAGACTTTTCAATACTTCTTACATTTCCATAAATCACGAGGATTTGTCGTGCAAAGTGAGCAGATTTTATTTATCTATTCAGCAGAACTTACGATGATACATCGACATAAATAATCATACTTTTATGACGAAATCATATTATAGGTCTAAAGTTAAAGCTGAGCCAAGAAAATTTTACAAAAAAAATCCCGAAATATATCTTTTAATTGTTTAACATCGCAGGGTTTTTCACCGATAGCAAGTGTCGTTATTTCAAAACCTTTGGGAAAATTGCACGCATGCAACGCCAGCTAAAAGGTCTCGTCAACACATGACCTTACATGAACACAGTCAGGTGCTGCATTTTAAATTATTCCCCCAAAAAATTTTCCGCGAACTTCGCTAATCAGCGTAACTTTAAACCGATATTTCTAGTCAGAAAAACGCTGAAGCATACGCCCCGACGAAAATAAAGCATAAAAAAGAAATACGTAGTCATCTTAATGAGAAAATGGACCATTTACGCATCCAACGCAATTAGAAGCCTCTTCGAACGTCAGCGCTTGAATATGCGAAATGCGAAAGTCCACGTTTAGGGGAATCCCCTAATTAATAATCTATTGTTGATTACCGCGAACTTGGCATTGTTAACATACCTGCACGGCTTGAAATTTACCGGGGTGCCCGTAGGGTTTTTTCCCTTTCGTACATAGAACGCCAACGCTGATTGGCTTATTCGTTTCTAAAACCGATGTTGATTGGTCAGTATTTATCACGTGAATAGAAAAGGGACTTACCCTTTACAGAATGCGGATGGTATATACAGGACGATCCGCCATTGCTGGTCCTTCCAACCTACAACAGAACTGCGAAGGAAGTTGTTTCCAAAGTTTATCCCACCACACGATTTGCGTTATTAGGTTGTTCGTTAAGTTTTTTCAGTCATTTTAAGTTACCGTACGCAGGAAACGAAGAAGTTTTGGTTGAAGCGATGGATTCAGCTAAAAAACAACAACGAAAGCTTATTCCTCGAGGAGCACTGCCCAGTGCCATTTCGCAGCAGAAGCTTGCTTCTCTGACTCGAAACGAAGGCAAAGCAGTCACGGCGTCCGAACAGTGCGATTCGGGGTTTGTTGACGATGAAGAGCTGCGATCTCGAAGCATGGAAATATGCGAAGATTCAGAAATACGGACTGTTGAAGAAAGGACGCAAAATTTAACCATCGACGATCCAGACACCAACACTAGACATTCTTCTTCGGAATCAACAACACTGGAAGGTCTTTCGCAAAGTGAAGAACTTTATCTAAATTACGCTCAAAGTAACGATGTGAGATATTTACTAGCTCAAGATCATTTCAGAAATTTTCTATTTCTACAAGACGACGACGGAGATACGTAAGTGAAAATAAAAATGTTTCCTCGTTTTGGTGAAAACGAAAACCTAGCCTTCGTTGACCGTCTGTTGACCTTTCAACTAAATTGCGAAAGAAAATTTTCTTTCTCGCTTGATTTTTTATTTGATTATTAGTTTCTCATTTTACTGTAGGTATAAAGCTGTTTTTCAAAGAAATAGTTTGGTTTTTAAGTGAAATAAGAACTAGAAATATGTATTCTTTTTTAATAAAAAAATTGGTTCTTGTTGGGATCCGTCGTGTTTATCACGAGACAATTAAGCGTTGTTATGCCAAAAATTTGTTATAAGAAACAGTCGATCTTTTTCTCCTTGGCTTTACTAAAACAATTTTGCTTTCTTACGAACTATTTGTTCTTAAGTTTCACCTCAATTAATTTTTCTGAGAAACACTACTAAAAATGTTTTGTTTCGCAGAAATTCTGGATGCCAAAAATGGCGGACTTTTCCATGCAATACTCGCGCAGAAATAAACTGTATACTTTTTTATGTTTTAGGGCTCTACATTTATCGATTATTAACATGAAACCGATGGAAACAGACGCTATTATCTCTGTTGCACCGAAAAGAGAATGCCTGGACTTGTACAACTATCTCAGACAGGTAATAAAACTGATGCAAAACTCAGTTGCAAAACTACAAAATGTTTTGTTGTTGTACTTTGATCTCCTTTAATTTACACCCTAGCGCTGCGATCTCAAAAGCAAAATCTAAATAACACAGTTTAGTGTTCAGAATTTTACTTCAGATGAAGTTTATTTTATTCTTTGGACGAGAACAAACGAATTTTGGTTGATTTTGTAGGCACCGCTTCATCTCGCGGCCATAACTCGACAACCCGCCGCTCTACGCAGATTACTAGAAGCTGGAGCTGTTCCAGACATTCCAGACCGTAAAGGACGAACTGCTTTACATCTGGCTTGCGAGCAGGGGGATTTTGACTGCGTCAAAGAAATTGTTAGGCCGTTACTCGAGAAACGATGGAGTGATGAGATGAAAGAAAGAGTCTACAACATGTTACTTGAGCGAGATTATGATGGTAAGAGAAAAAGAAGTTTGTAGAAGTTTCGAAGTATTGTTTGTATTGTAATCTAGGAAAATCGTTATTTCGCCACGTAGTTTAGTTTCGATCGATGACTCTAAAATCAAGGGGTTTTCCCTTGCAATTAATATTGAAAAGGAAAGGTGTGAAAAAAATTTGCTTTCAAAGCAGAAGTTTATTGACACGTTCCGTTTTGTGGAACAATAATTTTAGAGGGGTTTCCCCCTTCAGTATTGAAAAGGAAACAAAAAATGCTTGGAAGCAGTTTCGTTATGTGAAATCATTTCCCTTAGGCTGTTGATTGCTAAGATTGATTGACGTTTAATTTTTCACATTATTAAACGGACACAAGGGAAAAAGAAATAACCTCTTGAAGGCACCTTTGTTTTCTCAGAACTAACTTTGAAATTCAGAAAAGATAATGGGTGCAAAGTCCACACATGTTTTGGCAACTTTCCCAGGGCTGAGTGGGGCATGTCTTGACCCATCCATTCATTTCTGTGGGGTTGGGGTTAGGGACATTCATCCTTCACTCCAATTAATTGACGCCTTTCTTCTGGAAGGATTTTGAGTATGAACAACATTACTGAGAATATAGAAATTCAGGCTTTTTATACTTTTGCATATACCAATGCTCTTTGGCATTTAAATATCAGTTTCATTCCGGGAGTCATTGAGCAGTTCGATTAGTGTCCTTGTAACAGGTTTCCTCATGTAAACTTAATAAGGGAATATTATCGAACTTGTTTACATGGCCTGTGCATTTGTCACCTTGTGTTTCCAGACATTGGCCAGACTTGTTTCAATCTTAAATTTACATTGCTGTTTTTTTTTGTAGGTTTTACTGCTCTACACAAGGCAGTGTTTAAGAACAGTGTTCAAATTGTGACTTATCTTGTTTCACTTGGAGCCAATGTCAATGTACAGGTAAATATCAAGGTGTTATGAATAAAGAAATAGAACTCCCAATGAATCTCAGCTACCAAGATTTTGTTTGTTTTTCCCCTGACCCTACAAGTAATACCCTTGTTGACATAGCTGCACTTGAATAGGGTTATAATGTCAGAGACTGTAATGAAGAGCCTGTGATAGTGTTCTGTTGTAACTTATCTGAGATTTTACAGTAAAAAAATTGATTTTCCAGTCTTGATGCTTGTTTTCCTTTATTTTTAAGTTCCGACATGTAGTTTTAAATTTACTGTGATCTATTTTTCAGGATGGTAAAAGTGGGCGCTCAGCCCTTCATCACGCAGTTGAGGCAGGCAACCTCTCAATGATTAACTGCCTTCTTTATGATTGCCATGCCGACGCTGATGCCATGACATTCGATGAAATCACGTCACTGCACATTGCAGCTGGGCGAGGCATGGAATCAGTTGCAGCACTTCTTCTTGCTGCTGGAGCTGATCCAAGAATGACCAGCTATGAGGGTGAATCACCATTAGATGTTGCCGTCACGCCTCAGGTGATTACTAAAGAAGCCCTTAATTTTGCAAGACTATCCCAGTTTTCATTCAGGTGAAGAATGATAAATATTTGCTAAAACGTTTTCTCTTGCATAAAGGTCTTCTGAAGTTGATCAGCCTTGTGCTCTATTTTACATTACCAAGAAAATGGGGCCTCCATTACTTCAACCTTGTTCAGTTTATCAGTAATAATTTTGTAAGAAATCTATTTTACACATGTTGCATACACATGTATTTGTTCAAATAAATCTGATATTGAAAAACAAAAATTATATCAAAACTGTGTTTGCATCAGTGATAAAGTACTTTGTTGTTGTAACTTTCTTCTAATAAGGATTCCTTCATGTCTTTTCTAACAATTTTTTATGGTTGTTTTCTTACAGATCCGTGACATGGTAAATTTTTCTGCCTGAACTGCATCACAAGTGTGAAACATCAAGAATTTCTAGTTTAAATTTTAATTCAGAGGTCACGATCTAAACAGTTTATGGTTGGACATGTTTGTAGCTTTATTTTGTTTATCCAAGATCCATGTGCAAATGTGAAATTAAAACAATCTACATGTACTTTGAATGTAGAGAGTGCTGGATAACAGAGTGCACTTAAAGCCAACTTAGCCAAAATTTATACACCGTTTAGTAATTTGAGAGAAACGTCATACATCAATATTCACATCAAATAGCTGTTTCTTTGGAGTAGTTTGCAAAAGCACCTATTATTTTTTTTTTATTTCACTTGATATTTGTATGCAGTTCCAGGTAAAATAGATCTTTTCAATAGTTAACCCAACTTAGTCTTAGGAAGACGATTGGTCCTATTAAACTGGACAAGACTGAAATGTTTTGAAACATCATTATTTTTCTCTCAGCTTAAAGTGATAACAATCATTAATTTGGGCGAATACCTGGCAAGAAAACTCTCCAAAAATGTCAAGAGTTTTTGTTCCCAAAAGCTGGATTTTTTTTTGCAGAAATAATTATACACTTTACAGTCTCATAAAAACATGCATGCACACACTTAGTTTCAATATAAAATTTACATATTCTATGCATGCAGATAAACTGATGAAATTGATCCTAGGGCTTTTTTGCAGCAATAAAAAAAAATACCAAGTACATGTAGTTGCAATAAAAAATGCTTTAAGTTGCATTAAAATTTTAAGGCAAAACAATGAAACATTTCTAATAATGCTATTTTCATTTCACATTAGCTTGGGTGTCATATGTTTTCCCTTTCAAGTCTATTAATAAAATGTTTTTCATGTTGTTTTGTTGTTTCACTTGATAAAGCCCCACTGCCAAGTTGATTTTGTATACATGTTTCCTGGAAATTGTAAAGACAGGTTGCTGGAGTGTTGACGCCATCTATGGAAGATATTAAATTACTTGAACTGAATTTGTAAATATTAGTGACCCGAGAATGGACATACTTGGGTTGGTCATAGTGATTTTATTATCTGAAAGCTGATGTGGTAGCCCATGTTTTAAAACCTATTTCAGAACAAAATTTCGATTTTAAGTACCCAATTTCAGACCCCTTTTCTCTTGAAGATTGTTGAACGTTGATTATTGAACGTGTGAAAAAAAAATGTGAAAAAATTGCTGCCAGGAGGTGCCCTGTATGTCAGGTGCTAGAGAAGTCTTTCCAACACGTTACAAGAGGTGTGCAGAGATGAGGCTCGTTTTCCTTCCCTTCGCAATCGGAACCCTCTCTCGTCTGTGTTTAAATCCCCACCTTGTACACTCAGCATAGTGCCCATTTTCCATATGCTTGACATGTTTCACACACGACTACCCCAAGAGAAACAAAAGGTTCTGCCCATACGTGTAGTCAAACCCATCCTTTCCTTTTACCATTTTCCAGAAAAACAATTTCATAATCCACCTTCAGAGTAAAACAGCCTGAGAAACACACCTATTTGGGTAGCAAATAACCAATATCGCTTTTTTTTTTCAATAAATGAGGAAGTCCTCCCCCCTGCTGACAATAAAATATTTTCCCTTATCAAGGCGTGTTTTGTGAAATAAATACCGTAAAATACCGCTTATAGCCCCATCCCCACCCCCCATTATAAGGCCACCCGGTTATAGGCCCATCAGTTTGGTAAAAAAATATTTTACCGGATATACTCCCTCCTATTCATAAGCATACCACAGCTCCCTTATGGCTATTATTAACAAAGATTTACACCAAATCAACTAAAACAACCGGCTTCTTTGTCACAATCTTTTTTGCTTGCCAGCCAAAAAACCCTTTAAGCCAAGCCCATGGCCTATAAGCGGCATTTTACGGTAGCAGTCCCCTGTCAGTGTTTGGCGAGGGAGGGGAGGGGTGGGGGAGATGTAAGAACTTCCTGTGCCTTAACTTCCCTGGCTTCCCGTTTGCCATTTCCTTCATTCCTTCTGACGTCATTTTCTTGAGATATTCCTTTCAGTGTTCACTGCTTGCTACCTGAGAAATCCCTCTTCACTGCCTCTGTTTGTCCGCATTCCTTAGCCCTGTTTTTCTAGGTTTCATGCTGTTTTTGGCGGGGTAGGGGGGAGGGGGAGGGGAGGGGCCGGGGGGGGGGGGGGTACTCCCTATAATAGGCTATACGGGGATGCTCCGCCTGAAATGGGGTACCGTTTTGAGGCTGGAATTATATGAAAGGTTAGGGATTTCACGAAGTATAAGAAATGGTAGGGAAAACACGGGTCGAAGTATAAAAAAGGGTAGGGAAAACTGCCATTTAGGTATTATAAAAAGCGCCTTTCAAAATATATCAAACAGACGCACGTAAAGGCTATATGAAAGGGGTACCATTTTCAATGAAAGGTATATGAAAGGGGTACCTTTTTTGTCAAAAACGGTATATGAAAGGGTAAGGGTTTGGACCCCCGGGGGGAGGGGATGTTTCCAGTCGCCTTGGAAGAGGTTTGACAGTGTTTGGTAAACGATGATCTGCGTACATAGTAGTCGAAGAGGCAATATTATGGGTACCATTTTATTACTTCTTACTCCTTCTCCCGTCCCCAGTAGCCTGCGAATACAGCCGCCTCTCAGCCTATCGCTCCTGGTCGCCCTTAGCAGCCGGAAGTGATAAAGAAGCGGCTCTGCATAGTATTCTTAGCTTTAGGCCTCCGAAAACATCGCGCGAAGACTGGCATGGCGCAAGGGAGCTAAAACGGACAGTTCATTGGGACATACACAAGGCGGTTTATTCGTTTGTTCGCAGGTTCAAGCTTTCTGATGCAAGATATGGAAATTTTCTTAGAAATTTGTGTTTCTGGAAGCCGGTAGTGCATGTTGCTTCCATTTTTATCCAGAAGAGGAAAGATCAGTGTATTTCCTTCAATTTTCAGAAGTGTAAGGAAGATATTTTTAAGTATGGCGGCCTCGATTGACGAAAGCAACAAAGAGAACGTGGCTGATGGTGAAGTGGAACAAATTGTAACAATCGAAACAGTAGTGGCAGCGGATAACAAGGGGATCGATTATGACAAACTTATCAGTAAGTTACTTTCTTTTTTGTTTTTTTGTTTCCTCACATCTTCGCAGAGTTTATGCCATTACGGTTTCTACACTTCAAGTTAATGGTGGTTTCAAAATACTAATCCAAAGATTCCAAGCTTAAATGTTTTTAAATATACATGTAGTGTAGTGATCAATATCGATTTTCTCCCTATATCACGAATGACTGGGAATTATTATGAAGTTGTGAGTCTTTCATTTTTATGAGAAAGATTTAATGTTTATCATGTCACGAGCATGGGACTAAGAAAAAATCTGAGTCCTCATCAGGATCTGAACCTATGACCTTGTTTGTCCCACACCCTTGACATGATGAACATTAAATCTTTCTCATTTTCACAACCGAGCTTAACATTTACCATCTGTCTATAATTATCACCACACATGATGCTTTAGACATTGCTGATCCTAGCAGTACGCAGGACCGTTGTCATACATGAACCTAGTCAGGGCCTCTGATATTACGCGATAAAAAAATGGAAATTATGCGATTTTTTCGTGGCAAATTATGCGATAAGCAAGGACTATTATGCAGAAAATTATGCAAATTATGTGATTTTTTCTGGAACTTTTTTATGCATGTTTTACTAGGTTTCAGAGGAAGAAAACGAAAATACCTGTTTTAAAACGGTGCTCGCAATCTTTGTGGGACATTTTGAAGCTTTTAGCTATGAAGGAACATCCAAAACGAACAACAGAATCCAAGAAAAGAGTCTGTAAACGAGCGGCCATCTTGATTAACCTTAGTAACCAGGCTAAATAAAACACGTGCTCAAGAAATTTACGCGGTTACCAAGCTTGTTGTGGCGAAGAACGAACGCAGTTTCGATCGGAAGTGGCGGTTTGTTTATTTGATACAGGATAATTCAATAGAAAAAAACAAATTTTAGCTTAAGTTTCTTAGCTTAAGCGATAGTGTATCCTGTGGTTTGTTCACATGATGCGATTTTGTGTGATTTTTTACGTATTATGCGATTTTTCGTGAATTATGCGATCGGATGCGATTTGAGGCCGATTATGCGAAATCACACCATCGCGTAATATCAGAGGCCCTGCCTAGTATATGGCCTAGTTCGCCACGAGTCTCTTGTAGCTCAGTGGTTAGAGCATCTGACCGGTGTGTGGAAGGTCGTAGGTTCGAATCCTGTCATGGACTCAGATTTTTCCTTTGTCCCACGCTCATAACATGATTAACATTACATCTTTCTTATTTTCATTACCAAGTTTAACATTTACCATCCTTCTTTATCACCTTTCATTTTTATGTTACTTAGGTGCCAAGCAGACTAAATATAAAGAACTAAAACTTTCCATCCATTGATGAATTTCCCGTTTATTTTTTTTTTGCCTAACCAAATTAAGAGTGATTGCAGAGTACCCTGCAAAACCCAGTCCCAGTGGGGATGGGGGGGATCCCTTATAAAAATGATGGAGGTGCTCGTTGTACCTTTTAGGGGTCAAAATTTGTAGATTGTTACTACTTAGGGTGCTAAATTCTAAAGTGACCACCAGTAGAATTACTGGGGTACCTTTTAGGGTATATTAAGGTGGCTTACTACAGTTTTGACAGACAAATATATTATTTCCTTATGCGCAAGCAATACAGCATGAGCAAAAATCATGCGAGCAATGCATGTTAGTAATGTAATGTTAGTAATGCATGCACAGATAAGTGAATGGCGTGGTGTATGCAGTAGTGCGCATTCTCAAAATGGAGATCATATGAAACATTTTTTGGGTCGTAAATTTCTCGAAATCTAGCCATACTACCCATGCTCAATTTTTGATATTTGCTGCGGAACGAGCGCAGCGAGTGAGCAGCAACATAATCAGGATTTAAGAGAAATATATGAGAAAAAAATATAAGCTAGGAAAAATCTCGAATTGATCGCTTTTTACCAGAATTCACTGCGCAGCGAACACATTTTGGGCCAGAATGCACTGCGCCACGAACACATTTTGGGCCAGATTGCACTGCGCCACGAACAATAGCCTCGCTTGCTGCTTCAAGCTGTTGGCTGCGAGATTTGTAATATTTTGGTCCAACATGTCCCAGTCGAAATCGGAACTGAAGTGTCGAAGACTACCGCAAGTTGAGGGAGGACTGTGAGGCATGGTGATAGGACCGTTGGATAGCAAAGATTTTCGAAGATTGTACGGAATAAAAGACAAATTTATTTTGAAATCACTCTGACAGCGGTCGATGAGACTGAGCTGAGCGCGTGGGGACGCGAAACCTGAGCTGAGCGCGTGGAGACGCGAACACGATACGGCTGGCTAGTAACGCAACATATTCATTATCAATAATTAAGTTAAACCTAAATTTTCACACCTTCCTCGTGGTGAATGCGTCCTTTGCTCGACAATATTCTACAGACATTGCAAGAACTTGATGCGTGAATTACAAAACAAAATTAGTCTTATCAGCTGGAGTTTTCAACGATTCATCCCGGCTACATTTGCTTTGCTTTCCCTCAAAAAATGAAAGAGAAAATTCTGTAATACCAGCGAGGCGATAAAACAGCATTATTACAACAAATTTACCGCAGCAATTACTATCTTTTGGATACACTAGTTTTAAATATACATCAACATTGATCTGCAGACAGTTTTTTTTTTAAATCTGAAAGACAGTTAGCTTTTAAAATATTTTTCGAAATTCCTATTTTTGTTGATATGCGAAAAACTCTCTGCTTACAGATTTTTGTTTTAACTTGTAAGAACGTTTATTTTTAAATCCTAAGTTTAAAAGGTAAGATTTTGAGGTAGGGTCGTACGGGTGGTTTTTGAATAAAACATCCTCATAGAATTAGAACCCAGTCTTCTGACAACCACTCGGTTGCTTGTTTTAAGCCACTTCTAACCAGAGGATGGTGAAATTACAAACACTCATTGTCTTGTACAATGGTTTTGACTTTGTAATAATCCATTTGAGCCATCCCCATCAAACAAAATTCTGGTACCATTTAAGTACCAGTACCCACTGACATTTCAACCTCGTTCCCAGGGTCTCTCTTCTTCCCGCCCCCTGGAGTGAGAGAGAGAGAGACCCTGGTTGGGGCTGGTCACGTGTCTCCCAGAATCTAGGAGATTCCAATTAAAGGACACGGGGGAGGGGCGGCAAAGGTGAAATTTGTCTGCTCTGGCTGGGCATTGCGAAACAAATGCAAAAGCGTTCGGCGGCTCGTGACAAATGTGAAGCGGCGGTCATCCGCAGACTTCGAAAACATATCCACATGGTCTGGTTCTGAAAGTGTAAGTTGCTTTAGGATCAGAGGAATTGTCACGGCGCTTGAAGATTTACCGCAGTACAGCTAATTTTGAACTTGCTGCGAACTGCAATCCAATTTTATTACTTGACGCCGCTAAGCTCGCGCTCTTGATTTATGGCATTGTTCCGGACTGGGATGAATTATCGCTACATACTGCTTAACAGGCGATCTTCAAGCTTCATTCGAAAGGCCCATTAAAGTGCTGCCTTCTGTTCTCGGGCGATGGCAAAGCAAGAACTGAGAAGCGGCTGCCACGGACCCAATGTTTACCACGCTGATCAACAGTACACTTTTATAACAGGAAACGATCGAGAGAAGACAATGATAGCTTTTATTCTTCGTGTGTGAGGCATGTTGTTTAGTTCAATGTTCACCAGTTCCAGTCGTTTGAATGTCTATACATAATGTATAGACATTCAAACGACTGGTTCATTTATATACTTGTGAATTTTTGAGCAACAATTTTATCCTTGTGCATTGTTTATTCGCTTTTGTTTGAATCGTTTGACTGAACCATTTCGTTATTTCAATTTTAGGGCTTTGTTCATATTATGTTCAGTTCGACAATTATAAGCTGTCAAGATCTTTTGTCCCTATTTATTCAGTTATAAACGGTCTAGGCATAACATAAACAGCAAAAATGAAGCACTTTTTACGGCCAAAGAGATTTCAAACATCCCCATTCGGTTGACGGTAAGCCTGGGATGTTTTATCTGTTTTATTCCGGGTCTTGCTATAATCACAGAGAATTGTTTATGTCTTTTATATATATCTTGCAGTACAGATTCCTATTTTCAACAAGAGGTTATGGAACATGGAACATATTTATTTCACAGCCACAGCTAAAACAATAACAGTCGCGCACAGCACGAGCCTTGCCACTGTACAGAAAACAAGACAACGTTACAAATACTGTCTACCCCTCCTTAGGATTATAATTGTCCACCAGACACATGACCAGCCCCAACCAGGGTCTCTCTCTCTCTCGCTCCAGGGGGCGGGAAGAAGAGAGACCCTGGGAACGAGGTTGCTGACATTTGAGTATATTATAAAGAATGATGGAAGTTTGAGTACATAAGAATGTGCGTTGCCGGGAAATATCCATACCATGCTGATCCATACAGTACATGTTCCAAAGCTTTTAAAGGGAAGTATTTTTTTTTTGTATTTCATTAAAGTGAAGTATGATGCCAAACTAGAATTTCAAGAGGGGTGGGAGAGGAGGGGGGGGGGGGGGGGGGTATTATATTTCCTGGAACAACACAATGAAAGAATGTTGCTACATGAATAACTGCCTACATGACGCAACAATTTATTTACCCAGCAAGTTGTTGGATAGATTTCAGAAATGGAAAACAGCTGCTATAAGTTTTCTCTTTTCATTTGAAATTGAAGGGATGAGTGGAATAAAGCCCTAAGTGAAATCTGATCAACTGCTAACCTCTCCTTCCAGTTTGTCTTGTATATGCTCATATAACAAAAGAAGAATTTGGCCATAGATCAGGAGTCACTTAGGGCCTTATCCCAAACTGGAATAAGGCCCTAAGTGACTCCTGATCTGAAACCAAATTCTCCCTTTGTTACATGAGCATATACAAGACAAACTGGAAGGAGAATCTAGCAGTTGATCACAAGTCACTTAGAGCTTTATTCCACTCACCCCTTCAATTGTATTTACTACTTTGTTATCGACAGGACAGTTTGGTTGTTCAAAGTTAGAACAGCGGCACAAAGAAAGGATACAGCAACTGACAGGAAAACCTCCCCACCACCTACTCAGAAGGGGTGTGTTCTTTTCCCACAGGTAAAATTTTATCCTTTAATAAAGGAGCTTTAGGTAAAATTGGCACATGAGTCACAGGGAATCCACATAGTTGGAGCTTAACCCCACTGTGCTTGGGATGTCTGTGCATGAAGCAACATTACTGGGAGTATTGAGCTACTCCCCTCTGGTTGGAATTGTAGTCCTACAAAAAGAAAAACACAATAGTCCAATTTCGATATATTAAAATTCAACTTGAAACAAAAGACGTCACCACGAGGCTTAGGGGAATGATAGAAGGGATTTATGTGGTTTATTCCCCTAAGCCTCGTTGTGATGTCTTTTGTTTCAAGTTGAATTTTAATATATCGAAATTGGGCTATTGCATTACACACATAGGCCCTTTTGCACTTCATGAACACTTGGTACTTCATGTTTGGATCTTTGAGTGTCTATTGTTTTCATTCTAGGGATCTTGACTTTGTGTTGGACATGTACTCTAAAGGGAAACCATTCTACCTGTACACTGGAAGAGGCCCTTCATCGGAAGCTATGCATTTGGGACATCTTATTCCATTTATATTTACAAAGTAAGAGTTGTTACCTTCATTCATAAATTGCACGGAACACGGTCTAATAAGCTTGAACATCACTCTTTTTCTGTCTTTCATGTATGTACATGTAAGTACAGTAAGATAACATAAATTTGCATCAGATCTGTATGTTGGGTAAACGTTTGAGGAAATAATCTCAGGTACAGTATCTGCTATTACGAAAATAAAAAAGTATTCCAGTTAATTAATTGTGTGGGAGTTGGGTTAAAACCTGAAAACTGTTACCAGGCAAGTGTGTTTTATTCTTCGATAATAATATATTATTGTCTGACTAACATAACACAAGAAATGCCCATATATGATTATGAATCATATTCCATGGCAACTGTTGAGTACCTATCACATGGCTGTCATTAAGATTTGAGACAGGCGTTGCTCTGATCTTAACACCCATAAGTTACAAGCTTGTTGCTTTGTCAGTAAATTTAACCTATAACAGGCAATATCACCCGTAACATCAAGGTCCTATCAAGTGCACTCACCCGTAACAGATGCTACGGGTGATGGCCCTTAATGACAGCCCTGCCTATCTAATTATCACAAGTTTCCAAGTCAATTAACTCTGAAATATAGAGGCCAACCCAAAAACTGGTGTTATTATAAAATCTGAGGAGAAAAAATTATGAACGGTCACTGAATGCATCCAGCCCATAAATAGATTGTACTACCGGTATGTCAAATAATCATAAAGAGAAAAAAAGTTCCTGCAAATAAAAAACTAGGCTACTGTTTATTGCTACATGTTTTGTTTTTGTTATTCATCAGATGGAACTCCTCTTTCCCCCAATACCTCATCAATCTGCTAAGTCAGTACACTTGTACACGCAGTCAACTGATTATATTTTGTCTCAATTCAGATATTTGCAGGATGCTTTCAATGTTCCCTTGGTGATACAACTTACAGATGATGAAAAGGTTTTTCTAAAAGACTTGGAATGTGATGAAGCTCACAGACTGGCTTATGAAAATGCCAAAGATATCATCGCTTGTGGCTTTGACGTGAAAAAGACGTTTATCTTCTCTGATATTGATTACATAGGGTGAGTAACATGTTAAGTTCTCTGATATTGATTTCTACATACTAGGTACATGTAACAAACATGTTAACTTGTTGAAGTGTGTTTACTTATCAAAACTGAGAAAGATTTAGTACGTAATGTTATTGTGTCACAAGCTTGTGATAAAAAAAAGTAGTGTATTGTGTGACGTCGCGTGACATATGTAAATGAATTGCATATTGTGGAATAAATATAGTTGAGTTAAGCGCATCGCCCGCCATAAAGTAGTTGATTGTTTGTTCATCGTATCGCTCCTCCCTTGAATACACTTCAAGAAACAAAGTGTAAGTCCACGACAGAAATTGAACCTATGACATTCTATACAGTCGGATGCTCTTGTTAACCGCTAACATGGTATGTGGAATGTATTACCATTATCAGTACGTCAGTCAGTAAGTACATGTATTTCCAGCTTTAAGAAGGGAGTGAGGGATTTTCTATCCACAAGACAGAAATGGTTTATTTATTTAATTGGTTTAAATTTCCAGCTTTTCAATATTAAGTTGGATATTAAGATAAATCGTTATCTCATGCAATATTTAGATTTTATATAAATTTACACTTTATTAATTGAGTAATTTATACCTATATTTATTGTATAAGGTGGTCTGCCTCGTATGGTGTCCATGACTCTTTTGCAGACCATCCTTATGGCCTTACTATTCATCTTTAAATTATTTTTTATTATTAAAAATATTTTTTATTTATTTACAAACGTACTTAATATTTTTTTTTTCTTCTCTTATTCTGTAAGTATTGCCATTAAATTGTAATAAATAAATAAAAAATAATAAATAAATAAACAGCTACATGTACATGTATGAGAGACTCGTGGTGAGCTAGCAATTTACTAGCGAGCATTTTACTAGGTTCATACACTGTATATGACAATGCTCCCTGCTTACTGCATGTAGTTTGATCAGCAATGATGAAAGTGTCATGCCAATAGAGATATGCTTTGCTGCAGTTGCCAAATTGATTTTGTTAAAGAGCCATAATAACTTTATTGCAGAACTACATGTAACTTGTTCAGTCCATGTTGGAAAAAGCATTAATTTGCCTGGTTAATAATTAACAATAATTAATTATTAAATAATTAAGTCAGGCTGTATTCCTAGTCTAAATGTTTCTTGGTAAATGTCAGCTGCCGATGAGTTCTCAGGTAAATGTAGCTCGTGAAGTTTGCTGGAAATCTGCTCTTTAGCCACACAATTTTGTGATTATTATTTAAACTAAAATCTAGATTTGTTATAATGTGAACTTTCAGAAGCAGCTCTGAATTTTACAAGAACATTGTCAAGATACAAAGATGTGTGACATATAACCAAGTAAAGGCCATCTTTGGATTTGATGAGAGTGCCTGTATAGGTAAATAATTTAAAATACATAACAGCACCATAAAACCTTGGTTATAAGCTACAGTAGGTCTTTGATTTTTCAACATGGTAAAACTTGCAAATGGAGTTTGAGGGTGGGAGGGTGGATATATTTCTGAAGGGGCTTTAACCTTTTTGCAGTCACAGGGGACTATTATAGACGCCATTACAATACCATAAGTGGCTAAAGGTGACTACAGTATATAGTCACCGTACACTATTTGGGAAATAAAATATTTGCCCATGGAGAGAATGAAGGAAATGTGACCGTGAAAGGGTTATGAAGTGGTGTTAAAAATAAAGTGCTTCAGAATGAGCTAAAGATAAGCAAGTTAAAGCATCTAGTTGAGCATCAGTCTATGGATGGTCTTTTGCTAACTGTTTATCAGACACTTAGTACAATGTATGCACAGCAAACTGTTGAACTGAACACTGCTGAACCTAGAACTCAGTTGAAGAGAAAGTATGAATTGTTTGTTCAGATGAAAATAATGTTTTGTTAAGCACTCTACTTGCATAATCTATCATTACCATACTATTGTCTTTTATTCTTTTACAAATTATCTTTTTTAACCCAGGCTTTTACTCCAAGAGTCAACTATGAAGACATTTAATCTTCATGTAGTTCTAACTTTTGAAGTCTGTCAACGAAATCCTATGGTGAAATGAAACCTCTTTGGCAGTACTTTTAATTTGGATGGTACCATTTGTTTCTCGATTCTTGACAAAATGAAATTTGGGATTTTTCTTGAATTATTTCGATATTTGGAACTCTTAGGGATTAAAGGGTTAAAGAAGTCAGTGGAAAGGAAGTACATTGTAATTAAAAGTAAAGAGATGCAGGGGGTGGAGGGAGGGAGGGAGGGAGGTTGCCTTTAGCACGAATATATTGTTTCGTTATATTGACTTTCTTTTCATCTTTTCATACTTACTCAGCCTTGTCATAAATTTTTATAGTTACAGTACGTTATAGAATGCTGTCAAAATTAATTTTATTAATATCAATTTTAATTAATTATTGTCTCCTTATGTCAGGCAAAATAGCTTTTCCTGCCATTCAAGCTGCGCCATCATTCAGTCATTCATTTCCCCACACCTTTGGAAGCAGAAAAGATGTTCCATGTCTCATTCCTTGTGCAATAGATCAGGTAAGACTTAACAGTGAACCCTGCTTCTTTATTATCTGTTGCAGGTAATTTTTTTCCAGGTATTAATTTATCACTAGCCAGGTTAATTTTTTTTCACTACCAGGGCTCGAAATTGCGACTAACTGGTCGCCAATGCGACCAAAAATTGAGTGCTGGCGACTAGATTTTCGGAACTGGTCGCCAGCTGGCGACTCACGTTTTGTCTGATAACCACAAAAAAAAACTTCTGCACTAAAATAAATCTTTTAGTTTATACACCGGCGTATAAGCCGCACTTTTGTATCTGTTTGCAGGTAATTTGTTTTTTCAGGTATTAATTTTTCACTAGCCAGTGTGAAGTGAAACATGAAAATTTGGTTTTAACAACTGACTTGATAAAGTATGGTCATTTTAGATTTTTATCTACATTTTTCAACCCTTAAAAGGTATGATGAGGAACCCCCGTCTCATTTTTATATGGGAGCCCCCCCCCCCCCCCCCCCCCTCTCCCTGGGGCAGAGCAAATCCAATGAAGGGGTAGGGCTCTGATGAATGGCTAGCACTCGTTTTTCAATCCAATCAAGCCATACATGTACTTTTTGCATTTGCATGGCCACCATTAAATTTGCATGTTTCTATAAAGTTTCAGTCACAGACGTGCAAATGCGAAAATTACGGCAAAAAAAAAACATGTTTTCCCTTGAATGGATTGAAAAACGGTTTACTAAATACATTTTAATATTTTTACCTTTTAAATGTGCAAAAAAAAAAAATTTAAAACTGGCATATTTATAATTAACAACTCAGAACATGTTTTTCTTGCACTCACAGGATCCATACTTCAGAATGACTCGTGATGTAGCTCCACGCCTGGGATGTCCAAAACCATCTCTGATATTTTCCACATTCTTCCCTGCACTTCAAGGTGCTAAAACAAAAATGAGCTCGAGCGATCCAACCTCTTCTATATTTCTCACTGATTCACAGGCTCAGATTAAAAAGAAGGTGAGTAATTATGCAGTGTAACAAACATTTTTGTCATTTTTTAAGGTAACACTCTAGGGATCTGCTTTAAAAGAGATCACTTATGGGGACTGACGATAATTATAAATTCCCTCAGTAAAATGGAAATTTAAAATGGAATTTAAAAAATAATTGTATTGTACCTGTAAACAACTACTAATTTAAAAAATGTGTTTACTAGAAACTTTATATTAAATGCTTTCACTTTATAAGTACTTTTTACTCCACACATAGAATAAATTTTTCTTGATTTTTACTTGTCAATAATAAATAAAGTTTTGTACAGTGTACAATGTAGCCAAGATTTCCAATAAGGATTTTGGTGATGACAACTGGCAACTACAGTCATGTTCCATACAAGTCGCTATTGTTAGCTGAACAATCTTTCATCAGCCAGGAAAAGGAAGATATTTTATTGACAGCTGGCATCTTTAACTGGCTTCTACATGTACATCCCTGTGAAATTGTGAAGCATTCGATCGTTAGTAATTTTTTTTAGCTTTGTTCTATTTCTAAATTGGTTACAAAATAATGTAACTAATACCCATATATTTCACACCAAGTAAAGTGAACATGTTTAAGCTTTGGTGTGATTGGGGTATTAAGATAAATGTTAATAGGTGAGGTTGAAAAGAAAACTTTAAGATGGACCTTTATTATAAATTATTGACTGTAAACTTTTTATAATTGAAGGGCTCGGGGCATATCCAGCCTATGTTGCTTTTGAGGTCGTTTTTTATTTTTGTCTCTCAGATTTGTCCATTTTTGGCATGTGAACTACAAATTCGTTGTAAAACATTGTTTAGATTTTTTTCTGTTGTTTTTTCCCGTCGTTTTCGAGAATTAACGTATGCAAAAGAAATAAAATCTGCATGTCTCCCGCTCGAAAAAATGAATCCCAAGGTTTACCCGAATTTCTCGATTTTACGCTGATTTTTCACTTCAGATGGCCAAGTTTGGGCCCGTACCGCTGAATCCCGCTCAAGAAAAATAAATCCCGAAGTTCATTTCCTCAAAATCGCTTCATTTTTATCACCGATAGTCAGCCACTTAGATTCGCGCCATCTCCCTTATCGTTACGGACCTCCTTTAGGAAGCACTCCCGGTCCTCCGCTGCCGGCTCATAGTCTTTGCCCGCCTTTCTGAATTTCACCCGGCCGCAAGAACTCACTTTGAGCTGCCCAACGTTGTATTTCAATCTCCTGTGCGACCACGCAAAGCCGACCTATCTGCCACTGTCGCAAAGCATGTCGGGATATCAATGGCGAAAAAGAAATTAAACGGAATGTCCGCCAAACGAAATACGGAAATATTATAAGTCTCGAAGCACTTCGGATATCGGGCATTTCGACTACAGCACGGGATGGGAAATGGCCCACAACTCACAACGCTGCCCCTTTTCTGATCCAAAGTGATTCCAGACCTGACTTTCCCGCCGGCTTGCCTTGTCCACCAACGTCTATTTTCACCTTCGAGCGTGAAATAGAGATTTAGGCAAGAAACACGACTCGTTTCTTTGAGAGGTGCTAGAGACTTACGGATTTCCGGACTTAATGATGTCCTTCAATCACCGGACGGGCCTTAAACATATTGGCTCATACGCACGCTACAGACGATGTGTTTGCCGTAGCGAGCTCGCGATCGATAACGAACCAGGCGCGCGTAAATAACGGTATTTTCGTTCATGTCGTTGGCGCGGGTCAGGAGTATTGCGGTCGCATATTCTTGCGGCCAATCTGCTGTAATGGTATCGAAATTACGCTCTGAATGTAAACAACCACTAGAAGACCAGAACTCTGCTTTTTTTCAGGTGAAATTAGTCCAGTTTCTTAAGATTAGTGCAAATTCGACAAGGGTTTGTGATATTATTCGTTGTACGATAAAATTAGGCAAATCTGAGCGAGAAAAAAAAGTAAAACGCTCAAAAAGCAACATAGGCTGGATATGCCCCGACCCCTTCAATTATTGAAGGGCCGAGAGCATTAACCAACCTATGTCGAATTTAAGACCTTTTTTTATTTTTTCTCGCCCAGATTTGCCTCATTTTATCGTACAGCGAATTTGTACTAACCCTAAGGAATTTGACTAATTTCACCTGAAAAAAGCAGAGTTCTGGTGCTCCGGTGCTTTGACTGTACATTCAGAGAGCAATTTCGACACCATTTCAAAGCAGATTGGCCGTGAGAATATGCGACTGCAATACTCCTCACCAGTAAAGTGCCAACAACCTGAATGAAAATACCATTATTTACGCACGCCTGGGTCGCTTACATGTATCTATCATGAGCTCACTACGGTAACACATCGGCTGTAGCGTGTGTATAAGGCCCATCCGGTGATTGAAAGACATCATTGTTATGATGTAATGCTTTATTAACCACGTGACTTATTCCGAGTGTCACACGTGCAAACGAAGGGGGCACATTAGTCCTCAATGTCCGCAGAAGAAGTCTTCCAAGTCTCCAGCTAAGGGTAAACCCAAGCAGTCGAAAATTAAGCAAAGTAAGAAAAAGAAAAAAGATTCAAGGATTAGGCTCGTAGGCATCGAAAGTGGTTCTGAAAGTGAGGGTCAGTCTAACTTTTCACATGATGAAAATTCCGGTGACGAATACCACGGTGAATGGCCAATGTTCTCTGTAAGAAATTCCTCAAAAAGGAAATCAGATGAAATATTGATACCACTAATGATCAATAATGTCCCCTGTAAATTAGAATTGGATACAGGAGCTGCAGTGACTGTGATCCCAGAGGAAATATGGCAGAAAGATTTGGGTTCAGTTCCCTTACAAAAGTCTAATGTGACATTAAGGAGCTATTCAGGCCATTTGATACCAGTGTCTGGGGAAACCGCTGTTCATGTTAAGTATGGTTCCCAAGAACTTAACCTACCCATTATAGTCACTAAAGGGAAAGGTGTTGCTCTCATGGGAAGAGATTGGTTGTCCAAGATTAAGTTGAATTGGCATCAAATTAATGCTGTTCGACAAGCTAACCAATCAAAACCCAAGTTAGAAGACATAGTTCAACAGTACCCAAAGTTGTTCGATAGTAAATTAGGTACCATCACCAGATTTACTGCTGAGCTCAAATTGAAAGAGAATGCTTTACCTCAGTATTTCAAGCCCCGTCCTGTGCCTTATGCACTCAGGGAGAAAGTGGAAAATGAGCTTAAGCGCCTGGTGAAAGAAGGAGTGATCAAAAAGGTGGAAAGTTCGGACTGGGCTACACCTATCGTTCCCGTTCTCAAACCAGATGGGACAGTAAGAATTTGTGGCGATTTCAAAGTCACCATTAACCCTTATTTAGATGTCCCGGAATACCCTATGCCTACGCCTGAGGAATTGTTCACAAAGTTGAATAGAGGTGAACTATTTACTAAGCTGGACCTCAGTCATGCCTACCAGCAAGTGGTCCTGGATGAGAAGTCCCAGCCCTATGTCACAATTAATACCCATTTAGGTTTATACCGGTACACTAGTCAGACTACCATTTGGTGTGGCAGCTGCGCCTGCAATATTCCAGCAGATCATCGACAAAATGTTAGATGGCCTGACTCAAACTGGTGGAATACTGGATGATTTAATCGTTACTGGTCAGAACGATGAGCAGCATATTAAGAACTTGCATCATACCCTCAAGAAATTTGAAGAATGTGGAGCGAAGTTCAAGATTTCTAAGTGTGTTGTTATGCAACCTAAAGTTGACGCTTCACCAGTAGGTTTAGGAGCTGTAATTTCACACATCACTGCTGATGGAACTGAACGTCCTATCGCTTACGCCTCACGATCGTTAAGCAAATCTGAACGGAATTATTCAGTTATTGAGAAAGAAGCTCTAGCCATCATTTTTGGAATTCGCAAATTTCAACAATTTCTGTATGGCCGCAGATTTATGCTTCTGACAGATCATCAGCCCCTTACCTTATTGTTTGGTCCCAAGAAAGCGATTCCAGCTGTCGCCGCATCGCGTATTCAAAGATGGGCAGCATACCAGTACGATATCAAGTACCGTAAATCCAAACAAAATGCAAATGCAGACGTGTTATCTAGACTTCCGTGTAAAGAAGCAAATGTGGGTTTACAACTTGACGAGGAATCCGAAGATGTAAACAGGATTTAAGTAGCCAGAGTGCCAATCAATGCTAAACAGCTTCGCGAAGATACAGCTCGAGACCCTGTGCTGTCGAGAGTTATTCATTTTTCACTTTGTGGATGGCCAGACAAGTCCGAGGTTCCAGACGTTTTGAACAGCTACTTTGCTAAACGAAATGAGTTTACAGTGGAAGATGGATGCCTTTTGAGAGGAACGAGAGTTGTGATTCCAGCGAAGCATCAGGAGACTGTATTGGCAGAGTTACATCTAAATCATCCAGGAATTGTGCGAATGAAAGCGCTAGCTAGACTTCATGTTTGGTGGCCTGCGTTAGACACAGATATTGAGCAGTTAGTGGCAGACTGTGAGACCTGTCAAATCACACACAGTAAAGCACCTGTAACCGCCGACAATCCCTGGATGTGGCCACACCGACCCTGGCAACGAGTTCATGTTGATTATTGTGGTCCATTTCTTGGTGGATTCTTCCTGGTTGTTGTAGACGTGAAGTCAAAATGGCTAGAAGTAATACCCATGTCAAGTACAACAGCTCAAGCAACAGTGGACACATTACGCTCCCTCTTTGCTATTCATGGTCTACCGGAAGAGGTTGTTTCAGATAACGGACCTCAATTCGTTGCACAAGAGTTTAAAGATTTCCTAAGATACAACAATGTTAAACAGATTCTCAGCGCCCCATACCATCCAGCATCCAATGGCGAAGCGGAGAGGGCAGTAAGAACCTTTAAGCAAGCAATGAAAGCAGCCAAACATGAGCCTGGTACCATGTCACAGAAGATTTGTTCATTTTTATTAAGCTATCGCACCACACCGCACACGGCAACAAGATGTACGCCCGCTGAGTTGCTGATGAATCGAAGGCTACGTACACGCCTAGATCTTCTACGTCCAGATCTCAGAAAGAAGGTAACTAAACCCTCCAAGCTACTACCTACTACACCAAAGAGACAGCTTAGTGTAGGAGATCCTGTTTTGGTTCAAGACTACAGAAAGAATCAAGATCCTTGGGTCAAGGGAGTGATAGTTGCGAAGCTAGGACCTGTGACGTATCGTGTACAGGTGAAAGAGTTATTTTGGAAACGACACATCGATCAGTTAAAAGACCTATCAGGGACAAAGATCCACCCCCAGTGGCAGAAACCACTTGAGGACTGTGAAGTGCATGTACCTCAGTCGTTTGCAGAATACTCGCCAACCGAATCGACAGTCATTTCGCATAGCGAACCAACACCCAACCAGAGTCAACCACGTGTCACGGAGGCGAAACCAAGTTCAGAACTACATAGAGATCTTGCCAATCAGGAAGCATCAGTTTCGTGCAAGAAGTCTGATCGACGTGACCAGTCTGTCTTTCCAGAGAGGCGTTACCCACAACGTGACAGAAGACCGCCTAAGCGCCTTATAGAGCAAGTTCCTTAGCGAACTGTGAACTGTTTTAAACGAACTGTGACATTTTAATCTTTGTTTACATTTTCAACGTTCCTTTTTTCATTTTCCTTAGAAAGGAAGGAATGTTATGATGTAATGCTTTATTAACCACGTGACTTACCACGTGCGTGTTAGTTGAACCTTTGTACCGTTTTTACTTCTCCGCCATTATTAAACAAGTTGAGTTTGTATCTCCTGAGTCATTATTTCTCATCATAAACACTACAATCATTAAGTCCAGAAATCCTTATAAGTCTCTAGCACCTCTCAAAGAAATGAGTCGTGTTTCTTGTCGTACCTAATGTGTCTAAAGCGCCATTTAGCACTCGTGGTGAATAATAGACCTTGGTGGACAAGACGAGCTGATGGAAAAGTCTGGAATCACTTTGGATCAGAGTTGTGAGTTGTGGGCGGTATTTTCCATCCTGTGGTCGAAATGCCCGATATCCAAGTGCTTCCAGACTTCTAGTATTTTGTTCTAATTTTCGGGCGGGAAGTTCCATTTCGGTTTTGCAGTAGGATTTCCCGACATGCTGTGCGACAGTGGCAGATGGGTTCGCTTTGTGTGGTCAGCTGAAAGATGTTTCGCATTTGGAGTCTTCAATGCATATTTCATTAAAATCGATCCAAAAGGATTTTAAAATCGAGATACATGTTTTGATGTGTATCTACCTTAAATAATAAAACTAAGTCTAGAATTGCGCATGTGTTCCTCGATGGTCTTGTGGGTTGGGTCCGGGATTTGCACTCGGCTCGCCCCGGTTCGATTCACACTCAGCATCCTTTTTTTAACTGGACATTATGAAAGAGCTTCACTTTTTTTGTGTGTTCGTCAAAAATCCTTAAGTTTAATTTTTAAAAAATATTGAACCGTGTCAGTGTGAAAACATACCACAATATTGTGTTACAATAGGAGCCTTTGATTTTTTTTTTTTTTGCATACAGTACTTCTTGAAAATGACGGAAAAAAATTCTGAACAGTTTTGCAACTAATTTGTAGTTCACAGGCCAAAAAAAGACAAATCTGAGTGAGAAAAAATAAAAAAGGCCTAAAATTTGACATAGGTTGGTTAATATGCTCTCTGCCCTTCAATTGTTGTTAGACAGATAGTTTTTAATAAATTATTAATTTGTTCTATGTATAGATAAATAAGTATGCATTCTCTGGAGGTCGGGACACAGTGGAAGATCACAGGAAGTATGGTGGAGATGTAACAGTCGACATTGCTTACCAGTATCTCACCTTCTTTTTGGAGGATGATGAAAAACTCGCTCAGATAAAAGAGGTTGGTGCTTCTTAATTTATCAGAGTTAAACTTTTTGGTGGGGCATGGGCGTGGGCGTGGGTGTGGTTGGGCGGGTATGGGACTAACATCATTACTGACTGTATCATCCCGCTTTAAGTGATTTTGTTTTAATTTTGTTGTCCAGGATTACTCAAGTGGCAAGATGCTTTCAGGAGAAATCAAGAAAGAACTGATTACTATTCTACAGCCATTAGTCGCAGAACATCAAGAAAAAAGAAAACAGGTCACAGATGAAATTGTTAGAGAATTTATGACTCCAAGGAAACTAGAATTTCCTGGACTCAACAACTGAATTCAAACTGACAAACAATATTAATATTCAAAATTAGTCACAATTTGAGAACTGTGTGGCATGCAACCAGACCTTGAAACCAAGGACATGTAATATTTTTTAGTCTGGAATGTTGTCTTTCAAGAAGTCTATTTAGATATGAGATGACACTGTAGAAAATAAATCCCAGCAATTATTCTATCTCTCATCTTTAATATGATTGAGCCACTTAACAGAAAATCACCTACCATGAGGAGATTTAGCATGTGGGGAGACAATTTTCCTGTTCACTCATTGGATCACCTGCATGCATGCTCAACTTCACCTGGGAGAATGAATTGAGACTTCTCAAAGAACCTCCAGCAAAAGATGACTGGCCTTAAAGGGGCATTGTCGCGCAGATTTTGCTGTCTTTTGGTCAAAATACACCACTATTTAATAGTTGCAGGGGTTTCAATAGAAGCTGGCTACCAGGGGTGTACCGCTGCCTACTTCACCTCTCACCACCGAATACCAGACTGCCCTAGTGGGATGGGGCCTTATGGTCCCCTTATCTGTCATAGCCGCCTATTATACCTTGGCCAACCGCCTACTTCAATTCTTATTGAATTAACCCCTGTATAGTTGACAAAGTACCTTTGCTCAAACATAAAATTGCTCTTGGAACACCAAGGAAAAATATCAAGTGATTTCTTCAAGGAAGAACAAACCATAATAAGTTTTTCTGCAATTTCTTCACGAAACTTGGGAGGAACTTGAAAAAGCTGGCCAATTTTTTCAAGTTGCAACCCATTTCTATCCTGGCCATCTGCTGCCAAAGATCCAAATATTTAGTTTCTTTGTGCTAGTAGAGTATTTGTTTACAAAACTGGACCATTATTTTTAGGTTTCTATTAAAACAAATATGTTTTTTGGCTTTTCAAAGTGATACTAAAAATAGGTGACATAGCCCCTTTAAATATTTGATTCTTAAAGCAACATTGTCCCAGCTGATATATTGTGTTTTCATGATTATGGCCCGGAGCTTGCTTCATTATCTTGAAATAGGAAGTTAGAAAAAATCGCTGAAAGTGATGAAAAGAAAGAAGTATTATTATTTAATAACTAATTAAAACAGACAATATAACCGCTAAAAAGTCAAAATTCCACAAGAATGGCTTTTTTTAATTTTTTGATGAACTGTAAATCCACTTCCATCCTTGCAATTCTGCACCTTATCTCCAAACTGTGGCTTCTGTTTTGCTCTATGGAATCTTTTTATCCAATTAAGTTGTATATTTGGTAGCATTTTGTTTTTATTTTCAGCAGGATAGTGTCCTTTAATTTCCATTCAGCTGGTTGGCAATAATCCCCTGCCATTCTGATCTCAGTTGAGTCACAGACAGTCTAGGTGTGGCAGGTTGTCTTTGTTTGTTTAGAACCTTTCTCCAAGGGTGCTTTTAAGCAAAAAACAGCCGAAAGAGAGGTTGCTTATCATTTACAATATTCGTTTTCCGTTTTTTGTTTTCCTCTTGTTATCAGATTGGAACTGAGAGAAAATTATGGTCAAATGGTAGAGCTAATATTTTGGTTTGTTCGTACCAACCAAGACAGACAGATGTACTACCTCATAATGTACTCAAATAATATTTCCAGCCGAAATTTCTGGAAAATGATCTGTTTCATTTGCTAGAAAGTCAAACCGAAATTACTGGAGTTTTGTTTAAATGGTAACAACCCCAAGTTTTTCTCTGCCATTTCCCCCCAAAAATGGATCAACCCTTGCAACAATAAATCTTTAATAATATTTATCAAAATTATTTAGAATAGCAATCTATTGTACTATCAATACCAGTTAAACATTGACTGCTATATAATAATAATATGATCAGTTCAAGATACATTGTACAATGTATTAAACAAAATTTGGACTAGATGGGAATCATATCTACAGTACATGTAGGTAGTGAAAATAGGGTTGCGGTCTAGCTAGTAGCCTGAGCATTCCTGTAGCTTCCTGCTGACTACTTCAATTTTTTAACAACATCACTGAATGACCTTATACATATACCTTTGTTAACTGCAAGAGAGTAAGAAAGTGACTAGGATTTCAACTGTAGAATAAGCTTATAATGGCCACACTAAATTAAATACATTTTAAATACATACAATTATATTAAACTGCTGACAAAACCAATACATAATGTCCATCATCTTTGGCATTTTCAAGGATTAAAAAATAACATGCTGACAAATAAAACTAACAGTACGCTCAGTCAACTTCTGCTATAATCCATAGAATACAGACTCTGAAGGGTACACAAAATTGTCTGGAGTACATATTGTTTGAAAGAAACATACAGCTGTGCCACATCCAAAAAAATAAGTGAGTGTACAAAATTATGTACCCACTCAGTTAGAACAGGGGCATCTCTTTAACTGACCCCTCTCATAAAAGACCATAACACCATAAAGTGCAGCCTTGTTCACAGTCCTCGGCACGTAACAGAATGTGACATCACCCAGTGAGCTGATTGGAAAGATTCTATCATGCTTGGTCTGAAGCCTTTACGAGAGCTATCTTTGCTCACGAGTAAGCACATTGAGGCCTGGGAAAGACGCTGCATTAACTAATAAAAGTGATAGCAAAATTATGTGTCTAAATATTTTAGACCTGTCATAAGTGACCACCTCTCTTTCTTGGCAATTGGAGTGATTGTTTCTGAGACCCCATCCACACTAATCTGTTTTTAAAATTTTAAAAACACATCGTTTTAATACATTTTGCCCTTGCATATGTTGTGGTTCAAATTTTTCTTTGGTTTAAAGTTTTTTAAACCAGTTTGATTTTTGTTTTCCTTTGTCTCAGAAGATGATAATGAATCTGAGATAAAGGAAAATAAAAATTAAACTGGTTTGAAAATTTTTAAACCAAAGAAAAATTTGAACCACAACACATACATCCACACTAAAATCATGATGAAAAACGGATCAAAAACAGAGACCTTCGAAAATGCTACCCAAAGTGGACTGACATTTTAAGTCAACATTGGCATAAAAAACTATTGGTATTACGCATTAATGTGGACAGGTGAAAAAGATACAAAATTGCTAGCTATACAATCATGTAGTTTCAATGTTAATCTTGCACTATGTTTTTGGCTGAATTAGTGTGAATAAGACCTACATGTAAGAGGAATACTACATGTACATGTGATGCAATGTTACTATGAAACAGCAATATTTTGCGTGAAGGCACATGGATTGATGACATCACTGAGCTGATTTTAGTCTTTTTCAATGGAAAAATTTCCACACTGTTTTGACTGGTCTAAAGAGAACAACAAAACAGGGTCCACCATAATATATTTAACATCACATGAAAGATCCATGCAACATTATGCCGCATCATTGTTCTTATCCTCATCTTCTACTGATTTCTCAAGACTTCCTTGTTCCTCAGAGTCTTGCAACTTCTGGTTCAAACAGTCATTGATTTGACCGATCAAGTCAGCACTGATGTTAGTCTCGGTCAAGACAAGTTCCACCAATTTAGTTGGGTAATTGGCGATGACAGTAAAAAACATTTCTCCACCCCTTTCACCAATTTTACAGCCCTCCAAGTCTATCCTTTCTAGCGATGAACTGGCTGCCAAGGCAACAGACAGCACACCAGCTTCATAATCACCAAAGTTGTTGTAGTCGAGGTAAAGGTAGCGAAGCTGAGATTTTGCCGCAATAGCAATAGCAAATTGTGTCCAGCCCTGAGGTGAGATCATTGGATTGGCTGACAGCGTGAGGTCTATGAGACCCTCTCTCCCCTCACTCGAAGGAAGAAGGGTGCATATTTGTTTAATGCCTTCGTCTCCCAATTGACAATCACCAAAGTCCATTGACTGAAGTTTTGGATGCACTTGAAGTGCGGGAATTAGGCATTCCAGACCTTCATCTCCAAGGGAAGTACCATGTAAGCTACAAGAAAGTTAAAAAATTTACATTAATGATTGAAATATTCAGCAGGGCTATCATTAAGCCTCCCATTGTTGTTGCCCTTTTATAGTCATTTTAAAACTTTAAATTGAGTCTTAACTGCAGTTGCCAACTATAATAGCTATCTGTGATGGTCACTAACGATAGCTGTACATATTCAGCTCATGACTTCTAAGGTCTGATATATACAGCTTATCCGATGGTTTAACAGATAATAGGCGCGAATATTTTATGAGTTGCATTATTAGTATTTGTTCAAGCACCCCACAGGGGTAAGAAAAAATGTGCCTGATAAGTAAAATGTGCGCACATATTATCTGCTAAACCGTCGAATAAGGGATTTTTTATTCGACTGAAATTCTTGTATTTATAATAGCTCGTGTCTTGAAACCGGGATGCTAAGGTGTAATACGGCAATATACCATGTAAAACGCTCGGATATTTTGCGTGTTCTCTTTCCCTTATAAGGTAAAATGATGGGTAAAAATGACTAATAGCTCCCCCAAAAACATGTCGGCCGACAGACGACCAACAGTCGGCCGACAAACAGCCAACAGTCGGCCGACAGTTCACCAACAGTTTACCGACAGATGACTAACTCATACAAATAGCCAGGCTTTATTGAACAAAATTCAATAAACACTGAAATTAAGTCACTTGTCTTACCTTGTCACTTGTCTAACAGTCGGCCGACTGTTGACCAACAGTCGGCCGACATGTTTTTGGGGAGCTATTAGTCATTTTTACCAAATGATGTCACAGTCAAATAATGATATGGATCATTAGTAATTAATTCTCCTAATTAAAGACATTCTAAATATCAACTGAGACTCTTAGTCTTTGGTAATCATTTCCTCAACTTTTTTACACTGCACAAAAAGTCATGTTAGTGGAATAAACAAACTGGGGCAAGGGGGGCGGGGGTGTTTCTAGGGATTCCATAGCCCCTCCCCCCCCCCCCCCCCCCCCCCCCCTTTGCTGTGATTGATGTCTCTTGCTTGCTTGCAGACCTTCTGAGAATTGAGAAGAGAATCCTTCCAAAAAATTTGACAAAGGAGCAGACTACATGTATTTCAGTGTGTGAAGAGGAGAAATAGGCAGTTGGTGCTATTTTTCGTACCTAAACATGACAAGCACATGTGTTTTGAATACCAGAGTAGTGTGCAGCTGAACTGTAGTAACTGATTTCGGGCAAGGTAGAAGCCCCCCCCCCCCCCCCCGCCCCAGAGACCTGGCCACACGAGAACACTTCTAGAAACAGTGGCGACACAGCTACATCTTGGCTACTTAGACACCTTAACCTGTAGCGGCGTAGCCACATAGACACGTAGCTATGTAGCCACGTAGCCACTGTTCCCTGGAATAGACATACAATATGTATATTTCTCGTTCTTAAAACATGAAAAAAGAACAAGCGTGGGGAAAGAATGACTGCGTAGCCACGTATGCACCATTTCCCAGGGTATAGCTTCAAAGTGGCCGGGTATTCTGCAGTTACTCCTTTTAAGAGTATAATGTATTTTTTTGTTGTTACTTTTATGTTCTCGAAGATATTAGCTTCTGTAAGCTACTCTGTAATTCGAGAGGAAATAAAGTTTATGTATGTATGTATTTATGTATAGACTTTACGACATCTACGCTAATGCACTAGCGTAGAAATCAAGTCTAAACTTATAGCAGCTAATTAAAGCTAAATGTATCCCGGCCAGGGATAAAATACTTACAACAAAGAGCTGAGGCATTTATTGACAGCCAATGCCTCCGACAACCACTTTAACCTGTGCCTTCCATTACAAACACCGAGGTTTAGGTTAAGCTGAACCAACGATTCACATTCTTTCAAACCTTCCATTAGTTTCTTAAAATCGTCATCGTGAATTCTACAACCTCGCAGAGACAGACTACGAATACTGTTGTCACTGAGCGAATCGCAAATTTCCTTGACTTCTTCCGTCCGCAAATCTTCATTACAGATTTGAAGTGTTCCTAGAAGCATTGTTGCTCAAGTGACGTAGAATTTATCAGGAAACAGGTTTGTTTCAAGCGAAATCTTTCTTAAGGGTATTATCAGTTCATTGCCTTTCGTCCTTTCTGATCCAATCGCTATAGTTACCAACCGTTTGAAATGCAACTAACAGTCAGGCGCGCAACCGAGAATCAACGAATAATCTGGGCACTAGCACAGGCATCCCAACCGGACCTCCCAACCTAAGCCGAGACTTCATCTACCTTATTGTAGGAAATTGACAATGCACTTTATTAACGCGATTTTACAAAATTCGCTTTAATTTAATGTATCTTAATTAATGTCGATGTAAATTTAATGCACGCTATTTTACAACATTGTTATTTAAAAGCAACTTTATTTCCTTAGGGACGGACCATTAGAAAAGTGATGGGGGGGGGGGGGGGGGGGGGGGGGTGGGGAAAAAACCAAAAAAAAATTCGTGCAAGGGAAAATGCCAGGAAAAAAAATTCGTGCAAAGTTCAAGGCAAAGAAAAAAAAATTCATGCAGAAGGAGAAGTCCTATTGTAGTTGTTATTTAATATATTGTTATTATTGTTGTTATTGTTGTTATTATTGTTGTTATTATTGTTGTTATTATTGTTATATTGTTGTTATTTAATATATAAAAGCTGCCAAAGTGCCTATTGAAAATAGCGCTCTTGGCGTTTCAAAAATTCAAAACATTCTTGGGGCCTTCCTATACTATTATTTATAAATAGTATATAATTATAAAGGTGACAGGCCAAACACGACTCCCGCTAGTCGCAAAATGTATAAAGAAGCCTTTAGAAATCCTTTCCCAAGAAGGTCTACGAGATATTTGTTCCCTTTAGATCACCAATATAGAATTGTGACTAGTCACTATTATCTCTGTCTCAGTTTTGCATGCTCGATATGTATTGTATGACTCTGATGATCTTTGGGATAAAAATCTCTGAAGTGACAGGAGATTTTCATGCTGTGTAGCCATTTATGGAATTATTGTTTCTCTATGCCTTCGTTATGCTAGCTCTCTTGGCATATGTTAGGGCTTCTTTGGCTAACTTTTGTTGCAAGATATGTAGTGATCGGCTGCAGTTTTTGTTATTGTTTTGAATATGCTAGGATCAGTCAATCTCTCAGCCCGTGCAGGGGCGTAGCTACCTGTACGTACGTACGCACGTGCGTACCTGAAAAAGTCGGAAAAAAAGAAAGATTTGGGACTTGAGGGTGTGGGAGGAGGTAGGGGGAGTGTTTGGAAATTGATTGTGCGTACCTCTGAAAAACTCCTGGCTACGCCCCTGCCGTGATTTAGTGTCAAAGTATGCGGTGTGCAAGACTTGTGAGAAAGTGGATCTTTATCACGGATGTATGCGTCTAAGATCAAAGTCTGAAGCTGCCGTGTCTCTATTGGAATCATGACTTCTTGCAGTTTTATGTTTTACAGTTGCGGATCCAGGGGGAGGGTGGGGGGGGGGGGGGGGGGGGGGTCCGGACCTTCCCTTTCAGACCTGTGTCTCCCTTGTGGTTCATAAAAATAATAGAATAAAATTGTTTTATACGCAGTTGTTTCACCTCCACCAATTGACTGATTGTCAATTTTTTGACTTAACAAACGCTTTTCGAGTTTCAGGAGTGCTGGAAATGGCGTTTCAGAGGGTAAAATTGGAAAAATTTCCGGGCAGGCATGAACCCGGACCCCCCTTTCAGAAATCCCTGGATCCGCCTCTGTTTTAGCTCCTTGTTTTATATATAGTTCTGTTTCTGAGAAGTGTTTCTTGGAGCTTGAAGAACCTTCATCCCGACATGGCTTGAACAGATATGATGATCTGTATTGAAAATCTCACGGACGCTAGAGAATTCTTACGTTTTTCTTAAGCAAGACTCGAGTTTCGGTTCTTAGGTGAACCTCATCAGTTGCTCCCATAAGTAACTGTCTCGCGGAATAATATGAAATTATTCCGTTGTACATGAAATGTTTGCCGCTTTTGTACTCTTGGGAAGGATCGAATGTTCCGTTTTCTCATTGGCTCGTTTAATTGAACCAATAGCATTGGTGTAGTTTCGATCCGACGTTAAGTTGTGTTTCTTTCTGAGGCTTTATTCTTAATTTCATAGCCGATGTATGATATTTTCTGACACAAAGAACAGTTCTTTTAGTGTTGTAGAGAGGAGGTCTCGTGTATGTCTCAATGAATTCAAGATACACTGTATATTTTTTCTACAACAGGCGTGTAATTCTGGTGTCAAGTTGTGTTTGCTTCATGCGTTCCATAATAGGATATAGTCTTGTGCAACGTAGCGGACTATTCCTAATATATATTTTTCAAATATACGTAATGGTCAAAAATGGTTTTTAAGTATTACACCTTTTTTTAATTAGTAAATGAAAAACAAAGCAATATTTGTCTGAAAAAAAAATTCGTGCAGAGGGTTTCACCTGCAAAAAAAAATCCTGCACAAGCAATGGGCGAAAAAAAAAAAATTCGTGCAAGCTGAAAATCCCCCACCCCCCCCCCCCCCCCCCCCATCACTTTTCTAATGGTCCGTTCCTTACAAAACCTTGATTAGTTCATGACTCCCCTATTGGCTCGTCAGAGTCACTATCTGACAGGACGTCTTCGTTTTAAATCGAGACTTTCAAAATGTCTTTTGATTGATCTTGATAGATCTTTTGAATTGATAGGGTCTAGTTAGGCTTCAAAACCAAATTTTCGGCTTTGAAAAAAACTTAGAAACATCCGTGCACTTGTCTTGGAAGGTTTTATTGACGTAAGCCAAAACGCAGTTTGGCGTTCAGAAATGTAAAGTGCGAGTTTGCAGAATTATGAAAATCGCAGTAAATAAAGCAACGTGCATTGTTAATTTCCTATAATAAGGTACTATTCACACTGCATACATTAAAGTAACGCATATAAGATTAGTACATATGAATAAATTATCACTTTGGCTCAACTGCAGTGCGACGGGGATTGTACAGGTACGAGGCGATGCGGTTTACACACGGGCAAGTCCTGGGAGCTGACGGCGGAATTGGTTTCCCCACCCACCCTCTCATACATTCGCACTGTGACCATTGTCGGGTCGCCAAATTTATCCCCAATCTTATTGCGGTTCGACAATGAATGTAGTGTTGGATAGTTTACTATTCTTGGTTTCCACATGACGTAATTAAAAAATCTTATCTATACATCCTACAAAGCTGTTTCTAACATGGTATGTGGATACCAGTGTTATAATATTTCACAAAAAGTTTCAGGTTTTAACCAGAGTTTTGCTTCCAATTTGTAAAGGTTTTAAATATGTCACGCAATTCGTCACGCTATTTCAGATAAGCTGTGAAAATAAACAAAATTGAATCAGCTGAAAGTTATTTTTTGTAGTGTAAGTGCGTATAAGCCGATTTAATGGAACTTATAGCGAATACAATATTTTCTTTATTTGATTTTTGGTGTAATTAATACAAAGGAAATTAATGTTTAATGAGTGTTTGGAAATCAGATGAAACACTCCTCATTTTTGCATCCTTAATTTCTCCTTCTAAAATCATTTTGTTTGAGAAGTAATATCAAACATTCGACACAGTATTTCATCACAAGATCAAACACTGAGAAGAGAGTTGAAAATACGACGCGCAGCGGAGTATTTTTGACGAACTTCGAGGTTAAACATTAATTTCCTTTGTATTTTCTTCATGAATTATTAATGAGTTTGAGAACTTGTGATGAAACACTGTGTCTCATGTTTGATATATTACATAATGGAGGGAGCTTCTTCGAGAACGATCGACTCTGAATTGTAAAAACACGATGTCCAACTAATTCATCGCATCAATAACAAAATTCGACATTTAAAGGTCTATGTGGTCTTTTTCTTACTTTAAAAGGTCAGGGATATTTTCTACCAGTTTTGCAACCAGAAGGCAAACAGAACCCATGATTAACGCGCGCGCAACGTATATGTCCAATTACAGCTGTCCAATTATAAAAAAGTTGTAAAAGGACAACTGCAATGGGACACCCACGTGACCGTGCGCAAATACGGAAAAAATAGGCACGCAAGACCAATCACAGTCGAGAATTTTGTTGTTAATACTAAATAGGCGTCACATAACTTCAAAATGGTAAATACTGAAATACCTAACCAGTTAAAAATTATCATAATGACTACAATATAGCCTGTTCTAGCCCCATGCACATTATTCTCTCATTTTTTTAAAATTTTTCCCGAAGTTTGCCTATTCTTCTCAGTCAAAAAAATGTGCTTACTATTACGACGCCAGTCTCAACATAAAATCTTCTAAAAGTGAAGTAATACGGGAAACAAACTCGTGCAACTTGTCGCGCAACAATGATGCGTTGCAGGTTGCAGCCCTGATGTTGCGCGTGTTACCACCTACACGCAACAAATTTTCATGTTGCAGAAAGTAGACGTCCGCTGCAACATGAAAATTTGTTGCGCGCGTGTGCGCGTGTGCACGGGGGTGCTACACTGGCAATGTAACAACTTGTCGCAGTCGATTCGCATATAAGCGAGTCTAATTTACATCAAATTACCGCATGCAAGCGGTTAAAGTAGGCCCAATTCACCTACTGAGAAATAACGAAAATAGAGCTGATCTCAAACTAGCTTTTGTCTTTCACTTGAACATTTTACATAAAATAAAACTTCTTTTTTTTTAGTGAAAGAAGGAGAAAGATCAGAAGGGTGTATGCCTCGACCACGAGTCGTTTGCTTCATAACTAATACCCATATCCACTACACCAACGAGGGCTAGCTGACAGAAACTGTAATTTTTAACATATTTATAGAGTTACCCATAACCATAAATGAAAGCTGACCGTTTTCAAATCAGTGCTTAACCCTAAACTCTGCAGATCAGTGCTAAACTGGAGCTTTTTTTCTCTCAGTTTTGGGGTTCTGTTCTCGTATGCGCGCCAGTAATATAAAGAATACTACTGTTAGGTAAATAGGGCCTATTTTACTCGCTTGCATGCGGTAATTTGATGTTAATTAAACCCGCCTATATGCGGTTAATTATACGCGAATCGGGTGCTTGTCGAGCAACATTGACCGCAACAGACTGGGACGCATATACAGTTGGTCGCCACGTGAAGAAAATTGGGAGACAAGTAACCCCCTCCCCAAACCCCCACATTAAAATAACAGGGGTGCTCGTCGGAAATGTCCGAAAAACACCTGAAAGGTACCCCCGAGGACTATTTCTTGTCAGGGACTTCTAGGATCTCGTTTGGTGGGCGTGGCTCAAACGGATTTTTACCCCTAAGAGGTACCAATTCTAAAACAACATATGAACTGGTAATGTCAAAATTTTTAATAGCGAATGAGACAACAATAGAAACCATTTGACATACAAAAGAACGACGATTCTTAAAGCCTGGTTCACACTAGCGACATAACGACATAACAACATGGACATTAAATGACATAAAGAAAAGATCAGTTTTTTCCTTGTCGTTCTTTTGTGTTAACACTGGTGACATAAAACATCGATGTACGCCGTGTTTTGAATTTGCCCGTTATGTCGTTAGTGTGAACCAGGCTTAACTATTCATAGTTTGCTCATGACGTCATAAACATTCAAAAATCTAAAGTGTACATCCTACAAATCCGTTTTTACCATATGGCATGTAGATACCAGTGTTACAATCTTTCACAAAAAGTTTCAGGTTTTAACGATGTTTCCGATTTGTAAAGGTTTTAAATGTGTCACGCAAGTCGTCACGCTATTTCAGATAAGCCGTGAAAATAAACAAAATTGGTAGTTTCTTGTTGTTGCGGATGGTGTGATCTCCAAATGACGTAAAACAAAAGACTCAAGAAGACACTGAACAATACCCACACCACATCACAAAAGCTAACCAAAAATTGAACCAGTTGAAAGTTATTTTTTCATAATAGATGCTTACAAGACGATTTAATGGAACTTATAGTGAATCCAATATTTTGTGATGAGGTGTTTAGTGTAATAAAGACTTTGAAGTTTTGGCCGCCATGTTAGTGCCCCTGAGTGGGGCACTAACATGGCTGCTCCGCACATTTCTTACTAAAAATGTCTAATACTCCTTTGCCTATAACTCTTGAATGAAATGCATTTGCGATTCAAAATTTGGCCGAAATGTGTAGTTTTAAACTCTCTACAATTCCATAAAGATTGTTTAATGCTTCAGAATCGTGATATAACTTAAGTGAAAACCAAGCCGAATAGGCGCAACCATATGACGGCATAAAAATTCAAAATGATATCGCGCAGGAATTTTTTAAGTAAAAATAGCTGATATGCATATGCAATTTTTTTGTAGACTAAAATTTTCTTTCCACTTGTTATTAAAATAATTGAAATTTAGACTTTATTTCCATCAATTTAACACCAATTTTTTATGCCAGTAGTATTACTGTCGGATCCGTAGCAATTGAAGCAACATCAGTTGTTGGAAATCTAGGTTCTTGGTTTGATTCTCAACTCAGTATGTCCACCCACATTAGTAAGCTATGCGCCTTTAAAGGTCCAGTATTGTCCATTATGCTTCACGCGCCTCTGTTATTGTAAGTTTTGGTTTGCACAGGAGCGAGGCTTTTATTGTTCGGACGCACGTGAAGCATCATGGCCAATACTGGGTCTTTAAAGTAGCTGCCCCCAAACTGTGGAACTCGTTACCCAATGATCTACGCGCGGCATTCGATTAGATTTTTATTCCCTATAGACCTTCCCCGCATTCCACGCCAGTGAGCACACACAATGAAACAAGGTCGAGGCTTGGTTGGACAATTTCATACAAATTGGCCACTCCGAAAAATACCATAATACTCTTTTATGCGCAGGCTCAGCCTCACCGGGGTGTAATTATTCAAGTCTCCTTTGTTAGAATGGATAGTTTTGTGTGCATATAATTAAAAACCTCCATGGAGTATATACCGTTAGAATGGCACAATGGAATTCAGAGTACATGTAGGAACGCTAGGACGTAGCATCGTGTGTTCGCATACAAATGTGCACCGTATGCAAATTGCCACGAAGTTGAAACATAGCAAGTGCAGGTCGTGGTGAAAAAAAAAGAAATTGGAAAAATGAGGCTTACATCAAGCACCACCCAAACCTGCACTTTAAAGAGTATTATGGTATTTTTAATAGTTTCTGGAGTGGGCACCCCAGCCTCGATTTGGTGCCTTTGTTCACAGGAATGCGGGAAAGGTCTATTGTATTTTTTTTTTCAAAAGAGATAATTTCCTGTTTCATAGTTTTTACATTTTAGATTTTTCTTAACCTTTCTGTTATATATAGGTATTTCAGTTAATATTATAGTTATTGTAATGCGCATCTGCGCAATATAAGCATGTAAATTATTATTTCTTTAACAGACATCCCTCCAAGATGAAAACTTAATGTTGGTACCCGCAACACTTCAATCACTCATTTTACTCTCTATAAGACGCACACCTCTCTAACATGAACAGTTGGCGCCGATCCCGACAGTGCACATCTCAGAAAGAGTTGACTGTTATAAGATTTGTATGGTGTCTGTATATATGTCTAATACTCGTTTGCCTATAACTCTTGAACAAAGTGCTCTGGCGCTTCACAGTTTCGCCCAGATGTGTAGTTTTAAACTCTCTACAATTTCATAATTTAATTTAATAAATCTAAATCTGTTTTTTAATGCTTCTGAGTTTTGATATGAAATGATATGACACAAGTGCAAGCCAAGAATATGTTATTCTCCATTGTTGCTTCGCAACAGTTTCACTCAGTTGAGCACTAATACCAGCATTTGTTACTTTCAAAACGTACAATAACTTTGCACATGGTCTCTGTCGACTGCCTAAGATATACACATGAAACACCATCATTCTTTAGCAGCGCTAATATGTCCATTGCTGGGATTCTTTTGTGGAATCACAGCCTTTTATCACAAGTCTGTTACTTGCAGTGTCAACATCAAGGCACATGCCAGCTATCGCGTCATTATCCAGCACAAACAGGAGTTTGATTCGATTCCATTTCTGCAGTAAAACAACAGATACGTGTCAAGCTTGTTAAAGGGGCTATGTCAACATTTTTAGTGTTCCTTTGAAGGCCCAGTATTGTCCATTATGCTTCACGCGCCTCTGTTATTGTTTTTGTTTGCACAGAAGCGAGGCTTTTATTGTTCAGACGCGCGTGAAGCATCATGGCCAATAGAGGTTTTGCACGGCAGCCATGTTGCATGGCAGTTACAATGAAAATGTTTTGCATTAGAAAGAACATTCTTTCCCATAGGAAAAAGAATCAATTGTTCCTGCCATGCAACATGGCTGCCGTGCAAAACCTCTATACTGGGTCTTTAAAAAGCCAAACTACATAATTTACACCTAATTGCAATAACGTTGTCATATCAAAAAGCAAAAAAAAAACAAATAGTAATTAATTAACCATGTGATGTGATTTGAAATTCACTAGATGAATCAGCCTCGAATTGCATCAAAATGACACCAAGAAACTGCTGCAAATAATTTCTCTCAATGACATGATTAAAACATGTTACATACAGCTATAAATGTGCGTGTTGTGAATGTTGCAAGGTATGATGATTATATGCTAATTAATTTCTATTTGGTTATTTGCTTTTTGCCTTTTGCTTTTTGATATGACAACGTTATTGCAATTAGATGTATAACAGTGAAAACCCCAAAACAATGGTGCAATTTTGTCGGTTTAAAATCATTCTACTAGTGCTCTAAGATAAAAAAAAAGTATCTTGGGCCGCAGATGGGCAGGATGAAAATGGATTGCAACTTTAAAAAAAAAATTGGGCCAAATTTTTCAAAACTCGCTAGAAGCCTGATCATGGTTAATTCTCTCTTCGAAAATGTACTTGATGCCTTCCTCTTGATATTTTCATGGCTGACTAAAGTAGTTTTAATTTGGCTCAGTTTTGACCTATTAACGTCAAAATCTCCATGAAATAGCTCTTCTAAAATAACTGTATTTTGAAAATGATTAACCTAGGAGCCAGTTGTTTTCTTTTCGAGATCGCGAGAATCGCGCAAAAGCTTGGGGGACGAGACAGTGCAAAATCCAAACAAACAGAACAAAGGAGACGCAAACAAAAGAAGAAACAAAAAAAGGAGTAAGTTTCTAATAAACTGTGGTGCTGCGTCGGTGGGGAGTGAAATATGAAAATTTGGATTTATCCATGGCAAAAAATTGGATGACATTTGCCTCTAATTTTTTAACTCGTCCCCAGACCCCCAATTGGACCCTTAAAATCACAGCGAAAACGCCATTTTTTAAAGGGAAAATCAAAATTTCGCCCATTTATGAATTACTTTTCGGAAATTCACACTCGTATTCCAGTAATTTGGTTATTATTCTATCTGGAAACGTTAAAATATTTTGATAACTTTAAAAAAAGGTCCCATCATTTTGACCTTGAAGTGACTAATGTCATGTAAAGGCTTGTATGGAGTTCAACCGCGCGGTCATCGCTTTAAGCGGTATAACTCATTTTAATAGGTGTAATGTCAACATCCACACTCGGTTTTGAAGAGACTGGGGTCTAGTGAACATTTTGGTGGGAAATATGATTTAGTTGGAGCGAAAAAAAAAAACCCGTCATTTTGCCGTTTTTTCAGTGCAATATGCTTCGACTGAGCCCATTTTGGCTTCTATTGGTGACTTGCGCAGACTAGCGCCCAGGCCGTTTGAGCTCAACTGCGCATGGGCAATAGTTCATTTTAGTAACGCGCACGCCCAGAGCAAATGTCTTCTTTCAGGGGGCAATTTTTTGGTATGCTGAGATGATAAGGTAAAATGACCACCGCAAAACGTTTAAAAAGCTGACGTTTCGTGCGCTAGCTCTTCGTCAGAGCGAATTAGTGTGTGGTTTATATATCGAACGGTAGAGCTATGCTATTGTCGCTCCACGTGTCTAAAGTATACAGCTATTTCAATTAACCTTGTCGGATGAAAGCTCAAAGCTCAAAGCCTACAAGTCAAGACCGAAGTAGTATACCGAGCGCCTGTTCCAGGCATGCAGATAGTTGGGAGCGGCGAAACGAAAACAAACGGCGCGAATGAGCGATGCGACGAGCGGGAAAAATGTTTATTTTGTGCCGCCACCAACTATCATGGCTTGTAGCTTTGAGGCCTTTCATCCGACAACGTTAATTGAAATAGCTGTAGTTGTAACACAAAAAGCCCACTTTTGTTAAAAAAAATTTAACGTTAAACATTTATATTCATTTTTATTTATAGCTATCAATATCAAGATTAACTTGCATTTCAAAAGTATAGTTTCTGGCTTGAATCATCTTGTTAGCATCCTTTTTATTTTTATCGAGTTTTATTGTTGTTGTTCTTACCTCTGTTACACTTTATAATAACTGTACCTTCGTCAAGATTTTTCCATATTCTAGGCAAATCGAGATAATGCAACACTTCTTTTAAAAAGAAGATTTCCATTATCTGAATATGTGTAGAGATGGCATTTTATCTTTATTGTAGTTTTATAGGTTTTGTTCACGCCAGGTCAGTAGAACGCTCAAAGCGGCACTCATTGAATAACTTTTGAGTATTTCATTCACTGCTGTTCAAACTTTACAGCATGACAGACATTTTAATTCCAAACAAACGTATGATTTTGTTTTTCGTTTTTAACGTTTTTTTTTTCAGTCTGGCGAGAAAATGCCGTCAAACGGCTGACGGCAAGATTTGTTTTTCACTTTATTGCACAACTACTGCATGATTTCGAGAAAACTTGTTGAGACAAATTGAAACGTGAAAAAATCGTTGAAAATGCTTAATCCGTTCAAAATATAAGTTAATTGTATTTTAAAATTTGAAAATGTTCTAAAAATAGTAACAAAATGGAGTCAAAGTCAAACTTTAGATCTTTATATCTTTTAAATGCATTGAGCTTTTTCAATAATTTTCTCACATTTAATGTTGTCTCAATGCGTTCTGTCAACATCATGCATTTATTTTTTTTACCTTTGTAGTAAACTTTTACCTTCATGATGCTCTTATAAACCAGTTTCAGTTAGGTGTCGTAAAACCCAAACAGAAGTAATTACTCTAACCAATCACAACAGATGCTGACAATCCAATGAACCAATCAAAACTCGAGGCAAATACATGCAGCCGGCGCCAAGCGCGGGAAAACGCGTACAGCAAGTCACGAACTCACGATTGGTTTTGGTTTTACTTCTGATCGGTTGAGAAAGTGGCGCGAGATTTTTAGCCAATCACAAAGTGTAGCAAGGCAAAACCAACATTTATCAGTGTATTTAGAAATCTATAGCTGGTGAAAGACAACTATAGATTTATTAATACTCAAAAGTCCCCTAAACTTTTGAAAATGAAACCAACACTGCGATTACAATATTATGAAAAATTGAAATACAAAACTTAAATTAAGTTAAATTAAATTTTAAACGCAAATTAAGTTTTTGAGTGAGAAAACCATCAGTTATTTTTACTTTTAATTATTGTCCCACTTATATGTATCATTCTATGCTTTTTTATCTCAGCTACTTGTAAAAAAAATTCTTTAAACACGGACCCGCGCTATAGAGTGTGTGCGCTCACGTGACCCTTGAATTACCGTCCGCCAAGTCGGAGGACCACTTTGATGGGTTTTCCCTGTGTTTACCTTCTAGAGAGCGGGCAGTGCGAGCGCTTTTGAAATCATAACTCGTGTTTCCTTCAACGTTATGAATTAAAATCGAAAAGGTAGCTGATGTACAGTGCTTTTTTGTTATTTGTGCTAATTTAAATCCTAAAACCCCTTTTCTTTAGATAATTAGGGCCGTATTTGTTTCGATCAATTCAATTTGCTGATTTGCCGGCCAACCCAAATTCCCTGAAAATCAACCGTACCTTTTGCTTTCCAACCGAAAATACCGGTTTTCTTGGCTAAATAGTAAGCACCCGGGGAACAAGTTCCCCACAGAAACCTGACTTCGAAACAAAATTTCGTGCAAACAAATTGCAGCGTGCAATCAAGGAACCGACAAACTAGCTAACTTGAGACGCGCTACAAGACTGACTCTACGATTTGTCGTGACCATGAAAATGATTCCATTTTATAAGAAATATTGTTGACGTAAAACCGATTTCATAAGTGTGGCTGATTTTCTACTCTGTGATAATGTTTTCAAGGTTTACAAAAATCGGGAACTAGTGGAAAAACTTCAGCGATTTTTAATAGTAGCAGCCGAGCACGGTCTTCAAAGGGTCTTCAAAAATGCCTCAGAAATTCTCACAGAATTTTCGCGAAAACCTTTATTTAAACCTCCTAAGAGTATCCTATCTTTGTTTAGAAATGCCAAGCGCTTCGAAAAATTATTTTGGTTTTGTAGTTGACGAATTCTCCGAGCTTGTGCATACTACAAAATCGCTGTGTTCTCGACACTTAGAAAATTTGCGTGTCTAGAACATAGCGATTTTATAGTATGCACAAGCTCGGAGAATTCGTCAACTACAAAACCAAAATAATTTTTCGAAGCGCTTGGCATTTCCAAACAAATATAGAATACTAACAGGAGGTTTCTGAATGAGGCCTTCGAGATTTTAGCATATTTGACAGCATCGGAGGCTCAAGTTGTGTTGTTTCAGTCACCATTTTGATTACGTCAGTCCTCCAACATGGCCGCCGGTAAGTTTGTGACGTCATCCGCACACACACTATAAAACGAACCTTGGCCTTGCCAAGCCGCCAGTCATTTCACACTTGACACCGAACTGTCAACATCACGTGCATCCGCTTGCCAATGGAGAACCGTTACCGGCGCGAAATTCAAATTTGGCAAGCTAAAATATTATATTCATGCTAAAAGGCGCATAAATTCAAATAATGTTTTTAGTTTTATTTTCGTGAAATATAAATCCTATACAAGATTGAGCTGGTGAAGGTAGAATTAGACCTATTTTTGGGGGCAACGGTCTTCCTCCGTGTTGCTCGCAGTGTCAGCCATCTTTGATTAGCCGTTGAAGCAGTGATGGTGTGGCAAAGAGGGGCGAAGCTAGCCCTTTTATAGCGCGGGTCCGTGTTTAAGCTTAGTTTAGAGTACTGTAAACAATGATTTGTTTTCTTTGCTGTTTAATGTAATTTTTGCAGTATAATTTTAACCTCTGGTTTTAATTTTTTGGAACTGGTATATATTTTTTAAACCCATTTATTTTTTTTTAACCAGTTCAATTTTTTAAAACTGGTTTAATTTTAACCGCGCTCTAGCACATTACTCAGTAAAGATTTGTGTTGCAATTCATCCAATGGATTTATTCCAGTTTACCATACTTTTCAATACATAAATATCACAAAATGATGTTTGAAATCACTATAAATAACATATAACGTTAGAAAAAGGTTCTCATGTGTGCAATAAATATTTTTTAAACAGCTTAAAAGTTTCCAAGGACATATGTTACCTGTAGGGTGTCATTTTCATTGCAAGCAGCGGTTTTTACAGGGCTCCAATCGTTGCCATGTGCAGAGCGTAAGCACATGTTTATAGCTTTGTTTTCGATAAGACGATTTGATTCCTGGTAGCTCCATGCCTATACACAACATAGAAAAAAAAACCTTTTACCATGGTAACTTTTAATATTTAGACATGGTAACAAATAATTAATCCACATAATTTTCAATGTTTATGATAGTGGTGATAATTTAATAATTATTAGGTTTATTTTAAAACTCCATTGCAGTCAAAACCGAAATACAGGTGCTAGTAAGAGCGGCTTTCACTTTAGTGTCATAGAGCAGTTTTCAATTGTGTCGTAAAACCAAAACCAAAGTAATTACTCTGACCAATCACAGCAGTCGTAAACAATTCAATGAACCAATCAGAGCTCGAAGCAATTACATGTCGGCGGCGCCAAGCGCGGGAAAACGCGTGCAAGCAAGTCACGATTGGTTTTGGTTTTACTTCTGATTGGTCGAGAAAGTGGCGCGAGATTTTTTAGCCAATCAAAAAGCGTAGCAATGCAAAACCAAAGCAATTGTGTGATTACTTTCGACACTCAATTGAAAACTGCTCTTAAGGTTGGGACACACGAGGGGACTAGTCCCTGCCACCAGTCCCGGGGACCAAATTGTCGGAAACTGTGGTTGTTTATATTCGTATATTGTCGTGATTGCGAGTGATTTTCAAGTACAAGTGTAATTAGGTGCTAACTCAATTAGTAGGGATATAAAAAGAGTTGTACTTTAGAGCGAGCCAAAGAAAACAAACTATGACAGCAAACGAACATTCCTACCCGAGGCGTGTTGACACATGTTTGCTAGAGATAAGAGAACAATGCGAGTGTTATGAAATATAGAAAAATCCTAGACGATAGTTTTTTAGAGTAAACCTGAAAGTTGTAGCCGACGCTTTGAAATAAACGAGAGAAATTGATCGAAACCGCCGTACCATTTCCTAAACCTGGCACCTCCGACAAATGGACAGTGATAGATCTGGATCTATCTAAACCGAATCTCCAAGATGGAAAAGATGATCAGTGAGCTGAACGGAAAACTCAAAACCTTGAGTTTTCGCATCAATAAGACAAATGAAATTATCGACAAGCACGATAAAGAAGCTTCAGAGAGACACCAAGCTTCAATCGCCAATATCGCCTCAGCCGTGAATAACCTAAAAGAGAGTATTGAAGAAAAGAAATTTTCCAAAGGAGAAACAGAGGAACAAGTCACTGAATGGAGCACAGACGCCGAATCCATGCTTGCTGAAGCCGATGAATATATCAGGAAGATTGCCAAACAGATCAAGGACATGAATCTTGCTGCACAAGACGCAGATACCTTACAAGCACACCAAAAGGCCATAGAGCTGGAACGACTACTGACTGAACAGAAGCTGCAGCAAGAGCAAGAAGGAGCGGCAAAAGCACATGCCGAACAGTTGGCCTTTGAGAAACAGAAAATGGAACTCGAAATGCAACACCAACAACAAATCCTTTCACTCAAGGGACATGACGCGAGCACTAGCGCGAGTGAGGGAGCGGCTGTGAGAATCACAAAAATGCCCAAATTGGTCATTTCCAAGTTCGACGGAACGCCACAAGATTGGGTTCGATTTTGGGGACAATTCTCTTCCCAAATTGACAGCGCCAAGGAACCAGCCATCACAAAATTCTCGTATTTGAAGGAGTTGGTCGACATCAAGGTACGGAAACTCGTTGATGGGTTGCCTTTCACTGAAGATGGTTATCACAAGGCCAAGGCTCTCCTTGAGAAACGATATGGACAAACCAGCGAGGTAGTTGGAGCGTACGTCAGAAACATTCTCGAGCTCCCGATAATTCGAGAAAGAGATGTGACTAAGATACACGAGTTCTACGAGAAATTATTGTTTAACGTGGAATCTTTGCAAACACTCAAGAAACTAAATGAACTTGACGCCGCCGCGAGATTCACCTTTGATAAGCTCGAGGTCATAAAGAACGAGCTGGCTTTGATTGATGAGAACTGGCGCGATTGGACCTTCAAAGCATTTCTGGAAACGTTAGAAAAGTGGACAATCAACAACCCGGTACAAAACTCAAAGGGATCGTTTCAAAGGGATCGTTTCAAGCCGCAACAGAAGGCATTTACTGGCAAACAAGAGGAAGGGCCACGACCGTCACGCGGCTGTGTTTATTGTGGGAGCCCAGAACATAGAGCCGTAAATTGCAACAAGGTCACCGATGTGAAGCAAAGAAGAACAATTCTTACTTCTAAACGCCTGTGTTTTAATTGCACAGGACCTCACAAAGCAGCGGTTTGCAAGAGCCAGACAACTTGTCGTTACTGTGATGGAAAACACCACACCTCAATCTGCGATCAAACACAAACGCAAGCACGTGAGCCAGGAATGACCGCAAATCATGTCGGCGAATCGACTGTCATCCATCCAGTTGTTGTGGTCAACGTTGCAGGGTACAAATTTCGAGCCCTTCTAGACAGTGGCGCAAGCCATTCCTATTGTTCCTCAACCTTTGTGAACCTGGTCAAAGCGCAGCCTAAGTCATCTGGTTTACGTCAAATCGCCATGCTGATGGGTGTAACCACGAAAACAATGCAAGAATTTGGCGTGACAATGAATGCCGTGACCGGAGGTTTTCAACTCGACGTGAACGTGACCAAAATTGAGAAGCGAGAATTACTCCTATTGGAAAATCCCCGATACAAGAAGGTTCTCGCCGAGCATCCGCATCTCAGAGGAGTGCACATGGACGATGTTGACGAGAAAAGCCACCTACCAGTCCACCTCATTTTAGGAGCCAACGATTTCGCCAAAATACGCACCGGAGAGCGGTTGCGTGTTGGCCGTCGCGGCGATCCAGTTGCAGAGTACACGCGATTTGGATGGACATTAATGTCACCTGGAGCCGAAACCGACCTTTCACCAGTGTACCTGGCTATAAATTCAACCGCCGATTATGAGCGTTTATGCGCGCTAGACGTCCTAGGTCTAGCAGACTCTCCCACAGGAAACCAGGGCGATGTATACGACGAGTTCAAGGAACAATTAACGCGTTCGCCTGAAGGATGGTACGAGGCAGCGTTACCATGGAAGGGAAACCATCCCCCCCTTCCAAACAATCACGAGGGGAGTATGCACCGATTGGATTCGCTGTTGCGCAAATTGCAGCGGACCAATATGTTATCTCAATACGACGCAGTCATCCGTGAGCAATTGGAAGAAGGCGTGGTGGAGAGAGTTCCGACTGAAGCCACTGGGAAAGAGTTCTACCTGCCACACCGTGCGGTTGTGCGTGAGAATGCAGAAACAACCAAACTACGAGTGGTGTATGACGCTTCGGCCCGAGCACATGGTGGTGCGCCGTCCCTCAACGATTGTTTACATGCGGGGCCTCCGTTGCAGAACAAGCTGTGGAGCGTTCTCACCCGCAGTCGGTTCCACCCTGTAGCAGTTGCCGGTGACATACGTAAAGCATTCCTTCAGGTTCGAATCCGAGAAGCCGAACGAGACGCCCTTAGATTTCACTGGATATTTGATGTTCAATCGCGAGAGGTGGAGACACTTCGTTTCACCAGAGTGCTGTTTGGGTTATCCCCCTCCCCATTCCTGTTGGGTGGGGTAATCCAGCAACACCTTGAGAGCTGGCAGACTCGCCTTCCAGAGTGTGTGAGAGAGGCGCTACGAAGTCTGTATGTCGACGACTTCATTTCCGGCGCGCCCACAGTCCCAAAAGCCAAACAGTTGAAACGTGAAACTACCGGGATTTTCGCAGATGCTAAGTTCGAGTTGCACAAGTGGCACTCGAATGAACCAGAACTTGAGACTGAATGTGATAACTATGAGCCTACCTTCGCCAAGCAGCAACTTGAATGCGCATCGAATCAAGGCAAGAGCAAACTTCTTGGCCTTCCCTGGAACAAAGATGATGACACCCTGAGCGTGACGTTCCCAGCATCTCCAGCCGAGTTAACAAAACGTGGGATTCTTGCCAACCTAGCCAAAGTCTATGATCCGCTGGGAGTAGTGTCACCCGTGATGCTAGACGGGAAACGTATCTATCGAGAGGCCTGTAACCAAAAGACCGCGTGGGACACACCTCTCCCAGAAGCTATCGCATTAAAGTGGACAAGGTGGGAGAACCAATTGCCTACCTCCGTTTCTACACAGCGCAGTATACCAGCCTTTCGAGAGCCTATTGAAGAAGTTCAGCTGCATGCCTTTGGTGACGCCAGTGGGTACGGGGTGAGCGCCGCAGTTTACGCTGTCGTAACACAAAAATCCGGAGTAACCCAAGGCTTAGTAACAGCTAAGTCTCGCCTCGCCAAACAGGGACTAACAATCCCTCGTCTAGAGCTCGTATCGGGTCACATGGCAGCCAACTTAGCCGTAAACGTCCGCAAAGCGTTGGAGGGTTTCCCTCTCGCCACTAACATCCAGTGTTGGCTAGACAGTACGGTGGCCCTTTATTGGCTTAGCGACAGTGGAGAGTACCGCCAATTCGTGGCGAATCGCGTCCGGAAAATACAGAGCCATCCGAATATCCTGTGGCACCATGTACCCACAACAGAAAACCCTGCTGACCTTGGAAGTCGGGGAGGCAGCGTGACCGAAGCAGAACTGTGGTGGAAAGGACCTCAATGGTTGTCTGACCCGAAGAAGTGGCCACCTGACATTGTGCGACAACCCACCCAAGAGAGCCAAGCAGAGAGGAAGATTCAACGAGAGCTTTTCGCGGGCGCTGTAGAGGTTAATGATGACCTCAATCACGTCCTAGAAAAGTTCGGCTTGCATAAAGCCATGAGGGTTTGTGCGTGGATCTCGCGATTCATTCACAATTCTCGAAACTCTTCCGACAAGATTCAAGGGCCGCTATCTACACAAGAAATGTCTGGGCAAAAATTATTCTGGATCAAGAGAGCACAGCGACAGGGAGCAAGCGACATCCACTTCCAGGAAGACAAGGAGCAACTTAACCTAGAGTTGAACGCTGACGGCGTATGGGAGTGCCGAGGCCGCATCCAGGGCGAATATCCAGTTTTCCTCCCTGATTCTGCGCTCTACACAGCCAAAGTGGTTCAGCGCGCTCATGTGACCACCTTACATGGGGGAGTTGGACTAACAATGGCAAAAGTACGTGAGAAGCTGTGGGTGCCTCGCCTCCGAAAGTTGGTCAAACGTACCTTAAAGAAATGCTGGGGATGCAAACGATTCAGAGCTGTTCCTGTGCACGGTCCTCCCCAAGCACCCTTACCGAGAGAGAGAACAGAAGGAGACACGCCCTTTAATGTGATTGGAGTGGATTTCGCCGGCCCGGTGAAGTACCTTAAGAAACCGAAGAAGGAACAAAAGGCCTATGTGGCACTCTACTCTTGCAGCCTAACCCGGGGAGTTTTCCTGGAACTGTTACCGAGCTTAGAGACGGGAGAGTTCATCAAGAGTCTGAAACCACTGATAGCAAGAAGAGGAAGGCCATCAAAGGTATATTCCGACAATGGGAAAACCTTTGTAGCAGCAGCTAAGTGGATGAACAAGGTGCACAAGGATGAGAAGTTCAACGATTTCCTCGCCAAACAGTCCATTACCTGGCAGTTCAACCTCAGCCGCGCCCCATGGTGGGGTGGACAATTTGAACGCCTTATCGGTCTGATAAAAGCTGCATTCTACAAAACCGTGGGACAAGGTCTGCTTACCTGGGAAGAGCTGAACGAAGTTCTTCTAGACGTAGAAGTAACCCTCAAAAACCGGCCGCTGAGCTATCTAGAGGATGACGTACAGCTTCCCACACTCACACCAAATTCATTTCTCTTCCTCAATTCCAACATTCTGCCAGAACTCTCGCCGTATCAGCTGGAGGAGAGAGACCTGAGGAAGAGAGCCAAATTTATGCAGAAAAGCAAGGATGCTATGTGGCGTCGCTGGACGTCAGAGTATCTGCGAGCATTACGTGAACGACATCGCCTCAAATACAGTGAAAGAGAGAGCAGTCTTGAAGTGGGAGATGTGGTGATTGTCAAATCAGCTGAACGCAATCGGAATTGCTGGCCCCTTGGCATAATCGAGACGCTGATTGTAGGCCGAGACCAGGTCGTTCGTGGCGCCAAATTGCGAGTAGGCAAAATTGTCTTGGAACGAGCAGTGCAACACCTGTATCCGTTGGAGCTTTCCTGCGACAAAACAGTCCCTGCCAATCCAGCACCGCTTGACCCCAGAGCACCGACATTCCGACCAAGGCGAGATGCCGCAGCTGCGGCCAATCTACGCATACAAGATGTTGCTCATTTCGAGGATGAGCAATAAACTGGAACACTGAACTTTGAACATTTCATTTAACACATTTGGGGAACATTGATTTAGACCAGAATCGTGACTTTGTTTACCTTTATTAATCGCGTGACACCCTTTTGAGACTCAGTTTCCATAGCGATACATATGCCTCGTTAACGAGTCATATGTGGGGAGTGTGTCGGAAACTGTGGTTGTTTATATTCGTATATTGTCGTGATTGCGAGTGATTTTCAAGTACAAGTGTAATTAGGTGCTAACTCAATTAGTAGGGATATAAAAAGAGTTGTACTTTAGAGCGAGCCAAAGAAAACAAACTATGACAGCAAACGAACATTCCTACCCGAGGCGTGTTGACACATGTTTGCTAGAGATAAGAGAACAATGCGAGTGTTATGAAATATAGAAAAATCCTAGACGATAGTTTTTTAGAGTAAACCTGAAAGTTGTAGCCGACGCTTTGAAATAAACGAGAGAAATTGATCGAAACCGCCGTACCATTTCCTAAACAAATCCCTCCGTGTGAACTGCTAATTTTCGGAAAAAATCTAGTCGCAGGGACTGAATTTTGATCCCCGCAACTGGTCCCACAAATTCAAACTGGTTTGAATTCGTGGGACCAGTCGGAGGGACTGGTCCACTCAAATTTTGCTTGATCCCTTCGTGTGAACAGTTCGTGGGACTGGTCCCTGCGACGAAATGAAAATGAACCAATCGCTGATAAGCATTTTAAGCTCCCATAATTCTGTACGTTCTCCGTTTCAAAGTGACATCCGGTTTATGTTATGCAAATTTCATCGGATGTTTTAATCTGATACAACTAGCTTGGAGAATATTCTAACACTGGTATTGGAGGTCTTGATGACATAGTGCAGTCATTGTTTTTTTTAGGTTCTATGCAGCAATATACAACACCTAAAGAAAAACCTTTATCGAAATATGGTCGAAATAGGAGATTATGAACACTGTCAACACTCCATGGTGAACACAGTTTGTCCAGTAACACTCAGAGCTGACTGATACACGTCCAGCGGTTAATTTAGTAAATTTGGTTTCTCTGTTGAAAATTGCTCTTTTTCCATCTCCATAAAGCGATATTCTTTTTTAAAAATTGTCATAAATGCTGCTATCTTGTTGTGAAACAGGTCCCAGCGTGTAAACCCTTCAAGGGACTGGTCCCCGCGTCTCGTCCCATCGTGTGAACTCCAACAGGGGACCAGTCCCCTCGTGTGTGCCGACCTTAAAATTACTATAGTAATTACTATGGCCAATCACAACAGAAGCCAGGTAAAGCAACCAAAGCAAATACATGTAACTGATACATGCGAGCAAATTGCATGTACGATTGGTTTTGGTTTACATTCTGATTGGTTGAATCAATAGCCAACTCGTGAATAAGAAACGCTATAAAAAGATTCTTCACCAAAACATTTCATAGCAGCAGGATGTTTTGACATAAAGCTTACTAGGCTATTTGTGCAAATATATAACACACATAAATAAATGTATGGGACTTTCCCCTCAATCAAAGGCTGGTTTATTTGACTCCTTTTATAGCAGCTTTGTTATCTGTGTTTTAGCAGTCCTCACTGCATGTACATGTAGATAGACAAGTCTTATGTTGTTTCTCTGAGGAGTTTTCTGATACATGTCACGCAAAAGTTATCACAAAGCAAAGAATTGCTAAGTGTAGAATCTCCGCATGTTACATCATCCAACGCATATCCCATCACGCTATGGCATGTTTTTTCTTTTGTCATTGCTTCAAAATTGGTTTATTTTGAACCTTAATAAATGTAGTCTGAGGAAAATAAGAAGTGTCATGCAAGAGCAGCCTTAAAGCCTGGGGTTAACTTGGTCTAAGCTTTATCTTGTTTCATAGGGCAGTCAAAGAATTGACGAGTAAACAAATTTAAAACATTGCATCATCCAGGTCTCTTATTCGTAACAATGCGTATTTGTGTCAAGCTAGACATGTTCTGTTTTACGCAACGCTCCTCCCCACTAAGTGGGGAGGAGCGTTGCGTGACGAGACAAATAACGGCTGCGTGGGAGACTACTTTTGATCTAACTTCAAATTTTCCCTGTGTTTCAGAAGGGAATTCAAGGCAATTTACAATGAGAATCAAGCAGTTCATCAGAAGTCACATAGGACTTTTTTTCCAGGCACCCCTTCAATTGTCACCATTTGCATGCCCTGTTGTTGTTGTTGTTGTTGTTTTTGGCTTAGCTGTAACAGCGAGCACAGTATAAAAGATGTACTCTACATGTATCTCTTAGGCATGTCAAATTACCTGATTTCCTTCTTGGGCATGGCAATTGTATAACTTTACATCACTGCCCACAGGTTGTTCCATTGAATCAATACACAACCCACCGGCACCTGACTTCATCTCAATTGGGTGGGCACTATAAGATCAACAAAAAGTTCATTTCAACATGAAACAAAGCTGGTCAGTGGTTGGTCATTGGGATACCAGGTGGTTTTTGCAGGGCCATGTTGTCTTATAGCTCTTACAGCTCAGGGCATTTCATGCCGTTGTCATTGGGTGTCAGCCATTTGAACTAATTGTTTTCTGCCCATTCTGCCCTCTAGGTAGGTATAGGGTAAGGGCTCCTTCCAATGATTTTCAGTGTGCCAGTGGTGGTTGCTGCTCAACCTGACAGGCACCTTCCCCATGCTCATCTATTGGTGATGAGTTTAACATTTTTTTATGTGATTCAACAGACTTTAATAATGCCACATATAAATTATTACTGACAACTTAAGGGGGCATTAACACGATACTGGTACAGCAGGACTTTCATGCCAATACAAATCCATATTACAATACATGTACATAATATGCACCGTGGTTTCCATTTAATTTCACTGATCTATAATTATTCATTCCAAAACCTCATACTAAAATAATGCCAGGATTTAATATGAAAGTTTATTTTTGGCACTCTTGGGAGTTAAAGGATTAATTATATTTAATATTCTTTAATAATTCATAAGGAAAATACAAAAGAAATTATAATTTAATGAAGACTTGTAATCCTTATACAGAATCAGCTATGAAATGCTAATTAATTAGTTACAACCACTAGTGGATGCATACTGTCAGTGGTAACCATTGTTGTTGTCATTTTATTTTCATTTCTTAAGTTGTCTACAACATTTGGCTCATGATCAGGTGGTGTACGGCCTACAACCGCGGTGCATTATTTTCATACATTTTCAAGATGGCGGTAATATCTGATATAACACAGTTGCTCTAATTTTTGTTTTGGTTTAAAATTTTTCAAACCAGTTTGATTTTTATTTTCCTTTGTCTCAGATTATGGAAATGAATCTGAAACAAAAAAAATAAAAATTAAACTGGTTTGAAACTTTTAAACCAAAATAAAATTTAAACTACAACATAAACACTACTTACAATCAAAGCTCTATGAGCAGACACTCTCTGTAGCAGACCACTCTATTTACTTACGGCTGCTTTGACAAACTCCATTTGAAATTATTGTCCACTTACGAGAATCATTCCAGACCTGTAAGAGGCCATCTCCAGATACAGACACTTTTTCTCCTTTCCAAGGGTGTCTACTTACAGCAGCTTTGACTGCAGTTCAAGATGTTATACCCTAAAGTTCTGAAACTTTGTGGCTGCCACTAAATCCTGAAAGTAGCGAGTCCCCCAAAAGTAATGAGACAAAGTTTTTTCAAATTATATGTACAAGACAGTAGTATCTTGAATGTGTCATAACTTGATTACGATATATAATAAAGGTAATTTACAACAAGGGACCCCAATTTTATTTCATTAGGAAGAACAGCTTGGACCAGCTTTATTTAACGGTTTTTATTCCCCGAAAGTAGTGACCCCCCCCCCCCCCCCCCCCCCGAAAGTAACAAGCCCCCGAAAATAACGAGCCCCAAAGGATGCTAACACCAGAGTAGCGAGAGTCATTACTATTGAAACTTTACAGTAAATACAATGGATGTTACCTTGGCTCAGCTTCTGTTTTGTGTGTTGGCTGTGTTGTTGGTTGTTGGCCTGGTTTCTCCTTTTCAGTATCTAAATCTCCACCATGTAAAACATGAAGGGCTTGAAATGCCCTTTGACGCTTTTCTGAAAACTCCTTCTCCAAAGTACTGATCTTCTCATCTAAACTAGAGAGTGTCAAGTTGACCTTTTTATGGAGAGCTTGTGTAAGTTCCTCTGCAGATGTCTTTCCCTTGCTAACTTGAGAGCTAAAAAAGATGAGCTCATTTCAAATTGGTCATACCAAACTTTATAAAGACTAACAATTAGTTCAGGCATCCCAACTACTGGGCTTTTACATTGTACAGTGCAACGTGCCTAACTGTGAGCACCCAACAAACCTTTTTGCAAGTTGCCACAATATCATCAGCTAATTCTTATAACCATTTTCTTAACTGGGGATACTTGTGAAGCAATAAAGTGAATAAAGTCTTTGAAACTTTACAGTTCAGCTGTGACAAACACAAAGCAACAAGATTACATTGTACATTAATTTTGATCATCCTTAACTTTGCAAGATATGCCCGTCAATTGAATTTGCACTCTGGATTGGCTAACTTGTAATATATATAGAGAAGCTGAGCCTAGTTTTTGGGAGTTCTAATTTATAGTGGAGTTCTACTTGACATGGTGCAATAAAAAAATCTTAATATAAAAAAAAAATAAAAAAATTGTCATAAAAAAAAAATTAAATACCTAGTAAACTTCAAATAACCAACATTACGTGTACTATGTACATGTACCATTTATTCGGTTAATAAGGTGTAGCATTTTTTCTATGAACATCTGCTTACAAGTTCGCTTTAAATCTGTTCTAAACTTGGGGTGCCTCTTATAGCGGGGTGTTTTCACACAACAAAATTTAACAAAACCTGTCAAGAACCCAAGAGGTATAAAGAAAAGAGAAACACTGAAAAGGCTACAATGTCAGTTGTTAAAAATGTAAGATAAAGAAAAACACAGTAAGCTCAAATTCTTTTGAAAGGTTTTATAGGCAGACATTGTATTCAAGACCACTTGTTAATTATAAATGACCACTTGTTAATTATGCTAATAAGTTAATGCTAATTAAAAAATTTAAAATCATATTTTAAGAAATATTTTTTCATAAGTGTATGGTGCATCTTATAACAAAGTGGTTTACCGATATTTTCGGTTTGTAAATTTAACAGTTGCTTAGTTTAGGGTGCGTCTTATAACCAAGTGCGTCTTATAACCGAATAAATACAGTACCGGGCAAAGGTAAGTTGACACTCGATCCTCGATCCTCGCGAGCATCGGGGATCGAGGATCGAGTCTCGATCCTTGACTCGATTGACTCGAAACTCGACTTGATCCTCGATGCTCGATCCTCGAAGAATTTATCTGAACGGAACTTTGTCGATTATGCATACGAGAAAACGATTAATTCCTCGCAGAGTTGCACGCTAACATTTTGTCAACATCGGAGAGAGAAAATTCGCAAAGAAAATCATCTAATTTTTCCATAATTATTAGCCGCACGCTGGAACCAAACGGTCGCTACACATGTAAAACGAACTTTTTGTCTTCATCAATCGCCGTTCGCAATGAAAACTTTCGCACGTGACATTGTTATTAACGCCACATGAACATGTCGTCGCCGCCTCGGATGGATAACGTTCAATCTACTCGTAATCTTTCTTTAATTAAAAGTGTTTTCATGGAAAGGAAACTGTTTTCAAAACTGCAATATTTTCTTTTGGTTTCAAACGGTCGCTACACATGTAACGTAAAACGATCGAGTAAAATGAACTTTTTGTCTCCGTTGATCGCCGTTAGCAATGAAAACTTTCGTACGTGACAATTGTTATTTAACGCAACTCTCTCGCCACCGCGTCCAATGGACAAGGTTTAATCTACTCGTAATCTTTCTTTGATTTGAAGCGGCCCGAAGTGCAGTAGTCGATAACTTCATGTTTACTTCATTGTTAAAATAAATCTTGAATGGAACTAAAAATTATAATCGAAATTAAAGATGGTAGGGAAAGTTTGGTAGCAGAAAATAAAAATTAAACCCTTTGAAGTTTGTTGTAGTTGTCGGTAAAAAGTGCTTGGCGGTCCCTTGGGAAAAGTGGGAAAAGTGCACCGAATTTGCATATGTCAAAACGGTAATTTGAAACCTGAAAACACGCTGGCACAAGCGAAAGTCACAAGTTTTTATATAAACAGACTAGACGCTTCTACAAATTCTCTGTTTTCTTTCTTCATTTCCAAGTCTTCCACCGCGCTAAAACATCACAGAAACTTTGGAGTGTCTTCGGGCTGGGAATAAAAATAAGCCGCGTTTGGTTTCGCGAGCGTTCCATCGATCCGCGTGATCTCCATCTATTAAAGTGAGAAAAACATTCGTCGCTTGATTCTTGCTCGTTTTAAGAGCGGGACTGTTGTCTGGCTTGAATCTCGCTCGTGTCTGGCCAAACAGATGCTCGATGAAATTTCTGGGAGAAAAAAACTAGCTGTTTTATTATGGAAGATCATCCAGTGCAATTATTTCCTGAGTCGGCAAAATGTTTCTAAAGTTCCAACGCTCTGAATATTTACTGTCGGTACAGTCTGATAAATTATTCTCGGAAGCTGTTCCTTTTCGAAACTATCAAGCTATCCGTTAGACGAATTTGCCATACCGACATCTCGACAGTACTTCACAAGCAGTGCAATGAAAAAACTTATCATAAAAGCGATTTCAAGTTTATTTTCGCCCGCTAAAAATAGAAACCGAGCCGCAAGTGAATACATCTCGTCGGGTCGCATCGAAGTTCACGTTCTCGAATATAAACTATTATCACTTTCTCTGAAGTGCGGTGCGTTTGTTCGATTATTTTCTCGAGGAATCGGTCAAGCGACAAGCTCATTACTTCCTCGATTCTTTCGAGTCTCCATGCTTGACTCGAAAGACTCGAAACCCAACTCGATCCTCGATGCTCGATCCTCGCGAGGATCGAGGATCGAGGATCGAGTCTCGATCCTCGACTCGAAAGAGACTGTCAACTTACATTTGCCCGGTACTGTATGGTAAGTAAATTTAACATCAACTAACCTTAAATTATCAATTTGCTCTTGAAGAGAGGAACCAAGCTTTGATATTAGCTGAAACAAGGGACAATAATAAAAATAAAAATAAATAATTCATGTTAACCCTATTTTGTCTGGGGGCACAAAGTGCCCGCACTAACTTTCAACGTAAATTTATAACTTCCTTTAATATGTATTCAAACGCCATCAAACTTTGTGACTTTTCCTAAAATTTATCTAGCAACAATTTGATATGACATTTTATTGATCGCGTGACTTGATGTTTCCATAGCAACAAGATTTTGGCAGCCATGTTTTTTGTAATTTGCATATTTTTACCTTTGAATGAAAAAAACAATGTTTATTGGTATAACTTTTACATTTTTACATCATTTAGCATTTATTTATTGGTTTTGATTAATTTTGAGTCAATTTGGATGGTTTTTAAGAGGTTTTGAAAAATTTCAGAAATCCAAGATGGCGGCCATATAACTAATTACCTAATAACTGCGTCATATGATGTCATCGTCCCATTGTGCAGACTGCAATGGAGACAGTTTTGGACTTACTATGTCCCCTCTGGGTTTCATTGTCATAGCCTTAATATTCATGAAGTTACCCCTCCCCCCCCACGCCTACGCTCAGGAACTAAAAAAAATGCCCAGGCAAAATAGGGTTAATATACTACTGTACATCATTTATTGGTATCATTTAAATACAAAAGTCATGTTATTTGCATGTTCTAACTTTCAAAGAGAAAGAGTTTGGGGTTTAAAAACCTGGTCTTAATTAGCATATAAGATTTTGGCAAATTTACTTCTTTGTATTCTCCAGTTTGATTAGCTATTTTAAACACTTGAAAGAGAGATTCATCAGATGTCCAAACACCTCGAAGTCGGTTAAAAAAACTCACCAACAGTGCCTTATTTTTTCAACCCACTTCTCAGTGTTTGGAAATCCTGGTGAAACAATCTTCCTCACATTTAATATACTTTTAATTACTTCTAAGGCTAAGAAAACAATTTAATTTTTAATTTTTAAGAATTAAAAAGAAAAAAATAAAGGCCCAGCATTGTCCATAATGCAATCGTTTCTTCAATCTTTTCTTTCCAATTAAGTACATCGCAAGTGGTTTATTTATTGCACCGATAAACCATAAAACCGTGTGTGGTATATATTGTATTGCTTTTATATAATAACTACATGTACATTTTCCATAGGGCTAGGTCTAGGAGTTTGTTAGCAGTGGCGGGGTATTCTGCAAGTAATCCAATTACCTGAATGAAAAGTATTCATTGATTCCATGTAGATTAAGAGCGCTGATTTTTTTGTCCTGGGATCTTTTTAAAAAAAGGTTATCCTAATTTCAGTGGCTCATGATTATTAAAAAGTAAATTATACTCCAGCTCAGAGCAGTCGTCCAATTTGTGTACTCTTTCGTATGATTACAGAACAGATTTGCATTGATCCACTCAGAGTCAATTCTAATACCATTACAAGTGTCTTATGGCCCCCACTCAAGACAATGGCAAAATGGACAAAAAAGAAGGCAAGAAAGTCAATAAAAACTAAGGCAGTCATTGACAAAGAAGAACTGAAGGAAAAAGCTTATTAGCATACCTGGTTGTCCGTCTCGTATCTTCTCTTGATAAACAATGTTCCGGAAATGAAGAAAATAGCGAGCCACGCAACAATGCACAGAACTAACACCATCTTCTTTTGATAGTGTCCAGTACAAATGCTTGCAGCAGACAACAAATGCCATGACTTTGAATTAACCATCTTTAGCCTGGTCTCTCTCCGCGATTGAGGATGACTGATCAGCTGCATGAAGCTCCCAACTCAAACAAACAGACGGGGCCAATAAATTGCTGTATAAGTGAAGTGTACGTGGTTGAAAAGATTCAAAATCACCTGGGACACATGTTATGCATGCATAACACAATATGGCCATAAACAAACAACTTACACGTCACGCAGATCCATCGACGAAGTCGAGCATATAAAACGAAGAAAGGTCTCCACTATACCTCTGCAAGGCATACGAATCACATCGCGTCTGATGGAAAATGAACGCAATCCAGTTTATAAACACAGTACGCAAAATGGCCCTAACCGCGAATCCTGATGAATGTACACGAAGGAAGCGCAAGAAAAATGAGATCTCACTCGGGTGGGATGCGGCAAAAAGTGTTTCCATCAAAGTGAGGCAGAGGCTAAGTGTGAGGCTTATTGCTGTATTTTTAACAGCATTTTACACTATTAGTTGATTTAAAGTTTCAGATTAAAATAATATATTAAGAACTGAATTGCATTTTTTGCCTAAAACTCTTGATGTTTTATCAAAAAGAAATAAAATTCAAAGTTGAAACTAGCCATTCCCAGGGGTCCTTGAGGGATGTAATCCAAGATGGCGACCGCGACTGCTTCAGGGTCCAAAGACACTGGGAACGAGCTCCTGAAACAACAAAAAGGAAAAACAAGATGGCGGGGAAATTTCTCGAAGCGGACGATTTCTAAACAACCTTTGAATGGCGCACACAGATGACCAGTGGATCAGGCTATTCAATGTGTCAGATCCGCGGAGAGCTTATGCCGGCCATACTTTGTATAAAGTCACTTCCAAGGTAATGAATTTCTGCAATTTAAGCTAAATTCTCAGACAGTTATTGCACCAACGATTGGTGGTTAATTTGCAAGTTTGTGTCAATTGAAAATGATTGATTTGATTTTCTGACGACGCTCACCCTTAGAAACGTGCCATGGAAACACTTTTTACCTTATTTTCCTTTAAGGACCATAATTAAGTACTTATTAAACTAACAATTGTTTGATTTGACATTGTAGGTTTTCCAAAGGGAATTTCCCGAAGGCGCGACTGAGGTTTGTTTTAGTTACACACTGTACAGCTGTATTTTAAACTAGCGACGAAATTGTCAGAAGGCGGAATTGAAATCAGATGAAAATTACATAATGATCGATCTGTTAAATAAACATAACGAAACAGAAACGGAAGCCATGACTGACTATTTCAGAACGGTTCTAGAATTAACGTTTTGTAGAACGAGGCATATAGAAACAAAATGATCCATTCTTATGGCAAATAAGTGGCCAGGTATTCTAGAATCTAGCCAAAATTTCTGCTTGCATCTCAATTTCTTGACTTCCATAAGAAAATTAAGCTCCTTCTACATGTAACTGTACCTTCATATCTGACTCTGCTTACCATTCATTGGTGTATGTAGTTTAGCGCAAACTACATGTATCCTTTTACAGTGTGACCCAAGGTTGCAATTCCCTACTTTTCCTGTTTCTTCCTACCTCATCATTGATAGTGGAAATTAGGCTTTAGGTAGCCTGTGATCAGGTATTTTTTTCTTGTGGATGAGAGTCTAAGAGTATTTCTCTGGGGCATGTAGTTTTAATAGTTTATTCATCTATGAATTTAAACCTGTTTTGGAGGGGAAGAGGGAGGGGAAGGCAGATTTAAAGCATCAGTACAGTTTTTGTTATTGTTAATTAACAACAGCATTATGAAACTGTCATAATCCAAATTGGCAATGTTAGATCTAGAGATATAGATTACTTCATGGGCAGTGTGGGCATACAGTATTCACACAAAGCCTCGCTATTTTCAATTTCTGATGCAAACCAGTGAGTGCATATATACAGCACAAAGCACTGCCCATGCTGTAATTTGTTGATTTTATACATACTGAGATTTGTGATTGGATGGAATGTTTTTTCACATGTGAGAAAGTTGTTTTGCAATTCTGATTGGCTGCAAACCCCAAACAGGGTTTTCACATGCCAAATTTAAATAGAACATGTCAATAAGTATGAAATAATACTGAATACATGTACACAACAGAAACTAATATTAATTTATTTGACAATGTGTGTTTGCTCAATTTGTTACAGATAGCAGTATGGAGACGTTTTAGTGATTTCAAGAAACTTCACCAGGAGCTGTTAAAGATCTACACTCTTAAACACTTCAAGGAGGATGATTTCCCGCCTTTCCCAAAGGCCAAATTCTTTGGTATTTATATTACTTAATTATGTCAATATCAACTTTATAGTGTATAGTATATATTGATTGTTAATTTACCCAATTCTTTACTCAAGTCTGACCAACCTGTAGACATGAGCATTTCTTAGAACATACATGTAAAAGAAGTATTCCTTTGATATCTTACATGCTCAAAGCAATCTTAAAAAGCCCTGGAGTTTTGGCAGTTGTCTTGAAAAGTCTTGAATCTGGCCAGAGTGCTTGCAAAGTGCTATACTTTAGTTTGGCTCATACCGCTTTAAGATAATTATTATGGACAATGACTTGTGTTGGACATGTCTGGATGTTGCAAATTAATGTGATTGCAGGTCGTTTTGAAGAGGGAGTAATTGAAGAAAGAAGAAAAGCTGCTTTGGAGCTTTTGACATTTGCTGGAAACGTACCAGATCTTTTTACAAGCCAACCATTTGTGAAGTTCTTTGAGGTATTTAAAAAGTTTGCATTTAGTCTTTCGAGTAAAATCTTGCTAGCTTTAAAACCCTTCGGCTGATACTTAATTCAAACTTATGCTAACTTGATTACAAGTTGTTTTGTTTGCCATGTTTTTGTTTTCTAGGTCTGCTTTTTACTGGTCTACATTGTATGTTTTCTAGGACTTCCCTTTCTAGGTCTTCATTTAGGTCTACATTTTCTAGGCACAATACTATGCCTTCTATTTTCCTTTTTTGGATCATTGCCATCTTGGCAAGCCTGGTACATGTATTTAAAGGGGCTATGTCACCTATTTTTAGCATCACTTTGAAAGCCAAAAAACATATTTGTTTCAATAAAAACCTACAAATAATGGTCAGTTTTGTTAACAAAATATAATTTAATACTCTTACTACTAACTAGGAGTGCACAGAAACTAGAATTCATTATCTTTGACTGTGGATGGCCAGGATGGAAATGGATTGCAACTTGAAAAAATTGGCCAAATTTTTCATTGCCAAGTTCCTCCCAAGTGTGGTGGAAAAATTGCAGAAAAACTTATTATGGTTTGTTCTTCCTTGAAGAAATCACTTGATATAATTATCGTCTTGATGTTCTAAAAGCAATTTTATGTTTGAGCAAAGTACTTTGTCAACTACATGTATTTGGTGTATTTTGACCAAAGCACAGCAGAATCTGCATGACAATGCCCCATTACACACATTGGTGGGAAGTGTCTCATCACTGTATTATGTACATCATGTACACCTTACATATCATAGAAAAAAAAACTCTTATACATTGTATGTCTTCTCAAACAAACACCCTCTTTTTAGCAGATGTATGGCGTGGGAGCTTGCTTGCATAAATGATGCAAGATTTTATGTGCAGTAGTGATGCACAATGCAATACTACATGGAATCTGATTATCTTAAAAAAGCTGTGTTGCTTATAATAATCTGGTGACATTACATGTACAATATACATGTACATACATGTACCTGAGGAGTATACCCTTTCACTCCCAGAGTCAATTATGGAGACATGTAGTGTAGTTCTAACTTGATTCTGTGGACAAAAACCTATGGTGTGACCATTCAAATGAAACCTCTTCAGCAGTACTTTTGCATGGTACCATTTGTTTTGTAATATTTTACAAAATGAAATTTGGGATTTTTCTTGAATTTTAATGTTTGGCACTCTTGGGAGTGAAAGGGTTTTAAGGAAGAATCACACTCAGTTCACTTTAAAATACAAGTATTCAGATTTTACTGTATCTAAAGTTATACAATCATGTATGTTCGCTTTACCAAACACTTGACAATTAGCCTGCGTGCAGCCGTCTCCAATTTCCTTGCTCCCCGCGAAAAACGGACATCTGCGTAATGACGTTTCGAATCGTGTTCACGTATCCTGCTGTTTCTCAAGGATCCGTGGACTGCACTCTGATTGGACGCTTGACAGTAGGTATTGTTAGGAACAATTCTGATTGGCTATAACTCCGATATAATTTATGCTGCATAAAAATTCATGCGGGGTTTTCCATTGACAGATCTAAATATGTCGACTAAACATGGGTGATTGTGTGCTGTGTTTCTCGCCTATTGTGAAGCATAGCCACAGAAATCTTGTTCAAGGTCGCAGTGAATTTAAAGTTGACAAAGAAAACCTTTCACTAGAGTTTGCTGTACACTCTACGACCCCATTGGCATACATGTATCTCTGTGGACCATGCGCTGGACTTCTACAGAAGCAACATCGATGGACTTTTTCAATGTTTGATACTATAATACTATGATACAACAATCTACTCTAGCTCGAAAAACATAAATCTAGGTACACATGTAGTTCTGAGAATAAAAGGACAAAGGGGCTATATTAAAAGAGGAATGCAGAATCACTACAAGAAAACAATAAATTATTTACAGTAAATTAATTTACAGTAAACAGTAAATTATTTACTTGTAGATCCAATGTAAAACCCTCCCTCGAAGAAAACCATTCACCGAAAACGAAATTTCGCAGGTCCTACTTTTGTGGCAAATTTGAAATTCCTGTACCACTGAGCCTAATAAAAGCCGGTAAAAAGAGCTAGGGAATGATTCTTCAAAACATTGTCACAGCGAGAAATCCTGGCTAGACATAAGGTGAAGATCATTTCACAGCACGAGTCTGTTGAGATAATAATGGAATATTTTAATCGTGAACAGTGGGATATGTGAACACGATTCAAAATGGCGTTACGCAGACATCCTTTTCTGCATGAAGCAAAGGAAATAGGAAACATCTGTGCACAGGCTATTAACTATATGAGCTATATTTGTAATATTCTTTACATTCCAGGGGGGATTCCCTGATAGCCCAGTTCGCAGCGACAGTTTTGCTAGCCGAGAGGGCAGCTCATCAGATGCAGAATATGAAAGTCCTAGAGCTGCAGTCTCAACCCAAGGAGATAAATATCCTGACAGTGGTGTTCAGATTGAACGGCAGTCACCCTCTCCTCCATGTACCTCAAGCAAAGAAAATGGTTTGATGAACTGTTTTGTCTTACAGTACTGTTATACTGCCAGCAGATCTCATTAAAAGGGACAATACAGTGAACCGCTGAAATACATGTATAGAAATTTCATTTTGCTTTTATTAGTTAATATTTCCCTTTTTTTTATTTACAGTGTATATTGCCAAATACTACCAAACTAGATCGGATAAAAATATTTTATATTTTGCAAAACAGAATGTACATGTACTTTGGAGGTAAAGTGCGGGATCAGATTATAATTAATTTTTTCTTCCTTTCTCAAAGCAACCTCCAGGCCATAATTAAGAAAACATAACATATCAGCCAAATGCAAAACACTGCCCGTTACCTGAGGTGGTTAATTAATTGTCACAGGGTGATCAGGAAAAGTGTGAACTTTGAAAATATTTCTGCGGTGTTATCTCATTTGAAGCCGTTAAAAACTACAGACAGACATCATTTTCCTGTTGTGAGCCTGGGCTCCCTGTGTCTAGCTGTGTACCGGTAAGTAAAAAGTGTGCTTTATAAATTTGTCCTTTTTGATTGCTTTGTTTCAGGTGATAATCTAGATGAGGCCTCCCTTGGAGGTGTATGGCTCTGCAAACAGCCTTCACTTACTGAAGGCCTTGACAATCTCAGCTCAGGAGAAGAAGATAATGACTGCCAGGAACCAAGCGATTCAACACTGCCAGAAGCAGAGACTGAAGGTGAACAAAGTGAGGAGATTGTCCCAAAGGCTGAAGAAGATCATGATGATGTTTTCATGGATGACATTGACGAATGTTCAGAAAATGAATCTGCGACATCAGAGAGGGATGAACAGGCAAGCAGTGCCGAACCTCCTAATTGGCTTGTGCGAGCAATTTCAATTTGCAGCGAAGGAGAGGACTTGGAAGCTCTTGCTTCTGAAGCAGACACGGAGGAGCTGTCTTTTCCACGAGCATTTTCAGAGCATGGTTACTGTAGTGGAGAGGAAAGAACTGATGAAAATGAATCATCAACGAACATTCATGACAGCGAATTACCAAACTATCCACAGTCTGACTCTTGGGTTGACCTTCATCTGCATCAAAATAAAACAGATGCTTCTGAAAATTTGACTCAAAATTCCAATACGGAAAGTCCTTTGTCATTTGATCACAAACACAGTGGCAGTCAGGGGATAGATCATGACAAAACACTACATTCTGTAAATCCCTCTGTGAAATTAGAACCTTCTGATTCAAGCTCCAACACAAGTGTTCATTCTAAAGATTCTCATTCTTTGAAGGATTCTGTTTCTGTTGGCACTTCAGAAGACAAACAGTTGTTCACAAGTTCAAATGATTCAGAGAAGGCAGTAACACGGCAGAGGACTATCTCTGATCTAGGAAATATCATCATTGATCGTAAGGAGAGTGACTATTTGTATGTGGCAGGACACACAATTCATAAAGCACTTGAATACGAGGTTAATGGCAGATATGAAGAGGCATTCAGCTTGTACAAGACATGTGTTAGTGTGCTTCTGAGTGGTGTACAAGGTATTGGTCATTTTAATATAATAGAATAATACGTTTTAATACATGTCACAGCAATTATTATAACTGAGAGTTGAAAATCTCTAGGACACCTACATGTATGTATGTGGCCACTCGGCCATGGTCCACACACACTTAAATGTTCAGAATTGCATGCAACTGTTCAACAAATGCTTTGATGGATATTTGACAGAGTTAGTTATAATTTTGTCATTTTCGTTTTTACTTAATATGTGACAGAATTATGTGTGTTACCATGAACTTTTATAGATAAGGACACTTTGTGATGCCTATCATGGAGTAGTGTGGCCCTTCTCTGCATGCAATCCTGGACATTACTTGCCGATTGACTGATGGACTGACTGACAGTTGACTGACTGACTGACAGGTTGACCGATAGGTTGATTGACTGACTGATTCATTGGTTGATTGACAGACAGGTTGAATAACTGGCAGGCTGATTGACTGCAGGTTGATTGACTGATTGACTGTCTTTTTTGATGGATTGACTGACTGACTGATTGACTAATTAACTTTCATATTGTGTACTGACAGGTTGACTGATTGACAGGTTGATTGACTGACTGGTTAGCAAGTTGAATGACTGGCTGACTGATTGACAGACTGACAGGTTGATTGATTGACTGAATGACTTAATGACAGATTGGTGGACTGATTGACTGACTGATTGACAGGTTGACTGATTAACATATTGACAAGCTGACAGACTGACTGACTAAATGACAGGTTGACTGATTAACTTATTGACAAGCCGACAGACTGACTGACTAAATGACAGGTTGACTGATTAACTTATTGACAAGCTGACAGACTGACTGACTAAATGACAGGTTGATTGTATGACTGATTGGCTAAGAGGTTGACAGACTGACAGGTTGATTGATTGACTGACTGACTTACTGACAGGTGATGATGACAGGTTAATGGACTGTATAACTGACTGATTGACAGGTTAATTGTCTGGGGAATGAGTGATTGATCAACTTACTGACAAGTTGACTGGCTGACTGATTGACAGGTTGATTGACTGACTGGCTGACAGGTTAACTGATTGACTGACTGTTGACAGACTGACAGGTTGACTGATGGACTGATTGACTGACTGACTGACAGGTTGATTTACTGACAGGTTGACTGACTGATTGGCAGGTTGACTGATTTACTGACAGGTTGACTGACTGATTGACAGATTAATGTCGGTTGATGTCTGACTGGCAGGTTGACTTGCTGACTGGCAGGTTAATTGATTGATTGACTAATTAACTCACTGGCTGACTGATAGACTGTAGTGACTTACTGCACAGCCCCATACTCATAGAACCTAGCCCGTCATTTTTCATGGTCATGGCTAGCGGAATGTTTCGCGGGCACGCGCGTACCCGCCGCCCTCTGCCGTCGCGCAGGTAGCTCTGTCGCACGGGACTAGCTCGCGGACGCATATGACGTCGTAAAACATACGTGTACGTCATGTTGAAACCAAAGCGAGGCTTTTTTTTCGCGTGGTTACACGACCGAATGTCACGTCAGCTGGGAAAACACTTAATTGATGTTTTGCTGTGTTTACAGAGCGGAGAAAACGGTTTAAATTAAAGTCGTTATTTTCCTGCATTTTTTCGTGGTTTGCTACTCAAGACAGGGATACTAATTAAGGGATACTCAAAAGCCGCTTTAGTGGAAAAAGAAGAGCTTTCAGGGATAAAAATAATATAATCTTGCTTCGAGGAACTATATACGTTTTAGCAATGCGAGAGATGGGTTCGTTTTACGGATTTCAGCACCAAAGCGGAGATTTTAAGAATTTCCAAGCACAGTAGTCGCCAGAGGGACTTAAAGGTAAAACAAATTACATTTTTCGATGGGAATTTATCTTGATATCAATCTGTGATTGACTTTTTGTTTGTGTTCTCGTTAGTTTTGGAGAATTGTTTTTAAACGTGTAGCTTAAATTCAGTTGTATTAATTTCTTGAATTTCATCAAAGACACGGCTCGGCCTCGATGCGCGTTTTGCGTTTTGCTTTTGAACATAAACTAATGGAGATGTGAATAAAATTTTTTGAAAGAAGATTGTGTTGTCCATTTTTATGTGTTTGTTCATTCATTACATAGATTGAAAAGCGATTTTATGTAAACAAAACAAGACTTAGATTTTATACTCGCATCGCCTTATGCAAATATGTTTGTGTATTTTTGCAATTTTGGTTTCCAAATCAGTTTCTCGGGCATTTTGTGACAAGCAACAAGTGTATTTTATTCTGAAAATAGTCGTAATAGTTATTCTAGACGGAGAAAAAGTTGTTTTTGTGAACTTTTGTACGGTCTAAATGTACTGTGCAGACGGTTGGGTAACAAGCTTAAGCTTACTGTTTTTGAGAATTGCTAAAATTAAAAAATAGCCCGGTCGTCAATCTTAATTCCGACCTTTCACCTAAGTTAACTTTCATCTAAGTAAAGCTTGTTCAGAGGGTCTTCAGAGGGCAATGCTGTTAGGCCAACAAATGAATGGGGTTAGTTTCTAGAGAAACTGTGGTGCTGCGTCGGTGGGGGGATGAAACACGAGAATTTAGTTTTATCGACTGAGTCGATAAGGTAAATTGACCACCGTAAAAAGATTCAAATAGCTGACGTTTCGAGCGCTAGCCCTTCGTCGGAGCGAATCAAGGAATTGTGGGTAGTGTGTGGTTTTATATAGTAAGCGGTGGAGCTACGCTATTGGTGGAAATTTGGTGACGTGAAAAACAAATGTAGATTAGTTGAATGAAAAGCGTTCGTTGATTCCGTGGGGTTTGAGAGTGCCGATTTGAAAGATGATTTTTTGTTCTAGGTTTTTACGGCTTTCTGTGTTACCCTGGTGTAGGGAAAGGCCGCAGATTGTCATGTGTTGTTTAGAATGGTTAGTAAGATTAAAATGGCGCGCGACTGGTTTGGATGCGTCTTTGTCATTTTTTTCAACGTCTCGGAGATGTTCACGAAAACGGTCGCCCAGTCTTCTCCCTGTTTCGCCAATGTATATCTTTTTGCAAAAAGTACATGTTATGCAGTAGATAACATTTACGGAGGTGCATGTAAAACGATCAGTGATTTTAATAGATCGTTTGGGTCCTGTTATTTTGTCCGCGTTGTGAATGAAAGGACAAGTGTTACATCGTGTGCGTGTGCATTTGAAAGTTCCCGGTACATCGTCAGATTTCAGTGCGCTCGTAACTAGAAAGTTGCCAATGTTTTTGTCACGTTTGAATGAAATTAGTGGGGGTTGTGAAAAAATTCTGCCTGTTTCGGGGTCGTTTTGGAGTAATTTGAAATTTTTTAAAATGATGCTTTTGACTGTGTTGTTGTGTGGGTGGAAAGTGAGGGTGAATGGAATTCTCTCGTTCTCTTCCTTCTGTGGCGTTTGTAGTGCTGATTGTCTGTCGATCTGTTGTGCACGTTGTTGGCCCGTATTAACAACAGAGTCAGGGTACCCACGTTTCTTGAAAAACTGGCACATTTCTTCTGATTTGTTGGAAAAATCAGAGTCATCACTACATAGACGTCGAAGTCTGAGAAATTGAGAATACGGAATGGCGTTTTTAACGTGCGATGGATGTGAGGATGAATGTAACAGATAACTGTGGGAATCTGTAGGTTTGTAGTGCACACTTGTGGATAAACTGTTACCGTTGATTGAAATATTAATGTCAAGAAAAGCGACTGAGGTTTCGGAAATTTCCCAGGTATATTTTAGAGCGGGATGAAAAGTATTGACAGAAGTTATGAATTGATTAAGTTCCTCTTTACTGGAAGAGGTAGCGCCAATGCAATCATCGATGTAGCGGCCGTAGAGTTCGGGTTTGGTTCCGTGGTACTGATTAAAAAATTTGTCTTCGATGTGGCCTACAAAAAGGTTAGCGTAGCTTGGTCCCATTTTGGTGCCCATGGCGACTCCATTTACTTGTTTGTAGTAGTTTTGGGAAAATGAAAAACAGTTAAGTGTCAAAACTAATTCGGCTAAGCGGAGCAGTGTTTCTGAGCTTGGGTTTTGAATGGAGCGCTGGTCGAAAAAATATTTTAGTGCTTGACACTTAACTATTTTTCATTTTCCCAAAACTACTACAAACAAGTAAATGGAGTCGCCATGGGCACCAAAATGGGACCAAGCTACGCTAACCTTTTTGTAGGCCACATCGAAGACAAATTTTTTAATCAGTACCACGGAACCAAACCCGAACTCTACGGCCGCTACATCGATGATTGCATTGGCGCTACCTCTTCCAGTAAAGAGGAACTTAATCAATTCATAACTTCTGTCAATACTTTTCATCCCGCTCTAAAATATACCTGGGAAATTTCCGAAACCTCAGTCGCTTTTCTTGACATTAATATTTCAATCAACGGTAACAGTTTATCCACAAGTGTGCACTACAAACCTACAGATTCCCACAGTTATCTGTTACATTCATCCTCACATCCATCGCACGTTAAAAACGCCATTCCGTATTCTCAATTTCTCAGACTTCGACGTCTATGTAGTGATGACTCTGATTTTTCCAACAAATCAGAAGAAATGTGCCAGTTTTTCAAGAAACGTGGGTACCCTGACTCTGTTGTTAATACGGGCCAACAACGTGCACAACAGATCGACAGACAATCAGCACTACAAACGCCACAGAAGGAAGAGAACGAGAGAATTCCATTCACCCTCACTTTCCACCCACACAACAACACAGTCATAAGCATCATTTTAAAAAATTTCAAATTACTCCAAAACGACCCCGAAACAGGCAGAATTTTTTCACAACCCCCACTAATTTCATTCAAACGTGACAAAAACATTGGCAACTTTCTAGTTACGAGCGCACTGAAATCTGACGATGTACCGGGAACTTTCAAATGCACACGCACACGATGTAACACTTGTCCTTTCATTCACAACGCGGACAAAATAACAGGACCCAAACGATCTATTAAAATCACTGATCGTTTTACATGCACCTCCGTAAATGTTATCTACTGCATAACATGTACTTTTTGCAAAAAGATATACATTGGCGAAACAGGGAGAAGACTGGGCGACCGTTTTCGTGAACATCTCCGAGACGTTGAAAAAAATGACAAAGACGCATCCAAACCAGTCGCGCGCCATTTTAATCTTACTAACCATTCTAAACAACACATGACAATCTGCGGCCTTTCCCTACACCAGGGTAACACAGAAAGCCGTAAAAACCTAGAACAAAAAATCATCTTTCAAATCGGCACTCTCAAACCCCACGGAATCAACGAACGCTTTTCATTCAACTAATCTACATTTGTTTTTCACGTCACCAAATTTCCACCAATAGCGTAGCTCCACCGCTTACTATATAAAACCACACACTACCCACAATTCCTTGATTCGCTCCGACGAAGGGCTAGCGCTCGAAACGTCAGCTATTTGAATCTTTTTACGGCTGTTAGGCCAAGCCTAACTATATATATTAAAAATTATGTAGCATCTTATTAATATTATATTTATTTAATTATTTTGCAGGTGAAAAGGATGTAAAAAGAAGGGAAGCTGTGCGACGTAAAACAGCCCAGTATCTGTTGAAAGCTGAAGCCCTTTACAGCACATATCTTGTTGGAAACGAATCACCAGAGAAGACAACGCAGGTGCAGATCAAGTAGTGAAACTATTGTGCCCGTGGTTTCCCTTTTAATGTAAATTTATATTCATTTGGCAAGCCAACTGTTTTACAAATGTATGCGACTTCAATGGCAGTTGAAAAAGCTGATTCATGCAATTTCATGTCTGTGACACACTATGAGTAGTCCCTTTTTTCTCTCAGGAAATCAGGGCAATCACATGAGCGTGCATGAAAATCATGTGCATGAGGAGATGCCATGTGCTTTGGGTGACCTGCCATGTATAATGTGCAATCATGTAATTGCCTGCTCAACTATCCCTGAGAGAAAAGGGAACACACTATAATTATACTCAAAGTATACATGAAAGGGACACAAAACAGCAAGATGTACGAGTCCCCAAATGATGCAATTGTCGTATCTCAGTGTTCTCAGTTGAAACCGTAACCTGTAACACCCGTGAGGGGTGTCACTAGTAAGTGTTACAGCTGTGAATCAAGGTGTTTCAATACAAACTTTAGTAAGACCTTTTGGCCATGTGCCACATTATTACGGCTGTTAACAGAAACGGAACAGTCGATTAAAAAGTTATTGAGAACCCTGTATATACAGTACCATAGCAGGGAAAGTGTCACATATTTCTTGGGCAAGTATCTAATGTAGAAATTGTGCATTTTTTGGTTCAGTTTTGAAAGTCACGCACCCAAATGGCAAGTGCTGTAAAAATAAAGTTTGCAAGTTCCATAGGAAAGTACTGCTCCTGGCAGCAGATTTCAATGGCAGACATAAAAAGACAAGTAGAACCATATTACACAACTCTTACTTAAAACCTAATTACTATTGACTATCTTAACTTAATATGAAAATTTTTCAAGTCATTGTGTTTCTGTCATCATAGGATTCATCACCATCACCATCACATTCTGGAACTAGTATTTGTGAATCTGATGATTTGCAAACATTCAAGGATCTCACTCTTGCAGACTTGAAGGTTATGGGAATTGTTGGCAAGGTACATGTAAATGTCTTCTACAGTATTTAATAAGCTACATAATTATATGTTGTAGGTTAAAATAATTTTAGGTTAAAATTATTTCAAACTAAGTTAATTTTTATTTTCCTTTGTCCCAGATTCATTAACATAATCTCAGACAAATAAAGGAAAATATATAAATAACAAATAAATAGAGACTTGTATAGTGCACATGTATATCACGTCTCATGGCGTTTTACATGCACTTATGAGAATGAGATCAGACCTCAGCTTATAAAGGCGCCTCAGGTAGCTGCTATCGGTCCATTGTTGATCTAATCTCCCCCACCCTACCCATGAACAATGTATGGCACTGAGGGTGGTCACAGCCAGGGTTTTGTTATGTCCTCAGTGGTTCTTTTACATTCCCATTGGAGACGGGACCGCCATTTCTACGTAGTCATCCGAGCCACATGAAGGTCTAACCATTTTGCAGATGTCATAGCAAAGGCAGCACCTTCATCCTCAGTTATTTTAAGATCCTGAGTGTTGGTCTGGCTGGGAATTGAACCCGCGACCTCCCGCTTTGCAGACTGACACTCTATCAACTGAGCTAACCAAGAGGTGGTAACCTAGTTTGAAATAATTTTAACCTAAAATAATTTTAACCTACAGCATACACATTGAAACTGTTTGAGTTTATCCCAAGATAACCTTTCTTCTGGGACATTTTTTTTGTGATTCTGACTTGTACCTCAGTTTCATCATGGGTGAAATCATTGCTCATCGATGTCTGGTTTTAACTTGTGAATATATTAAATTTTAGACATGGGTGAAATTGTCCCAAAATGAACTTGTTCCACTAATATGTGAATACAGCAGTTTCTGTACTCTCCCCAGTTTTTATCCCTCCGTGGCACAAAGATGGTGGCTAAACAAACAGAACAATCATGATCGGGGGCAGACACAGCCATAGAGGTCTACACACCTAATTTTTAGGACATGCTTACACTTGATTGAAAGAGCCGAAACAATCAAACTAAATGATATTTACTAGTTCATATTTGAGTGGTGTGCCTGTGAATTAGTTAGAATAGCTAAGTGTGGCATTTTTACAACATTTCTTACAACACAGGAAAATAGGGGACAGCGAATGTCTAGTCAACATTAAGCTTTAAACTGTTTATAGCACCCGGCTAGAAAAATGAAAAATAAAGAACATGGTATGTATAATGTTTTTATTTTTATTTTATGTCTAGGTCATACTGGTTGAGAATGTGCACAATGGTGAAACATATGTTGTCAAGGTATAATTCAAAAGATTCAGAAGACAATAAACAAAACCTACACCACAACACAATAGCCTGATACCCAGGGTCTTTCTCTGGGGGTGACCCTTTTATTCACCTGGGTTAAAGAAACAATTCACAACAAAGTTTCTTTCTTAGAAAACATTGCAATTGAAGGGCCGAGAGCATGTCCAGCCTATATGACTTTTTAGGCCTTTTTTTTATTTTTTCTCGCTCAGAATAGCTCAGAATAGCCTCATTTTATCGTACAACGAATAATATCACAAGCCCTTGTCGAATTTGCACTAACCCTAAGGAATTTGACCAATTTCACCTGAAAAAAGCAGAGTTCTGGCCCTCCAGTGCTTTGACGGTACATTCAGAGCATAATTTCGAAGCCATTTGAAAGCAGTTTGGCCGTGAGAATACGCGACTGCAATACTTCTGACCAGTGCCAACAACTAAACGAAAATACCGTTATTTACGCACGCCTGGCTCGCTTATCTATCGTGAGCTCACTGCGGCAACACATCGCCTCTGTAGCGTGTGTGTAAGCCAACGTGTATGAGGTCCGTCCGGTGATTGAAAGACATCATTAAGTCCGGAAATCCTTGAGTCTCTAGCACTTCTCAAAGAAACGAGTCGTGTTTCTTGTCCTTCCTTGTGTCTGAAGCGCCATTTAGCGCTCGAGGTGAAAAACGGACCTTGGTCGGGAAGACGAGCCGGCGGGAAAGTCTGGAATCACTTCGGATCAGAAAAGGGGCAGCGTTGAGAGTTGTGGGCCATTTCCCATCCCGTGCCGTGGTCGAAATGCCCGATATCCGAAGTGCTTTGAGACTTCTAGTATTTTGCAATAACTTTCGGGTGGGAACTCCATTTCGGTTTTGTTGTAGGATTTCCCGACATGCTTTGCGACAGTGGTAGATGGGTCCGCTGTGCGTGGTCGGGCACTTGAAATACAGCTTTGGGCAGCTCGAAGTGAGTTGTTGCTGGCCGGCGGGAAGACGTTTCGCATTTGGAGTCTTTAATGCAACATTAAATTCGATCTAAAAGGATTTTGAAATCGAGATACGCGTTTTGATGCGTATCAACCTTTTAATAATAAAACTTAGGCTGAAGTGAGCATGTGTTCGTCTGTGGTCTAGTGGTTTGGTCGGGGATTTGCGCTCGGACGGCTCCGGGTTCGAATCACGCTCAGCCTCATTTTTTTTTTCTTTCTTTCTTCGAACTGGACATTATGAAAGTGATTTACTTTTTTTGCGTTCGTCAAAATTTCTAACGTTTAATTTTACAAAAATATCGAACCGTGTCAGTGCGAAAACAGAAGCTTACCGCAATATTGCGTTACAATAGGAGCCTTTGATTGATTGATTTTTTTTTTTGCATACGGTATTTCTCGAAAACGACGGAAAAAACAACGGAAAAAAATTCGGAACAATGTTTTGCAACTAATTTCTAGTTCACATGCCAAAATTGGCCAAATCTGAGCAAGAAAAAATAAAAAAAGGCCTAAAAAGTCATATAGGCTGGACATGCTCTCGGCCCTTCAATTGAAGCCACTGACACGGTTCGATATTTTTTTTAAATTAAACGTAAGGAATTTTGACGAACGCAAAAAAAGTAAATCACTTTCATAATGTCCAGTTCGAAGAAAAAAAAAAAATGATGCTGACCGTGATTCGAACCCGGAGCCGTCCGAGCGCAAATCCCCGACCAAACCACTAGACCATCGACGAACACATGCTCACTTCAGGCTAAGTTTTATTATTTAAAGGTTGATACGCATCAAAACGCGTATCTCGATTTCAAAATCCTTTTAGATCGAATTTAATGTTGCATTAAAGACTCCAAATGCGAAACGTCTTCCCGCCGGCCAGCAACAACTCACTTCGAGCTGCCCAAAGCTGTATTTCAAGTGCCCGACCACGCACAGCGGACCCATCTACCACTGTCGCAAAGCATGTCGGGAAATCCTACAACAAAACCAAAATGGAGTTCCCTCCCGAAAGTTATTGCAAAATACTATAAGTCTCAAAGCACTTCGGATATCGGGCATTTCGACCACGGCACGGGATGGGAAATGGCCCACAACTCTCAACGCTGCCCCTTTTCTGATCCGAAGTGATTCCAGACTTTCCCGCCGGCTCGTCTTCCCGACCAAGGTCCGTTTTTCACCTCGAGCGCTAAATGGCGCTTCAGACACAAGGAAGGACAAGAAACACGACTCGTTTCTTTGAGAAGTGCTAGATACTCAAGGATTTCCGGACTTAATGATGTCTTTCAATCACCGGACGGGCCTCATACACGTTGGCTTACACACACGCTACAGAGGCGATGTGTTGCCGTAGTGAGCTCACGATAGATAAGCGAGCCAGGCGTGCGTAAATAACGGTATTTTCGTTTAGTTGTTGGCACTGGTCAGAAGTATTGCAGTCGCGTATTCTCACGGCCAAACTGCTTTCAAATGGCTTCGAAATTGCGCTCTGAATGTACCGTCAAAGCACTGGAGGGCCAGAACTCTGCTTTTTTAAGGTGAAATTGGTCAAATTCCTTAGGGTTAGTGCAAATTCGACAAGGGCCTGTGATATTATTCGCTGTACGATAAAATGAGGCTATTCTGAGCTATTCTGAGCGAGAAAAAATAAAAAAAGGCCTAAAAAATCATATAGGCTGGACATGCTCTCGGCCCTTCAATTAAGCTGCTGGCAGCCAGGCTCAAACCATCGACTCCATATCAGATGTCCCACCATTATTTTTCCCAGTAGAGTGAACGGGTTAACTTTGTGTTACAGAAGACCTGACTGCGTTTCCCCAGAAAGTTCATATTGACTAGCGACCTTGATTCAAACTGTACAAAACATTTCACATGATTGTAGGCTCTTTGCAAGTCAGGACCAGCACGGGCACATGGTCACTCCCATGGAAGTGAGCATCGGCGAAGGAAGTCTGTGAGACGTCTCTTTGTGAGTAATCTCAAGTTCCCACTCATGATCTCAAAATTCAAGAAAAATCCCAATATTTTCATTGCGTAAAATATTGAAAAGCAAATGATATCGTGCAAAACCACTGCCGAAGAGGTTTCATTTGAATGGTCACACCATAGGATTTTTTTGACAGATTCAAAGTTAGAACTGCATTACATGTCTCCATAATTGACTCGGAGCCTATTGTTATGAAGGTCAAGTTTGAAAACAAATTTCAGGGTATAGCGAGAAAAATGCATTGGTTTTCGAGTGCTATAAATAATAATGTACATTAATTTTATGTATGACAACAATTCTGCAATTAATTGGGTACAATTTACATGTACTGCTTGAACATGTTCACAAAGATGAGAATCAGAAGTATGTTGTTGAAATTTAAAAAATAATATTTAAAAGATAAACAGAGCAACAATGTATTATTAATTAAATAGTGTTTCATGCAGTCGTAGGAGTGCTTGATGCAAATACATGAAGAGCAAAATACATAGAAACTCGTCGACGAGCAACTGTCTTCGAGCAAAGAATTTTCTCTCTAAAATTGTTTTAAAAGATACATATATTTAAAGAGACATTTTATTATTGGACATAGCATTCTAAAGTGCAAATACACATCAAAACGAGTGCAAATATGACACTTTATTACACTCTTCTGACTGCACTAGGAAAAACAGTTTCAAGAACTTAGTTGTGTAATACGGCTGGGCATTTTTACTTGTCATTTTTTATTTTTTCGAGCCTTTAGGTGAGAAAAAAGAAAAAATACTCAGCCGCATTACACAACTTGACACTGAATAACCTCTATGTACCGTATCAGGATAGTTTGTTCAATGTAGTTGTTTATTTTACGTCACTTTTCAGTAGCATCAGCAATGCAAATTACTGAGCATGCACCACCTAAATGTGTATAAATCAATTCTTTGTTAATAATTTTAAAACATAAAAATAATATTAAATGTCTAGTGGCTGTATTGCAAGGTGTTTTTAATATGCTCATCTTTGCTATCACCCTTTTTGATTGCAGGGTAAATATCCAAACATAGTGCGACTCTACAGATACTTTGAGACTGCTAGTACAATTTATCTTTTGTTGGAATATGCTCGGGGAGGCAGACTATGGGATCACATCGCCTGTTACCAGCGTGATACAGAGTCACATGTCCTGGGAAATACGAATAAAACAAATGCTCAGGACTTGAACGAAACTACTCATAGTCAACCTGAGACGAAAACTGTTTCCGATGATGATACAATGAATGTCAACAGACTTTCAGCTCAAGGTGTGGCAAAACCTTTGGCAGGAAAAGACACTTCTTCAAAAATCAGAACTGACAACTCGCCCACAAATTCAACAAAACTGCAAGTTAGTGAAGATTCTGCAAAAGTTTCAAATGATTCTGTTGTACAACCTGAGCTTAAACAAAATAGTGATGGCATCACAGTTCAACGTAATGGCAACAATAATTCATCAGTTGATAAAATAAACAAAGACTCCAATGATAAATGCAGTGGAAAGGAAGCTGAGGCTTCTCGTGCCAACAAACACTTAGTTTTTAAAAAACTGGATGAGTATTTTGCTTCGTCAGCCCAATATGTGCCACATGAGCATGTCAGAATTTGGGCAGCAGAAGTTGTGTTGGCTGTTGCTTATTTGCATACAGCTGGGATTATTTGCAGGTAAAAAAATAATTATTATTAAACTACCAATTATTTTCTGTCCAAAAATAATGTAGACAAGTAATTATTATCCTTAAAGGGGCTGTACCAAGGCTGAAATATCGATTTTTTTCATGATTATGGCAAACTAAAAAATGTGCTCTATAGAATATTTTATCCAATTTAGTTGTATATTTGGTGGCATTTGCGATATAACATAGAAATTGATTAAATACAATTTCGTTATCACGGTGGGACAGTGTTCTTTTGATAGAGTGATTCTCCTCAGACCGTGAAATAGTTTCTAGTAGTTAGTGTAAAATAGACAAATAGACACAAAAGAAAACAATGGAAATAAGATCTACTAACATCTATATTAGTGTACCAACTATTTCAGTCTGAGAAAAATCACTCTACAAGAAGCCAGTCAGTCAGTCAGTCAGTCAATCAATAAATCCATACCTTTATTTTGAGTGTCAAACTAAAATGGTCACAGAGCTGCATGTCTCACAGGGTCCAGAGGAGCTCTATTTGATCGTACAAGACGCTATTTTCTTCGAATCGTCGCCGTCTTGAAAGTTTAAAAACTGATACCGTGTACCGTGGGCCAAATTACTATGGGCTCGGATGCTGCAAATTCGGTGTACAGAAAAGAATACGGACTTTCCTTTCTTTTCTCTCGGCACTTGGTGCCTCCTTGTCGGCACTTCGTGCCTTGTTCGGAAAGCTTTGCTTTCCAAAGATAATTGCGCCCTTAGTTATTTGGCCCGCGGTACATATTTTGTGTAACGCAATCAGTTAAACTTTCAAGACAGCGATGATTTGAAGAAAATAGCATCTTGTACACGATCAAATAGAGCTCCTCTGGACCCTGTGCATGCCTGTATAAATTAAAAGACCTTATTTGTATTCCCAGGATTGGACTGTAACTATAGCTTGCAACAGAGGCATATGAAGGAGAATTTCATTGAAAATATTTACATGTGAAAATACAAATTCCTCGATAGAGTATGAGCCTCAATTGCAAGCTTCAACCTTGAATGAAACTAGTGCTGGGCATACTGAAACGATGCCACCATTTCTCCCTCACCCTGCCCTCTACCAATGTTGTTTTGGGGATCACAGTCACATAGGATTTTTATAGGCTGGTAGTCAGTCAGTAACATCTTTGGTTGGTTGGTGGGGAGGGGGGCAAGTAAAAAATATGCTGAATTATGGTGCTGAATTGCAAAACAGATGGAACTGTCTCAGTCAATAGTTTTGTCTTAGGTTGCAGTTCAAGTCCTAAGTCCTGGGAATTTTACTAATAGAGCGTTTTCACTGACGTCATATCAAAGTTCAGAAGCCGTTTTCGATTCCAATGTTTATGGAATTGTAGAGAGTGTAAAACTACACATCTGGGCCAAATTTTGAAGCGCAAGAGCATTTAGTTCAAGAGTTATAGGCGAACGAGTGTTAGACATTTTTAGTAAGAAATGTATGGAGCGGCCATCTTGGTGTACCACTTCGGTACACCAACATGGCGGCCAAAAATTCAAAGCCTTAATTACACCAAAAATCTCATCACAAAATATTGTATTCACTATAAGTGCCATTAAATCGGCTCATAAGCATCTATAATTCAAAAATAACTTTCAACTGGTTCAATTTTGTTGATTTTCACGGCTTATTTAAAATAGCATGATCAATAAATTGCGTGACACATTTAAAACCTTTATAAATCGGAAGCAAAACATCGTTAAAACCTGAAACTTTTTGTGAAAGATTATAACACTGGTATCCATATACCATGTGAGAAACAGCTTTGTAGGATGTATACTTTAGATTTTTGAATTTTTATGACGTCATGTGAAAACGCTCTATGATTGAGTCTATTATCGACAAGACATTTGTCAGACTGTACACTGGGATGCAGGACAGTAGATTGAATGATAAAGTGAAGTTCAAAAAATCTTGAACAAAATACATGCAACACTAACTAGCAAGGAAAGCGTAGTGTTTGTCATTTTTATTAACGAGCATCTCAGAAGTAATGATTATAGAATAATGATATTATTTTCTGTATTTTCACAGAGACTTGCATCCTAAGAATTTGCTCCTTGATGAGGAAGGTCATGTTCTTCTCTCATATTTTGGTTCATGGGAAGAAACAGAGCATATTCCTGATGAAGAGGCCATGAATCGTTTCTACTGTGCCCCAGGTTAGTCTCATAACACTTTAAAGCACTTAGACAGTGAGTACGAGATACATGTATATCAGAATTACTGCAGGTTTATGATTTTGGAAAGAGCTGTGCATCATTCATCAGATGTGAAACTGTCGTCATTACCATCACTATTATCATCACTGCCATATTGTTTTACTTATTTATTTACGTTACTATAGGTCTGTCGCTCAATGTTGAGCATTTTAGACCGCTCTAAAAGAAAAAGAATATTAATAAAAAGGTAGCAAGGTGAAAAATACAAGCTAGAAATGGCGCTTGTAAGCGAGAGGAATAAATGTTAATAAAAGTTTGAAATTGCGTTTTTAAATACAGCCAGTGAGGCAGACAATGCTGTCTCTTTTGGGGGTTGATTCCATTGTGCAATTGCCCTTGGATAGAAAGAATACTCATAAAAATCACTTGCGGCTTGTCATCATCTGCATTGATCTGCATCAATCAGCCCCAGACATCATCAGTGACACTATCGTCATCATCCTTAATTTATTGTCATCATTGTCACCTTGAATCATCGATGTCAACATTATCACCATCATTGTCATTAGCTTTATCATCATCAGCAGCAATGTTATCTGTAATGTTATCACATTAGATGATTAGGTTTTTCCCAATTAGTAGAAGATTGCACCCTCAGCTGTGCTCCCTCTGACACATTAAAGGAGCCATGTCATGAGGATTTTGATGTTTTAGGGTCACAACTGCCTCAAATTAAAATTATTAGTACCTTTGTCATACACGAAATGCTTATAGAACACTAAGAGGAAAATATTATGTGCATTTTCGTAAAGAGAGTCAACCATAATCACAGTTTTAGCACGTTTTGTTGTCCTCCTCCTCCTCCTCCTCCTCCTCCTCCTTATCAGAAATGACCATTATTAATTATTTTCAATTGATAAGTCATCATCACTGACCTCATCATTGACAATTATACGTCACCATTATATTAGCGAGTGCCATAATAATTATTATCCATCATGCATTGTCATGAGATTATTCCTCCACTGTAATTATTTTCGGGCTAACTAGATGGGTTGGATAGAATGGAACCAATGCAAAGGAAGAGCAGGCACTGCAATTCTTTCAGTTACAAAGTCCCAAGATCAAAAACGAACTTCCACCTCTACTCCTATTTCCCAAGAACAATCAGAGATTGGAACAGTCTTCCAGACGATGTAATGCAAGCATAGACCTTGGCCTCCTTTAAACAGAGGCTTGCCAGTCTTGATTACTAGACATGACCATTCCTTTCCTTTATTTATTGATTTCTTATTTATTAGAGTTTTTCTGTATCCTCTGTTTTTCACAGGCCTCTGTTTCACAGAGGTTTGTGTAATTACCATATTTTGAATAGAGTTTCATTAATGCAAAAAATGCAATGTGTCATTTGTTTCTGTGACCCAACGAAATGGTCCCACCGTTTCCATGCTTCATCAACAGCGTGCTGTTATTTTTAATAGAATATCTACAGATGCTTCAAGGTTTAGAAAATTCTCGAATTCCTCCGCCTTTTCCATTTCAGGCCCTTATGACTTTTATGGAGTGTTTTGAGGTTTTATTACGAGGTCTTAATGTTCCTCCGAATGTTATCCTTCGGCGTCATTACCGACAGTAATCGTGGATTGATCCATTCTTATCCATGGCCAAGTGTATGGAACAAGCTAGCCATTAATCCTGAATGCTTCTGGCTGCTTACTGGTGAGACGCCTAGAAGTCTTACGAATGTTGTTGAACGAATTGGGCATGACATAAAGATGCGAGCACGAAATTGCTGGCATCCTCGTCGTCTAGTGGGTTGAACTCGCCCCAACGCACTTTGTGTTTATTACAGAGTACTTATGACGTTCATTTGGTTGCGACAATAGTTAACATTATGCAACCTTGGTTCAATTTTTGGTGTATCAGCGAGTACAGTGTGTGAAAATCTATACACAATACTGCCTCTTATGCATGAGCACTACGTTCGAAGCTAATATCCAGAATATCGTTTCAAAAAGTTCACGGACGACCGGAACGATTATATGAGAACACTTTTGAGACGACCCGGGACGATCGCAAACGACCCGGACGACTGGGACGATCGCGGTCGCTTGGATAGAACTGTATTCTATCCAGACAACTGGGACGATCGTGAAAAAACGGGGATGATCATATGAGAACTACTCTCAGGCGACCGAGACGACTGAGGCGATCGAAGCGACCGCAAATCTACCCCAGAATACACATTATTTCCCAGTATTCATAGCTCTACCAGTTCCAAAATGGTGACAACTTCGGAGTTTAACTCTGCTTTAACAGCCCCCTTTTTATTTACGACTCTCGAGCCCAAAACATGTTGTCGGATCCAGTTTACGACCGCGCTATTGACGTTCGGGACGACCGGGACGATCATATGAGAACCCAAATCGCTTGAGTCATCCCGATCGTCTGAGTCGCTTGCAAAAAAAAAAAAAAACTTTTGAAATGACTCAGACGACCGGGACGATTATATGAGAACCAGCCTTAAGCGATTACGGTGGGATTCACCGCTTCTTTGTTGTTAATTTGTTGCAAAGCCGCCTCATATTTCTCCCTAAGGTCAGAGCTTAAAATATCTGTGTTCATCAAAAAAAATTCGTCATTCCTTTTCGATACAAAAGCACCTCTTCCTTAGTAATAGCGTTATTTCTTGGCTTTCTCTCTTTGCCTGATTTTCTCGGCTTTTCTGAAATCGAAACATAAATGATATTGAACATATTCCGTTAATTTGCATACATCTACACACATCTGCATGTTAGAAACAAAGGCTCTGTTTTTTACAATAAAAAACAGAGGATACAGAAAAACTCTATTAAGTTTTACTGTTATTGTTGTAAATTTATACTTTTAACGCTTGCTAAAATCTTCAGAAGTGAAGGAGGCAAGTTTAATGGGAGAAGAACTACAAATTATAGCACAAAACAACCTATTTTTTAATGTCTTCTATAAAATCTGGTATCACTGACTCTCATCACCTCCCCTACTGAACCTGTAGCTGACTGCATAAACCTACAGTTAACATAAATGGCTAGCTACTGTAGTTACAAGCCTTGATTGTTTATATTTTCTGGTGTTTAAATTCCACAGAGATTTGGCAGGTTGATGAGGTGACTGCTGCAGCTGATTGGTGGAGTGTAGGAGCTCTGCTTTATGAATTAATCACAGGACAGGTCAGAATCAAATTTATCTTGAGAAAAATTCAAATACCAGGCATGCGTTTCTCGAAACTGCCGAAGACTTTTCGGGCCCGAAAGCTGTTTTAAATTCAGTTTCTAACGAATCGTGTTGACGTTTTCAGCCCACAAACCAGCCTAACATGTGAAGTAAACGTAAGACTTTTTTGCTTAGCTTTCAAAATGAAGAAAAACCGACAAACATTGGACCTCGGAAAACAGAAACTGAAAAAATGGATCAAATTCCTCCAATCACAACCGGCTGCCCGATAGCGGCTGCCTGAGTCGCCTTCATGAGTCGCCTTCATGAGCTGACGTCCGATATCATTCTCATACATGTAAGTGCATGTAAAGCGCCATAAAAAAATGCATGTGCTTTGTGCGCTATATAGGTTATTTATTTATTTATTTATTTAACCCACAAACATGACCTTTTGACCTTTTGACCTTTTTTCAAAGCGTGGTTGTTTCCTGAGACGTCCGCCAGTCAGTCTGAGTCAGTTGCTGGAAAGCAAACTTTCTTGGTAAATAATTTATTCATTCCTTTTTTTTAATTTGTTGCTTCAGGCACTCTCAAGTGCACATCCATGGGGAATAAAAACTCACACTGAATTGCAGCTGCCAAACAAGATTTCACCAGAGGCTAGATCCCTTCTAAAAGAGGTGTGTGTACTGTTAAAACATTTCTAATCACATGCAAATTGCTCAGTAATTGAAAATTATAAACCTTGACCTAGGATCCATAAAAAATCATTAAACATGCATCTCATAGTATGATAAAAAAGGTAACGATTTTGTCAAATCGGAATACTTCAGCACTGATCTGTACAGCCCCCGAAATGATCCCCGACCCCGAAATGATCCCCAAGTAATTTTTGGAATGGAATGGCCTTCCATCCAGAGAAAGCTGGAATGAATAAAATAAAGGCAGTTGAGGAAACTTCAATGTCTCGTCCCAGTCTTCTGTTTCATCCGAGACGTCTGACCAGAAGTTAAGATCATTAGAGAGCTTAACGGTGACGGCAGCGAGAACGGCACAAAACAATAGGTTTAATGAGCGAAAACAATGCCTCTGCACGTGCGTTTTACATATTTGTACATTTCGTTGCCGTTCTCTGCAAAACAACAACGTCAAATGATCAAATTATAGGTTTTGTGGAGAACGTGAACACGCGACGGTAAATTTTCCTTTCTCCATTTGAACTGGAAAGCTATTCCTTCAAATTTAGCTCCTGGACAATCCAGACACGAGACAAACTAAACAAATTGGAACAACTGCAAAGTAGTTTAAAATAGCGCGAATCCTTTTTTCAAGTGACGTTTTCCATGGCGTTGCCGTCGTCGTTGCTTAAGGTGGCTCGACTGCGTTTTTTGGCGACATGACACCCCAACTTTGAACGGCTGATACTTCACTGTCTGAGATCGGTCAAGCAAGCTGCTTCACACATAAACTAGAGATGAAATGAACTTTCCAAAAAAGTAGATTTGATTGATATCGGTGTTACCATAACAACGATCTGATGACGTCATGGTTTTTTCATATTAGTAATTTTCTCAACATCTAGACCTAAACTTTTAAAACGACTGTATGCCTCTTATAGTCTAGATGTATGTCTTCAAGACTGCAAAGTTTGAAAATATTCTATGAGAGCGTTTTCGAATAAAATTGAGTTGAATATTTTCCATCAAAAATTTAAAAATTCGCATTACTTTCTGTTATTTCGTCGATGCCAGCGTTTTCCTGACAAACTGAAACAATATTTTCACCGTATGTTATTCATGTGCCATAAAACTTCATTCCTTGAAGGTTTCATCCTGTTTGCTTCACTAGATTTCAGTTGATATGATCGGAACCAATGTCTTAAATATGCTCATTCTACTCACAGAAGTAACACTTTTGTTAGGGAAGCGTTTATTTAAAAACTAGTCGATGAAATTTTTTTAAAATCTTTTGATCTAAAGTTGTACATGTAATGCACTATCTCTGCAAATTTCAAGTGCATTGAATCATTTTAAGGGCGCGAAATACAATTAAATGTATAGGGGAATTTTGCATTCGTCTTCCAAAGTTTCATTGCCGTATTATTTGTTGACAGTTGGTTTATTTCAGGACTTTCTCTTTTGTCTACATTCTATACATTTGTGCACTTTTGAATAAATTTTAAACATGTTACATATGCATGACCGCAGCCTTATGTTAATTGCCATTGTAGTCATTGTACTATGAAAAGAATTTTCACGATCGCTTTGGAGCATGCAGGCATGGCAAACGGGGCCGGCAAACGGGTTGTTTCAAAAGCGCACAAATATGTAGAATGTAGACAATAGAGAAAGTCCTGAAATAAACCAGCTGTCAACAAATAATACGGCAATGAAACTTTGGAAGACGAATGCAAAATTCCCCTATACATTTAATTGTATTTCGCGCCCTTAAAATGATTCAATGCACTTGAAATTTGCAGAGATAGTGCATTACATGTACAACTTTAGATCAAAAGATTTAAAAAAAATTTCATCGACTAGTTTTTAAATAAACGCTTCCCTAACAAAAGTGTTACTTCTGTGAGTAGAATGAGTATATTTAAGACATTGCTTCCGATCACATCAACTGAAATCTAGTGAAGCAAACAGGATGGAACCTTCAAGGAATGTAGTTTTATGGTACATGAATAATATATGGTAAAAATATTGTTTCAATTTGTCAGGAAAACGCTGGCATCGATGAAATAACAGAAAGTAATGCGAATTTTTAAATTTTTGATGGAAAATATTCAACTCAATTTTATTCGAAAACGCTCTCATAGAATATTTTCAAACTTTGCAGTCTTGAAGACATACATCTAGACTATAAGAGGCATACAGTCGTTTTAAAAGTTTAGGTCTAGATGTTGAGAAAATTACTAATATGAAAAACCATGACGTCATCAGATCGTTGTTATGGTAACACCGATGTCAATCAAATCTACTTTTTTGAAAAGTTCATTTCATCTCTAGTATATGTGTGAAGCAGCTTGCCTGACAGAGCTCAGACAGTGAAGTATCAGCCGTTCAAAGTTGGGGTGTTATGTCGCCAAAAAACCCAGTCGAGCCACCTTAAGCTCTCTAGTGAGATGTACGATTCTTTCGTATTGTTTTGATAGACTAGCTGTATTGTTACCATTTAAGTTTTTGATCGTATAATTGTGTTGTATTTCTCGTTACTGAAATAATATGGTTGTTCGGTTCACGTTCGATCATGTTTGTTTCCTCTTTTAAATCATGCCGTCTGCTATAAGAAGCGGATCAGTTTGTATTTGTTATTAGTTACAGTTGAAAACGCTACACTTGCAAAAATAAGAAGTGATATAGTTTTTTTGAAAAATCGTTAAAAAATGCGTTATAATTATTTATTTTAAGAATTGTCCAAAATAAATAAGTGAATACTGCATATAATGAGAATCAAAATTTCCTTAACTGCCTTTATTTTATTCATTCCAGCTTACTCTAGATGGAAGGCCATTCCATTCCAAAATAACTTGGGGATCATTTCGGGGTCAGTGAAATAAAATGGGGATCATTTCGGGGTCGGGATCATTTCGGGGTCGGGGATCATTTCGGGGTTGGGATCATTTCGGGGGCTGTACAGATCATACAAGTTTGAGATACATGTATGTCCAGAAATGCAGGCGGAGGGGGGCCACGCTACTCCATGACTGGTGTCCTTACCTATAAAAGTTCACCAAAACAGATGAAATTCTGTCAAATATGACAGAAGTGATATGAAAACGACAAACACATTAAACACGTTAAACAATACTTGCCTGAATTTCTGGACATAAGTGAAAAGTTTGTTAGGGAATCGTTAATTTAATTCCAAATTGTTATTGTTATCAGTTCTGACAGCCGCCATCTTGGGATCATTTCGGGGGCTGTACAGATCATACAAGTTTGAGATACATGTATGTCCAGAAATGCAGGCGGAGGGGGGCCACGCTACTCCATGACTGGTGTCCTTACCTATAAAAGTTCACCAAAACAGATGAAATTCTGTCAAATATGACAGAAGTAATATGAAAACGACAAACACATTAAACACGTTAAACAATACTTGCCTGAATTTCTGGACATAAGTGAAAAGTTTGTTAGGGAATCGTTAATTTAATTCCAAATTGCTATTGTTATCAGTTCTGACAGCCGCCATCTTGGATCTGCCATCTTAGATTTCTGGATTTCTCCAAAACCTCAGAAAACCGTCCAAAACCATTAAGGTGGCTCCAAGTAGTTTTTTTTGGGGTCACACAGTTTAAATGTTTGAAATTTTCCCATTTAGTGTGCTACACTGTGTAGATTATAGCGCATTTATTCGGGCTTGTCGCGGGTAACCCCAAAATCGAAAGATATTTAGGAAAAACTGTTTTTCGCCGTATTTGTTTACCTTTGCTATGGAAACGCTGATTAGCATAAAAAGAGCATCATCCAAAACTTTCATCCAAGCCTAACATCTGGTATCAAATTCAAATTCATTGAGCTAAAGTAAGACGTATAAGCGCATTCAAAACGGGAAGTGTGTCCCAAAAAAAACTACTTGGAGCCACCTTAAAGTAACGCCAAAAAGGCGTAAAAATGTTATAGTTACGGTGACGAACATAAATTTCGAAAAACATGGCTGTCAAAATCTTTTTGCCATGGAACATCAATTCACGTGAACAGCGAACTGTCAAAACCAAATTGTTGCCAGATAAATTTAAGGAAAATTCACGAACTTTGGCAGCGTTTGCTTTAATATAAATAAAGTTATGTATATTGAAAGTCAGCACGGGCACTTTGTTCCCCCTCCCCCCTCCCCCCAGGTAAAATAGGGTTAATGCTCCTGAAGAATTATGTACTTTTTTAATGGTATTTTGCATTCTTTTTTAAATTCAGCTCCTTAGAGTAATACCCTCAGAGAGATTGGGTAAGTTTTAGTTGTTTAGCCTGTAACACTAAGTAAATTATTTTTGCAGTACTGAAGTGCATTTTGTTAAGTTTAGCTCTGTAAGGGCTGCATGCAAAAAGGTCTATATTATAAAGATTATGTCACCAGATTTTTATTTACCGAAATATCCACCACTACCCACCTCACTGAAACAGTGAGATAATATAACGAAAATGATGCTTTTTAACTCAGTTATTCCTGTCAACGATTACAATTTTCGCGCGCAAATTGCTGGGAGGAGAATAGCACTTGCTATTCCGAGTTTCAGTAGCCAATCAGAGCGCGCCAACAATGCTATCCACTGTTTCAGTATATACTAATAGACAATATTCGTATTCACGGTATTGAACTGGAACTAGCGTGCAGTCGAGGCTCATGCGGGGGAATCTTTTCACATGCAAATATTTTTAATATTCCCCCGCATTAGCCTCGACTGTAAGCTAGTTCCAGTTCAATACCGAGAATTCATGATTATGGCCAGGCGCTTGCTTCAAGCTTACTTTATTATCTTGAAATACGAAGACAAAATCACCGAACGCGATGAAAGCAAAGGCTTGTAACTAAAGAGACAAAAAAAAAACAGCTAAAAGAGTGAAAATTCCACAAGAATAGTAATTTTGATTTCTTAAACGCCTGTCACAAAATCAAATTTGATGAACTGTAATCCACTTCCATCCTTGTAATCCTGCACGTTTTCTACAAACTACTGCTTGTGTTTTGCTCTGTAGACTGGAATCTTTTTATCCAATTTATTATGGTAATAGGACTGAGTGGAGTCCAATTCGGTCTTTAATCGGGCCTGCTGATAACCAATCAAATTCGAGAATTTTGTTACAGTTTTGATTAAGTTGTATATTTGGTGGCATTTGGCGATATAACGTGGAAATAAGCAAAGAGAAAATTTGTTATTTTGGCGGGACATTGACCCTTCAACAGTTGCCTCAGGACTTTTAGTGTCTTGCACTATTTAGGTTGCGGCGTACGTTATTCAAATTTTTATTACTTTCTGTAAACGAGCGGATCCGTACGGATAGTTCGCAGTTGTTTCTCAGAAAGTAGTGCTATTTTGTCTTCGCTGTTACTGTTGTTGAGTTGAGAAATCGGGAGCAAACTGCAGTGGACATCACAGTGGATTTTTGTTTATTACATGTAATAAACAGAAACAATCTCAAAATCATCTTTTCTGTTCGCCAGACTGCGTGTCGCCAGATGTGTATATAAAAGAAGACAAAGACTAAGAATTTGGCGACACGCAGTCTGGCAATTTAATTGGGGGATTGTCAGACCAAAAAGTAGTTGAATGTTTCGAAAAACACATCAAAACGAAAATTCTTTGCGTTCAATTGCAGCAAGGTCCACAAAGAAATTTTCCTTTAGCTCTTTTATCACACGTCGGAATGTCTCATCATATCTTGTATCCACAGTCACGTACTACAGTGTTACAGTAATCAGCCAACAATTCCCTGCTTTGTTGCCGTATAAATTTTTACCAAAGCAGTCCTCGAAGAAAGAGCGAGGCAATAATAATGTTTACTTTCCAACAAGGCTGAGAAATAATATTCTGTCGTGACAGTTTGAAAGTTCTTTACCGAAGAAACAGCGCCAAACTTTGAGAAAACTTCTCAAAAACCTGCCTCGAACGTACACCGCTTCACGCTCAAAAAAAGTTTACGCATACACCGGAACTTTACGCATACGGCGGAAGTGACGATGATAGCTTGTTCAAGTAAGCTAAAATATTGTGTCCAACAGACAACAATACAAAGACACGTTGGGCTCAAGATATACTATTTCGCTTACATGAACAGCCGACCGCTCTCTCGAGGGCCCTCTAAACTTCGTAGTTGCTATAGCAACTGCCTGATATATGAAATGTTATATATCAGAGAATTTAAGCCAGTACTCAATACTCAGTCAGACTCAATCAGAGCAAAATTGTTTGTTTAATTAACGCAGTTTCCTATTAGTCACTTTTTTCTTGTCACTTAACGTATTTTGTCACCTTATGCGCATAATTGTAGATCTATTTATAATGAAAGAACTAACCTACACATTTTACTTGACAATGACATCCCAAAGATATCGAAACGTCGTTTATTACTTTCGCTAATTTTTGTATTGAAAATATTTCCTTAAAGTGCATATGAAGTAATTTTTTATTTTGTCTTTTTTTGGAGGCTATGATGTCTTTATTTCGAAATGATAAAAGAAATTTGTCAGAAAAAAATTTAAGGCCCCTTTTTTGCCGTCCAAAGTAAAAATAAAACGTAAAAATACCTGAGATTCGTTCTTTTGTACGCTCACAGTGTGTTTCGTTCCATTTCTTCAAAAGAATGTCAGACGGTGATGAAATTATGTCTTCTACAGAGTCTCTGTCAGACAGACAGAAAGTCGCCGAGGTCGAAGACTTCTCCTTTGCCGCCATGATACTCGTGAGTTGAAGTATTTTCTACGTCACAGCCTTGCAATACAATAGCTTTGGCCGCGCGCTCGATAGAGACACTTTCTGGCGAAAAATTCAAAACTTTCAAGCCGAATAATTTCACAATGGAAAGGATCTTTTCGATGAAACCCACAAATTTAGATAAAGAAAGTAAAGCACAATCAAACCATGGAAATTCTTTTTTTACTTCATATGCACTTTAAGCCTTACTTATTACTTTCTACCAAATATGTATGGGGTTCTTGTAGAGCAGGCCTAGGGCTCTCTCGCAGTCTAAAATGTACCATGTTTTTTCTTTTTCTTCATCAATAGGCTCAGGTGTTAATGGTGTCGAAGAAATTAAGTCACATCCTTTCTTCAGTGGAGTAAACTGGGCATGGCTTTGTTCAAGAATTAATTAACCCTTTTAAAGGCCCACATTCACCCAAAAGACGTTGCGGTCGTTTGTTTTTGTTTTGAAATGCACCATTGTTCATACGCGTGATCTGATTGGTTGCCCGCATTCAAGCGTGAATTTCGTGTTACGCGAAATTCAGCACATGAAGGGATCAAGGCGCGCACAGCATTTTGGGTGAAGGTGGGCCTTTAAGCCCCGTCTACACGAGCAATTTTTATTTGCCCGTGTAGATTATGAAAAATGACCAATTTTAATGTGACAACTGTATTTGCTGAAAAGCTGGCGTGTTAGTTTTTATGTGGCAAATAAAAATTGCCACATACCGATATTATTGTCCGTGTGCATGTGGACGAGACGCCACATAAAATGTGACAATTATATCGACGTCATCTGTAGAACCCAGTCCCTCCGCTGTGCGAAGTTATTACTGACGCAAATTAACAACAAATATTTGTCGATCATCTACACGGGCAAATAAAAATTGCCACATACAGTTGCCACATAAAAATTGCTCGTGTAGACGGGGCTTTAAGCTTAATTCAGGGGTACGCAATGAATCGGTTCGTTGTTCGGAAGGTTTAAGTCATCTTAAAAATTCGTCATTAATTATACTACTTACAAGAGATTCCTATAGTAAAATGTCGCCTCGAACGTTCGTAAAGATCTGAAAATTAAACGCCTTTTGTTTTCAGATGGATGAAATTGTCTTAGTTTTGAGTACGAAATAAGGTCATCTAGGATTTTCGGAAAGGAGGAATCAGCTAGCTAATTTCGGGGGATCAGATTCCTTTCCCGACGCTGAAATATTCAGCTTAGGGATCCGAAAAGCTCTAATTGTAACAGGTTTCATATAGTTTCCTTTAAAGGCATAAAAATGATATGGAAAAACAGCACAACGCCATTTGAAACATTTTCCTTAACATTCGTCGTTGGGTGCCCCTGTTAAATTATAAACTATAGGTGGTTTGGAACCACTCCCTGAGGATCTAAAAGACAAAAGCGCAGCGGCCATGCTGGAGGACGGAACAAAAGAAATTAAAAGAAGCTAATGAGAAATCTTTTGTTTCGTACACAAGCGTACCCTGCGAGCAGAGCCTCTTTCGATCCTCCTAGAAAAATCGGGGGAAAAAATCGCAGGGTAACACAAACGGGACGTCAGGTGAAAACGTCTTATAGTCTCACGCTAGAACTTCACTTACGGACTGAAAAAATTAAATTACCTTGTGATATACATCATTGTAGGTTCATTGTAGGTTTATTGCTGGCAATAAATGGTTTGAATCACCAATTCTATTAATCGACAAAATATATATGTAATCATCATTGAATTCTGTGAATAATGATAATTTGAGTTAAAATTGTGAATCTAAATTAATTTGAACAAATTTCTGTTGTTTAGAATTTTCAAATTTCTGTAGTTTAGGAATGTACAAACAAACACCCACAATGCAGACTTTTTAATATATATTTTTCTACATTGTATTTTATGTCTGGGAATGCGAAGAAGTTAAATTTAGTTTAAACGTTTTCTTTACGGCCTTTTGACAAGGAGTAAGTTTTGAGTACAGAATTCAATAATTTTAAGTGTTTTAATTTATTTCAATTTGATCGGTTTTAAAAGCCACATTATTAGTTTGAGCTGATAACCACAGGAATACAGCCACTTTAATACACCTAAATACTTTAAGACATGGTAAAAACTTTGTAACATGCCCCTAATAAATTTATCTTTAGTGGCACTGGTTTGATACATCATATAAGCAATGCTACGATTACAATACCCTGAGAACACCACCAAAACAGAGGCTGGTAAGCCTGTGGCCAATGCCGTCACTTCTGCCCTACGCTTTTAAGTAAAGAACCCTATCTTTTTTTTTTTTTGAAAGTATGATAATTGCGAATCGGTCTTTGCATTTCTGATGTAAGATATGCAAAGTTGAAAAGCGAGCACAGGGCAAAGTTTAAGCTTTCAATGATATTAAGTAAATGCTGGCTTGCAGGCTTCAGAAGAAGAAATAAATGGGAATTTTATGATTTAACAATATGACCCTTTTCTCATGTGTGCACTTTCAAGAGTGCTCGAATAAACAAGTTTTTTTATAATTGTATGGTTGTTCGAGTGTTTGATAAGTCACAAAAGTGTTTAGGGAGGCAAGGGGGAGAATAGGAAGGAGAGGAACCATGTTTTGTTCGCCCCCCTCCCCATTTACGCCTGCGTGAATACGCCGCAAAATGTAACAACCTTTGACGCAAAATGTAACATTAACGTGTAATGTAACCGCTACTGACACAAAATGTATCAACTTTTAACATTTACGCGAAATGTAACAACTGACGCGAAATGTTACTGACCCAAAAAGTAACAACTGACGTGAGATGTGAAATGTAACAACCGTTGGCAAAAAAAATGTAACAACGCAAAAATGCAAAAACTTCTGACGCAAAATGCAACATTAACGTGAAATGTAACAACTATTGACGCAAAATGACACTAATTATGACTATCTTTGAAAACCAATCAGAGGTAAGTCTAGCACAGGCTTTCCTGGAGATCTTCTACCAGCGTAAGGGACTGTGCAATAATTATCGGGGAGAAGGGGAGGGGGGTGGGGGGGGGGGGGGGGGCATAAAGTAAAATCAAAGCAAGGATAGTAAAATAAGTCACTCAAGAGGAGGATGGGCTTAACATTTTATTTCAAGTGTTTATAGTTCTCACTGAAAGGCTTGATGATCTGTTCTGTGGCTGAACTGCAATTTCAATCTGTTGCAATACGATTAACTATTCTTCTCTATAATATAGAGACGAATATTGTGATAAAGCGTTTCTGGCTTTTTAAATTTGAATAGCCCAATTTCGAGATATTAAAATTCAACTTGAAACAAAAGACATCACTGCGAGGCCTAGGGGAATGATAGTAAGGATTTATATGGTTTATTCCCCTAAGCCTAAGTGTTGTCTTGTTTCGAGTTGAATTTTAATATATCGAAATTGGGCTATTTGTCAACATTTGAACAGGAAAATATTAGGTAATAGACCTCTTTCATAATGGCGGCCGATTTATTTATTTTTATGTATGCTAATTGGCCTCACTGGCCTCATTTTAGAGTAAAAATTATTTTGAATTTTGCACATGTTACCGAGGCCAGTGAGGCTAATTAACATACATATAAAAGAATAAATAAATCGGCCGCCATTATGAAAGACGTCTATACCCCCCTTCCAAAGGACTGAATTTAGTTATTGTTCCCCCCCCCCCCCCCCCCTCTCTGATCATTCAGAAATTTTGGATGACCCCCCCCCCCTCCCCCACTTCTGCAAATCACTTCATTGCTAATCCGAGTTGCTTGCACTGCTGGAACTCATTTCCTCGTAAAAGTTCTCTTGGGTTTCTCGTGGGATGATCACCACGAGCGTACTGGAGAACTATGATTTTGGTGCAATTTTGTCTGCACTGGTTCAAATCTATTTTGAACCAGTGCAAAATATTTGAACTGGAGCAAAGTATTTTCACCAGGGCAAAATATTTGCACTGGTGTATGACTATATTCTACTACTTGAAGCCCATTTTCCAACACCCCCCCCTCCTCCTCCTGATAATTATTGCACAGTCCCAGTCCCAGTCCCTCTGGTATTTTGAATGACAAATTGGAAATTACCAAAGGCAAATCAGTAAGCTTAATGACCCATACCCCCCCCCCCCCCCCCCCCCAACTCCTGCAAACATTCCGAGGCTTTTGTTGGGTACTTCACAGGCAATTCAAATCATGATCAGCTATTAATAACAGTACATCCAACATTTTATTGATTACAAGTTTCAACCATCTTTACAACCAATATTAAAACATTACATCTTTCTCATTTAATTTCTAAGCTTAACATGTACCATCTTTCTTTATTTTTGAATATGCTGATCCTAGTTGTATACAGGACCGTTGTCATACATGAACCCAGCATATGGCTTAGCTCGCAACGAGTCTCTTGTAGCTCAGTGGTTAGAGCATCCGACCGGTGTGCAGAGGCTTTAAACAGCTTTGATTACTGTCGAGGACTCAGACATGATGATCATTACATTTTTTTTTCTTTCTCGTTTATTTACCGAGCTTAACATTTGTAATCTTTCGAAATGACGTTTTTCAACAAGCTACAATAGCCTAGTCATACGGTATACTATTAATTAAATACTTACAAAAATATTAATTTGAGTTTAAATAAATTGATAACAATATTTAACACTCAAGACACACCTTAAACTGTTACAAAGAGATCTGAATTGTTTTAACAATTTGGACAGACCTTGATTATTTTCAGTAATATATATAGATAGGCTGAGCCTAACAGCGTTGCTCCCTGAACAGAAAGCCGATGATAAGCTTAACTAAGGTGAAAGATCGGAAGCACAAGAATTAAGATTGACCCGTGAGAATGCACAAATTGGATTGGGTAAGACATTATATTCTAAAACACTGTTATTCTGCCAGTTAAATTATTCTTGGTTTGCACTAATAAGTTGAAACAAAATTCAGAAGCATTAAAAAACAGATTTTAATTCCAAAATGTTTATGGTATTCTAGAGGGTTTAAAACCACATCAGTGGGCCAAATTTTAAAGTGCAAGAGCACTTCGTTGAAAAGTTCTAGGCGAATGAGTGTGTAATTGTGTGACACATTTAAAACCTTTACAAATCGGAAAACATTGTTAAAACCTGAAACCTTTTTGTGGTAGATTGTATTCACATACCACGTTAGAAATAGCTTTGCAGGATGTATTTTATAATTTACGTTATGTGCAAACCAAGAATTAAAACTTTAAAAGGGCCAGGTTATTCATAGCCAGATTAAGCAACACGTTTGAACCAATAAGCTATGTGAAAACATTTTAAACAAGAGAAATGAAATCATTGGTAAACTTTAAATCCTGGATTAGCGCCAGTTGACTTTTGAACAACTGAGCACCCAGAATAATTATTAGTTTTACCAACAAAATAATATTTATTAAACTAGAATGACAGGAAGATGATGACACAGTGAATATAATACTTTTCAAAAACTGGGTTTTGTTTCTCGTAAAACCATCTAAAACCAAGTATAGTTTCACTAACACAATAATATACTTTTCAAAAACTGGGTTTTCTCGTAAAACCATCTAAAACCAAGCCATTAACTAGAAATCACACAACACGATTCAGAATTTTTTGTGTGAACTTGGTTCACATTGACCAGAGTATACTTTCACTAACACATTATGTACTTTTCAAAAACTGGGTTTCATTTCTCGTAAAACCATCTAAAACCAAGCCAGTAACTAGAAATCACACAACTTGATTCACATAGTATAGAACACATTATTGGGACTGATATTTTACGACAAAAATACAACACATTTCATGTGAGTTTAGAAAACCAACAAAACAAATGCAAAATTGAAACTATTTAAGGAGAATTTCCCCTTGAAATTATTATCTACACTTCATTAATAATTAATTGCTTATGGCTAGCATAGCCCTGGAAAATGAACAAAATAAATCAAAGGGCTCTAAAAGCCATTTTGTGAATATTGTGAAGCTTTTATGCAATTCAGCCTTTTGGCTGTAACAGTAGGACTAAATAATCTATCTATCATTCAATGCTTTGCATCTTCACCAGATAAAAAGATAATTTCAGTGGTACAGGTGTAACTACTAACAACAGACGCTCAACTGCTTGTAGGCTTTGATGCTTCAGCATATTTTAAATTACCTCCCAAATATTCAAGAAGCACAGACTCTACACATTTTAAAACTAGCCTAAATTTTACCCTGTAATATTTTAGCATGAAAAACCTAATGTGATGGGATTCAGTTTTAAAAATTCCAGACATCTTTTAAAACTAACTTGTAAAATGTTTGTCAGTTGTTGCTGTTACTTCTCATGCCATGTTTCATCTCCTCTGCTCACAATAAGAACCTGACCAGGATTGAGATTAATCCTGTTCACATCCACTGTGTTGTTGCCAGGCGCATCAGACTCGCTATCAAACACCACCACGCCTCTTCCTGATAGTTTAGTGAAATCTCCCGTCCACATGGTATCACCAAAGTTGAGGGAGATATGGAACTGATTGTCATCTGGACCGCGAGTATAAGAAAGCACGCTCTTGTCAACATGAACAATCTTGATGTCATTACTGGCAAAAGCTGGGTCCTTCCTCAGTTTAACAAGCTTAATGTAATTGTTGTAGAATGATTTAGGGTCAGCCTTTTCAGTCTTCACATTCAAGGTCTTGTAGTCAGGAGCAACAGGCAGCCATGGTTTTCCAGTGGTGAAACCTGTAATTATGATGACAATAAAAAATCAAAGGCTCCTATAAGCCAACTTGTGGAAGCGTTCGGACCCTTCCCTGTCCCAGACCTTTTATAATTTGCTTCACCTACACCACCCCCTGCATCCAATTCCCCACCCTCCCCTGTTCTGGACCTTTTATAATTTGCTTCACCTACCCTACCCCCCACCCCCCACCCCCCTGCATCCAATTCCCCACCCCCCCCCCCCCCCCCCCTCCCTCCAACAACATCCCCATAAGGTAAGGCAGGTCACCAACACATATTGCCAGTTCAATGTTAACAGCCGATTGGGCAATCAAGTGAAATTTTGTCCTACTGCTGTTGGGGGTTTGCACATGTCATAAAAATTCATAAACCTAGAGTATATGTTGCAAGTAATTTTTGGTTTTAGTTAATTTTATTTTTAACTAGGTAATTTTTTTTACTAGGTAATTTTTTCTAACTAGTTTATTTTTATTGTTTGAAGGTAGGAGTTGAGTTGGGGTCAGGGTGACTTACCATACAACAAATCATTTTGTAGCCAGGGTTTGTGATTAGCCCTCAGCATTACAGTTGGAGTGTTAGAGTTAAGTTGAGGTCAAGGTGATTTACATGTTCACAAATCATTTTGTAGCCAGGGTTTGTGATTAAGCCTGAGTGTTACAGTTTTAGGGTTAGGTTTAGGTCAGGGTCAGGGTGACTCTCCATGTCAAATACATTTTTTGGAATACATTGTTTCAGTGAATACAGTAATCAGTCCTCCTGTGACATGCATTAAACTGGAAATCTGTTCAATAATGTTCAATATGATTTACTGATTGTGAGCCATTTTGCAAGCTTTTGTGAATGTTATGTCCTTTGTAGTTAAACTGCATGTTGGGTTTGGAGCATTTCAATAGTCTTGCTGGAGATATCAGTGTTGAGATTTTTCCAAACTTGGTTGCAATTGTTACATACAACTGTAATTATTACTTTCAACTGAGATTACTTTGCCAAAAAGTACATTAGGATGCAATGGTGATGTTTCGTCAACTGGATCAATCTTCACAGAGACATAATCATCAATGTCAAACATATTTGCTTTTTTTCTGGACAACTTCATTTTTTCATTAATATTCTTTTTGTTTCTCATTTGTTGCAATCCTTGTTGCTTTTCATTGTACCAAATCATGTTCAGGGGCTTTTCTTTTGTGGGAGGATGAGCTGGCTTCGTCTTCAGAACTTGTTTCTTCCTTGTCATCTTCTACAGTGACATCTTCCAGATTTATGCGATTTGCTACTGCTGTTGCTATACATGTACATGAAGCTGTGAAGTAGCTGTAGCTGTAGCTGTTGTTGCTGTAGCTGTGTCGCTGATAGTTTGTTGTTGGGGTAGTATGCCAAATACTAGTTCATATGGGCTCTTTGATGTGGCTCGGTGCACAGTTATATTCTTTTTTGTAGGCTGCTTCCCCAATGAATGCACCATTTTGTTTTATCAGCTTTTCTTCTTTGATGATATTGGAGGGATTTTGTTTCACAGTTTGGTTATTTCTTTCCACCAAACCCTGGGTTTGCGGTGTTCGAGGAGCACCGCGAACAAGCTTGATTTTGTGTGATTCACAAAATGCTCTCATTTCTTTATTTTTAAATTCTCCCCATTGTCTGTATGTAACACAGTTGGGAAACCAAATAGCCAGAATAACATTTTTAATTGACTGCAAAACACTCCACATTTCTAAAGTCCATTAAATCCAGTTGTAGGTGACATAGGTAACTGTTGTCCTGTATAGGATTTGCTATTGGTTTCTTTGTTGAATGTGTCACACTGGCTTGCTGGTTATGTAGGTGGCACAGTCCAACAAACAGATGTATGACATGCTGTGATATCTCGGCATACATCTTTTTCAGGTACTCTTCTCCGTCTTATCTCTTCCACGATGAGCTGTTTCAGAACGCACATCAGTTAAGGTTTTGTGTAGATCTTGTCTTGGAACTATTAAACAATCTTCATATCTTTTGACAGGATATTGTCATTCTGTAATGTCCATTGCTTTCTTTCAATTACTTCCACTTCCAGCTTTGTTAAACCATTTTCTTCATGATTTTGCTTTGAATTTAAGCCATTTCTTGGCATTCTTATAAAGCTCATCAACAATAAATACAGTAAATTTACTGTCCCCCTTTTTTGATTGTTTAAGTTCTTCCAGTTTTTCATAAAATTGTTCTTTATCAACACACAAAGCCATTCTTTTTATGCTAAGTCCAATTTGGACACATTAACTGAGCATGCTCCAGTTTTACATCAATTAACATTTTGGCCGAGTTGGGCCTGGGGCCAAAAAAGTAATGATATTGAGAAATATGAGAGCACTTGGCAACTGAATCACTGGTGGTCAAGTGGATAAGAAGGTGGACTCTGAATCTGGAGGTTGGTGGTTCAAACCCAGGTAAAAACTTTTATTTAATAAAAAAGAAATAAATATAGAGTTAGCTGATTAACCCATTCGCTCCTACCCCGGCCAAAACCGGCCGTACAAGACTCCACTGCTTTACAGTCAAACCGGATGTTCTTTTGCGGGCAACTTTGCAAACTTCCGCCGCAACATTGGTATTTTGATTGAGCAAGTTCCTATTTCAAACTTGTTGTCAGTTGCAAATTGCGAATATTGTGAAAACACGTCCTTCTTCAGTTATGGCTCACGTACATCGCAATAATACCACCTCGGTTGAGAAAAGAGAAAGAATAATGGTCGTCTGGTGTAAAACAAGAACAAATCGCGAGGATTATTGGATTATCAAGGCAAACTGTATCCAATATTGTAAACAGATTTTTACAACACGAGATGTATTTTCCCGGTAAACCTGGCTGGAAGGAACGAACAGTTTCTACTCCTGACATCGTAGAGTTTGTGAAATACTGCAAGGTAACCAAACCAAGTACTTTCAATTCAGAAATCCGGCAACTGACAGCAAGTTTGAAATAGGAACTTGCTCGCGAAAGTTGCAACTTGCTCGCACAACTTCCAACTTGCTCGAAGCAAACTGTCAATCAAAATACCAATGTTGCGGCGGAAATTTGCAAAGTTGCCCGCAAAAGAACATCCGGTTTGACTGTAAAAAATTGCAACTTTCTCAATCGTGCGAACATTGCCCTAACTAGCAGTTGTGAGCATTGACTAGAAAGTCCCTCAAATTGAGATACCCAATAAACACAAAAAAGTCAGCGATTTTTGCAGAATATCAGCGTTTGAATTTGGACAATAACAAAAAATGACCGTTTTTAACGTCATAGAAAAACAACAAATTACGTTTTTGCCTTTAGTTTTTTTTATTCAAATCATCGTGGCAAACCCAAAAGTCAACATTCACAGCAAAATTCAGTCCTAGTCCTAGCTTAGCAGCAAATTTATTTGCTCTTATTCGTTGCTCAGGCCCTGAGCTATGCAGCCTCTCGTTCTAATGCATACTGACCTTGCCTCGATTTTCAACATCACCACCGCACTGCATGCTGGGAAATAACGAGATTTTTCGACAGCGTTCCTTCCGTCCTCCACACATTTCATATATATACTAAGTCCACAGCCACTCTGACCCTCCGCCGAAATTTCGCGCTTGTTGTGTTCTCCTGTGGTCGCAACTTCCAAAATATGCCACGGTAGTTCAAGAAATTCATCCAGAGTCAAGTCCCAAAGCTACTTCGTCTCCTGGCGGCCATTTTTCCAGTTCAACGAGCAACGAACCAAATTCGTAAACGAATTACAACACCTAACTCGCTTCATTGAGAAAGTGGACTCTGAACTACCTTCAAGCTTTATGATGCTCATCAGGCAGCTACTAAAGATGAAAAATGGCTGTGAACTTACCAAAAATCGTAGATAATTCATATTGGACCCTTTGTTGCAAATCAACCAAGCAAAGTGAGAATGTCACAATGACGTTTCCAGTAAACTCGAGCTTTCAGTGTTTTAGAACAGCAGCACTTTCAATGGTAACTTTAAATATGGAGTCACGAAATCCTATGGGGCGTGTGAATGCAGAAAATCACTCAAAAACGTAAAAATTCTCAGGAGTGAATGGGTTAATAGGGGTTGGGGTAATGGTGGTATGATAGGGGAGGGGTGGGAAAGGAAATGTGGTCAGTGGGAGTGCAGAAAGAGTTAAAGGAAGGGGGTACCAGGAAAAAGTGGGGACGGGAGAGACCTTTTTTAATTGCCTTTTTTTGCTACTTTTTTAGAACCCCCCCAAAAAGCCACCCCCTATACATGTATTTTAACCTCACCCCATAAATAATCCCTTTTTAGACAGTTGATTTAAAAAAATTACCTAGTTAAACAAAGTTACCTAGTTAAAAATTAAATTTACCTGAAATTAAAAAATTACCTGCAACATATACAGTACATCCACCATAGCTGTTTCTAAGATGGTATGTGGATACCAGTGTTATAATCTTTCACAAAAAAATTTCAGGTTAACAATGTTTTGCTTCCAATTTACAAGGGCTTTAAATGTGTCATGCAATTCGTTACACTATTTCAGATAAGCCGTGAAAATAAACAAAATTGGACCAGTTGAAAGTTATTTTTAATTTGCATTATAAATGTTTAAAGGCCAATTTAATGGAACTATAGCGAACACAATGTATTTTGATTTGATTTTTGTTGAACATTATTAAGACCTTGAATCTTTGCCGCCATGTTGACGCCCAAGTGGGGCACCAAGATGGCCGCTCCATATATTTCTTACTAAAAAATGTCTAATACTCGTTTGCCTATAACTCTTGAACAAAACGCTCTTGCACATCGAAATTTGGCCCAGATGTGTAGTTTAAAACTCTCTACAGTTCCAAAAACATTTTTTAATTGAAATCTGTTGTTTAATGCTTCTGAATTTTGATGTGACGTAAGTGAAAACCACCAAATATTAACTCATTCAACAAGTTTATAAAAACAAGTATAGATATTGAAGTCATACTCAGAGTTGTCTTTTCTTGCAAACAACATGAAGCAATTTCATTTTTTTAACAACTCCAAGTGCTGTGAGAAAAAAGCCAATAATTTAAGAGACTTCTTCACTGCTGATTATTAAGGGGTTATCCTCATTCTTTCTAATACCTGAGCAAGGTAACTGTATCTGTAAGCAATGGATTGTGACCATCTTACATGTAGGTGCCATGGCAACTACAATTTTGGCAATGGCATCTCAATTTGAATAGCAGTCACCAAAAAGATGACCACAGAATCACTATCAGCAATATAAACTATATATTTTATCAGAACAATGGAAAGAATGTCCCTAGAAAAACAATGGATTTTTCCATTTCAAATACATGTATCTCAGATTGGAACACAACCAAAGAGGATCCGATCATTCAACAAATATACTTTACTGAGAGCTGCTGACTAATTTTTTTTATTTATTTTGCCCTTTCCATTCTTTTTTTTTTTGGGGGGGCGGGAGGGGGGGGGGGGGGGGGGGGGGGGGGGGGGGGTGGGGGCAACATGTAAATATAAAGAGTTACCCACCAGCATTGGTTCCATTAGTCCACTGCATTGGAGTTCTTTCGTTGTCTCTAGGATCAGGTGGTTTGGACATATTACCATTTAACATGCCAATCTCTTCACCATAGTAACAGGTTACAACTCCTGGGAGAGTAAGCAGAAGGGCATTCATTGTATTCCTGTTGCCTTCACCCACGTCAACACGGCTGCCAACACGAACTGCATCATGATCACCAATCACCCAGTTTGGTGTGTTGCTTTTAACAGCATCCAAGTATTCTGTGATAGTCTTATTAATTCCCTGTGCCAGCGACATCCCCTTTTGGTTTACTTTAGAAATCAAGCCAAAGTTTTTGGGTATGTCTGACTGTGCAAAATATCGTGACGTTTTTGCATAATCACCATGCACATCGGCAATCAGAAGATGACTTTCCTTACTCTTCAGAACATCACGGAAAATCTTCAAAATGTTAAGATCCTGGTCAAGATCTGCAGAAAAACAGGAAAGTGGGTTATAAAAGGAATATTTAAAATCCTTTACAGGGTTCATCACAGTCCACTGACATGACTTTACATAACCATTTCTATAAAATTTTGAAGTTGTTCACCTGAGCTACTGTTTCTTTTAGGGTTGTCTTCTCTATTTTTATTCACAAAAAATTAACTACCTTTTATTTAATGAGGATAAGTTTACACTAGAGGAAAAGTCATATTTCTGTAATTGCTTTTGAACAGTAATGGTGGTGGACATGCTCAACTAAGTTGCAGTACTCTTATCCATACAATTTATAAGGTTGAATTTTTTTATTCCTAAGTTAGTAACTCGGTACTGATGGTTGTAAACTGAGAGTCTGCCATATGTATGTGGCCTATGATAAGGATTCTGTGCACAGACAGTGTTTATCTTTAGTAAAAATGCCAAGATGCAGCTTAGACCTGGCTGCAAGTACAATCATGTAATTTATCAAACACAAGGAAGAGTGATTTTTATCAGGATATCCAAACACCGAGAAGTGGGTTGAAAAACGAGGCGCAGACAGGTTTTTTTTAACCCACTTCAAGGTGTTTGGATGCCTGATGAAACACTCTTTGGAGTGTTTGTTGTTAAAGTAATAATTATATCTAACAATACATTTTGTATATTTAAAAAAATAATAACTTGAAATTTTGATTGGCTAAGAGTAGTGCAGTGCAGTTCAGCGGCTTGTGCGGCTTGCCAAACATCAGCATCTACAGATGAACCTCCGCTAACGGACACCACCCATAGGCGTAAACCTCCCATATGTGGAAACCTCCCATAAGCCAACACTTGGTCATGCTTCCAGCCACATACAAAAAACACCACATTTTTTTTATAACTTTTTAATATAGACACTTTTAATAAATACCACGATGCATCATTTTCCGCTAATGACGTCAAACATATTCTTTTGAATTCTCTTGCAATTCAAAAGAATATGTTTGACGTCATTAGCGGAAAATGATGCATCGTGGTAATTATTAAAAGGGTCTATAGCTACATTGTGTATAGGTGTAATTTTTTTAAACATTTGTCTTAAGTTTTTGTATAGTATATTGAAGTACTAGTTAGATTAGTTTTTTTTCATAACTAAAATAAGGTTATATCATAACTTGCATTGTATTTTTCTTGAGTGTGGCTCGGGAGATTGGGTGACCACTCCCTACGTTATCGACTTTAAATAAATTATTACCTAACTATTACTTTCATGTACATATTTACCACATTTTCAACCCCCCATTACAACCCCAAAATGTACTGGCTGCCGCCTACAGTCAATTATTTGTCCAGTCAACTTCACACTGGAGTTCACAAAATTAATGATGACTACAGTGTAATAACAAAATACATTGATCACTAGCTCTTATTACCTACTACTTCTGTTACCCTGCCTGCCACTACAAAACATTCTGACAGGGCTGCATAAGCAGACACTTTTTCAGGTCCTGATGGTGTCCATTTATGGAAGGTTTGACTGTAATTGCATTTTTGTGGTGACATATTGGCACGTTTATGCTCTGATATTGACTCGATACAAACCCTTCTAATTTTGCTTAAATTGTTAATTATGAAAAGAGGCAAAATAATAGAAGGGTTTGTTTGGAGTCATCAGCGCATAAAAGTGCCAATATCTCACCCCCAAAAATATGCAATAAAATCTGATCAAATCCCATAATTACACAAATTTAGTTTTATGTCAAGTTGTTTCATTTGGCATTGATCTCTGCAACATCTTATCTCAGATGTTACTTTCAAAGCCATAAAAACAAACAACTTAAATGTAGATGAAAAAGATCTATAGCATGCTCCAAGTACTTTATGCAGTTTAAGCCGCGGCTACATGTGCGATTTTTTGCTTGCACAGGTGATGCGATTTTTTGAAAAATTGTCGCGTCGCCAGTGCACGGTAAAAATCGCACGTGTAGCCACCCATGAACATGCGACGCAACAGCCGAAAAAATCGCAGAAAAAAGTCGCAAGAGTTGAATATTTCGTGACAAAATCGCGGACTTTGTCGCTCGTGTAGCCACCCTGCAACTTTTTTCTTGCACTCGTGATGCGACTAAAGTGTATCTAGCCAATAAGATTAACCCATTCACTCCTGAGAATTTTTACGTTTTTGAGCGATTTTCTGCATTCACATGCCCCATAGGATTTCGTGACTCCATATTTAAAGTTACCATTGAAAGTGCTGCTGTTCTAAAACACTGAAGGCTCAAGTTTACTGGAAACGTCATTGTGACGATCTCATTTTGCTTGGTTGATTTGCAATAAAGGGTCCAATATGAATTATCTACGATTTTTGGTAAGTTCACAGCCATTTTTCATCTTTAGTAGCTGCCTGATGAGCATCATTAAGCTTGGAGGTAGTTCAGAGTCCACTTCTCAATGAAGCGAGTTAGGTGTTGTACTTCGTTTACGAATTTGGCTCGTTGCTCGTTGAACTGGAAAAATGGCCACCTGGAAACGAAGTAGCTTTGGGACTCGACTCTGGATGAATTTCTCGACCTACCGCGGCATATTTTGGAAGTTGCGACCACAGGAGAACACAACAAGCGTGACATTTCGGCGGTGGGTCAGAGTGGCTGTGGACTTAGTATATATATGAAAATTGTGGAGGACGGAATGGACGCTGTCAGAAAAAAATCTGTTTATTTCCCAGCATGCAATGTGGTGGTGATGTTAAAAATCGAGGCAAGGTGAGTATGCCCTAGTATAAGAAGCTGTAGCTAGGCCCGAGCAACGAATAAGAGCAAAAAAATTCACTGCTAAGCGCGGTCTTTGTTGCAATATTTTGTCACAAAAATTTGTCATGCGTGTAGCCACCACCGTGCGCTGGCGACGCGATAATTATTCAAAAAATCGCATCACCTGTGCAAGAAAAAAATCGCACGTGTAGCGCGGCTTAATTTAGTGAACGTGAGAACGAAACATGATATTTGCATGATCCAAGCGTGTTACCTTTCATTGTTAAACTAAATTTACATGAATACTGCTTTCTATTATAATAAAACTCCACAACGTAAGCGGTAACTTATTTAATTTAGAAAAAAAGTAATACAATATTGAATGCAACCACTTACCGAAAGTGTATTTATGGTCGAGCTGGTCGTACTGGGGATGTGTTTTGTTGTAGTCTGGCAATGTGGGCTCGTCTCTAAACTTGTCGTCTTCTATAAAGTATTGCACGGCGTCCACACGGAACCCATCAACTCCCTTGCCAAGCCAGAATGTCAGCACGTTCTTCAGCTCATTTATTACGTCTTTGTTTGTCAGATTCAAGTCAGGCTGCTGCTTCTTAAACTGATGAAGGTAGAACTGTTTAGTCGTGTTATCGTATTCCCACGCGCTCCCCGTATTAAATACACTGAGCCAGTTGTTGGGGGGATCGGTTTTGTCCTTTCCTGTACCATCACGCCAGATGTACCAATCCCTTTTTGAATTCTTTTTGTCGGCCTTGCTTGCCACGAACCAAGGATGCTTCTCAGAGGTGTGATTGGGAACGAAATCCATGATGACTTTCAGACCTTTCTTGTGAGCGTCTTCAAGAAAATTATCGAAGTCGGTCATATTTCCGAAGATCTTGTCGATAGCTTTGTAATTCTGAACATCGTAGCCTCCGTCGGCCATAGGGGACTCATAAATCGGGTTTAGCCACAGAGCGTCTACTCCCAGCTCGCCGAAGTGATCTAACTTGCTTTTGATCCCGTTCAAGTCGCCGTTGCCATCGCCGCTTTGGTCATAGAAGGATCGAGGGTAAACTTGGTAAATAACCGCGTGCTTCCACCACGAATCATCAGCGTTGCTTTTTGCTGAATCATCTGGAACCTCTTTAACTTCACAGCGTGGAGAGACAACTATAATAATTATAGCCGCCACTACCATCGCAAGAACAACAATACCGAACAGAACCACGAGGACCCAGCGTGTTTTATTATGGGCTGCTATTTCTTGCTCGGTCGGTTTCGACGTACGCGAAGGTTCTTTGTAAGTAATTTTCACATTATCCTTCTCCATACCGTTAAAAGCCGCTTCGTTCGACATTTTGCAAGGGACTGCTCACTTGGATATTAAGCGAGAAAAATCCTAGATAGGGGAATCTTCCAACTCAAGCGAACGACACAACACGGAAATGGCGTGAGAGGCAACACAGTATCCGCCCTGAATCCCGACTGATCCCAGGTATCCCGGTATTCCGATTGTCTCTTCCGGTAAATCCCGCTCCCAAGGGTCTCTTCTTCCCGTCCCCTAAAGCCCCGTTCACACGAGCGATTTTTGCTACGATTTTAGGTGCGATTTTAAAGATTTTTGTGGCGATTTCATGGCGACGCAAAATCGTGCGTGTGAACGGCCGGCCATTTCACTGCGATTTTGGAAATTCACGTCGCCGCGATATTGCAGGTGCTATGAACATGTTCAAATTTCATCTTATATGTTTGAAATGTATTAACATTGTAATCTTATATTTTTTGTTTCTTGGCTATTTGAATTGTAACGTTTTTCTTGTAGCCATTTTATTCCCTGAAGAAGTCAGGCCGTGGCTGACGACATATTGGATAGAATATACATATTCCCAGTTGTACTATGTTAGGTCGGGCCGGATGGGAAAATATTTGGCTCTCGGTCATGGTGCACGGACCTCGCTGCGCTCGATCCGTACGCCATGACCTCGAGCCAAATATTTTCCCATCCGGCCCTCCCAATGGTTCATCTTTGGTTCGTTTTGCAAAGAAAAGGTTTAGAGGGCCGTACAGGTCATGTGATAAACTTAGTTATCTCGTATTTGTATAATGTGGTTATAAAATTCGCTGACAAGATCCACCAGGATCTGTACGGGGCAAAAAGTTTATGTACTTATTGACTAAGTGGGAGGGCCGGATGGGAAAATATTTGGCTCGAGGTCATGGCGTACGGACCGAGCGTAGCGAGGTCCGTGCGCCATGACCGAGAGCCAAATATTTTCCCATCCGGCCCGACCTAACTTAGTCAATAAGTATTTTATAATATGACCAATTTGGAGACAAAATTACTTGAAATTTTAACGCGCGAGGCCGTCCGCTTTTGTAGTAGGGCCGTACGCCTTTTTCCGGCCCGGCTCGCGCAAATGCGTACGGCCCTCATACGGGACTTTTCATCAATGGTTTTGCAAAGAAAAGGTTCGCAGGGCCGTACGGGTCATATGAAAAGAAAATTTATTCCCATTGTTCCTAAACACAAACTAATTTAGGTCTAAGGACCATTCTGGAATGAATAACAGTGTTAACAAGATATGACAAATGACAAATACTGGTAGTTTCTTGGTGTTGCGGATGGTGTGATCACCAAATGACGTAAAACAAAAGATTCAATAGACACTAACCAATACCTACAACATAAAAGCTAACCAACAATGGCTTCCGCAACACCAAGAAACACCCCCAACACTGGCTAGAACATTTTTTTTAATTTTTAAATTTTCACGCCTAACGATTAAATTTTTGGGCCGTTTTTACCCATTGATACCCTCCTAGGCGAGGGGAGGATCCGAAGGCCTATGCAGAATCTTATAAATAGGGCATTTCGTATTCACGGGTTGGCTTATAGGAGCCTTTGATAATATGGTTACAGCTTTCGGTTCACAGCACAGTACCATATTCTCACTGCATACTCATTACCTCACCGCTTAAGACTAAGTTATGGGAAGAAGCCGCGACTGCAGAGGCAATAGGCATGCAACGAGAATATACACTGAGCTTGTCAACCGCCACCAGGGGAGGTGGGTGGGTCGCGAAAGTTGACGGTCGTCCCGGAGTACCGATGAAATGACCACGTTCTAGGCGGAGGGACCAAATTTATACTCCAGGAGCGCAAGGCATTACCACTATTACAAGCATGCGCAATCACGCCGTACGGGGGAATGCGAAGAGATTACTAAGTGGCTGTCCGCCTAAGATCCTCATAACCAAAATTGGTCATGAGACAGATTTTCTTCAATTCTTGCATGTGAATTACACTTTGTCTAGTAACTATAAAAATACATTTCGTTTGGTCTCAAAATGTTTTCTTCAGCAATTTACAGGGGGATCCCCTGGGGGACCAAATTTGATATTTTTTTAGTCTGAAAAATGCAAAATTTCCCTAACTTTGGCAACTTCTCACAACACTTAAAATTTGATGCAGAGCTAAATTCTACTGTTGTTTGACAGGTACAAGTCCAGTTATTATTACAACGTTATAAAAGTTTCCATATCGTTGTTCCAAGTGGTTAAACATTAACTTCTATCACTTTCACAGCTTGTAATAAAACAGGAAAAAAGAGGTCACAAAAATTCCTCTGAACCAAAAGTGGATCGTCGTACAGCAATTTCCTTGCAGTCATAGAACAATAAAGAATTAATCTTAAATATCATGAAAAAAAATTGTGCGGCCAGGAATGCGAAGAGATTACTTAAACTTCCGCTACGAGCTAATTAATTATGCAGTGAGAATAGTGTACACTTAATTTTTCAAGCGCAGTAGACACACAAATTAGTCATTTCTATCGACAAATCAATGTTCTCTTGATATGAACCATAGCGAGGAACTCCATTGCAGGTGTTCTCCTCGTTCCTTGAATTTTGAGGCCCGGTATCTCGAAAAAAAGTTTATGCATTTGAAATCAAAAGTCTCGTAAAAGGTGACGTAATACTGGCAACAAATCTTTAATCTTACAGCTTGTTGTATAGACTCACCAACCCACAAGTCGAGCGAGCGAGCGCGTAGGCCTACTCCCAGACCGGAACCGGAAACAATGACTGCGACTTTGAGAAAGTCTACCTGCCATGCAACTTGTTGCGCGCGCAACAATGCTTTGCAGGCTGCTGCCCTGATGTTGCGCGTATTACCACCTACGCGTGCAACAATTTTTTATGGTGCAAAAAGAAGACGTCGCTTCTACCTTTTGCAAAATGAAACTTTTGTTTGCATGCTTAGGTTGGTAATTAAAATACGCGCAACATCACGGCTGGTTAGGCCTGGTTCCCACTAGCGACATAACGATCATAATCATAACGTTGTTATGATCTAGTGGAAACACGTACGTACAAGCAGTCGACTTCAAATTCCTTTCTCGTTTGTTTTGAACACGGTGCTAAAAAAAATGGCTGCAATAAAAACCTACGCATTAATTGCAGCAATAATGGGCTTTCTCGCATCAACTACATTTAATCAAGAGTTATTTCGTCATCGCATTATCATAATACACTGTATTGAAGTCTGTTGAAGGTTTATTGTATCATATCGGGAAACTTTCCACGAGGCTTGCAAGGGTAGAGTCTAGATTCCATAGCTCAGAAGGAGGTCGGACACCTTATTGAGACTTACATAACGGAGTAACTGGTTAGATGTCAGTTGAGGTTGGGGTTAGCAGTTTATATAGTTAAATTTAGGTCTTAACAACCTGAGAAGCTAGGTGGTACAGTGGTACGGTAGGTTATGTAAGCCTAAGCCTAGCTGAGGTCACAGGTTCAAGACGTTCAATCCTGAGTGCATGGGGATTTTAGATTTTCTTTCTTACACTTAAAAATTTATTGAAAATACAATTCTAAGTGTCGACATTACGTTATATAATTCTCAATAAGTGTCCGACCTCCTTCTGAGCTATAGAAGGTAGACTCTACCGCTTGCAAGACGCTCATCAAAATTCGACGCCATCTTGGAATAGCATGAACTGCAAATTACTGGAACTAGGACGTTCATTGGCCAAAATACAATGAATGAACATACGTCATTATGATTACGACTATGAGCGCTAGATTTACGTTCCCACTACGACATAAGCATAATCACAGACATAATCATAATCATAATAAAATGCCCGATATTTTTCTTATGTTTATGATTATAAGTTTTATTTGCATGTGAATGAAAACTCATTTTCATATGAAAGGTTTCGCACCTAGCCTCGCTTTGATAGAGAGGCTAAAGGCAACTCGGAAATGGCCTATTGACACCCATTCAGGCCAGGTGAATCAATCCTGATACCCATCAATGAAATACCAGATCAAGATCTTTAGGGTTTTGATTTCAGTTCAAAACCGTGTTTGATCTCAAATCAAACACTTGCATATTAATGAGTTTTGGAACAATACATGTTATTCCACTCACACCACTTTCATAATGGCGGCCGATTTATTTATTCTTTTATATGTATGTTAATTAGCCTCACTGGCCTCGGTAACATGTGCAAAATTCAAAAGAATTTTTACTCTAAAATGAGGCCAGTGAGGCTAATTAACATACATATAAAAGAATAAATAAATCGGCCGCCATTATGAAAGTGGTCTATATGATTACATTCAAAACCCTACATTCCTTTCTTGGTCTTCAAATGTAAGCCCTTTCGTGTGCCATCTTTCGATTCCGCATCCAATGCTCGGTGAAACTGAGTAAACCTTCAAAACAATAATCTGAGTATTATGACTGGAACTTCAACATGACATCGACATTTTAATTAAAAAAAATGACCATTTTTCTCACCTTCGGTCGCCATTATCAAGAGAATTTAATGCTTCAGCACCTTTTTTCTCTTCTAGAAAGCGTCGGATACCGCATATTATGCCATAAACAGTCTTCGGTGGATATCCAGGATATCTCTCTCCCGACTTTTTGGCCACTTCCATGACAAATTTGCTAAGCCAATAATTCAAAATCAATGCGCCCATTTCTTCAATACGAGCAGAAAGTGACAATCTTGTGTAAATTCTAGTCCTTAAACATTCCTCCCGAATCTCAGAGAACGGGAACTTGAGCCGTCCGAGTAGTTTGCCATTCGTAGAAAATGGTTGTTGCCCATTTGTTTTTTTATATTTCGTTGACGAGGAAATAGCTTTATCGAATAGATCTTCTTCGACAACCGTTTTGGCCTCTCTAAACCGAGACGCTTCTGCTTCGCACATGGTCTCATACCAAATGGCGAAATACAACAAGCTTAATAAAATTATGCATGTGACGGCATTTGAAAAGGACAAAGCCAAAAAACTAACACTGAATAATTCTGTATTGTTTGATTTGAGAAGCCAGATCAAAAACTCGTGCTTCGGGTTTCATCAGGGTATGCAAACACCTTGAAACAATAAAAGCACTCGGCCGAAGGGTAAAAATTATTTTGAGCCACGCCCATCAAACGAGATTCTGGTAACTTTTAGGGTATTTTTCGAAAATTTCCGTCGAGCACCCCCGTCATTTTTATATGCGAGTCACCCATATCCCCGCCCCTGGGAATTCGACCTGCTGTTCACAAGAAAGATTTACTCATCAAAGACTTTTGGCATGATTTAAGTGTGGCTGGGAGCTGGACTGGTGAGGTGGGTTACTTGTTTTTGCTGTTTTTATGCGTAGATTTAATTTACTTATAAATCCACCTTCGCTAATGCCAAAACATATTACACTTCCAGTAGCCATAATCATTCCCATATCCGTTTAGCTTTGCAGCAAGTCGTGATCATCTCACTTCCTTGAGTTACAACCTCCTTTTCGTGGGCTTCTTGGACTAGGTTTACTTCTTGGTCGGGTTTGATTTTACCAGGCTTTGCTTGCCAACATTTAGGACCCTGCACACAGGCAACCCAGATCATGACACATTACAGTTCACCCAACATTTTATTGATTTCGAGTTTTTAACCAACTCACAAATGACGTTTGTCAACAGGCTACAATAGCGTAGTTATACGGTGTACTAATTACAAGTGAGTTGTCATTGATAACAATAACAACACTGAAGAAACATTTACACTAACAAAGAGATCCGAGTTGTTTTAACCTGAATATCAGGCTTTCGGGGGCTCCCTTTTAGGCTCTTACCGATAGTGCTAGCACATTTTTTGGCATTGTTTGGCTTCGCGATCATTTTTTTTTACATTTTATCCCAAAAAGCACTGCTAGCATTATTTTGGATTTTCGACTGATTATTTGTATAATTTTGTGTTAAAAAGCACAATCTGACTTTATTTATATCGTCCAAAGCCTCCCAGATGCATTTTGCCCTCATTTTAGTCAAAGGAGCCGAGGAGGCCTGCGGAATAGGTTTGATAGGTCAGCGGTTGCCTTCTAGAAACCCAGACCATCACACTCGTTCCAAGATGGCGTCATCCACGTTGTCATCGAGGAACAATGGAAGTCAGCCAGCCAAGGCAGAGATAGCTCGAGAGCGTACTCTGCCATCAATCAGTGGAAAAAATAAGACTAGGGGGAACTGTGATGCAAAAAACATAAGCATACATGAATAATGTAATATTCTATGTTTAAAAAACTCGGAAAAAAGTGAGCATTTTTATGTAACCCACTAGCACAGTATACTTATATTAATTTGAAGTGATTTGAAATAGAAATGCAAGAATACAAAATAAGTTTAGCTGTTATTGTAAGTAAGTCATTTATTATAAGTCCCATTTAACTAATCGAAAATAAAAATATTGTACGCATGCGTAATGTATCGTAAGTAATCCTATTGTAAGTAAGTCAGCGTATTGTTTGTAGTATGAGTAACTGTAACCCAAGTAATGTAAGAAACTGTATTGTAAGGTATTGTAAGTAGTGCTTTTTGTGTGTGGCAATAAAAAAAAAATAGCATTATTTTAGCACTTTTTTGCAAAAAACAAGCACTGCTTTAAGCATTTAATGCTTTTTTACGAGCACTATCGGTAAGAGCCTACTCCCTTTAGCCCCGCTCCCAAATGAAGGCCTGATACTCAGGTTAAGTTGTTTTAACAATTTGACAGACCTCACTTATATTCAGTATGAGAACGAAAAAGTATGTTTTGGACCCCTGAGAATATGCAAATTGGATTGGGTAAACACTGTTACATGTATACTGCCATTGAAAATAATTTAAACTTCATGGCTAGGCTATTCAAATCCAATAAGCTAAGCCTGGATAAGAGACAAGTTTGAATCAAGTTAAATAACTAAAATCAGCAAAGACTCTTTCAGAAGGTTTTCAGCCCTTCATTTTTGACTTTGTTTTTTCTTTACTTCTAGCTTTTGTAAACATTTTAAATAAGGGAAATGAAACCATCAGTTAGCTCTTAATCCTGGATTAGCATCAGTTGGCTTTTAAACAACTGAGCCCAGAAAAATATTATTGAAGTGTGTTATATTCAAATTGTTGCATCATCTTACACTGTATGTTGCAAGTAGCAGATCTAGGGGAGGCCCACTTTTACCCTATCTCGCCAAAAAAAAAGTACCGGTATATTATTTTTCACTCCCCCACCCCACCCCCTTATTCTATCCACTGCTAATGATGGGGTCTGCATCCACCACTGGATGCACATCGACAATAGTTCATTCATGTGTCTGTGTTACTCCTAGTTACTCAGCATAGCAACACACGTGGCCAATGCCTTTTTTACAATAATTATCAAAACATGAAGCAACATTAGGAGTACTGCTTCACTCTCTTATGCCTAAAAAGCACATGCACTTGTGATGACTTCAAATTTTCTGGTCAATTTTCAGCAACAATAAATAATTATAAGCGTGGAGATAAACTAGAATGACAGGAATATGACAACGTTGTGAATGTAACAATCATACTTTTCAATAACTGGGTTTTGTTTATCGACGAAAAATGTAAAACAAGCCAATGATAAGAAATCAAACAACTTGGTGTACACTGACCAGTACATAGTTATCACATTATTGGAACTGATTGTTTTTTACAACAAAAAATACAACAACTTGAATCATGAGAGTTAAGGAAGTCAAGAAAAAAAATGCAAAAGTGAAACTATTTAAGGAGGATTTCTGTTAAATTAAATAATGTAATGCATACACTCTTCTTTAACAAAATCACAGCATTGCATTTATGTAGCTCTGGATAATGAATGAAATATAAAAGATACTATATTTCAGCAGTAACTGCTTAGATGCTCAACTACTTGCATGCTTCAGTACTCCAGCATATTTTAAATCACTTTCCAATATTCAAAAAGCACAGACTAAGTTACACATTTTACAACTAAACATTCTTTTACCCTGAAATTTAGCACCAAAATTATGATGAAATTCAGTTTACAAAATCCAGATGCATTTCAAAATGTTTGTCAGTTGTTGTTGTTACTTTTCCTGCCATATTTCGTCGCCTCTACTCACAATAAGAACCTGACCAGGATTGAGTTTGATCCTGTTCACATCCACTGGTTCCTTGGCAGGCGCATCAGACTCACTATCAAACACGACCACGCCTCTTCCTGATAGTTTAGTAAAATCCCCCGTCCACATGGTATCACCAAAGTTGAGGGAGACATGGAACTGATTGTCATCTGGACCACGAGTATAAGAAACCACATCCTTATCAACATGAACAATTTTGAAAACATCACTGGCAAAAGCAGGATCCTTCCTCAGTTTAACAAGCTTTATGTAATTGTTGTAGAACGATTTAGCATCAGCCTTCTCAGTCTCTACATTCAAGGTCTTGTATTCAGAAGCAACAGGCAGCCATGGTGTTCCGGTTGTGAAACCTGTAATTATGATGACAATAAAAATACTATCAATATTGCAGTCACACTCAGAATTGTATTTTTGTTAACAACACGTAGTTCAACCAAAAGTGCTATGATTTAGGGCTGGTTCCCACTAGCGACGTAATTGGAAGTTAGAATGCAAGTCTCCCTATGCTTCCGACTCTGACTCTGCACTCAGGGTTGGACATTAGCACTCGCCCGCTCGCCCAGGCGAGTGTCTAAAGTGTCGGGCAAGCGCAAATCATCGATCACTCGCCCGTTTGGCGAGTGCGATTTTCGTCGCCAAGAAATTATTTAAATAATAAATTGCAAAATAATTACATTCCATTTTGCCTAATCATAAACTTACCATTTCTATTTTGCAAAGTTTTACATTCCGAACTGTCTAATAAATTGGCGCTGAAAGGCAACATTGGGCTTCGCAAACAGACAAATATGGCCTCCTTCTAGTGATAATTACATAACACATCATTGATTGTCAGAGAAAGGTATGATTTGCAAGTGGTGTGTTAAGAACAAACAAATTTTGGTCGCATAGAATGTTCTAGAATGTTCAGAGAGAAGGCGGATGACGATGACGAAGACAAAGGAGTTATTTCAGACTACGAGTCAGAGGCTGAGATGTCAGAGGAGATGGTGCTAAAGAAACTGGAAAAAGAACTGTTGTGAAGAGAAACTAAAACAGACTTCCGACTTACTATGGCACTTGTTAATAGGCTTTCAGTGTTGAAATAAATTTTCAGTGGTTATTAAATAGTAAAAATAAAAGGTGACTAAAATGGTTGGAGAGACGGGGGGGGGGGGGGGGGGTTAACTTTTGGGCGAGTGCATTTTGAGGGTCACTCACCCAAATGGCGAGTGCTCTCAAAATTAAGTGTCCAACCCTGCACACTTCCAATTACATTGCTAGTGGAAACTACCCCTTAAGAGACTACTGCACAGCAGTTTTTTAAGCGGCTAATATTCTAGGGGTGGGGGATAAATAATGGATACTGGTTAATGGATAATGCAGTACTTAATTGCTTAGATGCTCAACAACTTTTTGGCTTTGACACTCCGGAATATTTTTAGTTACCTCCCAATATTCAAGAAGCACAGACTTTACACATCTCACAACAAAACATTTCCAAGTTCAACAGAAAGTGCTGTGAGAAAAGAATTGACAAACTGATGCACCGCATTTTATTAAGGGGCTAATATTCTGCTAACTTATTTTTCTTTTATAACTTGAAGGGTTACACACAACAATGAGGAGTTACCCACCAGCATTGGCTTCGGCATTCCACTGCATGGGAGTTAACATGTTGTCTCTGCTATCAGCTGGTTTGTTACCATTTAACATGCCAATCTCTTCACCATAGTAACATGTAACAACTCCTGGGAGGGTAAGCAGAAGGGCGTTCATTGTATTTCTGTTGTCTTTACCCACGTCAACACGGCTGCCAACACGAACTGCATCATGATCACCGATCGCCCAGTTTGGTGTGTGGCCTTCAACAGCATCCAAATAATCTGTGATAGTCTTTCCAATTGCCTGTGCCAGAGACATGCCAGTCCGGTTTAAATTAGAAACCAGGGCATAGTTTTTGGGTATATCCGACTGCTGGTAAAATCGTGTTGTTGTTGCTGCATCACCACGCAGACCAGCCATGACAAGATGACTTCCATTATTCAAAACATCACGGAAAATCTTCAGAATGTCAAGATCCTCCTTAAGATCTGCAGAAAAACAGGTTCTAATAATGATTCCAAATCCTTTACAGGGTTCATGCTCAATGTGACTTTTGATATACATGTACCAATTCCATGAAATTTTCGATGACCTTAGGTAAGGTTCACCAGGTGTCTTTCCTTTAATTTGGATTCAGAAAAAATTAACTACCTTTTTTAATGCAGCTCATCAGCACACATTAGAGGAAAAGTGATAAAACTGTATTTCTGTGATTGCTTTTGAACAGTAACAGTGGACCTGCTAAACTATGCACAGTTAAATCTCTCGTAAGCGACCACCTCGGGAATTCAAAAAATTGGTCATAACGAGAGCTGGTGGCTTAAGCGAGCCCACAAATTTCTCATTTCATGTGATGAAACAGTTGAGGCTGGTTTCTTTCTTTCTTCTTGCTCGCTTGCTCCAGATGGAGATTATCTTGAACTTTTAATTTGAAAATCTTTATCAATGCACCATTAGCGCTTATATTACTGTTAATTTGATCAAGAAGTGTATACTTTCATGAAATTGTTGACTAATTTGAAACAGACTCTTTAGGTGGTCACCTATGAGAGCTTAAAAACAAAGGAAAAGACCAGTTGGTAATTCTCAAAAGTGGTCGTGGGTGTTATGATCGCTTGCGAGAGAAGTCGCTTACCAGAGCTTTTAATTACAGAGTTTGAGTGACAATTCAAACAAGGTTTCACAATGGTGGTCATAACTAGAGCTTGGTCGCTTAAGCCTGGTTTTCACTAGCAACACAAGCACAAGCGCAAGCATAAGAGCTCTTATTTCGCCGTGAAAACGAGCTTGATGCAAGCATAAGCACAAGCGCAATCACAAGCACCAGGATCAAAACATTTTGATCCTTGTGTTTGCGCTTATGCTTGCGTCGTATGTGAAAACGGAACATAACACACGCACAAGAAAAAAGCAGTGATTCCAATATGATTAGAAAGATATGAAAGGTTAGTTAAGAAAATCATCTTCAAAAGTCATTTGTGAGTTATTCACTTATTTCCCGCTTATTTTGCTTGCCTTGATTCTACGAATCTTGCTGGTTACAAACGTCGTTGCCGTGAAAACTGTTCGTTTCGTTTTCAAGCGAAAATAACATTACCGTATTTTCCGGTGTATAAGTCGACCCCTGAAACCACGAAAATTAGCCCCAAAAATCGACCTCGTCTTATACACCGGCCAAAACTCAAGAGCTGTCGGTTCATAAGGAAATTAGCATAACAATGACACCCTGAGATTAACATGGAAGTGACATTTATTGCAGTAAAGGAGCAACGATCGATCTTGGTTTCACTTTCCGAGCAAAATGCATGTTCTTACCTTTACGAGTGTGAATTCTTCACATTAGGGATTTGTCATAAGAAATGTTCGATTTTCCCGCTCAATGCATGCAAGTTTGAGGTTATTTTGTGCTTGAAATCCATGACTACTACTACTTCTGAAGAAAACAAATTGCACTCGACAAGACGCTAGAAACTTGGTAACCGCACACTTGAAATGAGCACGTGCTTCTGGTTACTAAGCATCCAAGATGGCGGCCTGTTCACAGACTCGTTCTATGGCTTCATGCGTTCATTTTACGGCATTTCTTCATTGTAAAAAGCCTCAAAATGACCCACAAACATAACGAAAGAAATTTTAGAGCAGGTATCTTGAGAATTTGGATTCATATTTGTCAATTTATTAACGAAGTGCATTCGTTCGCGTGTTAGTCGATCAATGTGGTTCATTCAGTTTACTTTGACTTTGGGTCTCGAAGATGCTCTGCAAGAGAGACAAGACTTGTTTTCCTAGAAAATTGTAAAGAATTTTTCTCCTCATACTTGATGCTAAATCAAGAAAATCCCAATTTTTAGGCTCAAAAAGTGGGGTCGACTTATACACCGGTTCGACTTATACACCGGAAAATACGGTATTTGAGCTGTCAGTCAATGAGTAAAACAAATAGATTCATGTTTTCCGTCAGTCAAATGCACAAAAACCTGGTTTTAACAATGATCAAATCTTGCTGGTGAATATTTCGTTGTGCTTGTGCTCGTTTTCACTTGTACAGAATTCTTATGCTTGTGCCTATGCTTGCGCTTGTGCTTGCGTCGCTAGTGAAAACCAGGCTTTACGAGAGCAGTTGTAAGGAGAACTTCAACTGTAGTATCTATTAAATTTATAATAATGTACGTAAACTAAGAGTTCAAACTCCACATTTGAAACCATTTGTATGTGACCTATTATAAGAATAATGAGTGCGGTAGTCTAGTGGTCAGAGCATCAGACTTTCAACCTAAAGGTTGGTGCTACAAGCCTGGTGTATCAATGTGTATCGGCAACATAATGCTGGGGTATTGACTAATGATGGACAAGCAATACTCTCAGTGGCTTCATGCTACTGAAACTGTGTTAAGCTCCGGCATTTGTGAGCCAGTTGGCTTGACGTGAAGACTTAAGCTTTTACTTATTATTAGGGATTGCAGTCTATTTTATTTCTAGTAAAAATTATACCAAAATGCAGCTAAAACCTGGCTAAAAATGAATTTCACCAACTCTAAATGAACTTACCATGTGGCGATTTTGTTGTGTTTTGCGGGAACTTAGTTTTGCGATTGGGAAAGACTGGTTTTTCTTGCTGAGAATTAATATTGTTGCAATTCGCTGGAAGTCACGTTCAATTGGAATTAAAACATTTTCCTCTTTTATTCAAGTTCATGCAATCGATACAGGTGACACAATATGCAGATGTAACGCACATCAATCAGTGTCACCCTATTACAATAATCACATCTTGCTCTGGTGTGGCTGATTACTTTGGCAATGGATCAGCTATAACTACAGTACCATTTAATGCATTATCACCCAAGTTATCACTGACATTTTCTTTTTCACTCTAGTATTCTACTTAGTCTTCATAGTCACTTTCTGTCCAACAATAATTGATATCTACCATTAAACTCTACTGACTCTCTCAGGGTTACGTGTAAAAGGTGATGTTTGTATATAATTTCAGAGTTTATACTACTGGCTGAGAAATTTTTGAAATGTGATTGACAGCTTTGTCTTGTTGTTGGAACAATAGCAGATAGCTTTCCTGAATTTCACAACAGTGAGAAGCACTAGAAAAAAGCAAAATTTCTTACCCTTGTAATATAAACAAATAATACAATGGCTTCTACAGGGAATTTGGGATGAATACCTCTGGTTATATTTCAAAATTATTGTTCCAAATATTACTCACCAAAGAGGCTTGTGATATTTTGGGACAATTTTAAAATATTACAAGAGGTATTTATCCCAAATACCCCTAGAAACTGTTGTATTACCTATAGATGGTTTTCACTCACGTGACCTTCAGTCCTGTGGGATTCAAATGACAAAGGCCATGGCAGCCATGTTGGTGCACATAACAAAAGAAGTTCATTAAAATTCTTTTGTAGGTGTGCACCAACATGGCCGCCATGACGTAACGTGAAAACCACCTTTACATATTTTTTAAAACACTTAGTACATAAGGTTTTTGCCATATCTGGTAGGCAGAATCTCTCAATCAGCAAAGAACAGCTTTAGTGCTTTGATTTGTTTTGGTTTTAGAGCAGCTATTTTTGGAAGTTGGTCAAAATTATTGAGTTCTCATGTTATCTCTTGGGTTGCCAGCAACTTCCATGTTGTTAACAGACTGTTGACTGAGTTCCAAGAAAAACCTGATAAGAATTTTGAGCTGTGAGAGCAGCACATCATTTAAATGCCATAGCTCTAGTCCCCTTTCCTCCCCCCCCCCCCCCCCCCCCCCCCGTCTTGCTTGATTGCGTAATTTGGCATGGATTTGGCGCGAAAGGGAACCATGACTCAATGAATGCGCACAACACTTATGAATTTAAATGAACTTCAAACGTAAGATACATTGTAACTAATTTAATTGAGAGAGAGAGATTAATAAAAATTAAATGCAACCACTTACTGAAAGTGTATTTATGGTCGAGCATGTCGTACTGGGGATCTGATTTGTTGTAGCCTGGCAATTTTGGCTCGTCTTGAAACTTGTCGTCTTCTAGATAGTATTGCACGGAGTCCAAACGGAATCCATCAACTCCCTTGCCAAGCCAGAATGTCAGCGCCTTCTTCAGCTCATTTATTACTTCTTTGTTTCTCAGATTCAAGTCAGGCTGTTCCTTTTTAAACTGATGAAGGTAGAACTGTTTAGTCGTGTCATCGTATTCCCACGCGCTCCCACCGAATACACTGAGCCAGTTGTTGGGGGGATCGGTGTTGTTCATTCCTGTACCATTATGCCAGATGTACCAATCCCTTTTTGAATTCTTTGTGTCGGCCTTGCTTGCCACGAACCAAGGATGCTTCTCAGAGGTGTGATTGGGAATAAAATCCATGATGACCTTCAGACCTTTCTTGTGAGCTTCTTCAACGAGTTTATTGAAGTCTTCCATAGTTCCGAATTTCTTGTCGACAGCTGTGTAATTTTCAACACTGAAATCTCCGTCAGGGGACTCGTAAATCGGGTTTAGCCACAGAGCGTCTACTCCCAGCTCGCCGAAGTGATCTAACTTGCTTTTGATCCCGTTCAAGTCGCCGTTGCCGTTGCCGCTTTGGTCATAGAAGGAACGAGGGTAAACTTGGTAGATGGCCGCGTGCTTCCACCAGTCCGGATTATCCGCCGTTTCGTTTGCCTTCAATGTGTCGTTGCTTTTCCCTGAATCGCCTGCATCCTTTTTAGGTTCACAGCGTGGAGCGACAACTATAATAATTATAGCCACCACTACCAACGCAAGAACAACAATACCGAACAGAACCACGAGGATTAAGCGTGTTTTTCTATGCGCTGCTATTTCTTCGTCGGTCGGTTTCGACTGAACACGCGAAGGTTCTTCGAAGGTGATTTTTACATCATCCTTGTCTAAACTGTTGAAAGCCACTTCGTTTGACATTTTGCAAGGGACTGCTCGCTTGAATATTAAGCGAGAAAAACCCTAAGCTACGAGAATTTTTAAACTCGAGCGAGCGAAGACAACAATGAAATGGCGCGAAGTGGAACACAAAACAAAGATGATACACGCGGCAAATTTATTCCATCGATCACGAGGTCATTGTCATTGCATCACAGTTTCTGAGTTAAAATCTGTTGTCAGTACACTCGAATCAGATGTTACCGAAATCAAGAATTCGATGTCTATTTCCACTTTTGAGGATAAACTCTCACTTTTGGAAGACAAGATATCTCAAGTTGCCAATTCCTCAAAAGCAAACATTCAGAATTTATCTGCAAGGATCATCGATCTAGAGAATGAAAACGAATCACTCAAAAATGAAAACAACAAATTCAAAACAGAAATTCAATCTCTAAGGAATCAAATCAAGTCGACTGAATCTCACCTTAAAGGAAAACTAGACAACTTTCTCACCGAAATGAAAGATACAAGCACTGTCAAAGAAACAAAAAGAGCAGATGATGAACAATTAGAATCAAACAACACAACAATTTCAGCGTCTATTCCAACCTCTAACAAGTTTTCACCTCTGGATGACAGTTCTTTCCCTCCTCCGAGAGCTTCTAGCCCCGGTCACGATCATCAACAGGCTTCCTCACAACCAAATGTTAACTCAACTGAGACTGGGATGCACACTGATTCTAAATTAAATACAACCCACACAAACGCCGATCCTTCAATAGCGTTACTCATCGACTCAAATGGAAAGTTCATCGATCTAAAACGCCTCAGCCCCACTATACCGGTCCGAAAGATCTTTACTCCAACAATCTCCTCAGCGTTAGAAACATTAAAAACATCTGATCTCGGAAATCCTAGCCATATTGTAATCCACACCGGAACTAACGATTTGGAGATTTTGAACACCTCCCAGTGCAGTGATAAACTTCAAGAAATGGTCAAACTTGCAACGGAAAAACACCCCTCGTCGAAAATAATTTTATCATCAATCTTAAAACGTTCAGATGATAAAGATCAACAAAGACCGGAACTAAATCTGAAACTTAGCAATATATGCTCCTCACATCCAAACGTTCACCTTGTAAACAATGACAACATAACAGAAGAATATCTTCATGACAACAAACACGTCTTACGAAGAAAAATTGGTGCTCTAGTCTCAAACCTAAAAGATGTAATTTTTAGCAGAATGAGAAACAGAAATTCACTTCAAGGTCGTCCAATTGGCCAATCCATCTCAATCACAAGAAATCCCCAGCAATCACCAAGGAATCCTTTCTCTTTTGGCAAAGAACCGAGTCCAGTGCGCAAACATCATGAAGACACTGCATTCATCAACGGCCCACCTTTTCAGCCGTACGAATCTCAGATCGCCCTTCCTCGGCCACTAAACGGAAACCAGCCTGCCAATATCAGTAATGGCCAACAACCAACTTACGCGTCTGTTGCCAAATTTTCGCCTGCAGTTCCTTCGCAGTTATCGCACCCGCCATCGTCACTGAATCCAGACACTGTTCTGAACCTTTTAAAACTGTATGAGTCTATTCGTCAAATGTAAGGTACCATGTAATTTGATAGTAATCTGCAATTTCTTCTATTCTGGAAGTATGTCAATACTTCATACCACATTATTATAATATTAATCTGGTATACAATGTGTATTGACACGTCTATACCTCTAAAAAATACAGTTCTTAGTGTAAGCTGCTGGAATATTAATGGTTTTTCGGATCGTTTCATTTTAGGTAACAAATTAGATAATCATGAATTTTTACGTTATTTTGAAAATTGTGAAATTATTATTTTAACTGAATCTTGGATGAAAAATGAAGTAACCCTACCTGGTTTTAAAACGTTCTCAAATTCAGCACAAAAATTTCGAAATAAGAAATCTGGAAGACTTTCAGGAGGAATTGTTCTCGGTTGTAAATATTCTCTTGACTGCGGCATCTCTTTTGTCAAATCAAATACGGATTATATTTGGTGTAAACTTGATAAAGTTTTCTTTAATCTAGAAAAAGATATTTATTTATGTGCAATTTACATACCTCCTCGGGATTCCCCTTATTTTAACCCAGATGTTTTTGTTGACATAGAAACAGACATCGCCGTTTTTACTAGAAATGGTTCTGTAATGTTAGCAGGTGATTTCAATGCCAGAACAAGCAACGTTTCTGATTTTATTGATGTAGACAACTGTAATCATATACCTGGCGATAATATTCCATTACCATACTCTATAAAAAAAAGACAAAATTACGATAACAATATAAATGTTCACGGAAAATCACTGATTGAGCTTTGCAAAACATGTGACCTAAGGATTCTGAATGGGAGAACTAAAGGAGACTCTTTTGGTAAAATAACCTATCATTCTCAAAAAGGAGTAAGTACTGTTGATTACATTATAGTAAGTCATGATATTTTAAATTTAATTGAAAGTTTTATAGTTAAAAAACCAAACATCTTCTCAGACCACTCTCAACTTATTTGTTGGACGAAAATTACCGTATCCAATCTCACTCCATTAGTTAAAGTTCAACAGCATAAAAAAGTTAATCTCCCAAAGCAATATATTTGGGATGAATTCTCTAAAGAAAAGTTCTCTGACACTTTTCAACTAAATGAAATTCAATCACAAATATTACTTTTTGAAAATTCAGTTTTTGAAGAAAATGACAAAGGCATCGATCATGCAACTACACAGTTCACTCAAATTCTAGATGAAGTATCAAAACGTTCTCTTAAACTGTCTTGCCAAAAGAATTCTAAAAACAATCATACATCAAAGAAATGGTTTGATCAAGAATGTAGAACTTTTCGAAAATATCTTAAACAAATCTCAAACAAAAAACACAAACACCCTCATGACACTAATCTAAGAAACGATTATCATCAACAGAATAAGACTTTTAAGAAATTACTTAGAAATAAGAAGCAGAAATTTCTTGACTCTAAAATTGATGAATTGATCAGTAACAAAGATAGTCATAACTTTTGGAACACTTTAAAATCAATGAATCAAAACAAACTTAATCAAAACGAAAACAAAAATGAAGTACCATCGGATATTCTATATGACCACTTCAAAAAATTACATTCTGCGCCTGAAAATACTTCTTTTTCAGCAACACATTTGAACATATTAGAAAACAAACATACATTGGAACAAAACAAACACCTTTATAATAATTTGGACAACCCGATTTCTCTGAATGAAATTGAAATAGCAGTTAAAAATCTTAAAAATAAAAAAGCACCTGGACCAGACAGAATACGAAATGAAATGTTGAAATCTAGTATAAAATTTTTAAATACATCATTATGTCATCTGTTTAATCTTATACTCAAATCTGGTACTTTCCCAACAACTTGGTGCGATGGCATTATAACAGCTATACATAAATCTGGAAAAATCAATGACCCATCAAATTATAGAGGAATTTGTATAAATAGCTGTTTAGGAAAACTATTCTGTTATATACTTAATAACAGATTACATAATTATACAGAAGAACAAAACATTCTACATCCTGCTCAAATTGGCTTCTTACCGAATCATCGCACATCTGATCATATTTTTACTCTTCGGACATTAATCGATAAACATGTAATTCATAAAACCAAAGGTAAACTATATACTTGTTTTGTTGACTTCAAAAAAGCCTTTGATTCCATTTGGCACCAAGGACTTTTGTACAAGCTACTAAAGTATAATATTGGAGGAAAATTTTATGATCTCATTAATAGCATGTATTTAAAATCGAAATGCTGCGTACGATGCGGTTATCAAAGATCAAAATTTTTTGATTATAATAAAGGAGTAAGACAAGGCTGTATACTTTCACCGATGCTCTTTAACCTATACTTAAACGATTTACCTCATGTGCTTAATAATAGTGACACAGATCCCATTTTATTGCCGGATGGCTCTCGCCTTAATTGCTTACTTTATGCTGATGATTTATTATTGATTTCTCATTCAGCTGAAGGTTTACAGAATGCTATTAATAAACTTTCCAAATATTGTCAAGAATGGATTCTTAATATTAATCCAAAGAAAACAAAAATTGTTATCTTTCAAAAGAAAAATAGAAAATCAACAGCTGATAAGCATAGCTTTAATTTTATTGATGAAAACATAGAAATTGTCAACAATTACACATATCTGGGAGTAAATGTTTCTGCAAATGGAAGCTTTAACAATAATAAAGAAACATTAAAAGAAAAAACAAGAAGATCTATTTTTGCAACAAGACGTAATCTTGACTTCTCTAGTTTACCAATTGATATCAATAATAAACTTTTTGACACCTTATTTCTTCCTATCTTATTATATTGTTCTGAAATATGGGGTATCTATGATAATAATGATTATAAATCCTGGGAAAAAGACATAATTGAAAGAACGCACGTGTATTTTTGTAAAATGTACTTGGGTGTAAACAAAATATCCCCAAATGCAGCATCCAGAAACGAACTTGGTAGATTACCTCTAAAATCCCACATCGAACTTAATATTCTTAAATTTTGGATACATCTAGAAAATCAACCAGATGATAGCATCGCAAAACTCTGCTTAAACATCTCTAAAGAAATGGCAGATACTTTACAAACAGGTTTAATAAATAAGGTAAACCATCTTTGTACAAAACACAACATTGATATTTCTTATTTAGACTTTGATAACCCTTCCAATATACTTTCACAAGCAAAACAGAATATTAAGACTAGTCTCATGAATCACCAAATCAACCTATTAAATTCAAATAAAAAACTCAAATTTTATACAATTTTCAAAAATGATACAAAACATTCTGTTTTCCTTAACTATATAAAAAATCAAAAACACAAGAAGGCTGTTACTAAATTTAAGATAGGGAACCACAAATTGAGAATAGAAACTGGAAGATATTCAATACCAAAAACTCCAGAAAATTTAAGGATATGCACTCACTGCAATTCAGATTCTGTTGAAAATGAAATACATTTCCTTTTTCACTGTGACTTATACGCTAATCTCAGAAGTACCTTCTATGATGAAATAGATAAAAGAAATAGACACTTCAAAAACCTAGATAATACATGCAAAAGTATGTTTCTGTTTAACAGTGTTGATCCTTTTATTTGTAGAGCAACGGCTGCTTTTATATTTAATGCAATGAATAAGAGAAATGAAGATATGTTTTAAAACTACACATAAGAAATAATTCCATATTATACACAATACTGTTACTTCCTCTATTTATTTTATTTGTAATTAACCTTGATACAGTAATGTACAATGAACTTCTTTTTGTAATTTTTATTATCTGGTAATACCATGTATAGAAATGGGAATACCTGAATAAATTGTTGTTGTTGTTGTTGTTGTTGTTGCATGGGAACCACATTAGATCATTTTTGAGGGAGGGGTAGGGCGGCTTTTCAAAACAATCTCGATTAAACTGCGTTCAAAAAAGGCCGTTTGATAAAGTTTCTAAATATTCTTCATACAATCAAACCACTTTCTTTCTCATAATTACTAAAAATTACAAGGGAAATGAAATCTCGATAACATTTTTTCCCTGAAAAAAAGCGTTGCCCACTGCCGCCCCTCCCTAACGAACAATTGAACTTTGGTCCGCGAAATAATTTATGAGGTTTTTGTTCTCGCCCGCTTGCCAGCTTTAGCACGCGTTCAACTTGTTTTGTCCGACAATTTACAATCGGACAAACTATTGCATCAGAAATCTCATTAGCATTCATTCCTAGCTTTTGTGAGCAGACGGCATTGAATTTCCTACAAATGTCACTTTCAAAGTAAACTATTAAAATTCAATACCGGAAAATTTTGATGAACTGAAATTTACGGCCAATGAATTGACTTCAAATATAATTGAGTGTTTTTTTTGTTATAATCGTAATAAGAATAATACTAGAACACGGAAGGAGCTTTTATAAGTATAAAAAAGGACAGGACAGGATTTTGAACAATGGCATTATATGCTCTAAATATTTTTTGAGACTGAAAGTTGTTCTTCATTGAATGCGTCCTGTCGAGTTTTGTTTTTAAAATTATAAATAACCTCTGTAAGTGTCCCTCGACCTGTGAAAAATGATGCTATTTTCTTAGCCAAACCGTTTGATGCAAAGGACCACCGTGCCAAGTTAAAGCTGTCATCAGTGAATTAAAACGCACGTGGTTTTCAAAAGTTAGAACCCCCCCGGGGGGGGGGGGGGGGGGGTACTCCCTATAATGGGCTATAAGGGGATGCTCCGCCCAAAAGGGGTACCTTTTTTAGGCTGGAGGTATATGAAAGGGTCGGGATTTCACGAGTTGAAGTATATGAAAGGGTAGGGATTTCACGAAGAATAGGAAATGGTAGCGAAAACACGAGTTGAAGCATAAAAATGGTAGGGAAAACTGCCATTTAAGTATTATAAAAAGAACCTTTCAAAATATATCAAACAGACACACGTAAAGGCTATATGAAAGGGGTACCATTTTCAATGAAAGGTATATGAAAGGGGTACATTTTCTGTCAAAAACGGTATATGAAAGGGTAAGGGTTTGGACATCGGGGTGGAGCATCCCCGTACAAAACTTTGTTGAGTACCCCCCCCCCCCCCCCCCCCCCCCCCTCCCCCCGGTATAAAACATACTTTTAAAACCGAAATACACGTGAGTACGTAAGCGCTGTTTGGGCCGATTTCATCTTCAGACTCAAATTCTTTAGTGAAAATCTTTGAACAGCATAGTACTAGATTCAGGCAAGGTCAATTGAATCCGATTAGTACAAGCGAAAAACACAATCGGAAATCGGTACATAAAACTCTTCGGAACCATTGCCAGATGTTTTCATGCAATTTTAAAATAATAAGAAAAAATTGGGGAACAAAATGCACGCAACAACCTCTTGAAGAAAGCCCTCTTGGGTAACTTCCCCTGCAGAAAATTAACATATTGGCTAAATCATGTTTCGCTGATCGGGCATTTCTTAAAAAAAATAGAAAGAAAAAATGATGTGTAGATCATGAACGACTCTGAGCCAGTTGCAAGTGCAGAGGTACTGATCACAGCCGGGTTTTGAGGCGTTTTTATCGCATTTTTTGTTGCGTATTAGCCAGCGTATAAGTACATGTACTAGAAAAGTTTGTATGGATCTGAAACTCCATCGAAAATAATTTCTACTTTGCCGTTCGAAAAGCTGCACATCTGAATAAGTGTTACAACCGCACCTGTCACATTTTTTTTATCTCTTCCGCATCGGAGGAACCTGGAAGCCGTTTTGGGCGAATTTCTTCAACCTTCTGTCGAACCCGCCGGTGTAGCAAACAACGGCTTCCAGCTGAAGCGAAATGGAAATTATATTTCAGTTCGATCGAATTTCAGATCTATACAAACTCTTGTAGTACGCCTTGGTTACCTGTTGTGTAAACAATTTAAGGATCTGACAAAATGGGTGGTCGTCTACGAAAAACTCCATATTTTATGTACGCCAAAAGATCTATTTATCCCGTAACTTGTTCTTTAAAAATCATCTTCTAGATTTGCTTTTTATATTTAAATTCAGCCTCATTTGAATCTAGCTGATACAGAAATTGCCATTCTCTGTAAAAAAGAAAAAAAAACAAGAATACGAACTGCTTATTTCCTTCAATTTGTTTTTTTACGTATTTTTTTATTAAATGAACATATTAAATTGATCAGAATAAAAGTCTTGTTTTAACCCTCATAGTATAATGTCTTAAGTGCTTGGCAGACGGGAATGCGGCAAAATAAATGGAGTTTTCATTTCGTTTCTGTCATTTCCTATTTACATGAAGCCACCCAAGGCCAACACTTCAGTAAGGCCAGGGTCAAAGTCCATTACGTGGTGCTAATCATAAACATATCTACAAGACCACAACCATTTACACCAAAATATATATTTAATTTCTCGTTCGCCTCTGGTTAAATAAATAGTTCTCCCAAGGAAGTGATAAGAGTAAATAAATTATTTAGAGGGACGTGCGAACAGTTTAATTTACAATTAACCTGCATGATGAAATATTCTTGTAATGTTGTGGAATTTAGAGTGGTTTTCAGATTGAGTGTCGAAAGTAACTTCACAAGCAAAACCAATCGTGGCTTGCTCGCACGCGTTTTCCCGCGCTTGGCACCGGTCACATGTATTTGCTTTGAGTTCTGATTGGTTGAGGTTTATTTAATTGTCAGCGTCTGTTGTGATTGGCCGAATAAGTAATTACTTTGGTTTTGGTTTCATGACATTCAAGTGAAAACCGCTCTACAATGTATGTGTTCGCTATTACAGCTAATTATTTATTTTTTGCTGCGAAGAATTTTTTAAAATGAATCCGCAATAATGTATCGACTATTTTCTTGATTAAGAACTCAGTTCAATATTTTAACTCTTTCAAGGGTGTGAAATTTTGCACCTTGCGTCAGAACGTTTGTATACACTGAAATTACGACAGGTTCATATGCTTCGGATACCATGTGGTTTGACTAGTACTTTTTGTAAGCGTCCACCACCCGTAAGCTATAGCCCGTTCCAGGCGTTACGATTATGGAGCCATGGGGCAGCTAAAAACCGGTGCGCGGATAACGAGCTGGAAAACGAGGGGAGACTATCCCCCTCCGTCTGCACTCGTAATATTTTTTTTCCTTCGCGTGCCGCTTGTTCTGCGATGCCCACTATCTGAACACCTGCCGTAAGCGACCTCCTCCGGTTAGTAGGGAGCTTAAGCAACCACGACGGCGACGGCAGCAAAAACGGCACAAAACAATAGGTTTAATGAACGAAAACAATGCCTCTGCACGTGCGTTTTACATTTTGGTACATTTCTTTGCCGTTCCCTGCAAAACAACAACGTCAAATGATCAAATTATAGGTTTTGTGGAGAACGTGAACACACGACGGTTAATTTTCCTTTCTCCGTTTGAACTGGTAAGCCATTCCTTCAAATTCAGCTCCTGGACAATCCAGACACATGAGACAAACTAAACAAATTAGAACAACTGCAAAGTAGTTTAAAAATGCGCGAATCCTTTTTTCAAGTGACGTTTTCCTTGGCGTTGCCGTCGTCGTTGCCGAAGCTCTCTACAGATGTTACAGGTCATAATTTCAAAGTGATGTACAAACAATACTATTTCGATTTGTTTGCTTTTTCTTATTTCGGAATACAGTAAACCAAATGCATCCTTATATAAGGACTGGCTAAACTAAAAAACAATTTATACCGCTGAAGCAAATGTTTTCCAGTCTATTCGCGCACGAAGAAACAAATGTTTCAGCAGCAAATCTTGTTTTCCGGACACAAGGAAGTGTTTTTGAATTACATCAAAATAATTTCTCGCTTCTCGGTCGCAAATTTTGCTTTCGAAACAAATGTTTCCCAGTTTATCCACATGGGAAACAATGCTCTCGCAAAAATAATTCCTAGTTTAGGTAGGTCCTTAGTTAACATATATATACCTCTAATTGTATAATATAATAAATTTATTACAAAGTTTAAAAAAAACTATTAGCGAATTAGCAATACGCCTTGTAGAAATTCTTTGGAAAATAGACATAAATTTAGGTTTTCAATGTTATAAGACTTGTGTTACCATGGTAATTCAATTGGAAAGAATGAAGCCAATGCTAGGAATGGATCCCTGTTGCAAAGATTGATCGACTTACTAATATGTGTTGGGCTCCATTCATTCAAATCAACCAAACAAATTTTTACTCGCATAATTTCGTGTATTGATGCATTATATAATTCCAAAACAGGAAAGTAAAAGCAGTTTGGTTTACTAAGAAACGCGGGCTCAAACTCGTTCCATGGTCTCTCTTCTTGCCGTCCGGTCCCTCAAGAGAGACCATGGGAACGAGGTTCAGGCCAATTTAAAAGGAAGAGTCTAGATTCCCAACATGATCTCCTCTCTGAATTAACGATAATCGTTAATTCTTAAATTGCTCCGAATTTACCATTATAGTTAATTTAGAACACTGTTTCCCCAGGACATTACAGAAAAGAAGAAATAAAAAAAACCATGTTATTTGGACTGCGGGATTCGAACCCGGAACTATTGCTACTAGGAACGTCTTCTTACCACTAGACCACCGAACAACAATGCGATGGGAAATTAAATCTGCAAGATATTTATTTGAGTCTTGCATAGAATATCATTGATCTACAGTGATTAGGCCTAAGCGCTGATTTCAAATGGTTAGCTTTTTGTTGAGGTTTGGTGATCAAGCTTTTCCATCTACTTTCTAAAATTATTTTCAAGCGAGTGATTTATAGGCTTACTACAGGGTGTAGAATAAGCGCATGAATTTTATTATGTTAAAAAAATGGGGGTTTGCTCAACCAGCAGCGTGGTGGTCTAGTGGTTAGAAAAGAGGATAAGTCAGCGAAGGGTCGTAGAGGCCGTAGGTTCGAGTCCTGACCGAACACTAAGGATTGTTCTTTTTCAACAAAAATGCTGATTTCCCAGAATTCCTTTCAGACTGTCAGTGTTCTAAATTAACTATAATCGTAAATTCAGAGCAAGGAGGAGAGAGATTCATCCCTCAGAAGGATGTCGGACACCTTACTGAGACTTATATAACGGAGTAACTGGTTAGCTTTCAGTTGAAGTTGGGGTTGGCAGTTTATATAGTTAAATTTATGCCTAAACAACCCCAGAAGCTAGGTGGTACTGTGGTACGGTAGGCTATGTAAGTCTAAACCTAGCTGAGGTCACAGGTTCAATCCTGAGTGGGGATTTTAGATTTTCTTTTTTACACTTAAAAATTTATTGAAAATGAAATTCTAAGTGTCGACATTACGTTATATAATTCTCAATAAGTGTCCGACCTCCTCTGAGCTATAGAAGGTAGACTCTACCAATTTAAAAAGCTGAATCTTTTTACTCAGGTCTCGCCCTACTTATAACATCGTCATGAATAAAATATGATTAAACTCATGCTTTGATATCATGCCCTCAAAAATCTTTAGACCCGTCTGATCCGCAATGGCGAGGATCCTGAATATAAAATACATGTTTCATTTTTTACTTTATTCTTATAAATTGTTTTCTGGATTTTTTGTTTTCTTTACAAACTGAGTTCATGCCACGGATTTTAAGACTTGCCAGTTGCTCGATATTGATACAGCCACACTGTTTTAACCACCTCTAGCTTCAGTACCTAGCGGGATCGTCAGCGCGAGAGAAAAGTTTTGGCGGCGAGACAAGTTGTCATGAAATTGCGCCTGTAACACCTCTATTCGCAACTTGCCTCGCAACGAAAAATTGTGTTGCGAGTTGCAGAAAGAGTTGAACACTTCTCTACCTTTCGCAGCGTTGCGATATAAACTGCGCGCGTGTATTAACATGTAATTTGCAACTTGTCTCGCAATGCTCTTGTCAGCGATAGTTGCAAGTCGTAAGAAAAAATTACCTAGTGTAACAGCACTTTTACTTTCTCCCTGTTCTTTGCCACCATAACTTTGTTCTATCGCTAACGATTCCTTCACCTACACAAGCTAAACCACCCGTACTACTGCCCCACGCTTTAAAAAAAAAAAACCTATTCCAAAGAAATTGATTCGCCAACTGGATGTTGTGAATGGCGATTTTGACTTTGAAAAACAGTGGCCAATACTTATCAGAAGCGAATTCTTTATCCATCGTAACTTCGTGTCCAATAATTATCTTCGTCAGCTAGTTGCCAAGCAACTTGACGTATCATCGTGCTTCCGAGCGTTCGTCCAACCTTCTGATTGGTCAATAGAAATCGGAATCGCTTCGTGTGTTTCTCCGCCGATTGACGAAATGCTCCAAGAACCTGAGTGCATTCAGAAGTTGGTGAAGCCCATTACTCGCCGTAATCTTCAAAGTCACCATAATCGTCTTCAAGACCTGCAAACAGAATAATAAAAAAAAAAACAAATAACTTTAAATTTCGTTTTAAAAATTCCTATGCAAAGCAACTGCTAAATCGAAACTTTCTCTTTCATGTTGACACGAAAATTTGGTTTGTTAACTGATTTAATAGAGTTGTTTTCAATTGAGTGTCGTAAAACCAAAACCAAAGTAATTACTCTGACCAATCACAGCAGTCGTAAACAATCCAATGAACCAATCAGAGCTTGAAGCAATTACATGTCGGCGGCGCCAAGCGCGGGAAAACGCATGCGAGCAGGTCACGATTGGTTTTGGTTTTACTTCTGATTGGTCGAGAAAGTGGCGCGAGATTTTTTAGCCAATCACAAAGCGTAGCAATGAAAAACCAAAGCAATTGTGTAATTACTTTTGATACTCAATTGAAAACTGCACTAAGGTTAATTGGCTACCGTAATGACATTCAGCTTTTGAACCTCTTGACGGTGGCCAATTTACCATATCAACTCAATTCATAAAACGACACAGTGCCACATTTTCTTTAGAACTTTATTCGGATATTTTTTTATGTTTACTTTGTTTGCATTTCAAATAGGTAAGTCGCGATGTTCTAAAGTGGGATTTATCACCGACATACCAGGGCCCGCGGAGCAGTTTTTCAAGTGGGGGGGGGGGGGGGAGCGCTCCACCTCCTCAATTGAAGGGAGGGGGCAGACTCTGGAAAACGCTCTACTATTTATTTATTTTCACAGAGAGTGGGGGGGGGGGGGGGGGGGGCCTGCCTCCCCCGGCCCCTCTCCCTGCGCGGGCCCTGCATACTTTAAGCATTCGCTGGGAGACTTCTATGCATTAGCTACAAAACGTGAGCGCTTGCCATTAGTCCAACCCATTCAACCAAACAACCTGGATTGGCATTTTTGATAATTTGGGCATACCTATTGAGGTTGGCTTTTAACTCGTGCCGGATATACGCCAACAAGGTAAGGTTTGCCCTCCGTTTTTCTTTTTATTAGTCTTCGTGTCTCATTTGTGCAACGCATTAGATCTGAGTACGAGAATACGCACGCATGCACTGCGAGAAAATTTTGATACTTGAGATTAGGTGTGATCGGTGTCGTTTTGCAATCAGAACCGAAACTAATTTGGGTTTTATTTGTCTGTTGCTGTTTCACGTGTTTTCCCGTACTGTGTTTGCCCTAGAATCCCCTTCGATTCCCAATGTTCGGGACTATGCCTGTTAGGAATCACCTGTATTTTGACCAGCACGAGTATAGGCTACGCGTAGCCTCTTGTTCTCTCTCGCTTTCCCGCGCTTGGCTTTTGTCTTAACCTCCCAATGGTTCTTTCACCGTTTGCCATGATTTGCCACATGTGGCAAGGCATGTTGGTCACGTGACAAACACGTGACTGTTACTTACTTGCATCATATAAATGTCCCATGAGATGTACCGCACTCACTGGTTCCTCGTCCTCCTCCCCTTCCAGTTCATCAAACTCATCCTCTTCCACCACGGGGATGGTTTCGTCGTTTTTATCATATTCAACAGGGCCGCTTTCAACGACAACTTCTTTCTGGCTTCCTTCTTCCTCGTCTGGGTTTTGCGAGTGAAGAAGCTAGAAATGATTAAAATACACTAGTTAACCCTATCAATAACTCCCAAGAGTGCCAAATATCAAAATTCAAGAAAAATCCCAAATTTTATTTTGTAAAATGCTAAAAAACAAATGGTACCAAAGAAAAGTACTGCTAAAGAGGTTTCATTTGAATGGTCACACCATAGGATTTCATCCACAGACTCAAAAGTTAGAACAAATGGTATCATGCAAAAGTACTGCTGAAGAGGTTTCATTTGAATGGTCACACCATAGGATTTCGTCCACAGACTCCAAAAGTTGGAACTACACTACATGTCTCCATAACTGACTCTGCGTGTCATGGAGATTTGATATCATTCCAAAACCCACAAAATGCTTTTGGATAACGGAATTATGGTCCAGTTTTGTGATAAATTACCACCTTAGTGCCAAAACAGTCGATGAGTGTCTCTAGTCATAGACAGACTGGGTCTAAAAAAAGAACAGGCCATGATTTTTCCTCTTTCAAGAATTGGTTGCCGCCAGCGACATGTGTTTGCTCCGGTTTTTCATTGGTTCTTTGGATTGCCTGCCTCTGTTGTGACTGGCTTGAGTCATTACTTTGGTTTGGGTTTTACTCTTTTTTTCAACTCTATTATAACAAACTTATTATAACAAAATAAGATGTACCAAAGGAAAAGGAGCAAACGGGACGCGAAGCCACATGTGGGGTACTTACCCAATAGCCCATTTCCGAGTGCACTTTGCCTCCTTTTCAAACCGAGGCCAAGTGCAAAACCATTCATATGGATATAAGTTTTATTTGCATCTGAAACAAAACGTATATCTATATGAATGGTTTTGCACTTGGCCTCGGTTTGAAAAGGAGGCTAAGAGCAACTCGGAAATGGGCTATTGATAATCTCTCTATTTTTTAATGTCTACTTGATTATCTGTGTTCATTGCGGTTTTGTGATTGGCAAGCTTGCTAGATGTAGTTACTTTGGTTACTTTCGCAAGAAGACGCGACACGTGGAAGGCGATTTTCACGCGCGCTCGCGTGATCGCTTGGTTGACTATCACTGAGAGAAAAGAGGGACCATTTATGGGCTAACTTTGGTTCTGGTTTCACGACAAACTTTAGGGCACTACTTCAAGCAAAGCTACCTTTGGTTTCTTGAACGTTTCCGATGGCAAAACAGCAGGCGAAGATGACTCTCTAAAATTTAAAGGAAAAAATTGAACTTAGAGGGTATACGAATGCAAGAATGGTTACGCAACAGAAACCATGTTGTAAAGCATAAATATTAATAAACAGTAACACAAGAAAGGACTGCTCAGTAGCTTTCACTGACATGTTATAACTTAAGTTTTAAACAAGGGACTAAAAAAACTGAGCTACAATCACCGAGTGCAGCATAGTAAACTGCACTTTTCTACAGCTTTCATTTGACCACACTAAAATAGAAAATGAATCAATGTGATAACAATGATTGGTATATACTGAAACAGTGGATAGCATTGTTGGCGCGCTCTGATTGGCTACTGAAACTCGGAATAGCAAGTGCTATTCACCTCCCAGCAATTTGCGCGCGAAAACTGTAATCGTTGACAGGAATTAATGAGTTTAAAAGCATCATTTTCGTTATATTATCTCACTGTTTCAGTATATACTAAAACTTCGCGGCTCGGTAAATATCCACCACTTCGGTGAATAGTTGTTAAATATACGAAAGAAATAATAACAGAAATAGAACTAAATGTATGAGTTAGAATCCCATCCACTGCTAGAGACAAGTTGACGAAATGGGGCTACAAACACTAACAGAAACATATCAAAGTACTTCTACTGACCGCTTTCGTCCTCCAGTTCTGGTAGGTACACGGGGAGTAAGAAATTCCTGTTTGACCGGTGAAACCGGTTCAGCAACCGGCGCGTCTGGTACACTGGGTTTGCTGGACTGGCTAGTTTCCAGATCCCTCAGAACTTCATAGTTGATTTTGAGGGATATTTTCTTTTCTACTAACATCTTTTCAATGGCCTCTCCAGCAGTACTCGCTGGACCACTTGGTAACTTCTTTTTGTATGGTTTTCTTTTCTGCAACAGCAGAAAAGGGTAAATTAGAGCCCGGGACTGGTGTGGGGGGGGACTTATATAGGCATGTGCCGCCATGAAGGGTAAAGTTTTGAGCCGTTTGGTCTGAAAACGGGTATAAATTATGACAATTTTGATCTGAAATTGGGTATAGTTTTTAGGGGATCCACGAGAGCGTATAAACGTATTTCTCTTTTCATCTTCAAACGAAAAGGATAGAAAGTGAAGTAACCAAAAAATATCATTCGATATGATACAACGCAATCTACTGATTCAGATACCCAAGCGAGGTCTGAAAACTGGTATGGATTTTAGACGTCAGATCAAAAAATGGGAATGGAAAATGGCGTAGTTTGGTCTGAAATAGGGTCAGGATTTGGATGGAGAACCGGGTGGCACACTAACAGGACTAAGCGCCGCTGCGTTCATTTTGGGCCTGTTCCCGGGGCTGGAGAGGGGGGAATGGGGTGGGGGGACGAGGGTGTTCATCATACCTTTTAGGGGTCAAAACCCATTTGAGCCACACCCATCAAACAATATTCTGGTACCTTTTAGGGTGTTTTTAGAGAATTTCCGACGAGCACCCCGGTCAATTCTACATGGACTTCCCCCTCCCCTCCCCTCCCTCCTTGGGGTACTATTCCCACAAGAATAAGACGGTGATGGTGTGATTGTGAGACATATTACATTTCTACTGAGAATGGAATAGTATTCTATCCATTCTGCTCCCTTTAGTAGAATGGTAAAAGGCAAACTTAAGGTTAACTTGGAATGGGCAAAATAACGTTTTTACGCACAACGGACAACGCATGAAAAGGTTATGCGGTTCCATTATTTCCAAACAAGGAATCAGAGAATTAACTTTGTGTGTAAATTATAGTGCTAAGGTCAACCCATAAATTTCCCTGTACTGAGCGTTAGCCCTAGTAAGGAAATGAGGGACCACACGAGGGGAAAAAAAATCAGTGCTACGTGGCTCAACATTTATTTGTACCTTTCCATTATTTCCACTCTGACAAAGACAGATGGTTCCTTTCTACCGAACAAACATTTTGTTTGCTAAGATCGGATACCACTTGTTTTACTGTCAGCTTTCGGTCTTGTTCAGTACTAAGATGTTCTTTTCTTTCACACAATTTAAATAAATTGGATTGGAAATTGGAATTTTCAGTGGAAATACATGAGGTGGCTCTTACTTCCACTGTTTCCGGATCGAATTGGGATTTGGAAATGTTGGTTTTTATGGAGGGAGGAAAACCGGAGAACCCGGAGAAGAAACCCCTCGGAGCGAGGATGAGAACTAACAACAAACTCAAGCCACATATGACGCCGAGGCCGGGAATTGAACCCGGGCACATTGGTGAAGGGCGAGTGCTCTCACCACTGGGCCATCCCTGCTCCCCGATTAAGGGCGTGTCAGAGAGGAATTTTTCATTGTAAACTATTTGAACGAAATGTGCATGTGACCTAAGAAAATTGTTTTCCTATACCGGTATACTTTACTATCTGCCAGTCCTTAAAATATTGTTCTGTAAGTACAGTTACCTTTTTTGTTTCTTGTTTATTTCCTTCTTCTCTTTCTTTGGCCTCTTTCTCTTCTTTTTCTAAACACGAAAAGAAAAAAACAATTAAGATTTGACAGATTTCATTTTTAGCGGAGCTCTCGCGGGCCGAAGGCCCACGGCGTAGCCCCATTCTTTTTGAACCCATGCCCGTCATTTTTCATGGGCATGGCCAGCGGAATGTTTCGCGGGAGGCGTCTGTGCATGTGTGTCTGAGCGTTGGGCAGGGCCAATTCGCGGGCGCGTATGACGTCGCGCAACATCCGGGCAATTTTGAAAGCAAAGCGAGGCTTTGTTTTTCGCGCGGCTGCAAAGCCGATGTCACGTCAGCTGGGAAAACACTTTTGATGTTTTGCTGTGTTTAGTAGAGAAGAACGCAGCAAAACATCAAATTAAAGTCGTTATTTTCCTACAGTTTTACGCGGTTTGCTACTCAAGACAGGGATACTAATTTTAAAGGGATAATCAATGCGGGAGCATTTCTCACTAAGGAAGCGGAGATGTAAAGAATTTCTTAAAGGTAAAACAAATCACATTTTTCGATGGGAATTTATGTTGATATCAATCTGTGATTGACTTTTTCTTTGTGTCTTGTTAGTTTTGGAGAATTATGTATTGTATTGTATTTAAATTCAGTCGTTTCATGATTTCTTTCATCGATGGCAGCTCGGCCTCGATGCGCTATAAATGGTTCGCGTTTTGCTTTTAAACAGAAACTTGTGGAGATTTGAATAAAATTTTTCGAAAGAAGATTGTGTTGTCCATTTTCATGTGTTTGTTCATTCATTACATAGGTTGAAAAGCGATTTTATGTAAACAAAACAAGTCTTGCATTTTATTATCGGCTTTCTGTTCAAAGAGCGACGCTGTTAGGCTCAGCCTATCTATATATATTAAGTTATGGTTGTGCTTTTAACGCTCGGTATACACGAGGCAACTAGTCGCAGCGACCAAGTCGCATGTACTAGTTGTTCATACTCCCCGAAGACACCGTGATTTGTTTTCTGTTCGGTTTTACTTTTCTTTGATCGCAACGACTAGTCTCACGGGCAGTACACACTAGGCGAATTTTATTTTGTAAAATATTGAAAAAAATGGTACCTTGTACAAGTACTGTCAAAGAAGTTTCATTTGAATGGTCACACCATAGGATTTTGTCCGGTGTAACTAGTCGCCACGTTACGACAAAGCCAAATCTTGGTCGCCGCAACTAGACTTGGTGGTTCATGCAAACAGCCCTGTGTGCCAATCTCTGAGTAATAACTGTTGTGGTTTCAAGCAGCAAGTGTTTTCATCCAAATATAAACTAGATGCGGTTTACAAGCAGTTGGTTCCTAAAACTATTTGTTCCCAAATTATTTGCTTTAAGACTGTTTTGCCTATTATGTCCTAAAGATTATCTTTGATTTACTCGAAAACCGTCTTATAAATTTTCTTGAAACTTCGTCTGCAGCTAGTACTACAAAATTTGAAAGTTTCAGTGTGAAGTGTCTGACTAGATTTTGAGAAAAACGACATTGTTTAAAACAAAGGGCAATACGCTGGCATTGCTATAGTAACTGCTGTCGCTTGGAAACCACTGACACATAAAACTTTGATCACATTTCATCAACTTGGTGAGGTAAGAAAGCAATCGACGCATGTATTTCTTGCGAAATTTTGATTTCAAAACCGACATACAGCCCACGGCAAAAAAAGGCTGAGTCAAGCCTTGTTGTAAATTTATATTTGAAGAAATGTTTGCAATTTGCAGACCCTGTAACGGTATGCTGACGTCCAAACTCACCTTTAAGTTTTTGTAAATAATCCTTGTTTTCTTCCATCCACAGTTTTGTTTTTATTTCGATCTCTTGGTCATTTAAGAGGCACTGCAAGACGGACAGGTAGCAATATACAATAGACATAAACAACAACAGTCACAACAACAACAACAACAACAACAACAGGGGCTTTGTTATGGTCATTTTGTTGGTTTTTGGCCCAAACTATTAAATATTCGAATAAAAACCTTTGTTCGTAAATGAAAGCTCCTATGATTGAGAAGAAAGTATCATGCGATTCCTCAAAGGGACAACAAACTATGATCTGTTTTTGAGCTATTTTCTCAAAACACAAGAGAAAAACTTGTAAAAAAGGCACATTTTTCAAGCTACAATCCATTTCCATCCTGGCCATCTGCAGCCCAACACACTTGTTTATAGTTTCAGTGCACTAGTAGAGTAATTGTCAACAAAACTGGGGTTAATTTAACAAAACTTTTACACTTGTAATTTACAAGTGTAGCTATTGTTTTCAGCCTCTGAAACAATGGCTACGCTTGTAAATTACCTTTGTAAAAGGTTTATTAAATTGACCCCTGGTCTATTATTTTATGGTTTCCGTTTATACAAATATGTTTTTTTGGCTAGACGAATCCTAGACTGAAGAGACAAATCAGCATGTAAAGGAAGTGGGAAGTTAACAGGACAGGTTTGACAATTCAGAAGGTTACGTTATGCAATTCTCGTTTTTCGTGAAAAACTTAAGACACTTAGCGCAGATTTCTTTGGGAACAAAGGGCATTGCAGTGTTTAACAAGGAGACCATATTTGCGCTAACGTGTTTCGTCTGGCTTAGATCGAAACTACCTCACGCGAGGTAGTTTCAATCGTGCTCAGAACAAACATGTTTCGATCATGATTCGGGCAATGCACGATGATGATGTGAACACTTTTCATACAGAAACATGTTTCATAAACATGATCAGACTAAACATATGTTTCACCCTAGTGTGAACACAGCAGAAATTGGCTCTATAAAAGCTCAACGAATGTACATTAGGAGATTCAATGCCCAGTATGACAAGCTGAAACGTTGATCTATTTAACTACTGGTAACATACTTTATCAAGTTCTGCATCGTCCAGTCCTGTCAGGTCCAACTCATCACTTTCTTTGTCTTCCGAGGGTTTATCACCTGAAAATCGCAAACAATACTTGAAAATAGATACAGTTGCAGTGTTTCTTTTAGCATAAGATTTATGATTTGAAACAGTAAAGGCAAGGGTAAATTGCACAACCACTCTCGCTCTACACGGGTCTCTACACGGGTTGGCTCCAAACTATCTAAGTTCTAAATTTGAGAAGCGAGAAATTAGTTACAACCTAAGGGACTCTGAGGATAAACTTAATGTTCCATTGCCGCGCACAAACTATTATAAAAATAGTTTCAGTTATAGTGGCGCCATGCTCTGGAACAGCCTTTCTCATAATGTAAGGAAAGCTGAGTCCCTTGGGCAATTTAAACGACTTCTCAAAGAGGAACTATAAGGCACGGCATTCGTGGAAAGCAGCTTTTTATTATTTATTAAATTCTTCATATATAGATATTTTTTAATATTAGTTTATTGCTTTGTGTTAGTATTATAATGATTTTTAGCTGACGAATTTTTACCGTGTTTAAATAAAGATTATCTATCTATCTAGCTCCAGGGGCCAGAAAGAAGAGAGACCGTGGAGAGGAGGAGGGGGGGGGGGGGGGTGTTGGGACTCCCCTATAAAAACGGCGGGGGTGCTCATCGCAAAATTTCAAAAACCACCCTAAAAGGTACCAGAATCTCATTTGATGGGCGTGGCTCAAATATATTTTTACCCCTAACTAAGAGGTACCAATTTCATACAACACAAGACATAATGGTCATATTCTGTCATATTTTTTCAGCTCAATACCCTAAAAGATACTGCGATAATTCTACCTTGCTACCTCGTTCGTGGAAATGGGAAAAACACAGACCCCAGGAGGGTGTCCTACATGTCCTGTCACAACTATGTTTCTTACAGAAATTCTAAAAAGAAAATTATCCTAAAAATTACTATTAATAGATGCCTGGTTTATAGGGAGGGGAGCGAAAAGGTAAAGTCGCACACAGTCACAGGGTTCCAACTCGGCCAGAGCCGGTTTCTGTAGCATGAAGCTACTAGGAATATTGCTACTCCCCCGTATGGGATGCTAGTCCATTGCAGGGTTAGTTACCCCCAGCATTTTGTCACTGGTACCCAATTATACACCTGGGTGGACAGAGACAAAGTGGAGTAAAGTTTCTTGTCCAATGGAAACAATACGACGGCAGAGACCAGGCCTTAAAGGGGCATTGTCACAGAGATTTTGCTGTGTTTTGGTCAAAATACACTAAATATACTACAAAGTACATTTGCTCAAACATAAAACTGCTTTTAGAACACCAAGAAGATAATATCAAGTGATTTCTTCAAGGAAGAACAAACCATAATAAGTTTTTCTGCGATTTTTTCACGACTCTTGGGAAGAACTTGAAAAAATTGGCCAATTTTTTCAAGTTGAAATCCATTTTCATCCTGGCCATCCGCAGCCAAAGATAAGGAATACTAGTTTCTGTTCACTGGTAGAGTATTTCTTAACAAAACTGGACCATTATTTTAAGGTTTCCATTGAAACAAATATCTTTTTTGGCTTTTCAAAGTGATACTAAAAATAGGTGACAGTGTCCCTTTAAGGGGTAGGGGGAGGGGGGGGGGGGGGGGGGGGGGTGGTGGTGAAAATGTCAAAGAATAGAAAAGAAAGAAAAACATGGCCGAGGGTTCTCCCTATGTGATCTGTAGTCACTTACCAATAATTTCCACTAATATGACTGATACATGTTTCAGGCAATGAGGATCAATTATTATTAACAATGGTGTTATTTCTTTCTCTTAGGGTGGTGGAATACCGGGTTGCCTTTATATGTCTTATATATATGTACACTGATTTTCGAAAACATAGCTAGTTGAGAAATATATATCTTATATATAATACCTTTTGTATTCCCATCAAATAGGTGACATTTTTTATGGGAATACAAAAGGTATATATATTATATATATTTCTCAAATAGTTGTGTTTTTGAAAATCAGTGTATATATCGCATTGGTGACCTGCAGTTTCCTAGCAACAAAACTGCATCAACTTCTTCATGTAACCATAGAGGAGCACAGAAAACAAAGATGGCGGATGGTAAAATGGTACAAGAACCATCAAAAGGACCTTCTACCAATGTTTTTGGTTTCGAAGAAGACAAAGTGGGGCTTGAAAAGCCTCATAGAAACCAGAAATTCCATCTTTACCTCCCCCGTCACTAAGATTTTGCAGTGCACCCTCCCCTGAGCTTCACAAGGCTCTGCAAGACACATATTTCTAGTATAGAAGTAGATTGTGCTGTTTACCAAATGGCAAGGAAAACACTAGAAGTAAAAAATGCTGGTCTTGAACAAAATAGGGGACTGGGCCCTCTGGCAGTGAGAACTTAGGTGCTGTGTCTACTACAAAAACAATACCTTCTAAGTCATCAACCTCCATCGAAGCAGCTGTGACCTCTCCTGTACATAAAGTATTTGTTTGCTCTCCTATGCAATGAGGAGGAACAAACACTGATTCAGAAGTAACTTCCTTTGAAACATTATTCTCACAAGCTCTGTGGAAATTCTCGGAGGAAATCACATGTTCATTTTCTTCTACTGCAGCTATGGGCTTATCCTTTCTGGTATCAATGCCTAAAGCTTTGTTAATCGAGTTCTGAAAAGACTCTAACTCAGAAGTGATTTCAGGTTTGTTAAGCTCGTCTAGTTGCTGTTTTGCTCTTTTTCTCGCCTGTGTAAATGAAGGGGGATCCTGTTCTTCTTCAAGGTCTATCTTTTGAAATTCGTCAATGGTGAGCTGACTGGAGGGCGTGTCTCGGAAGTCCCCTAACCTCTTTCTTATGGTTGTGTCACTGATGCGAACAGTTTTAACAACTTCACGCACTGTTCTGTTAAATCCATGTAATCTTGCAGAAACTAAAAGAGCTGTAGCAAGAACAAAAAATTTGAACATTATACAGGTCTGGAATAAATCAAGGCCAGATTTATGTATTACATTGAATACATGTGGAGTAGTCTGAAGTCTTACTAATAAATAGTTTTAAATAACTTTGTGACTTTAAGTGATGCAGTTCTCTGTGGATTTACAGTTTAACCATTGAAATACAACTAAAAACTAAAGTTTGAGAAACATTGTTTCAAACATCTTGCATTTTTAAGTCCAGGGTCTTGAAATATGTAGCTGTTGCAACATCTGCCCAATATATATTCATAAATTAACAAATCAAAGGATTAATCTGGCTTATTTACCAGCTCCACAAAGGCCTGAAGGTCGCCGACCATGATGAATCCAGTCTCTCTTCATTCTTGATACAAGCCTTAATGCTGTCATGGCAACATCATGCTCCTTCTCACCGAACTCCAATTTGTGTGCAAAACGATGGATATACAGGCAAGGATCTAGAAATTTAAGAAGTAATTACCGTATTTACTTGAATAAGCGCCACCCCTGAAGAAGCGCCGCATTTTGAAGCAAAAGTATTGATAAGCACCGTCCCTGAAAAAATGCCTCCCCCGATCTTGAAAACAAAACTAGAAACTAGAACTTGAATGAACTAGCAAACAAAGAAACAGAAAGATTACTATTAACAAAAAAGTAGTACTGTTTTTTTCTTTTCGAAAATGACAAATTTTAAATAATCTCCGCCCCCGAATAAGTGCCGCCCTCGATTAAGCGCCACATTGACAAGTTGAAAAATTAAATATATAAGTGCTACGGCGCTTATTCAAGTAAGTCACTAATTACAAATTCGATTGACAAGTCAAACCTTTCCTTAGCTATATTGCTTTTCTTAGATTATGACAACTTCAAACTGGATGGTAATAAATAAATTATTAAGCAAACTAAGAACACAGTCACATGCTTGGAATTTAGACACAAAATTTTGCTCAACATGAAGTTAAATTTGTTCATGTAGTACTATTGTCAAGCTTTACAACAGCCCATTAAGATCGTGTGAGAATCTTAAGCCATAATACAGTTTTTAGGGCTTTGCTGCACTACGATAATCACGTAGCGTGCGATATCGTAGCATGCAACATGATTCACATCTTGCAAAAGGGTGGTAACTTATTTTTGAGCAGTACTGCAGTTCAGCCCTTTAAAAAAATTACTTTAATAGTGAAATTAACGTCTTGAAAACGTTCTTCACTAGGGTTAGACTGTAACTCTTGATTTCCACTCTTGGGAAAATATTAGATGACCTTACTTCATGGAAATGAATTATTAAGTTAGATTAAGACTTTTCAGTTGTTGTTGTTGAGTGTGTTTTTAAAGAATGATTTTGAAAAGTTTCTTACCAACAGCAGGCAGGTTAATGTACAGTTCCTGAGCTAGTTTAAGGTAAGCTCTACCAAGAGTGAAAACATCAATCTATCAAAGCAAAAGTCATTGATTGTAGTTCTTGTCCAGAGCTCAGGAAATTATTTAATGGCTATGTGCAAGGATTATGTCCAAACCGCATGACTTTTTGGGTAATTTCCCTTCAATTTGAATATTGTTTTGTGTTTTATAGTCCCCAAAAATTAGCATCCTCTAGTCAATTTTAATAATGAAAAGTTTAAGAAAAATACTGAAAAAGAATCCTGCAACCAAATCAGAAAATCTGTCATTTTCAAATTATCAGAACAAAAATTTCATCCTGAAAAACATAATTTCATTCCTGGGTACCAGTATCTTAATTTCCATTGGCAAACATTTTTCATCCAAAATGAAGATATAATTAGATCAACTTCAGTTGATCAATCATAAATTTTTATTAGTACATTTAAGTACCTGCAAAACATCACTGAAATCCAAAAGCATGTCTAAGGAATGTGTCAAGGTTGTATTTCTCTATTTTTAACCCATTTCACAACTCTCCGACCAGTAAATAGTATTAATGCAAATGGACACCATTAAAGTTAAAAATAATAACAATAACATATAAAAAATGGACACAATGTACCAGTATATGTCTTTTGGTGGATAATGAAAGTAGAACACCCATTCATGTGAACGAGCCAATGGAAAAACTGGGGAGAGAAATCTCCTCACCTTTGCTGATTCACTGGCCCATAACTCTCATCTACCTTACTTTGATCCTTTGCTTTCTTACATGATTTAAGTTCACCCACTTGACTTAAACTAGAAAGAATGAAATTGAAATGCACCCCTGGGGTGGTTGGGGGGGGGGGAGGTGGGGGTGTAGGGGGAGGGTCACATATAAAATCGATGGGGGTGTGGTCAAAAATTTTGAAAGAAACCCCTAATGTGACTCTCAGTAATTTTTATCCCTAAAGCCTGGTTTCCATATAATCGCAACGATCGTTACGATTGACGATCGCTGCGATTCTTGCGATCGCTGAGACCTCAGGTTTCCATATGATCGCAGCGATCGCAAGGAAACGTTGAGTAGGCCTGGATCCAATAAACTTTAAGTGCATTATGGGATACAAGGCTTTGGTGTGCAATGCTTTCTGGGACATTTTGGATCACAAGGATCGCAAGAGTGGTTTCCATATAAAAACCTCTCGATCACAAGGATCGCAGAGATAAAAATTTTTCTACCTCTGTGATCGCTATTGCAACGATCGCAAAAGTTTTTGGTTTCCATATGATCGCAAGGGTCGCGCAACACTTTTTACTGCGATCGCTGTGATCCTTGCGATTATATGGAAACCAGGCTTTAGAGTTACTAATTCTCTCCGCAAAGCTGTTCCCCTCAGCATATTTTTCTGGCTTAATTAATACCCTTTTAGAAAAGGTATCAGAATAAATCTGAAGTGATAATTGTCAACACCATTAGTGGCACCAAACCACAAATTTTAACCCCCAAAAGGTATGACGGTCACCCCTGTCACTTTTACATGGGAGTTCCTCCCCTCAGGGCAAAAAAAAAACCATCAAGGAGGGGCTGGGTGGGGTATCCCAGGCCAACAAACTGACTGGGGTCATACCAAGCATTTTGTTAACTCCACTATTTTTTTAAGGATACGTGGAGTTCTCTCTGTCCTGCATACAAGATATAAGCACGCTGCTACAACATGGTTTGTTCTCCGGCCTCTAGTGAGGCGTTTGTTGACCGCCAGCTTGTAAAAGTTATATGCTGTGTCAATGCAATGCTGATTCATCTGCAACTGGTGACCAACCATGTTTATTCTCCTCTTCCCTGTAAAGTGATAATAAACTTAAATTATATTACCAAATAATGACATGTCTAATCAACATTGCACAACTAATAGTATTGTACAATGCAATTTAAAGTCCTTAGTGAAACCAGAAACCAAACTTGTATTTCCTATCATTAAATTAATAATTAGCACAGTGATTCTAAATTACCATTTTCAAGTGTCACAGCTCTAGATTCTTGGCCAAGACCATGACGAAACCCAGAGCCCAGTCCAACTCCTGTCTTGTTTCCTGATTATAATAAATATAAAAATAAAATCAATTTATATTGCTTGTGTTACATTTGAATATGTTTACACGTGCATTACATAATTTTTGTTTTATCTTACTATAAAAAAATTATATTAACAAGATAAAAATTTACAAGATAAAAGCTACACGATAAAAATTTTACAATTTTAAAACCATCAACAAATTACTTTTGAATAAACGGAAAAGTAGTTAATAAAAAAATTAATAACAATATTATAATAATTGATAAAAAAAATAATAAAAGAGCATAAATTATTTGAACTCGATTCTACTTTAAAATTCCAACTTAGGTTGAAATTAAAAAGTAACAAATATTCAATAACATTATTACAATATTAACTAATAGTATCATTTTTATGATATTTTTCAGTAAATAATTGTTTCATTTATGGGAAAATTAAGAGGGCGCCATGATCCGCCATCTTGTCTTTGTCCACAATAAAGACTATTGATTGAAGACGATTTGGTCACGTGACCTGCGTGGCAAAATGGAGAAAACAAATCGCTCGCTCGTCGGTTGAAAAGCGCTATCGGCTAGGTTCGAATCCCACAACCTCCTCGATGACAAATATTTTTGACATCAAATTCCCTACTGTGTGCCTAGTTTTTATTCTTTTTTCCACTTTGAAGGCAGCAATTAACTGAAAATTGAAATATTTTAGCTTATAAAATCAATCAACGAACTACAATCCACGTGTACTGTAATCGGTACGTGAAATGTACTAGCTTGTCTTCTCTTATTTGTTCTAAACGATGACACAGTCATGAAATGAGTTTTAAAAAACGCTATTAGATAACTGGACAACTAATTAAACACAACTACTGTTAGGAAATTTCACTGTGAATTAACGTTAGCTAAACACGACGTGAGACACCGGTTCAAAATATATTTTCGAGGATGATGAAACTTGGAAAGATCTACATAAATGAAGCCAAAAAAGACAATGTTCGTTCTATGGAATAATAGCTGAGAGAACTTTCTCCTACCCTCGGACGAGACGAACTGCCCTATGGCACTAGCTCCTCCAATACTGTTCTCCTGAAACTGAACTTCGGAAATTATGATGTTTTCTTCAAGAACAGAACCACATCCCATACAAACGGCATCGCCACGGGCTTGGTCAATATCAATATCACTGCCACCGCAATTGGAACAAACTTGTGACATGCTGGAGAAATTATTTTCTTCTCTAGCTCAAAGAAATTTAGCAGAAAGACAACAGAATGTTCACTCGGCAGGTCAAAAGTGCGTCGTTCATATTTGACCAGCATTGCAACATGCGCTCGCAAAGATTACTGGGAGAAATTTTGACCAAAACTACGGGAGGGGTGGGTAGAGAAATTTCCTGTTTTGAAGGATTTTATTGGTAGAAATTCTATCACATGATACAGGGCGCGTAATTTCATTTTTTACTTGCCACCAGGAAGACCACTTGCTCTGTTCTTAGCTCTTTTCTAGAATGACTAGCAGCATATATGGTATAAGACATAAGTGACGTGAAATACTGAGTCAGTTACGCAAGCCTAAATTAGCTAGAAAGCAGACGCAGACGGCTCGTGCGCCGTAGACGTTTAGCTATTAAAAAACAATGGAGACTGAATCAATGAATCTTTATTTCTAAGTTGTCTCAAGTAGTAACTGACTTCAGATGGGTGGACGACTGAAGAAACCCTTACAGTCTTTTACAAGATAGCCCCCCTGCATCTGCTTTCTAGAACGCTAATATATCATGTCAGGTCTAGCTAATAGTGGGGCAATCTTTTATCATTTATACATTATATTAATTGTTAGAAAATCTCCCTAAGAATATAAATCGGCTATTAAATCATTGTTCAAATTAAGATTTTTAGTGAGGTGGGTCATCAACTCATTCCCCGAATCGACGATGACTTTGCTCACGGTGTCATCTATGCACAGGGCGCAAAGGAGTCAAATTTGACTGTAATTTCTTCTATTTCCGGGATTTTTACAAAGTGACTGAAAAAGGCATCAGACGAACGTGTTATACGCAGGCCTGTTTCGATTGGGGTCGGAAACTTTTGATCAGCTTGTGGCGTTTGGAGCAACTTTTCGCAATTCTAGCGAGCAACCTCAAGCAAATTTCGCCTTTCTGAGCAACTTTTGAGCAAATTACAGATTTACAGCACATTTCAAACACGAAAAAGTGAACAATTCGATAGAACCTGTCACTTGATAAGACGTCAAACGAACCATCAATTTTGTTCCGTATTTTCCTTAAAATGCGCCTATATTTGCGAGGAACTCGAAAAGCCTTAAAGTTTCAAGCTATTTTACTTAACCGATATCAGCAATTATTGAGAAGGACGAAAAATGAAGCTTTAATTAACGTTTGTATGAAAATATAATGAAATTTAGGTAGCAACTTTCGAAATTTCGGTGGCGACTTTTTGGATTTTTGGCAATTTTTTGCCCCTTTTTGAAGCAACTTTTCAGCATTTTACGAGCACTATTGGGACAGGCCAAGCAATGCGTGAGGGTCTGGATGGGGTTTACTGACAACTGACAAATGGCTAAAATTTTAACTGACAACTGACAAATAAGCTTAAATTTTATTGACAACTGACATTTGTACCAGGGTTAAATGACACCTGATAACATTCTTGGAATAATCTTTTTTCGGTTTTATTTTATAATATATAATATAATAATAAACTTAAGATCCGACTTATAACGCGAGATCTCGACTTACAACTTGAGACTGACGTCATATAACACGAGATCTCGACTTATCATGTGAGAGCCCGACTTTTTCCTCGAGAACTCGACTTATAAAATAATCGAGATCTCGACTTGTAAAGAAAAATCCTTTTTGTTTTGTTTTGAGAGCTCTCTAACCTTCTAATGTCAAAGTTTCAATCAAATACGAGATTGACGCTTGACGTACAGCAGGTGAACTTTTCGAGAACTTTCAGGGCCACACATTTCCATTTAACTGACCTTTAATTAGTGTCTTCAACGCAGTCAAAAAGGAAGCCGCAGTGCTGAATGCTAGTTTCATATTAAACGGCCGAGAGAAACGTTTGAGCTGGTTTGAAGCTACTAAAAGCTAACATTGTTACACAAAGGTAAGCGGTCTAGTCTAAGAATTCAGATTTTAGTAGTAAACCATGTCGGTTTGAAATATATTAAACGTTTTATTTTTGTTAGTGCGAGTTTATATCATAACCTGTTCACCTTAAACAGTCAAATTTAAACAAAAGAAAAACAGTCATGACACAATTGATGGATTTAAAAAACAAACAGATTCTCCCGAGATCTACTTTTAAAAAAACCAACAAGAACATACAGCTATTTCAATTAACGTTGTCGGGTGGAAGCTCAAAGCTCAAAGCTTAAAGCCTACAAGTCAAGACCGAACGAGTAAATCGAGCGCCTGTTCCAGGCATGCAGATAGTTGGGAGCGGCGAAACGAAAAGAAACGGCGCGAATGAGCGATGCGACGAACGGGAAAAACGTGTCTTTACCGCCGCTCCCAACTATCTTGGCTTGTAGCTTTGAGCTTTTATCCGACAACGTTAATTGAAATAGCTGTAAACAAGCAAGTGCATCAGCCCACCCAAAGATAATGTTGCTCCGAAAACAGGACAAAAAAAAAAGATGAAGTTCTTTGGTTTTAGGTGTAAAACACGTTACTCATTTTTTTATCCAAAGTTCAGAAAATAGAAACCGAAAAATACTAGGTCATATACTGATACTTGAATGCAATTCTTGACATGAGAACGCCGTTTTAAACACTTGCCAAACCATGTTTGCCAACGCGAGTTCCAATATTTTTTATCCGATAGTACAGTAAGAGGAGCCTGTGCGCTGTTTGTTGTGTTCGTTAGTCGATCGCTTGTAATTTCATTACCTTGAGGATGAAGGCCGTCGGCCGATTTATTGTAATACGTTTATACACAGAATTCAGACAACAAAATTTTCGAAATTATGCATTTTTTTTTTCATTTCGATATTATTCTGTTCTATCAACAGACAAAACTGACGCGCTAGGAAAGTGGATTGTTTAAAAAGTGTTGGTCGCAATAAAAATATATTAATTTCTTTTTTGGACGAATTTCAAGGGAAGTTCCAGTATACAAACAGCCACTTTTCTTCGATTTCGGGCTGTTTTTAGGAGCAGGGTTATGTCAGATTGGTCGTTAAACATGTCATATGCAGTATATGAAACGGTCTGAATTTGAGTAGTACTGTAGCTCTTCCAGACCTCTATTTTTATTGGCTCAGTGAGTAGGAGAACATTAAAAAGCTTAAGTTTCGCTTGCGTATAATCAATCAACGTACATGTATCCAACTTTATTCTCATGCTTTGAAGTTTTATTCAAACAAATAATTGCTACAACGCCGATGATGTTAAAGTTTATAGGAAAAAGGAAAATTTTAACTTAAAACAGAATACTAATATAATGAACGAGAACAACTTATTATGTATTATTAGACACCTGCACCTTTGAAACACTGAATAACCAAAAAATTTACATTTCTAATATGAGAACACTGTATAATTATATACAAAATGTCAGAAATGTCTTAATAGAGCGTTAACGGTAAGTATTTACAATACTTTATTTCAAAATACCAAAAATAGATATTATGAAAAAGGAAACCCAGAGGTTAACCCTATATTAAGGATCTCTTAGTATCATCAGCATGATCGATAAACACACAATGGCAAAAAAAAACTTACATGATGTTTAATGTCAAATTTTACCACCAAAATTCGAATTCCCTTAGAAAGTTTCTTCAGCGCGATTTCATAGGAAATAGAAGGGCTGGTGACTACGTATTAAAGAATATGTGTGATCCAAGTCTTCTTTCAGCCCGAGTCTAATAATCCCAATTAGCCTTAGTCAGTTTACTTATTGTCAATCAATATATTCAACATTATTCTCGTGCGTACAAGTTAAATTATAACAATCCGTGCTCAGCTTATTATAACAGGCAAAACTGAAACAGATCATTTCTATAAAGACGATGATGTTGAAGACTATTATATGTATTTTTAATGATTATAGGGAGTCTAAAATGCGCCAAAACAGTTATTTCAGGTCTTACTTAATTATTAACAGTCATTTAACTGACAACTGACAACTGACAAATGACACAAAATATAACTGACAATTGACAAATAACCTAAATTTTAACTGACAACTGATATTTGAATCCCCCCTCCCAGACCCTCATACGTGTCTTGTGTAATTTATCCTCAAGCTGAAAGCCGCACACAACAATGACTTTGGGCGCGTCGCCAGGAGCACTAACAGTTCGTAACATTTACTCTTTTTCTTACGCCTGCGCAATCTGGAGACAGCTGTTTTCAGGCAGAGACACGGCAATTCTAGCACTTTTTATCGTGTCGTTTACTTTAAGTATCGCAAATCAGTGCTTTAATAGAAAGAGCCGGATAGAGGAACAATCATCAGTTCGTTTGCGGAAATTTAATACTGAAAAGGAAAGAGGAAATGGAGGAAATCAAAATATCTCGTTTTAAAAGAAGACACTTTTTTTATTGAAAACAACGTGAGCGATCATAAATAGTCTTTAAAACTTATTGCCTATGCATAACGAAAAGGTAAACTCAAGTGATACAGTAGTTACAAAGGTATTTCACGGAGTCCTGTGACTTTTTTTCCAAAATTTTCCCAAAATGTCCATTATCCAAAAAATAGCCAAAAGAAAGAGGTCAATTTTCATCGAACTGGCACTTTAAGTCCTGTCTACGTTCCGGTGTTTACAAGTTTCAGACTTTTCAAATTAAATAATTAAAAAAGGAGTTTTCGTAGGAAAACCGACTAACGCCTGATATTTAAAACTAATTATCACCAAAAAGTAGCCGAATAAACATCGAATGTTATCAAATAATGATTCTGGTAAGACACACGAAGGTTGTACACTAAAATGCATATGGATAAAAACACAAGAATATGTATTTTCCAGAAAGAATAGCAAAATGTTTATTGGATTCTAGAACCCAAACTATCCGAGCTAAACTTGTATATGTTGTGGTGCAACTTTATCCTTGGTGTTTTTCTAGACTACGAGCAGTCTTTCTTTCCCAGCTTAGTTCGTCGAGCGAGAAACGAAAAAACATTAGCGAGCGGATAATGGCCACGCGAAACTGGGGGCGAGGCAGGCGCGCGGGAAAAGAGAAACTACAGACTAAGCCCAGCCGCCCCCAGTTTCGCGTGGCCATTATCCGCTCGCTAATGTCTTTTTGTTTCTCGCTCGACGGACTAAGCAAGGAAGAGAGACTGCTGGTAGTCTAGTGTTTTTCCTTTGTTTAAAACTCACTATCATACATTACCACAACCAAAAACAAAGGAAAAACAAATTTGCACCAAGGATAAAATTGCACCACAACATATATTCATCTGTTATCACCAAGGAAAATCCGATCTATTAACCATTTTTTATATAGTGAGAGTAAGTTTCCTGGGACGGAATCAAGTGGTAATTGCACAGGACTCAGATATGTACCGGTATAGGAGTAGAAGCGAATCAACAATTTTTTTTTTAATATCCGCGACCACGTATATCTTTTTGTTTGCATCAAAATAAGGTGTTCCTTCATTTTTTGAGCGATTTTCACTTGATTAGATCGTAACAGTAACTTTATGGAATTCACTCGATGTTTCGCTGAAACTTTCAAGAAATGTCCACATTTTTAAAATGAATGGGGTTAGTTTCTAGAGAAACTGTGGTGCTGCCTCGGTGGGAGTGAAGCACAAGAGTTTGGTTTTATCGACTGAGTCGATAAGGTAAATTAGCCACCGAGCGCTAGCCTTTCGTCGGAGCGAATCGACGAAGGGCTAGCGCTCGAAACGTCAGCTTTCTCCAATCTTTTTACGGTGGCTAATTTACCTTATCGACTCAGTCGATAAAACCAAACTTTTGCACATTTTTAAAAGGTCACTTAGATATAGGTTATTAAAGAGCATATGACACGAAATTTTTTTCTTCGGTTTCTTGTAGTTCAATATGTATAAAAAACGATTTCACGCTTTTACAGTGCTTGAATTTTCTAAAAAGCCTTTTTTTCGCCTTCAAAATACGCGCTTTTCAGCCTAAAAAGTGTCCCGGAGACTGGGATCTAGTTTAGCCCACGCGACGCAATTATGACGTCAGTACGGGTACATCGGCCATGTGAGTTCTATAACAAATGTTGACCTCAAATCCTCAATGTTGAGCGATTTGAAGGATTCGTCGACGTAGGAATTGACTGAAGGCTACATGGCAGAAGAAGAGAAACCAGGAGAAGAAGTGTAGGTTGTTATTGGCGAGATCGAACGAATAATACGAAGAAGAACCGGTCGCTTACTCTGGGTGTTCATGTAAACAGTGCTGGAAAACCTTTGCAGGCACCCTCGAGGTTTTTGTTTTCAAAAGAATACCACTACTACTCGCTTTTGATTGCTCAGTCGAAACAATATGCTAAATTCCGAACTGAGAAACACAACAGTCTTGTTTTCGTGGCTCAGGGATAAAAATGGAAAGCCACATCGGCAATGAGGAACGAGTGAATATGGGTGAGTAACACTAACAACAAAAATGAATACAGATCTCTAAAACACTGTTACATTTCAACCATTAGCTAGAAATACATTTGTATTTTATGAAATAAATTAACCCATTACTCTGTACTAAAATATAAGCTTTGTCTCAAATTTGCATTTCACATGGTTTTCCTTTTCTTATTTTTGTTGTTTTCGGTACTTGGGGATAGTTTAAAAAAAAAAAAGTGCTATAAAGCTGGATCTCTCTCTCTCTCTCTCTCTCTCTCTCTCTCTCTCTCTCTCTCTCTCTCTCTCTCTCTCTCTCTCTCTCTCTCTCTCTCTCTCTCTCTCTCTGATATCACTATTTTCCCTAAGTAAATTCCCTGTTGTTGTTGAAAAAAATAATTATTATTTTAGCCGTGTTCCATATAATATTCCCTGCATAAGGCCTGGGGCTCACATGCCACCAACAATAATTTCAACATGTAGACACAAAGGTGGCAAATGATAGTTATATACCAATTATTATTTATTGTGCTAACCTTATCCAGCTTATTAAATGTTGAAACAAAGAGTTGTTTTGATTGAGGAAAGTTGTATGATTGAAACTCTGACTTATTTGTGCTATTAGCCTTATTTTCATTGTCTGTTGGAAATGAAGATTTCTCAGAGCAGCTTGTAACATGGTTGTTTTCGAATACTTGGGCTGGGACAAAACTAGACCCATACCATCTTGTATACAGTGTACATGGAAATGCCACTGACCATTATAATAATTCAATTTTAAGATTGAAAGCCACTCATCGCATGGCCTGGGTATTCCACTGCACAAGCAAGAGAACAGCATGGCCTTTACACCAGGCTGAAATGAAAGTTTTGCTTTATATGTACATGTAAATGACAATAAATAAATAAAAATCATCTTTTTATCACCCAGATACTTCTTATTTCATCAGAATAAAAAAAAAACACTCACCTTTGGGGGACAGGGAAGTAAACTATTATGATATGAGGACATTTCACAAAACAGATGAGAAATACAGATTAGTGTTTTCTTCTATGGGACACTGCTCGAAGACAAGCATGATATCTAAGGTTCATTTCCTGGGGATAGGGGTTTGGTACTACCAAGGGCGTTTGAATAAAAAATGACCCATCAGGAGTTATTCTGATACCTTTTAGGGTTTTAAGCCAGAAAATATGCTGACAGGAAATATGTTTAGGGGTAAAACATGATGTGAGCCAAACTCACAAAACAGGTCTCTAGTACCTTTTAGGGGTTCCCTTCAAAATTTCTAATGACCACTACTGTCCATTTTATGTGGGAGCCCCCCACCCTATAGGGTATATGTCTGGCCAATTCTTAGTTAGAATCCATGGGTACTCCTGACCATCATGCATTACAAGATATATAGGTTGCGGTAAGTGTGGCCCCAGCGGTTATGGAGTTTGAGCATCATCTTTAGCTTTGCAATGTGGTGTCATGAGTATTGTGAGAATGTGTGGAGTAATTGGCATGAAAAATGGAAACCTTTTAGGGTTAATGGTCCCCAAGTAAGTATAAGACAAACTCATATAGCTATTTGTCCATTTAAAGCACCCTGTAATCTTTTCTTAATATCCCTTTGTGCTATTGGTGTACTTGCAACACTGTGACTGCTGTTGTGGACACAAAACCATTAACCAAAATACTCTGAAAACCATTTTGAAGGATAATATAAAGATGCACACTCAAGATTTATACTTGTTAGTACTTTTAACACTATAAAGATTAGGACCTACAGTGTACTCCTTTGCAGCTGTAGACAACTAAATTGGACACAACTATTATAAAAAATATACAGATTTAGGCAAGGTACAATAATTTTAATAGGAAAGAGAATTGTTTGAAATCCCTATACTAATGGAAGTATCTTCTGAACCAGAATATTTTCTGCAGACAAATGAAGGAAATAATTCTGAAAAGCACCTTGTTTAGTCTAATTAAATATGGCAGTGTATACTGTTTTGTCATACTATATTTAAGAAGGTTTTCGATTTATATAATGAGTATAAATAAACAAGATGCATGCTCTTTGGGTTTTTTATTATTTTTTAGTCTGAACCAGACCCAACATGATTAAACCAGATCTAGAAAGAATCCTCATAATTCAACACCGCACCTTCGCTAAAATTATCTCATTTCCAAGCGGGCTTCTTCGTTTGTGGATCCTGCGTGAGATAGCGATCAAAGTGTGCATGCCAAGTCGCCGCGAGTCGAGCTATAAAGAAGCAGTGTGGCACGTGGTTGCTCTCGGATTCGAAGAAGTCTGTACGGTTTTGTTGGAGAAATCGAACTCAGTTTACTATACCTGTCGGATAGGAAGAAAAGTAATGCACTGTTTGGTCCGAAGTTATGAATTGCTAGAGCAAATTGTCTTTTTAGGCGCTCAAGCCAAGCATTTTTTTCCAGTCTTTCGGTCTTTCCTCTCTTTCCGCCATGTTTGTTTTCAATGTGGTGTACACGTTTTTACGTCACAGGGCATGTCACGTGACCTTTTGGCCGCGCGATGGCGGGGACACTTTTTAGGCTAAAAGCGCGTATTTTGAAGGCGAAAAAAAGGCTTTTTCGAAATTTCGAACACTTTAAAAGCTTGTAGTCGTTTTTTATACATATTAAACTACAAGAAACCGAAAAAAAAAATTTCGTGTCATATGCTCTTTAAAAGAATTTAATAAGATATAATTCTATCTTTGTATATAATTTTTAATCACTTGTACATATTCTCAAAACTGTATATAATTTTTTAAACACTTGTATATTTATATTTTTAAGTTTTACTACATTTATTGTAATATGTATTTTGCGGTAGTTTTTATTGTTTTTATTAATTACTTTATTTTTATCTTTTGTATTATCTTTGAAAAGCCCCTTTGGGAAAGATAATAAACAATGTATGTATGTATGTAAAATCCGCCGATCTTAAAACTTCACTAGAGCGTTTCAGTTACAAACGTTCGTAACTTCGGAAAATTTAACTTCTTCAGTTTTTGGAGGGATAACAAAAATGTCGTTTTGGGAAACAAAATAAGGTCAGCTAGGATTTTAGGAAAGGGCAGGGAGCTGAACGCATAGTATTAAAATTCGAGAGGTAAGATTCCCAAATCGCGTTTTTAATTTCCTGTTTATCGGGCCGGATTTAGGGGCCACTGGAAAACGAAACATACCCTTTTGCCGTATCGTGAGCATGTTTTGACAGATTTTTACTGAAAGTTTGCCTGAACAAACGACTCAGAAACTGAAACTATTCTGTTTATTTCTCTTTATTTATCCGGTTCAGTTTTATGTCTTTTATGTTTGGTCATTCAGTTCTCAAGTTTCATTTCTATGGATTTTTCTATATTTCCCACTATCTTTTTTTCAGTGACCTTTTTTGTTGCTGAAGAGGAAGCAAAAAAAAGCTAGCGACTGTAATCATACTTGGAATGAACTGAAAAATCTGAAGACTAAGGCACGGTTCAAACGTCGAACTTTACATGTGCCGAACCTATCGACCCAAACAATTAAGTTCGACAGTTGATTCAGACGTCGAACCACCCTGGATCCAGAGGTCCGTTCTCTGAAAATTATGAGTGGAATTAACCGTATAAACGGTGCGCCTCGTTGTCGCGGCTTCGCCGCTCAAACTCGCCGTTTTTACTAAAAAATTAAAACCTCTGGCACCCAGGGTAACGTCGAACTTAATTGTGTAGAAAAAAATTAAAAATTAAAAAAATAAAAAAAGGGGAAAAAATTATTAATTTAATGTATGCATCACGCATGCATTAGTTTGGCACATGTATTAGATCGACGTATGAATCGAAGTCGATCTTTTGCCGTTCCATTAGACAACTGCTCAGTCGAATAGAATCCTTTGAACGACAGAGTCGACCCAAATACAAAAGTGTCCATCCTAATTGATTCATACGTCGAAGTTTACATGTGCCGACACACGTAAAACCGGGCCTAAACAAGACAGACTCGTCACGCATAATTATGAGATATAATTTATGAGTCTGTATCCATTCCAGACCACAAATATACCTAATTCAATAAAGGTTGCTTTGACAATTGGTCATTGGTAATTGGGCATTGGCATTTGGGCATACGGAACACAATGCAATGCTTTGCTTGAGTGAACACCAAACAATAGCTTCCCAATGCCCAATTACCAATGACCAAAGCAACCTTTATTGAATTAAGTGTATTCCAAGTTTCCGTTTCATACTGATCAGATAAGGTGACGCTCTGTTTATTCAATAACAGCAGAGTAAATTTCATTTCATTTCCCTCTTCAGTTTTGACAATCGACCTTTTTCCTGTCACGTTTATTACGTATCGAACCATCTGAACTAACAGTCATTTAGGAACATATTGGTTAGAAGAAATCAGAGCTGGAAACTGCAGAAGAGGAACTTAAAGATGTCTCTAATTGGATTGTATTCCTGCGCAAATGTCTCGGCGCCTACAGCTTTGAGTATTACTTCTGCCACAGCTTGCTCGGTGCTTACAGTAACAGCGGTAACGGGAAATGTCCTTGTACTTCTGGCGGTTATTATCGACCCTAATCGCAATCTACGAACGCCATTTAACTTCCTGGTGGCTAATCTAGCCGCCGCAGATTTGATCGTCGGCTGCTTTGCGCTGCCGATGTCGGCGGAGGCCTATGTTCGCGAGGCTTTGGGCGTTTGGTCGCTTACTCGCCGAGATAACGCGAGACGTGTTGGGTACTTTATATCTTGTACCGCGTCGCTGTTCAGCTTAGCTGCATTAACTGTGGACCGATTCGTTGCCATAACGTACCCAATGAAATACAGAGTGAAGCTAAATTCTCGTCGAACAGCATTAATTTCGCTTGTGTTATGGATAATCTCAATTGGATTTCCATTTCTGTATTTCAAAGTTGGCTACTTGAAGTATCAGTTTTTCTTCGCCAATACAGCCGTTGTATCCACATTTGCAGTGCTTTGCCTAACTTACGCTAAAGTCTTCCAAAGCTTTAAAAATCAAGTCAAGAATTGGGATTCGCTGCACAGCGGCCCCGACAGCGAAAATCACGCCAAGATGAGGACAATCAAATGGGAGAAGAAGGTCACCAAAACATTTCTAATCATGTTGGCACTTTTCATCAGCTGCTTTCTTCCTTCATTGGTTATGATCTACATTATAAGTTTCTGCGGAAGCTGCAACTGTCAGTTTATTCACTGGGCTAGAGATTTTAATTATGTTTTAATCATGGCTAATTCGAGCATGAATCCTTTTGTTTTCGCGTGGCGTCTTCAACCTTACCGGAAGGCCTTCGCTAAAATTCTAACTTGTAGAGGGGTTGTAAGAAAACTGCGTTCGCTCTCCGAACAGATAACCATTTCTATGAATTCATTAGGCCCAGCTTCGTAGATTTCTAAAGACAATGTAGCCACCGGAGAAGTCGGACCAAGATAACGTTTTCCTAATTTGAAAAGTGTAGGCCAAGACAAGTTTAATATCTCAAGTAGTTTAAGGCCTGGGTAAAAGGCTCTTACCGGGAAAAACAGTTTATTCGTGATAACTTTAACAAAGATAATGGAACTGAAATGAAATTTGGCACATGGATAGGTCTTATCGTTCTTATCATTATTAAGTATAATAAGCTTTCCTATAAGTCACGTGACATGTCACGTGGTCATTTTTCTTAAAATAGCAAATATTTGACGAATTGCCAATGGGTTTAAGAGAAAACATCAAATAAAAACGCTTTTCTGATGCAGATTAATTATTTCCAGCCCTTCACGTTTGGAATGATCGTCCATTGTTCTTTAAAAATTTTTTGTGAGGACAAAGGTCATTTTTAAGTATAAAATTTAACCTTTGATTATCTATAACTGTAATTTTAAAACTCGAGGACAATCATTCCAAACGTAGAAGGTTAAATATGTTCAACTTCCATTGGAAAAGCTAATTTATTTAACTATACGAAGAAAATTCGCTGGCATATCGCCAATTTGCTTAATTTTAAAATTTTGATCACGTGACATGTCACGTGACCAAACTTGTGCGTTAAGGCAGAAGAAGACGTCGAGATTAACATTCAGGAAAACTTTCAATCTGGTTCAGTCAATCTAGCCGAAGATATTAAGTGTCAACCATATTTTCCGAATAGACTTTAAACCCAGGCCTTAAACTGCTTGAGATCAGATTGTTATCTTAAGCTGTTCGCAAACTTCTGTTATTTCTTTCCTTTGTCAGACGAGGAAATAGGACAATTCTACACGCACAGGTTATCGTTATGCCAAGTAGCTAAAACTTTGCGGAAACAAATAAAAATGCAAGGTAATGTTTACGTTTCTGTTTATTTCCGAGTCCAAAGTCCGGTCCATTCTCGACCCCAGAGCTCTCGGTCATTCTCTTTTTTTGGCCGCGCGACTTCGGTCATGTGCAAAAGAGAAGAGCTGTAGACCGGGCATCACAGGTACCCCAAGCTCAAGTGACGTTTACACGTTGTAATTTGAACGTCGTGGTAACTGTTGCGTAATAGCGCAATTATAAGGATTTGTATGGGGAAAATTCGCTTCGAATTTGAGCGTAAAATTACGAACGATATTTCAATAAAAATGGCTCACCTGAACTTCTTTGTGTGTTTACTGGTGTATTGAGTGGTTTTTGGGTTGATTCAAAGCGATTCCAGCGAATTTTTCAATCATTTCTTCCTCCCTAAATCGACCCTAAAAGAGAGTCTCAATTCCAAGCCCGCTCATCCCGCTCCCCCCGGGCATTTGTCGGGCATTTTTTTTTTATAATAATGTTGCAAATGCCCTACGGTGGGGTCAGCTTATACGTACAAATCCCCACGGTGGGACTTTTGGAAGAGTGCAAATGCCCGACCCATGGGACAAGATCAAAATTTAATTTTAATGATTAATGATGGAAGTAATAATGGTTCACAAATAAATGGATCTTTATTCATGCTAGGAATTATTTCGTTCTACCTCAGTATAACTTATATCCGTTCCCACATTCGGTCTAAATATTTGTGTTATGTTTCCGCAAAACTTTTCACTCCAATAATTTCCTGTCGATTTTTGTTATTTTTGATTAAAATTATGCTTACGTTCAGGACGTTCAATCCATTGACGTGGAAAAATTTTGTCGGGGGTGCTGAACTTTATTTGCCCGAATGAAACTTGTGACGTCATGTTTATTTGTCATGATGATGATGATTCTAACAGTCGCTGACATTTTGCTTTTCTACTGCTGTGAACGATCAGAGAATGAGCTTCTACATCTCGCATTCTTCGCACTTCACACGCTACCGATTTACGAGCCTTCGACGAAGACATACTATTTTAATCGACCACGACCAGATACACATACAAGATGTTCGCCAAATGTTATACTCAGGGCGCGTTTTTTTTGGGAGATATTCTGGTCATTCTGAAATCAGAATACGCTAACAAAACTACGTTGTTTACATTCTCACACACGAAAATTTTTCCAGGTACACATAGTCAAAGTAGCGACTTTTTTCCATATTTTACGAGAGGAATAGGTGCAATAGTTTGAGCTAGTTTTCTGTTTATGGAATGGACAGAATACGTAGAAAAGAAACGCGCCCTTAGTTTCAATCCCTGCGCGATCTACATTATCATTCCCACCCGGCTTGGCGGTCCACAACGCAGATTTGTCGTTCAGTCTGTGCCAGCTCACGCGGTGAGCATCTAATGGAGCTATCACATGAATGACATGATCGATGTAGTAAAGAGCTCGGTTAAAAAGTTAAGTGTTGAGTAATGTGAGTTACGAAATAAAAACAAATAAATTAAGACATTGAATCACAAAATAATTCAGTAATTTTACTGTGTCTGTGGTGCCCGAATGGTCGCCCAGTTTTGCCCGAATAATACTATATTTTTTACGACTGGGGGTGCTGCAGCCCCCTCAGCCCCTCCCCCTCGTATGCCTATGGTTCAATCCATTTAAAGTGTATATGACAGTGATTTTTTTATTTGCTTGATCGAATCTACATGATGTTCTGATAAGAAAATGGAAAAAAAATTCGATATCGATTTTTCTTCTCTGCGTTGTAGCCGTCTAAAAACGTGAAATTTCACTTCCGGTGTGTTACAAAACCGCGCAAGAAGAAAGACTGGAAATAGTCCGCTGTGTCCTCAATACAGGAATGCCGGTGTCGAGGAAAGGAGGATATTACCATCTTCCCGGCATGCACTGCAAGCAAACTATATTATCAAACGGCGGCGACCCGCAAACAGCTCATTTTACACAGACGCCGTTGAGGTTGGAGGTCAGTTGGTCGTAGCGGAAACCTTTCAAAAGAAATCTACGTTAACCTATTTATTCTATTCACCTTTACAGAATATTTTCCATTTCGGGTTATGTTTTCAGTTTGCTTTAAGGCCGCTTAACTTCCCAGACGGGCTGAAACCCGCGATAAGCGTCGCGTGGTAGACGCTTGAAATCTCTTCACAGATTCATGGAATCAATAAACCGTATCGCCATTTCAAAACAATGCCGGCTTATATTAGAAGAAATATCCGTATATTTGCTTGCTTTGACTTATTGGACCTAACACTGGTGAACAGAGCCGGTGAAATAATTCCCGCTAACTGAAAAAATAAAACAACAGCTACTCACTCAGCACGCGACTGTCCTGCTGTGCTTGTTTACGGTTATGTTATTTTTAGTTCAAAATCGATCTTCGCTTTTCTCGCTATTTTCTGACTTTTCTATGGTACGAGCACTAATCATTCAGCTTCATTGCATTTTATATTTTGCTGTGACCAAAATAAAACTCGAATTGGTCCAAAAATGCAATAAGATCTTCTCACAAACGACGCGCCACTTGGAGCTTGCCGGATGCAGTCACTTTAAACAAATAGCCGCCGAAATAGATCACTTTCAACTTCAAAATTAAGGATGAAATCGTAGAGTCAATTGGAGTCAATTAGGTTTTTGAGAAAGTTTATACCTTAAATGACTGGAATTGGGTGTTATTTGGCGTTTGACTCGCCTTTTTTGAATCGATCCAACCAATTGAAAATATGCATTACCGATGACTACAAGCAGACATGGACGACAACAGTCAAACTATACCACGATAATTTTTTTCAACGGGTCAACTCCACTCTAAGAAAACCATTTCCTGGCACATCATTAATAGAGGAATAAGGTTCGCATTGTTTTCTTTCGATGCCTTTACATTAAAGCGAGGAAATCCATGTACAACTTTGTCTAAAATACGTGAATTCTACGGTTCCACCGGAAGTCATTCACCCGAATTTTACCCAAAGCATGCTGGGAAGACGGTAATATCCTCCTTTGTGTCGAGGTTTCTCAGTTCCTCACATTTTTTGATGCGCCCTGAGGAAGATACATGGTTCTATTAAGGTGTGTTGTCTATGGTTGTAGCAACATGCACCAAAAAACGGAGGAACTGAGAAATCGCGACACTGGCATTCCTGTATTGACGTCGCAGCGGACAATTTCCAGTCTTTCTTCTTCCGCGGTTTTGTAACACACCGGAAGTGAAATTTCACGTTTTTAGACGGCCAAAACGCGGAGAAGGAAAATCGATATCGATTTTTTTTCCATTTTCTTATCAGAACATCATGTAGATTCGATCAAGCAAATAAAAAATCCCTGTCATATATACTTTAAGGTCGCCGTTGATTGAAACGCTTTTTCAAGTTTAGCCTGCATAACAGGCGTAATTGGGGGCGCTCTAACGGGTTCAGGCTATTTCAAGTTAAGCTGCCATTGAATTTTAAAATAGCCGGATTCTTCTGTTGCAACATATCCTGATGCAAAGACACCACGGCCACGAATGCTGACAAATAGACGTCAACATCTAGACTAGCCGGCCTGTTTTGAAAATTGTGTGAAACTTAATCTTAAAAATGTAAGCCCGAAATTAAATAATATATATAGATAGGCCAAGCCTAACAGCGTCGCACTTTGAACAAGTGTCGGGAACTGTGTACACACCGTTAATTAATTGTTTGATTATTTACGCAATGACAGGAAATGCATTAACTCGAATCTTAGCATGTACTTTGTACTTAGTGGGTGTGCTACTTTGAGATATCGGATTACTTTGTTGTTATACTAAGCACGCGGTTGAGTTATAAGAGCGGAGGTTTTTGCCTGTATTCGAGCGGAGTTGTAATAATTTTGGAGGAAATTAAACGGTGATTTAAACAGGAGACGTATTGCTATTGCGTTTTCAACAACAAGCTTAACTAAGGTGACTTAAAAACATGGGCAAAACCATGCTAAAAGAGTAAACACAGCATATCGGTCCCAAAAAGCATAAGTAACAATAGAAGAGGCACAGGACCGCGAACGAAGATGCTGCTAGTGAACGTAGGATCTGTGGAAGATCTAAACAGCCAAACATAGCAGTAGGCAAATGAAACCATTTTTGATATGGTACACTGTGTCTGTTGAGGTCGCATGATCAGCCACGTCCTCAATTATGCACAATTTGGAAATTTCAGGTTACGTTATAAGAATAGGCCATTTCCGAGTTGCCTTTAGCCTCTCTATCAAAGCGAGGCTAGGTGCGAAACCTTTCATATGGAAATGAGTTTTCATTCACATGCAAATAAAACTTATTTGCATGTGAATGAAAACTCATTTTCATATGAAAGGTTTCGCACCTAGCCTCGCTTTGATAGAGAGGCCAAAGGCAACTCGGAAATGGCCTATTCACTTCCGTTTTTCCTTCCTTAGTCTTCCTTTTATAAGTCTATTTATAAGTCAAATTTAGCGGCGAATTTCGAAAACTTTTATTGCTGCATAATTATTCATTCTGTTTCTAGTCCCAGCCCCTCTCTAAAATGAAAACGTCATAGTTTACAGAAAACAAATAACTTTGAAAAACCCCAATTAGTTCCATAAACCATGGGTAATGGTCATTGATAAAAAACAAATGAAATGGAAAATTATTTTTCCAATATCTCGTAAATTTGGATCGATATAAATAAGGTACCCAAACCTATATATCAATTTAAAGCTTATAAAATGAAGAAACGCAAATTATAAATCCGTCGATAGAGTAAAAATTCGACGAGATACCGCACTTTAAACGCCAATGTTATACTGTTTATAAATCCCTGGGGGCGGGGATACTCCCTATAATGGGCTATACGGGGATGCTCCGCCAGAAAGATGTACCTTTTTTCGGATGGATGTATATAAAAGGGTAGGGATTTCACGAGATGAAGTATAGAAAAGGGTAGGGAACACTGCCATTGAGGTTGTACGAAACGGCTAATTCGTCTATATAAGCAGTATATTAAAAAAATTAAAATGCAAGGCTAGTAAAACGGAAATTAAGGGCAGATTTAATGGCCAATATTTCGACTAGTAGAACTAGTCTTCTACAGGGCCAGCGTTGGAGTGAAAATAATATACAACGGCTCTTAAATTTGAATATAGATAACAAGTACATGATTGGCTAATATAAGTCGACAAGCAAACCAAGACAACTGGCTGCTGACTACCCCCGTCAGGTTAGATTTTTTACCCGACACACCGGGAGAACGGTGAATATGTCCACGCGACTCTTTACGCGCCCATTTCGAATATTCCGAAGCGAAGCTGACTCGAAACAAATGTTTCGCAGGGAACGCATTTTTGATGGCATTGCGTCGCGAGTGAACTGACAGGGAACTTTAGCATATCTGCTTTGATTCTATGGAGGAATTGTGGCATCAGGGTTAATTTCGGTGGATTTACTCGCTTCGATTCGAGCGGCGGGCACTCCGAAAATCAGTGTTCTGCCTTGTCTTTTTCTTAGCAGTGGAACACCCAAATAACGATAACTCGCCGAAATCGCGTTAAATCGCCCCGAGGAGCAGGCAAACAACAAAGAATACAACACAGCAACAGGGTAAGTCAATTTGAATCACAAAACATTCGAATTTTGAAGTTTTAAAACAAAACCATTGCGTTCCCATACAAACCTTTATAAATCGAATCTTTGTAACACAATACCTCTCATAAAGCAAGGGTCACGTCCCGGTTATCTGATAGTGAGCTTGGGCCGCCTGTGGTCAGGGATGTAAGCAAACTAGGTATATTATAGGGTTACATTTTCTGCCATTTACATTTACATGAAAGGGTGAGGGTTTGGACCTCGGGACGGAGCGTCCCCGTACAAAACTTTGTTGAGTAACCCTCCCCCCCGCCCCACCGAGTTATAAACGCACTAACATTCCGCTCCACGAAACTACCGGTAGTGGCGTGATATTAACACGTATTTCTACAAAACATGTTTCGAGCCCTGTCCTAAGAGCTGCCTGTTACTTTTCTATGAGTCGTCTAATGGTCCTCGTCGTCAGGCTCGGCACACCTTCCACTACTTAGGGACCGTCCTTGCTCTGGGGAAGATGTCTTCCAATTAAGAATAACAGATCGTGGATACAGAACATCGCTACGCCGCTCGCTTCTTACTCTCTCGTGTCCAATAGACCAGTTTACAGTTATTTTGCCTCCACTAGACACCCGAACAAACACACAAGACTAAGAGGCGTGGGGCGTTGGTCAGCCAGGCCCACGATACATTTTATTATTGACAAAGGACTACAATATTACAATATTACTATAATATACTATACTATAATATTACAATAACTCCAAGTTGGTCAGCCAGGCCCACGATACATGTTATTATTGACAAAGGACAATAATATAACAATAACTCTAAGCTCACCAGAGCCGGACACGTAAACCCCAAAAAACCAACTGTTGGAAAAAATAGGGACCGTGTACCCCCGACCTATGCAGTGGTGCTACCTTTAGGGTGGTGGTTTTAACTAAGAAAAAACGACTAAAATAAGCGGCTAAAACTGCCGATAACAAGTCTTAAGGTATTACAATAAACAACTAAGACGAAAGTTAACTTGTTTTAAGAGTACAAGAGGCGGCGAGGCTGACCGTAGAATGACACAAATCTATCAACGGACACTTTTCAAACTCACGAACCGTGAGCCCCTGCGCACTACACTAGTACTCGGTTCTCTGTACCGTGCCGGCAAAATATTAATTTATGCCAATCAAGATTATCACAAATTACATTTTTTCGTGTTTCCCGGCCTTTGAGTGGAAGCGAGGCTGAAGTTGACCTTGTTATGATACAGACCTTGAAGCACGAGCTTGTTAGCATGAGAAAAGCACTTATGAACATATGAAAGGCTGAAAGGTTTGTATCAAAGCAAAGTTACCTCCAGCCCCGCTTCCACTCAAAGGCAAGGTCACCAAGCACACAACTGTAAAATGGACTATTAATCATCTTTCCTTTGTAGTAATATTTTAAGAATATATAATACAAAAAGGACCTCTACACTTATATTTCATACTTGTTTTCACACTTCATTCAAATCAGGCAATGCAAATCCAAAGCAATCGCGAAATTATTTTCAACCCTCAACTAAAAACAATGAAGTTATAACTTTTTACAATCCAAAACCATAACCACGACATATTATGTCTTCCGTTCATGATGAACGGTTATCCGTAATATAGCTCGCGTGCACGTGTGTAGTGCATTGGCATTGAGCGAGCTTTGTGAGGGTATAAATTTCAATCGCAACTGACGGCGCCATCTTAGTACGTGAGCTATTCTCGTACATAGAAATTTTTTCTCTCGCGGAGATTGAGAATAGCTGGGTACGAGATTAAGAGAGAGCAGTATTCAAAACGCAGGAAAACCTGTTAGTTGATGCGCAAACCAACTCAAAGTTTCTCAATTTAATTGGTACAGTTATAGAGCGCTTTTCAATAGAGAGTCGAAAATTTCACAATTGCTTTTGTTTTGCATTGCTACGGTTTGTGATTGGCAAAATAATCTCGCGCCACTTTCTCGACCAATCAGAAGTAAAACCAAAACCAATCGTGATTTGCCTACGCGTTTTCCCGCGCTTGGCGCAGGTTACTTGTATTTGCTTCGAGTTCTGATTGGTTCATTGTATTGTCTGCGTCTGATGTGATTGGCCAGAGTAATTACTTTGGTTTTGGTTTTACGATGTTTCATGCACAAAAAAATCGGCTTTTTTAAGAGCATTGTAACAGATTGTCTATTCAAAAGTTGCTCTTGTTTCTTTTACAAAAACTGTGCGCCAATATAATCATATTTTTTGTTTGGGCGTATTACATGTTTTGTGTACATATGTTAACAAGAACAGTGAATATAGTTCTTTTCCCATTCAATGGGACACCCTACTTCATCAGGTGCCGGGGTGATCGGCTCTTGACTCAATTTATATCTTAAAGTGACAAAAATCAATTTACTTACAACTTCTCTCTGCCGTATTAGAACATTGTCGACTATAGGGAAGGCAAAAAAAATCGACGAACAGTTTTTGAGCTAAAATGAAGTACAAAAAAGATATTGTGAAATATTTTCTTACTGTAGTAAATGCGAAGTGCTTAGAATATTTAGAAAGCGTACTGGCCTATTGCCATCTCTCGCGGTCAGTCCCTGTATCATAGACGACCATGACCTTGCTATGATCCCTTCCAGAAAAGATCCCGGGTTCTTGGTCAATGACAAGCTCACCTGGAGCCTTTCTGTTCTCTATCTAGTATTGTTAATCTCTTTTATATTATTATTGTACACATTCAGTGAGTTTGAATAAAGTTGATTCGAATTACCAAAAATACAGCATGGAAATGAGAAAAATATCAAAACAGTCTAACTTCGGTTTACCGACATTCGCTTAATACGAACACCCGTTATAAAGAACAGTTTTGCTGGTCCCAGCCGAAAGCCTCTCCATTTTCTCTTTAATTTACCTAGCTACTGAATACGGACACCCGTTAATGTGGACATCGGTCAGTTTTTCCCGTCCCAACTAAAAGAATAGGGGACTTTAGATCGGACGACGAGTACGAGATTGAGTACGAGTACGACTTTTGAATTTAAAGCCAGTCACGTCCCCAGAGCTGTCGGTTCTTCCTGTTGCAAACCAGAAGATAAGAAGACTCTAGGTATAAAATTTGTGTGGTAAATGGTTATTTAGAGTACGCGAACTAAGTTTTAAAAGTTGTACTCGTACTCAATCTCGTACTCGTCGTCCGATCTAAAGTCCCCTAATAGGGAGCTTAAGCAACGACGACGGCAACGCCAAGGAAAACAACACTTGAAAAAAGGATTCGCGCTATTTTAAACTACTTTACAGTTGCTTATTAAATTTGTTAAGTTTGTCTAATGCGACTGGATTGTCCAGGAGCTGAATTTGAGGGGATGGTTTTCCAGTTCAAACGGAGAAAGGAAAATTAACAGTCGTGTGTTCACGTTCTCCACAAAACCTATAATTTCATCATTTGACGTTGTTGTTTTGCAGAGAACGGCAAAGAAATGTACCAAAATGTAAAACGCACGTGCAGAAGCATTGTTTACGCTCATTAAACCTATTGTTTTGTGCCGTTCTCGCTGCCGTCGACGTCGTGGTTGCTTATAAGCTTCTTAATCTCATACAAAGGCCTTCTTAAAAAGGATAATTGGCATTTTCTATAGACCCTTTTAATAAATACCAGAATGCATCACATTCCGCTATCGATGTCAAATGTATTCTTTTGAATTGCAAGAGAATTCAAAAGAATATGTTTGACGTCATTAGCGGAAAATGATGCATCGTGGTATTTATTAAAAGTGTCTATAACGTTACAAATGTCTCAAATGCTCTTTGTCAGACAGATACACATACACTATCAGTTTGGTTGAAAGAAAACTACAAACGTTTTTCTTATAGTAATCAGGTACGGTGGCCCACAAGGGTCAGCTGCAAACGAATAAAAGCAGCTACAAACAAATAAAAGTTGCTTAAGTTAGGGTTAGGGTTAGCAACTTTTATTTGTTTGCATTAACTTTTATTTGTTTGCATCACAGCAGCTTTTATTTGTTTGCAGCAACTTTTTATTTGTTTGCAGCTGCTTTTATTTGTTTGCAGCAACTTTTATTTGTTTGCAGCTGACCCTTGTGGGCCACCGTAGAATGTCTTACAGTAATTTTTTAGTGTTTCAGTAGAGTTGGTTGCGTTAATTTAAAGAAGTTTCCCTTTAAAAAGTTATAAAACGTTTAAAGTGCCTATGAAATGTATTTTTACTTCGTTTTTCATTAGTTTATTATGTCCGAAGAACGAAAACAATAATCATTTCCCGACGAAAAGAAAGAAAATCGGTGTTTTAGCCCCTCGAAGATGCGTCACTTCGGTTGAAAAGTGGCTCCAATTTTTGGAGAGCCTGGGGCGAGTGGGAGTGAGTGATGACGTAAATTACGTAAATAGTATGACACATTGGTTTGTTTACGTTATAATTCCCTTGGAATCCTTTAGCGTGATCGTTATTTTGCCAACGTTTTTGGCTGTACAAATGTCAGACAGCGCCTAATATGTTTCTTTACAGTCCTCTGAAGGTGAAGAGGATCAGTTTTGGATCACTCTTGTTCAAATAAAATGATCGTGTCCGCTGTAGTTTTGCCGTAGCGAGGCGAACCGACTGTGCCGCTTGAGCGAAGGAAGTGAACATGAAGAAGACGGACTTTGATTTAGATTATTGAACGTGAAAGGTATACATTTCAGTAGCACAGCGTCTTAGTGGTTCGCCAGTTGAGTTGTAAGCTTACTGAACGCAGAGGCGTTTTTGTTATTTCTTTTTAGTGGCTCGTTGACTAGTGTTTATCGAACGCGAACGATATATTTGTAGTACAGACAATGTATATTACATGATATTAGCGCATTAGCGACTCGGCCGGTCTTCTCTGAAGTTCATTGATCGCGCGTGGAGGTTATGAGCTTATTTTATCGGCTTGGCCGTTCGCCCGTCTACTTAAAGTTCTTTTCTCAATGCGAAGGATGTATGTCTTAGCTTCTTGGCGGCTTGCTAGTTGAAAGTTTCTAAATACTGATATGTTATGCATATCCGAGGTGGTGTTTTTCAGGCGGCTTGCTGAATTGAATGTCAATGGTGTATTTTTAGCGGCAAGGCGCCTTGATAGCGTATTTATTTATTTATTTATTCACAATGTTTGAACTCAAGTATATACGTAATAATTAGCTTCTTTGTTCAGTGTCTTGCCAGAGATTGAACGTTTCTGGAAATTTTAACCACTTGGCGGCTTGTAAGTGAGTTCAAAGCATCGTGTTTACATTTATATGTCTGATTTATATTTCATTGTATAAAAATTGATCTGATCGAACACGCAATGATTCAGCGATGTATTTTGTTACGAATAGTCTTACGCATTTGCACATGTAGATTTTTGATAGATGTTCCGTAGAATAGAAGCCTGCTAGTGAACACTTGCGTCGCTGCACGTTGAATTTTATAATTCTGATACCGTATAAACATTTATATTACTCGCCAGTCAGTGCCGATCGAGTCAGTATATTTTTGTAGGCCTGACTGACTTCGACGGCTCTCCAGTCAAGCTGAGGCTTGAAGGAACTTCTAAACAGGATATAATTGTAAAATAATATTAATCTTAACAATAAGCGCTTTCATTGAAAACAACATCCCTTGACGTACCCTTTCCGATGTCGGCGAACAAGTTTCGTGTATTTCGCCGGTCTATTTTCCTCTGGAGCAAAATAAAGCTTTGTTACACCCTCTGTTATCGAAGAATTCTAATATCTCGTATGTTTGAGGCCGCTCGCCACATAATATTGTCCACCTCTAGCGACGTCTCTTGTCAGCTCTCTTGTTCTCTATATTCCCGCAGCAGTTTATACAACTATTTACGTCACAGTGTAATATGACACTGGTTTTGGCCGCGCACAAATTGGAGCCACTTTTTAGCGCCAACAACCTAACTTTGAGACCATAAAATAAGCGTTTCGCATCGTCCCTAACACTTTAAACCTTTTATTCCAAGGTCTAAAAAGCTGAAACTTTCGATACATCAAAAAATAAATTACATTTCATGGGCACTTTAATGAGAAGCAGCTTAACCACAGTTTGCCTGGGCCTCGTAACTTCAATAGCATTAAGGCTATGAAAATGAAACCTAGATATGTCCAAAACTGTTTCCTTTGCAGTCCACACAATGTAACGTGGAAATTGTGCAATTACTTTTGTACAGCTGCCATTTTGGATCCAATATCTTGGATTCTGGACTTCTTCAAAACCTTTAAAAAACCGTCCAAATTGACCCCAAATAACCAAAACCAATAAAAAATGCTTAAACGGCACAAAAATTTAAAATCTATGACAACAAACGTAGTTTTCTTCTCATTAAAAGGGACAAAATGCGAATGGTGAAAATCGTGGAGCCACATAACTTTAAGAGAATTAAAGCCATGACTTTCTATGACACAACTTCAAGAAAACATCAAAAGCTATGACATCAAAGTTATGACAATGAAACCAGGAGGGTATATAGTAAATCCAAAACGGTCTCCTTTGCGGTCCGCAAAATGCGACGTCGACGTCATGTGACATGGTAATTACTTACTTAGTTCTATACAGCCGCCATCTTGGATTTCTCCACAATCTCATAAAACCGTCCAAATTGACTAGACATGAATCAAAACCAATAAAGAAACGCCAAATGGCATAAAAAATTAAAGTGACAACGATAATAAACCTGTTTTTTTTTTTCATTTAAAGGTTAAAAAAATGCAAATGAAGAAAAGACATGGCTGCCAAAATCTTGTTGCAATGAAATCATCAAGTCCCGTGAACGATAAAATGTCATACCAAATTATTGCCAGATAAATTTCAGGAAACGTTTGATGGAGTTTGATTTCATATTCACTGACACTGAGTTATGAATGTTAAAAGTAAGTGCGGGCACTCTGTGCCTCCTCCTCCCCCCCCCCCCCCAAACCAGGTTAAATAGGTAGCCCCCGTTTTAACTCTGTATCGTTCTGTACTGACTCTTCAGGTTGACAAAATACTGAATGTACGAGATCATGAAACTCATCTTCCTCTCTTCGATAATCAACATCTATGATTTCCGTTCGGCGACTAAGAACCTCCAATCTCTTGTCAAGTCTCGATAGCCTTTCTTCAGTACTCTGTATGATGCTTTCAGAATTTATACAAAACGGTTCTGCCTCAGAGCGGCACATGTTAGAAAACGTTGATTCATCGCAATATAATTTGAATTGGTGTGGCTTTTGGCGTTTTGTAAACATCTCCATAAAACGTTCGCCTATAAAGCGTGCCATTTCAAGTTCCTCCGCGCTTTCCTCTGCGTGTGTTTTGGCGTCCACGTACGACTCGTTTAATACAGAAACTATCATATTCATAAGTACTATGGTCATAGCCAACATGTATGAGAAAGCGAAAAATGGCCCAAGAAACGGGTTTTCACTGCGCAGCTCATGTAGTGGGACAGCTTTTCCTAAAATGAATTCAAACTGGGATATCACAGCATGCATATAGCTAGAGTAATGAAGGATTGTGTGTCCGAAAAACTGTTTACCTGATATGACAAAGGCATTGAACAATATTAGAAAGAAACCCACATATGACAGCTGGTAGCCTACTGACTGTCGGAAAGATGTAAACAAGTAAATTACATAAGGGTTAAAACGGATAAGATTCAAAAGCTTAATTGTTACCATAAAAATGGCAAACGATATTGCGGCATTTTCCCAGTTAGCCCAATCCAGAGCTACGTGAAAATGCACAATGTCATATGGATTGTTTTGGATAGCTTTGATACTCTTCAGAACCGCTTTTGATCTGATCATGTAGAACGCTACTGACGCTACAGAGGAGATGATCATTAAGAAATCAACCATATTCCAAACTGACTTAAAAAATCCAAGCCGCTGTCGGTAAAGGTGGACCAGCATCATGATGAAGTAATAAAGCACCATGGCCATGAAAAGGAACTGACAAATGAGGTAGAACATCAGAGCTCCTGACTCTGTGCTGTACAACTCGAGTGTGTCAACCCTTCTAGTAGCGTAAGCGGCGCCAGTAGCTATAGCCTCGTAGAAGTAGGTGGCAATGCTGAGAAGATTTGTGTTAGCGTTAAAAACTGCGAACTCTAGGATTACTGCTCGTGTCTGACGATCAACCCAGCCATAACCAAAGGTTTCTCCTAAGACTCCCTGAGCAGTTCCATCGTCATATCCCATGACGGCAACGTAGCCACCTCCTCCATATGTATTGTAAGTGCCTTTTATCGGATCGTTGTCCAGGTCTTCACCTGATTGGTAACGCCAAGGCTTTGGACACAATTGCAGAGCCGCCGGCCATGAAGTATTGTAGGGAAGTGGTTTCCAACCTGGAAGACTCAATGGCGTAGTGTTCTCACCTTCACTGGAATAGTCGTAGTAGCAGTCTGGGATAAAATCCGGGCGGGATTCACAGGAACCTTAAATAAAGAATATCATTATTAATAATTACTAGTAGCAAATATCAAGAGACCACAGAATATAATCAAAGGCTTTTATGAGCCAACTCCAGAAAACGAAACGCTACAAATAAAAGATTCTTCACCAAAACATTCATAGCGGCAGGCCGTTTTGACATAAAGCAATGTTATTTTTGCAAATACATAAAACACAAAAATAAATGTACAAGACTTTCCCTTTCGATTAATGGTCGATTTATTTGACTTTGTTATCTGTGTTTTCGCAGTCCTCACTGCATGTTGATTGACAAGCCTTTTGTTGTTTCTCTGAGGAGTTTTCTGATACATGTCACGCAAAAGCACATTACGTCATCCACTGATCACTCTTATTACAAACAACGCGTATCCTGTCACGCTATGACATGTTTTTTAGTCATTGCTTCAAATTGGTTTATTTTGAACTTTTACAAATGCAGTCTCAGAAAAATAAGCGTCATGCGAGAACAGCCTTAAAAGCCTGGTGTTAATGTTTGCAAACTCGGTCTAAGCTTTTTGTTTTTTTTTGCAAAGCAGTCAAAGAATTAATGAGACTGAACAAATTTAAAACATGGCATCGTCCAGTTCTCCGTTATTTCGTTCAAACAAGCGTATTTGTGCCACGTTGTTGAATTCGAAACACAATTTGGTTTATGTTAACTTTTACATATGACAGGGATACTTCACACATGCATTTAAAATCACATTTTCGGTGCTGCTACGTTTTCCCAAGTCTTGAAAAACGAATTTGAAGTCCACAGATCGATTTTAATTTTCCAGGGCTTAAAGCCGTATGCACTGGTCAGCGGCATTACCAAGAAAAGTTTACAGCCGACAGATGGTAGTCTGCTATAACTCGTTCATTACGCTTCGCGTATTCACAAGTTAAAAATGGAGTGTATGCTTAAAACATACTGATAAGAATTATGTTTTAAATAACTCTTTTGAATAGCGTCTTAGAATTTCTTTGGTTAAAACATTGATGGTAAGAAGTGAATTTATATTTTTTTTATGGTAAATGATTCAAAGAAGCTAGGATTTGTTTTTTAATAGTTTTGCTTTTCTGGAGAGTTAAAGTGCCCCTGTGATCAAATTTTTAATTTTCAGTTTTTTACCTTTACGTGTACTATTAGACTTTGTTACTCATCTTGCCAAATTTCAATCTATTACGAACATCAGAAGTCATTTTATTTTAACATTTATTTCTGAGAATTTACGGCCGCCATTAATCAACCTTGTTCCAAGGCTTGGTTGCGAATGGGAGAAAGTGACGTCAAAGGCTCAAAAATACCTCACGGGTTGAAATTATAATAACAATCAGCAAAGAAAATTGCACGAAGAACAAGTCCAAAGTTTTTGTTGCTTTTCGCATGATTTTCAATACTTATTGTTCTTATAATTTCAACCCGTGAGGTATTTTTGAGCCTTTGACGTCACTTTCTCCCATTTGCAACCAAGCCTTGGAACAAGGTTGATTAAGGCTGGTTTTCACTAGCGCATAAGCATAAGCACAAGCCAACATACGCAGACTCAGTAACGTGTTGATCATTAGTGCCTATTGTTCTGTTTTGTTCAAACAATTGGAACTAATGATCAACATGTTACTGAGTCTGCGTATGTTGGCTTGTGCTTATGCTTAAGGCTGGTTTTCACTAGCGCATAAGCATAAGCACAAGCCAACATACGCAGACTCAGTAACGTGTTGATCATTAGTGCCTATTGTTCTGTTTTGTTCAAACAATTGGAACTAATGATCAACATGTTACTGAGTCTGCGTATGTTGGCTTGTGCTTATGCATATGCGCTAGTGAAAACCAGCCTTTATGCGCTAGTGAAAACCAGCCTTTAATGGCGGCCGTAAATTCTCAGAAATAAATGTTAAAATAAAATGACTTCTGATGTTCGTAATGGATTGAAATTTGGCAAGATGAGTAACAAAGTCTAATTGTACACGAAAAATTGATGTTAGTAATAACACTACTAACCGACTTGTCCGTCGTAAAAGCACTAGTAAACGAGTTAAAAGCACAACATGGTTACAATTATTATATGTCGTGAGTATCTTTGTGTTTTGGAAGACAATTCAAACAGTTTCAAGCACTCATCATGATAATAGTCTGCAGGATATCTCGTCTATCTTTTTTGTTTAGAGACATATAGAGATTTATAAATAGAACAATTAGACCACGAAAATCTCAGTAAGATTGTTGCTTTTGACTATAAAAATTACCGCAATGTAAGTGCAAGTTTACACAGGTTTCCCAAGACACTTACTCTTTTTGATTCTCAATTGTCTCATCCATGGCATGCCGATCAATATGGACATTTTGTTTTCAATATACACATCTTCTTTTTCTTTAGCCCCATTGTACCACGGCTGGTTGTAAAAATTTGGAAGGAACTCTTGCCTCATCCACCCCCACAGCTTGTGTCTGCCGGTTACCTGAAATAAGAATACGCATTGTAATACCATAATAATAAATAGTGTGGTGGCGCCGTGGTGTAGCGGTCTTTTACTATAACCGTGATTAAATTTATGAATTTATTTTCATATCATTGAACTGCGGATGAAACATATTTTTGAAAATCGAAATATCACAGTTGTGATCTTAGCTCAAAAATTGCAGAAAGAGCTTGAAAATAATAAGGCTTGAAAAGAACTCAAAACCATGACTTACAATGCCGGACTAACTTAGCAATTCCCACCGGAGGCTGCGCGAACAAACACCCTTTTATTTTTCCCATTCCCTTGGCCCAGTTGCTCTGGGCATGCAACCACCTGGGAGACCACTGACGCTGACCATTGGGTATATATAGCAATAACCGCCAAACCAACTTAAAGGTCTCGCTCCCCGTTTTACCTTCAGAGTTGCTTCGTTCCCATAACTTAACAATGCCCGGGGTGATTGAGAATAAGGGTGAGCAAAGCAAACTGAGCTGGTGACAAAAGCTCTATCATATTAAACCAGAAGCTCATATGAGATAACCTTCTGAATACATTTAAATATGTGATATATGTGAGTTGCGGATTAAGCATTTCATGGGAGAAAGATCGTCGCAATGACGCTAGCAACGTAAACAGTTAAAAAAAGAAAACCTGATCATAGTCATTTTTTGTTTGTCGTCTGTTTGAATAATAGCTGCAGTTATTTATCTGGTGCATTAATTGTATTTGTCATCTACTGGTAAAGCCTTACCGTATCAAACTTTGTAAATGGATTTAACAGTGTAGAAGTCATCATAAAGCGATAATTATTCTTGTTGCCATAACAAACCATCGCTAAGAAAAACACAAATACCAAATGGAGAACAATTTCCTTCACCATGCCTGCCAACTTGACCTCCTTTTTGGCTCGTTCGCGCATGATCTCCAATCGCGAGCGCTTGAAACGCTCTTTGGGATCGTCGCAAAGTAAATCGATGTCATCCGTGTACAAATTGTCGTTTTCAGTCTCTCCCTCGGAATCTTCACTGTTGCCCTTGGCTCGGGTCACAAGCAATGAAACCACCACAACGACAAGCATAACTTTCGTTGGTTGTACCACGAAAATATCCTGGCCATTCGAGATCAAAATAGAGGAAAGCCATTGCTCTGCAACTTCCTTGCCCCACATTAAGCTGTAGAATAAAGTGAATGTTGCTGCTGTAAGTGTTGTGACAAAACAGAGAAACCAGGCGAAGTAGACACAAAAGTGTGGCAACATGCAGCCAGCGTCGCTAGCTTGATCAACGAGCTCTTGTGCGTGGTCAATTTCTTTATATTTGTCTGCCTTTTCCCTTCTAGGTTTGCTGGACTTGAACAGGAGAACAATTAAGATGTTGACAGGTGCAATTATAATCCCGCTTTGTACTCCGACGACAATTTGTCTCCAGGAAAACTTGAATGGTCCAACTTGAATAGCTCCCTCAGATTCTCCACCAATGTTATAGAACATGGCATTGGCAATCATGGCGCTAAACAGAATTGAGAGGCAGCACGAGGCTCTTTGCACACGTGTAAATGTGCTGTTACATGCTTTACCAAACACAGACATCCATAAGTGACTGTCAGCAATTTTTCTTCCAAAGCGGGAACGAACTTGATCTGAAAAGGAACCGACACTTCCATGTTTTACATCTACTTCTGTTAAACCGTCCCCTTTCTCTACTGCAAGCCATCGATTAAACGGGAAGGTCCATTGTTCCTCAGTCTGTCTGTCTCTGATTGTTACCGTTTCCACAAACCAAGATGGATTTTCTCCTGTGTTATCATGTTCTAAAGTTATTTCTTTGAAAGGTCCCAGCCGTTCATTTGTGATCAGAATAAATCCATTTATGCTGCTCCGTGCAAACATTTCACTGGACTCCCCTTTACTTCGCAATGGAACTTGACTGTGTTCATTTATTTCACCTTTTATGCTGATTGTCACATTAGCCGTTGTTCCTGAATCTTTCCAAACACCTGTGCAAATAACCATGTCGTAATAATAGTTTCCTTCTTCAACGATGGTCACAAGCTTCGGAGGACACATCTACAAAATTATTTGAAGTTAAACACAGTTAGTTGAAGTTGAATGGATTGAACCAATTGCTAGTTTTCTTGAGAGTTGCATGATATATAACAAAATAAGGCATTGAAGCAACTTTCTGAACATCAAAAGAGACTTTTAAGTGTATCGACGGCAGCTAGGTCACATTCTCGAAAATAAAATCATACGAATAGAATTTTTTCAAGTTATGTTTTCTAAAACAACAGTTGAACGTCGGATAAATAGTGACGTTTTAACGTAAAAAGTGTGAGTTTGAAAGCTTTTATTTGCCACGTGAAGTCAGGTTTGTAGTACAATGCCCTATTCTACTTGTTCCACATGTTTTCCTGAGCTCATTATCCAAGGAAAGTATCTTGGTGGAAGGGTTTAGCTTGCTCGCAGGTTACACTGATCTTAAAGACTAGAGCATTGAGAACTGATTTTTCTACTTGCCTTGTTTTCATCTCTTTTATCTGCCCTCCTAGCAAACACTAGTACAACGAAGTAAAGAAGAAAAGCGCAAGCAATGGTTACCAGTACTGAAATGTTACCACTCTCACTAAGGTTTCCAAACTCAGCGAAAACTTTGTCAAAGTCGATTGGATTTGGCGCTTGTATAAAGTTTCCGCCAAATGACGTCAGGTGATTGCAACGGCATACAAGATGTGTGGTGTTTGATTTGGAGTCAACCTATCAAAAAAGCATCTATTCTTAGCAACATTTACGGCCGTTATATATTATGACAAGTATTTCCGTATCTGTGAGACATGCAAACGATTTGTGGCTGTGGCCACTAAATTTTAGTGGGAAGAAGAAAGGAAAATGCCAATGTATGCTTTATTGCGTCCTGATTTAGACTGTTAGTTAATATATATATATATATATATGTATATATATATATAGGCTTAGCCTATACAAACCTTTCTAATTTTTGTCTTGGTTCATTACGCAATGAACCAAGGCAAAAATTAGAAAGGTTTGTATGGAGTCATCAGAGCATAACGGTGCCAATGTCTCATCCCCAAATTGCAATAAGATGCTGATTTTTGGTAAGCGGGCATTTTTCGTCATGCCCTTTCCGAATATCTAATCAAATCCCATAATTTCACAAATTAGTTTTTGTGACGTCATCACTTCGGTACTCTATGCTGTCTTTAGACACAGTTTGGAATGGTTTGGTGACATTCGGTTGCTATGGTAACGAGATATGACGTCATAAGTAGCACGAAGTGTAGCCATTTTTTGAATAAAAATGCTTGTTGTTGAACTTTTTTCGGTAAAAAAGATATAAAACGCTACCCAAAAGCAGCAGGATGTTTAATGGTATTATATTGTACCTTTCGAGCAAAAGCATATTTGTGATTTCCGCATTTTCCGATAAATTTGAATTTTTAGTAAAATCCAAGATGGCGGCCATCTTGGCAGAGCCATTTTTGATGACGTCAAAGACCCCCAGCAGCGGAATAACCCATTAAATTTACCTTCTTTTGTAGAGCATATAACAGGCTATCTTTTAGAGGTAAATTATTTCCGAAATATTGTAACACCGCAAAAACCAAGAGGAGAGGTTGCAATCATCGCCCCCACATTATATCACGGTAGGGAAATCTTCATGTACGTCCGAGGTTTAAACTTTACGTTTATGTCAATAAGTGAACTCTATCTCATAGGTATATCCTTAGAAATCAGCGCAGGTTGTTTTAGAGGTATATTGAATAGCATTTAATTGAATTTATAATTCATACAGGCAGTCAGGGCGCTTTATCCTTATTTTAATCCTGGGACAACTATCATCATCAAGCGGGTACCTTGAACAATATCATATTGGTTACCTTGCAGCCGTCCGAAGTCCACCTGTCCTTATCTTCAGACCAATATAAACAACTTGATTGAGTAATACTCATGGTGTAGTTCACGTCTGTGGCTGGATCATACTGGGGAACGATTGTTTTATTTAGTCCTTTTGGAGGTGGATCCTTGAAACCAACACATGATCTCCTTTGACGACCATGACCAAAACATGACCGTCTTTGTCTAGAGTGTTCGGTGTTATTTGTTGCTCCTAGGAAAAGTATCCCAACATAAAGCATGCCTGGTTTAGGTGGCACCACTGTTAAGGAACTCGCATCCGGAAGACAGGATGCTGTGTTTTGTTCGCCTTCAATTTGATTTTTACACATTGATTTAAACGTAACGGTAAAGTTGTGATCAAAATTATCAATTGTCGGTCTGGATCCAAATTTAACAAACACTTCAACAACAACAGAAACAGCAATATCCATCTTAATTGACACGGGCACATCTGCTAGCTCCGCATTATAGCTACGAATTGACATTTTGTTTGGCTTTAAAAAGGAATGTTCCGGGACATCGCTAGTGTTGTTCTTCGGTGGGCTGGAAATTGGAATGATCATCACAATGTCTTCATCAAGGTTTGATACGTTAATTTTTGTCGCATTGTCGCTTTGAAGTTCAAGACTTGTGACACTTGATTGGATCGCTTTGCTGCTTTCGTCCCAACTGTAAGGGTTGAAATCAACAGCCATCATCTGTTGATAAATGACAACAAGAAGAAAGCCGTACCTTAACAACAGGACTGTATTTTTATTTCATGGGCTTTGTTTACAGACACCCGCTGAAAATCGACAGGTAGTTATTACGGACATTTTATTCGGTGCCGGCGACAAGCCCTGAAATACATAACTTAGTGGCTCTTGATATGGACAAAACACACATTTTATATTGTAACTCAGCCTCGTTTTCGTTTTCATGAAAACGAGGCTGATATCTGCTTTTTGTGATGTACAACGTTTCCTAGTTTTGTGACTAACCAAAATAACCTAAGCCTGCGTACTCAAAAGTTGTGATACAAATACAATGAAATGCTTGTTAATAGTTGTTAAATTAGTGAGGTTTTTATTTGTCAATATTCCAACGTACATCGAGCATTCCTTTTTCTTTCCTTTTTTTGTTTAAAAGTAAAAAGTAAAAAACCCTAGATATTTAGTTGTTTAATTTCGATACTTTTTCTAAAACGATAGCGCATGCGTTGTATAATACTAGTTTATTTTATAACTATGTACCAATAATGCACAGAAAAGTAATTCGAGTTAAATACTTTTACCTGAGTCTGCAATAAAGAGAAAATGTGCTCTATCCGGGATTTTGTAAGTCCGTAAACGCTATAATACAATATTCCTCTTGGTAAAATAATACCAGAAAGCTCACTACAGGATTGGATATTCTAATGCGTTTGAAAACCGTAAAAGATGGAGAAAACGGAGGGTTTATAATCCCCCAAAAAATAGGATGCTCACCTTTGCGTTTACGTCACCATTACCCATATTTCCAAGGTTTTCTGGAAGCTGAGTCTTTGTTGGTCCTTCCTCCATACTAAGCCCCTTAATATCGCTGGGGGAGACCTTCTTTAGAGATACTGCCAATTTTGGAGTTTTAATTACCAAATTTTCAGATGGCACAAGACGAACAAAAAATCCATCAGACATAGTGTTCAATTGTTTTAAAGCCTTTTGTACGTTCTCCTGTAATCATAAAGGAAACCACGCAGCTTAGCAATCAAACAGAGTCTTTTTAAAGTTCCACTATAATTGATGGATTTTCTAAAGTTGTAGTGCATCACGCAGTGAATACCAAAGTATATTGTGTTTTCCCATTTTTGTCCAAATGCAAATGATTGCTTTCCATTGGTGTCTACCAAGCATACCATATTTCTTCTAATAAAAGTCATAATTCCTCAGTCGATCGATTCCGTCAAATAATCAGTACTCTTGCGGAAAAAATATTTTAAATGATCGACTTTTTAAATAATACCCAGTAGAAAACATATACAAAGTACAGGTTCAGTTTAGATTTTTGTAAATATTTATGATTTAATAAAGACATAAAAAACTTAGGACAAAACTTTCAGAGTGCAACATTTCGAAGTAATTTCCTCATTCAATTAATTGCCTCATCCACAGAAATATCGTTTCACAAGTCGCTTAACATAATCTTATGTGAGCCACAAGTTTAAACAAAAAAGGAGCAGACAAACCGATGACTGATAAATATTATAAGTTAGGTGGGTGCTGTTCACTTAATATATAGTTATACAGTTATACTAAATACTTGAATCATGCATTTATTAATATAAAAAATATCTATTAATTTCAATGCTCCTGCAATGTAGGTTTTTCAGTATGAGACCGGTACGAAGCCACTAGCAATATTTCTACTTCCAGTCGATGGAATGGCAACGGTAGGGTCGCAGCTAGCCTCTATTTTCATTGGCCTTGTAAAACACAGCTGCTATTTTTTTAGGGTTAGGGTCTATTGTTGTGTTGTTTGTCCTGTTGTTATCTCTAAGGGTTGCAAGCCAATGGTGTGAGACCTTCTAAGAGCTGCGACATCACCCACCGCCTCCACCATTTTGTTACTTTTCTTTGGTACCCTGATTCGTATACAGTCGAACGTCTTTTAAAATACGGACATCAAATCTACACAGACCCAAGTGTTTGCATTATAGAGGTTTCTCTATTAAGAGAGTGTCCACGATAGGACCAGGCAGGAGGTGATAATACTCAAATCACCGATTTCGCTCAAACTTGGAACAAAGATTGAGGGTCATGAGTAGATATATGTACCAAAATATAAGGTCAAAATTTTTTATTCTCTCTGAGTTGTTGGGTCCCCCCCGAAAAATGGCCATTTGGCACAAGTTTATGCATATTAATTAGCTAAATTTAGTCGAGTGGTAAGACAACAAAAATAGCAGCCTGGTAATAAAAACTACTAAATCGTATTCTATCAGTCTTGCAGCAAAATGTGTTATTGGAATCGGTTGCTTTGATTTGCTGCTTTCCCAAAACCAAAAGTGAAGGGCATGTTTGGTCATTTTCACGAGACGCCAAAATTAGGTCATTTTAGATCTTAATATCTCCAGTGGGCAACAAGCTAACAACGTAGTTCTAATGCCAGAAGTAAGAAGTATCTTTATGCTTTGGAAAAATGTAATAAAATTTTTGGGCAACTAAATAGCTTTTTAGTATGAAGGAATTTTTGCACCTCACTCAACTATTTCTGGCCATTTCATCAAAATTCGGTAATTAAAAAAAGTGGTTTAATTTTAATGAAATTGAAAGAAAAAGACAGCAAATGTTCAGCTAAGCATCAGTTTGCTTAAAACAATGCTAGAATTAGCAAGAATAGCTTTTTGAAGCACATTTCATGAGGTTTGTAAACGAGAGTTTCTGTCTTTCATACTTCATTTTCAATGCAAAAAACACTTCACTCTACAATAACTCTAAATTTTACTTTCAGGCACAATAAGGGACACAAAAAAGCAAAGGCTGATACATACATGTCATTTAAGTGCTTCAGACTCATTGTTAGGGTCCATTGCGATCCGGCCAAATCCAGTATATTTTTTAAAAGTTCGATCTCCTTATTCAGCTCTTCGTCGATATTTATCGTGCAGTTCATCGCTGTTGACTTTGCTATGAGAATATTCATTGCTACCTTGTTGCAATAGCTCCAGTTTATGCCAGTAAGAGTGAGACAAATAAGTTTTAAAACCACGGGAGAACCATAAACGCCATCGAAAACTGTCAACATAATGTTTGGAAAATATTCTTCGCCATTTTTAAGTTAAATTTTTGAGCCTGCGTTGTGGTCAGTATGGACAACGGACTTCCGAATTACCGGATCGACCGACTACGGACTACGCATAATATATCGGATAATTTCTTGTAAAACGCATACAGAATATAAAATTTGGACTGGTTAATTTTTAAAATTATCTGTTTATAGTCAAAACTGAAGGGCAGAAAACTTTGAACATTTTTAAATTGTTGAGTTATTTAACTGGATTCGAAATTGACGCTAATCCTGGGTTGGCTTAATCGTGCTTTAATAGACTGGATAATTTTTCACAGTCGATTTTCAAACATTGTTTTTTTTTTCGAACTTTAGAAATAAAGATTTGTGACCGGTAAAATTCAATACCAAAGAGTCTGGGAAATCGGATAATTCCTTGATGACAGTTATCTTTTGTTTGTCTTTTGCTACCAAAAGTAGCAAAATGTTTCATATTTTACAACTCCAGCAAAAACTATTTTCAATTTCCGTTTTTTCCCGATAAATTTGAATTTTTAGTAGCGCCATATCCCAAAATATTTACCTTATCTTGTATAACACATCACAGGCTATGTATTATAGATAAAATATTTCCGAAATATTGTAAAAGCGCATGACCCTCAACCTTTGTGGAAAGTTTGAGCGAAATCGGTGATTTGAGTATTATCACTTCCTGCCTGGTTTTCTGGTGGACACTCTCTTAAAGAGGTAGGGATTGTATAAAGTTTGCTATCTTAGGGATCAAGAAAGCTGTCGGTAAACGAGAAGTGTCCGTGTTATGGCAGTGTCCGTAAGGAGAGTTTTGACTGTATTGTAGACTATGTGGAGCAATGTGTTCGCTTCTTCATCGATTTTATTTAATGCACGACACCTCAGGTCAAACGTTCGTTTTGTTAACTACTCTCCCACTGTTTCTTGGTCTGTAGTAACGTACCAAAATACTGATTATACCTTTGACGAATGACCAGATGCAGACTGAAGAACGTTCGTGAGGCATCCTGTCACACTCGTTGCTCCTTCTTTAAACTCAGGAGTAAAAGGCTCCTCTGGGTCGTTTAGTCCAGATGACAGTAGATTTATTGAGCTCTCGGTAAATTTCTAAGGAAAAAAAATAAGATATTTTGTCCACACGAGATTACTTCCCATCGTTTGAGTTTTATAATGCCGGATTATAGAACAAATACAAGCACTAAACTAACAAGAAGTATGTTGCGTAAACCATTACCTTTAAAAGTGCATGACTTGCTGTCACTGAAGTATTTCAAGTTAAAAGTATTTTAAATTACTTAAAAGCAACCTTCCGATAACATATAACAGATGATCCCTTTAGCCAATACATTTATTAATAAGTTATCATATGGTTACATACATTCTCAAGTTTGCAATGTACATAGAAAGTTGGTTACCATTGCGTCGTTGCAGTTATCGCATGTTGTCTCCCCTTGACCTTCAGAGGCTAATCTGATAACCGCCATAATCGTGCGAGACATCTCAAGGCTCTCCGGCGTTATAGCTGTAAATTTCGCCAATAACGTGCTTGAAATCTGGTTCCAGTAGAAAAACAAGTAGAATTAATAGTACTATAGTAATGTGGAAATTTAAACTTACTTAAAATTAGCCTGCGAGCAAGCTCTCGGGCTCGGGTTTGGGGGAGGGGGGAGGGGGTGGGGGAGGGAAAGGATCGAGAACTTGCAACGATGTCTCAGAAGTTTGAATGTCTCCGCTGAAAAAGTCTGCGGAAAATGATGATTGGTTGAAATTTAATTTGATGATGACGTTGTCATTCTTCCTGCGTCGTGATCAAGACAAAACAAAATGACGGAAAGCGGAGGAGATTGTATTCATAAAGCGTGCGAGAAAGATCTGAAGTTTCCTGTGGAATTGAAACCTGAGCAATGTCAAGCAGTTAAAGTACTACTTAAAGGTAGCGATGTCCTCGCTGTTTGCTGCGGCGGCTGCAAATATTGAAAGGAGGCAGTTTTAAAAGCGCTTTAATAACATTTTTAAAACATATTTCCAGCATCAAACATTGTTGGTTGTCTGTCCGTTACAAAGCATCATCGACGATCAGGTAGCAGAAGCCAGACGTATTGGAATGTCTGCGGCTTCTGTTGCCGATGTATCCAATGAAGAATTAAGATCGGCAAGGTTTCAGCTTTTACTTGGGTCAGCCTATAGAAAATTATCGACCAGCATTTGTGACCTCTCACGCGAAAACGAAACTAAGGGCTTTCCGTTTAAGTCGTTCCCTTGCCGTTCATCAGCTGTTCACGAACGGTAGGAAGCCGTTCGAACGGCCGTGATTAGCCGTTTAAAAAAATATTCAGCCGTTCGAACGGTTGCTACTAGCAGTTCAAAAAAAAATCTTCAGCCGTTCGAACGGCTAGGGTTATCCGTTGGGAAAAAATATTCAGCCGTTTGAACGGCTAATGATAGTATTCGTTTAGATAAAATATTTCGGCTATCGAAAGAGCTCTAGTGTTTTGGCCGGTGACGAAAGTCCGAAAGTAATTTGAAACCTTTTCAATATAAACACCTCGTTATTCACAGAATTACAAACACGCATTCAAAAGAGAAACACCTTCAGACTAGTGAAAGCAGAGAGTTTGGAAAAACTTAATCTTATTTTGTCCATCGATACTGTAAAGAAAACAGAGAATTCTTAGAAGCGGACAGTCTGGCTGTCAAAAAGTGTGTTGCGTCACTATTTGCGTTCTTGAGGTTGCGCATGAGACTAGGTCGGTTTCGTTTCCAATTGCACTATGGGGCTGTTTTGGGGACGCAATTCAAAAATGGCGTCTGCACAGGACGTAAACTGAAGCTGTGATCTTGTCAAAAATGGGAGAGTTTAGCTGTTGCGTACCTGGATGCAGCAACAAACGGAGTAATTCACAAAATATGAACTTTCACACTTTACCAAGTGATCCGAAAGTAAAAAAGGCGTACGTACGACTGATACGAAATGCAATTTTGAAGAAGGACGCACCGAGCACAAGGATTTGTGGAGCACATTTTCCAAGAGGAGTGAGGATGAATGGAAATGAACTTCCTCCAATATTTCCCTGGACTATCATCCCATTTTCGACAAGATCACAGCTTCGGTTTACATCCTGGGCAGACGCCATATGTTTGAATTGCGTCCTCAAAACAGCCCCATAGTGCAATTCGAAACGAAACCGACCTAGTCTCATGTGCAACCTGAAAATGGCCAATAGGAGAACGCTTTCTAATCTCGTCGGGTATCGGTCTGGGCGCAGGGGATTGTGGGAGGAATTGGGTTGGATGCTATGCGATTTCAGGGTTTGGGCGCCATCTTGGACTGGCTGGCACAGATGGCCTCGATCTCATGTGTTAGTTTTTCTCGGCCGCCGGGAACTGGTATTTACAAGTGCAGTGAAATTAAGTTTTTCTGTTTTTGTTCGTGCCGTCCTTCGTGCTTTCTTCTGCCTTTGCTGTTTTTCGCAGTTTTCTCCAAGGGAAGTGAACTTTTGTAGATTTATTCGAACTTTAATTTTATTTGAAAATATGACTGGAGCTACTTATCAGAATATCAGAAAACTGTGCAGTGGTGTGTTTTCTAGGAAACAGACGCTGCGATTCGCCCCGTTATGATGTGCCAATATTCAGCTGCTTTTCTTAGGAGATTCAACTTCTCTCTGTGCTCAGAATTGTGAGACTCGACCAATTTAAAACTCCAGGAGTCTCATATGTAGCTCTTAGCAAGGATAAAACATTATCATCATGTGTTATTGAGCCAATGACCAATAAGCGGTTAACAAGTTGATAATCATCAAATACTTTGCGGTATCGTCTGAGTGAGGAAGACAGACTAGACCGAATGGCATTATCACAATAGATTTCATAACACTGAACACCATCATGGTCCATCATTAGTTCTGTTATAATCCAACCAAAGTGTTTAGACATGGTTTTACAGCTAGGGAAATATATGTGCTTCCCCTGATTAATAGTTATCATAAGACTTGCAATAATATAATTTTTGTCAATTAGGTAACTAGGACAAACATGTGTTAAAGGTAATTTACTCTTAGTTGAATTGTTTCTCACTTCAAGTTTTTTTGCTCTTATCTTGTTCTTTTCTCAGGTTATCTATCAGGCTCCGGTTTTTTAAAAGGTAGATAGCGCTATCCACCGGATAAATCACTATCCAGCGGATAACACAAAGGATTTTATTAATACTTATCCACTGGATAGTGATTTATCCGATGGATAGCGCTATCTACCATTTGAACAACCGGGTCCAGGTTATTAGCTAAGGTAACTCCTTAACTATTAGGTATTAGGTTATTAGGTAAGGTAACTTCTTGACTTTTGTAAATTATTTTTGCCCATGCAAGTGCAAGAGAAAGCTGCTGTCTTTCATGGAAGCTATCTGATCATTGATAATTGAGCTGAGGCAGTGACTGGGCAAATGGTTAGAATACACAAGATGGAAGACTGTGACTGAGAGATGGACCTCTGTAGACGTCAAATTTTACAATAACTGCTTTTGGCAAATCAGGTTATTTATTTTTGCTTTTAAACATAAACTAACGGATATTTGAATAATTTTTTTTCAAAAGAGGATTTTGTTGTCATTTTTTATGTGTTAGTTCATTAATTCACAAACTATAATAACGGCAAAACCACAACGACAAACCAATGAAGAGTACTCGATCTATCGTAGACCTGGATCAGTAAAAATCTTGAAATAGTGAAGGTAAAAACGGCAAACTGATCCTTAGGGCAAGGAGAAGGGATAGAGACAGAAGTGAAATAAAAAAAAAACAAACAGTTGAATATATTTGCCTGATATTTCGGTTTGCAAAACAAACCTACGGGGGCTAAAAAACAAAAATAAATAAAGTTATGAAAGGTTCGTTACATATAAAACTTTTGAAGTATGACAAACAAGAGAATAACAGAAAATGATTGGTAAGAAAGAAGCAAAATGTCACTAATTAAGTTCATCACTTCTATTTATACCATGAGGATCAAGTGTCATCGCTTTATCTATATGCCCATCTTCCAATTACTACTAGTTTTATTTTTGATGTTTGTTTACATTAACGCTCGGTTCCGGTTTGCGCTGATTGGCCAAATTCTGACAGCTCGGACAGCGGGGAGCCACGGGAAGTATTTGGGACGGCATTCAAATTTCCGAGACATCGTGGCAAGCTCTCGTCCTCCGCTCCCCCAAACCCCAAACCCCAAACCCGAAACCTCGAACCCGAGCCCGAGAGCTTGCTCATAGGCTAACTTAAAATACAATAGGTATTGATTTTGAGAAATCAGCAAGTTCATGCATCAGTGAATTTCAGTCTTGACTCACTCAATGGGTGTTTTAAGTGAGTCTAGCCCCTTTTTTTTCTACATGCCACATAATCGGCCTTAAACACACTGAATGTAGATGAAGGGCGGGTTATTCAGACTTAGTTTTGTGTTTTTAGTTCCCATAAAATACACCCTTTGTTATGTCCATAACAACCATCATATTTTTGGTCAATGAAGTAATTATTAAAGACCCTCACCGTTTTAAGTTACTCGTGTTTAATCATGCATTTACGTACCAATGACTTTACACCTATGCTCAAGCTTTGTCCACAATTTGCTTTTCTGTTGATAGTTTTGAGGACAGATAAGGAGAGCTGTATAGCCTTGCAGAATTCACCTTGTCTTAAAAACCTATCCAGCTTATTATCTCCCTCCAACACAAGACCTTTTAACTGGTTCTCAACTTCCGCTATTGGTGTACGGCATGGATCAAATTTGGAGGATGGCTGCACCTGCAGAAGAGCATAAGAAAATGACTTAGGTCCACCGAAAGTATTCAGGGTAATGTGGAAAAAGAGATATTTTGTTCTTCCATAAAAATAAAAAAATTACTTTATTTAAGTGTCAAAGGTATTTAACACGTAGTACTAATTGGGGACACTTTCATTTGGTAGATTTATGTTATTTTGGGGACCGTTCATTTTTTATGAGGTAGTGGGCGCTGGTGGGATTTGAGGGCGGCCATGCGAAAAAAAATGGCTTTAAAGAAGGGGGGCTGTCCCCCAAAAAATTAAGATAAAGGGGGGACGGGCAAAATTTTGGAGGTAAAAATTGTTACGGAATTTTAACAAATTGAAGAGAAAATCTCTTGTTTTATTCACAAAATATAAACATATGTTAAATGCTAAAACAGTTCCAAACTAACGACAAAACATGTTGCCAACGTTTGTGTAGAAGAACTCAGTTTAAATAACACTGTTTGGGCCCGCAGTAATTGGCTATGCTGTTGCGGATACCCTGCCTCTCTCATTTTTGTTTTGGTATATATATGTACTTGATTTGACGAAGCTAATAAAATAAAATAAACTGACCTTAACTCGTGAAATGTTATTTTTTTTGCGTATATCTGAGTCGGTTTGTTGCTATTATTAAAAGCAATAGATAAAATTAGCGCAAAAATTTGATGCTATACAATACTTTTAAGGGGGCAATGTCATCTTTCTTTTAGCATTACTTTGAAATGTCATAAAATATATTTATATCGATGGAAAACCGACAAATAATGCTCCAAATTCGTTATCAATTTATTGTTATTTTAGTGCACTGAAACTACAAATTAGTGTTTTTGGTTGCAGATGGCTCGGATGGAAATGGCTTGCAACTTGTAAAAATTGGCCAATTTGGTCAAGTTCTGGAAAAATCGCTTAAATCTGGTTATGCTTTAATTTCTCTTTAAGGAATCAGTTGTTATTTTATTTTCAATGCTCTAAGAGCATTCGTGTAAGACCAAAGGCACAAGGCAATCGTTTAGTACTAACTGAAGCAAAAAAGACCAAAATCGCCGTGACATTACCCCTTTAAGTACAATACCGCATTATAAAAAGCTGACTAACGGAGTTCAACGCATTCACTACTTGCCCTATTTGAAGAATTACTAAAAGGGAACGCTGTCTCCGCCATTTCCGAAGAAGGTAAAAAAAAAAAAGATTTGGGTCCTTGCTTAGTACCAATATGTCATTACAGTACAGCTGAGTTCGGCTTCCACATTATGAAAACCGCAGCGGGAGTCCCAAATCACTGAGGCAAGGCCGCGGTCTGGTTCTTCATCTCTCTCTTCGTTGTCTTCATCTCCCTCTTCGTCGTCCTCTTCTTCCTCTTCTTCCTCTTCGCTTGTGTCTTCGCACTTGTCCTCCAAGGCATACTCTTCAGGATGCAGTACATAGTACACACTATTCCTTACTTACGGCTTAAGATTGGTAAGCAGCTGCTTCCCGCCGCATTGCTGAAGTAGATTGCTTCTGAACAGCAGTGTTGCCACATCTTCTACATTTATGTATGTTTCAGGGATTTTCAAGGAAGGAGGATAAAGAAGACAATGGGAAAGGTCATTTGCAAGGGGGTTTGCGACGCAGATATGGTACACTCGTCGGACGTTATCGTCAAACCGTTTGCGCTTTCTGTCCTTTGATTTCCGACGACTTTCTTTTCTGTTCTTGGATACGTATTTTCCTTGTAGGCCCTTGAAAAATCCGTTTAAAGGTCTTCTTCTTTTCTTCAAGGGTTTCTATTTTGCGAGAAACTTTCAACAGCTTTGCCTCGACGCTTGCGATGTGCTCCACGATTTAAATCGTGAGAGAATTTCTCGCCAAGCTTCAGGGTAATGCCATTGGCCTGAAAGAGCCTGATGTCATGATCTTTTAAATTTTGCTGTATTTGCAGATAAGTTCATTGCATTGTCAAGTCGAAGTTTGTGATTGATTATATTCAGTATCTCAAGGTGAAGAAGAGAGCAGAGGAGAGGGCAAGGGAAAGCAGGGAGGCAAGAGAAAAGTCATACGAGGATTGCAAGAGAAACGTCATATGAGGATTATCACCTTGGGCTGATCTGTGTGAGGATGTAACCAAACTGAAAAAGCTTCATGTGCCTGAGTTAAACAAATATTTAAAACATCATGGACTGAAGCAGCATCTAAAGAGCAGCAAGAATAAAAAAGTAAAGGCAATCATCAGACATTGTTTGCAGCTGGTGAATCCTCTTACAACTGGTCAAATCGGAATGAGAGACGTCATGGAATCGACTGAAAATGACAACAGTGGGGAAAGCAGTGACACGGATGAAAGTGATCTTGACAGCAAAGAGTATGACAGTGATGCCGTGGACTTTAGGGAAGATGACTCAAATGATGTTATTCTTGCGTTCATCGCTGCAGACGAGGAAGAAGCTGACGAGGCCTGCCACAACACGCTCAGGACGAGCCATTACCAGGAGATCCGAAATTGACTTTTCATTCTTTTAATTTGTAAAAAGCAGCTTTATCTGCATTTGTAAATATTCATCTCATAACAAGCACATTTCAAAAATATTTAATTGTAATCATGTTCATTGGCAGTTAAAAAAGGTAACAGTTAAAAATGGTAGCACGATAACGCTATTTATTTTTACATGAACTTGGATTCCTTTGTTCTTTTCGGGGGGAATATATTACATAACCCCCGAATCAACTGTCTGAAAAGTTGGGAGCGGCTTTGATTGTTTTAAGGGAAGAGCGGGGCTAATGAACAGCTAATTAAAATGCGAGGGGATTATGTATTAATATGCAAGGAGAATAAGTCACTTATCCCCCCTGCATATTAATACATAATCCCCTCGCATTTTAATTAGCTTTTCATGAAGAACAATTTTACAAATGTTCACTTGGAAATATTAAACACGACGCTACAATTATATAACGCTGCAAACCTGTTCACAGTAAATACAGCCAATTTGGAGGGTATTCACTCTTATCCTTCTTCCTTATTTCGTATACGAACTTGCTCAGCCAGAACGACAGTTCAAAATTGCACAGCGTCTTTAGAATTCCACTGTTTGGAGCTACCACGAAAGTGTCGCTGTCATTTAGTGGTAAGTCGTTCCGTTCTTTAACCCAGTCATCCCAAACTCGTGTACTCCATGTAGTTGACCTCTTTGTATTTTGTGGTATTCTTGCTTCATTCCTCGCCTGAATTTCCTTGTCGGTAACAGTAGTGATCCCTCGCCCGGAATCATCTTTATCGAGTTTGCACCCGCAAATAAAGATTCAAAATTGTTTTCCGAAAGCTCAATTGCAAAACCGCCGCTAAAACTGGTTTGAATAATAAACATTTCGGACTCCGAATCACGAGGCTGTTTCTAGCATTCACTACTAACAACAAATTCGAAATGCGACTTGGAAAAATTAACATAATTAAAAAGCCGAGAACCTTGTTAATACCACCAGTGCCAGCATGGAATGTTGAAAACAAAAGAAAGGTGAACAATGGAGGCATTTTTCTTCAGTGTATTTTTGCATCCCTTGAGGAATCCTCGCCATTGTTAAAATAAGCCATTTATCGGCCTGAAGCGAGGGGTTATGTGATTTATTCCCCTCGTGCGTTACCCTCGGGCAACGCACGAGGGGAATAAATCACATAACCCCTCGCTTCAGGCCGATAACCCTTACAAACGTAGCTGTTTAAAACACCACCTGTGTTTTTTTTTTGGGGGGAGAGTCATTAAAAAAAGTCACCCTTTTGAGGGGGGGGGGGGGGGGGGGGCATGTGAAAAAAACTGGAAAGCTGAGGAGGGGTCTTTCAATTTCCAAATAATACTCCTTCAAATCCCACCAGTGTGTTATGTATTTCCGGATCTTAACAAACAACATTTGGACTTTAATGCCTGTATAAAGCTACAGTACACTGTAAACATGACCACGGCACTGGAAAACTGTACAGGGTATACCTTTGCCCTATAACACACACTGTTGGTTTGCTCCGCATTTATTCATCTTTTCTTGCGCGTTGACATTTCGTTATATCGGTGTAGATTTTACATTTGGGCTGCCGGATTGTGTTCGTTATAACGAGGATTTCGTTGTATCGAGGTTCGTTATTTTGAGGTTCTGTTCCATACATTTTACTTGTAATTTTGCCTGGCTGAAGAATATCGTTCGTTGTACCGAGTACTTTGTTATATAGAGGTTCGTTAATTCGAGGTTCCATTGCAACACATAATATAGCTAAGAGGAATTGTGCTTTTCTGAGGAATAGAGAATTGAAATCGGAAAGAATTCGGTCTTTTTCCAACGAAAAACGAACTAAATCTACGCTTGTTTTCATCAATACATACTCCGGTAATAATTGTCTAAATTCACGAAGTCAATGTAAATGTGTATTCTCACTAAAATTCTATTATAGAAGAGAAGTAAAAATGCAAACCATCTCCATCACAGGAAACCTGGGACATCAAAGTCTGTACCCATTTCAGTAGTACATAACTCGGGCTCAACAAAATAATTCGGGATAAACGACATGACGATCAAACCGAAAGTTTGATATAGTTGAATTCTTGTTACGCCAAACTCCCCTAAATGCGCTTAGTTCAAAATACGAAATTGCGGCCAAATGTACTCAGAATTCGGTACTAAATGCATCGTTAGTTGTTACATGTCTAATGATTATTTCGGTCAGTGGTTTTTATTTTCGTAACTTTCCGATAGGTCGACAATGATATGAATTTTCGCTCCTTTAAAGGACATTTCCTTTGTTCGTTGGTTGCATTGGAGACTCTTTTGTCTGTAAAACTGGAAACAAAAGCGGCTTTGTCTTTAAAATAATCAAATCACAACAAGCGGAGTATTAATCTGTTTATGCAGAGTTTTCAACGAGACAAAACACTCACGAAAGTTTGTCTGTACAGCTTCGCGATCAAGATTTTACCTAACGTTGTAGGTTTATCTCGATTTTCGAAATCTTACGGAACTCTCGTCAAACAAAAACTTTAGCAAATATACATGAAAGTCATTAACTTTGTTGTGATCTATCTATATTATTAATGACTTTCTATAATCGTGCAGCAGTTACACATTGTCTCTTTCAGTCATGTCTTTGAGAGAAATTTGTTGTTTTATCTTGATGCCAATAAGAATTCCTATAAATTTTTGCGTCCTTAACCGGGCTGGGTTCTGGGTAAAATTTGAAACCTGGCTAGTTTCCTCGATTTCTAGCGATGGGAATTATTTAGTTAGGCCCGTTTTAAACGTCGAAATTCACATGTGCCGAACTTAATGCAAATAAGCAAGGACAATAGTTTTTTCTCATTAGCATTAGATTCGGCACATGTGAAATTCGACGTTTAAAACGGGCCTTACCTTGACAAACAATGTCTCTTCGACTGCCACACCAACAGAGTTTTTGATAATGATCGTAATTCGCAATTTGTATTCGTCTTCTGGTTGGCCGGCTGGTAAAACTGTCGAATCAAACTTCGGAGAGCCACCATAACATATCGGGTCGTCTCCAACACGAAATTCATAGCTAAGCGGTGTACTTTTATCTTGCCATTCAAAGCACTCAAAGGTGAACTCTGTCTCAAGTTCCACGCCTTCACTGACCGACGCGCAGTAGCCGCTGTGAGGTGCTCCAGCGGTCTCAAACTTCAGCTCTCCAAGCCCCCATGATCCTGCTGGAGATGTTACGCGGAGCTTAAGTCTGAATGTGGAGTTAAAGGGCAACGAGTTTTTCTTGATGATCATGTTGGTGGCATTAACTGCGGTTGAAGTCATATTGGGCAAAATAGGGATGTTTTCCCACACATTTACCGCATCTTTCAACTTTCGTAATTGCCATTCGTAAACCGAGCCGTTGCAAGCTGAATTGAGACATTCTGACGTCACTCGAAGCCGGTTTGAAGCGGACACTATGGCTCCACAATCCATAAAGCACCTTAAATCAAAGCATACAAACAAAATTGAAGTCCATAGTTTTCCGGTGTTTTTCTGCTTCTATTCACACACCTTATTCGATGGTTTAACAGGTAATATGCGCGAATACATTTTACGAGTTGCGTAGTATTTTTTCGAGCTCCGCAGGGGCGAGAAAAAATGCGAGCAACGAGTAAAATATCCTCAAGTATTATCTGTTGAGCCATCGAATAAGGGATTAATTATTCGTCTAAAATTATCGCGTTCGAAGAACGCAATCCTAATTTCGTGTTGGTTGTCCTGTGGTTTATGTGCAGTAAAATTTGAGATTTTTTGGTAGACGGTCTTCCAAATGGCCGCCCCTATTGGTTTTTTTCAGGGGCTCATTTCCGCCGGAAATTCCTTCGAACGCGTCTCCTTAAGCTATGATTACTGCTAGTTTTATTTATAGTAGCTTGCGTCTTTAAACCGGGACACTAAGGTGTAATACGGCAATCTACTGTGTAATACGCAATCTACTGTGTAATACGTGTATTAATTAACTGTTATGCGGTTGATGACACTAAGAATCGGAGCGAGGCGATTCGTATTAGTTCTTGTTATAAACAATAAAAATAAGTCTATATCTCTCCAAATATTTCAATCGCACTTTCTCAAAAACACTTTTATATTTTATCGAGTAACATGTAATTATTTGCATGACTAAAAACGGGGGTGTTTTACGTTAGCTACAAGTAACATTTACCTCAGTGACACATGAGGTTTCTCTCCCTCTGCTATCCTTATTGACATCTCGGCAAAGGCGCTTCTCGTATCTTTGGACACACTCAATCTTAAGATATACGTGTTTTTAGCCATAAGTAAACTGGTATCGATGCTAACGGTAACAGCACTTGCCGTCACAACAAAAGCACCAAAGCAATCATTACTAAAAGGCGAGTTTTCTACTGAATCGCGGCAGGACCAAGTGAAGTTGAGTCCAGTACGATTTCCAGGGCCAATATCACCGTCGTAGCTCAGTGAACCATTTACAGAAACATTTTCTCTTGATCCCCAACGAACACTGGTTCCACCATCAATTATGGCTCGTAGAGGACCTGGAACAACCTGAATAAAGCCAAAGTCAACCGCCTGAAAAGTCTCTGGGGCGGCTGGTTCACCGAATGTGATTGAAGCAATGAACTTGAGTTGATAGATGCCCGCAGGTACGGATCTTTTCTTTATAAGCCACTCAGCGCTTCCTTGACTCACTAAGGTTCCATCTGCTGACTCTGAGGCTGCCAGGTCTGCTTCGCTCACAAGACGCCATTGCAGCACACTTTCCAAGAGAGAGATATCTTGGGGAAAACCTCCAATTATGGCTTGCTTGATACTTTGGATAGATCGCTGGATAATAGTGGGGTTGCTTTGGTTCTTGGAAATATCTGTGATGGTCACAGTTAAGTCTCCTGTTGACGAATTGGAAAGATAATGTTTGGCATAGTGGCAACACCTATAAAACTGCATAAAATTGATACTTGTCCTCTATTAGTCCCGATTTCCACGATTAACACGGGAACCGTTTATTGCAAATTCGGTTGCTTTGAGCGGGAGTCAGAAATCAGCATCTTCAGCATTGAAGTGTGCGCGAATGAAGAGATATCTAACCAGAGAAAAACACGTTTGTCATCGACATCCATGAAATATATATTAATAAAATACCTGAAAACGAGAACTGAAAAACCTTACCAAGGATTTTGTCGCAAACCACGCCATCGCCAGTGTAACCATTCCGACAGCTGCATGAAAAGGAACCCACATTGTTGTAACAGTTTGCCCATCCATGACAGTTGTGAGTTCCTGTTGCACATTCATCGATATCTAGGGTCGGAGAACAACTGTAAATCTCATTGCTTTTGTTCAAATATAAAACGTTGTCTTCACTGGCCAAGTGGCCACAAACACCCGCAGCTCAATTCGATTCCGTAGCATTAAGCGAATGAGATAATTACTTCTTCGCCTGATTACTAAAGTCCATCACAATATTAGGTGCGGTTACACACACCACGGTAAACGGCATTTCCCATGGTAGATCGATCATCCCGCGGTGCTTCACACTTGGGTTTAGTATACCTTGTTAACCAGCGGTTACACGCGATTTGTGATTTGTGAAGGTAAAAAAAGTCACGCAATTCAGTGAATCACTTTTCCTTTGCGGTTACGTGTTGATGTCAAACGAAGCATCGTAATCGGCTCTTGTACCTTGGGCATTAAAACACCATTGCAACTTACCACGTTAAATGTCATGGGTGCTTTGATGTATCCATGGATATTTGCCACGGGAAATTTACCTCTGGAAATGTTGGTCACACTCACTAAATGCAGTTTGCCGTGGCGAAAGAGACATTTACCACAGTAAAAGTACCCCGTGTAACCGCACCTATTACCCCCGGCATTATGTTTGCCGATACCCATTTTGACACTTAGATGGAGAGAGAATGTGGAATAAATTACATATTTAAAGGAAAAATACCGCGGCAGAGACCACTACGATAACAGTTAAATTATTTTAGCTATATAAACTGCTTTGAGTTACATATAATAACTGAAGAGCTACGAACAGCTTTGTATTTAAATTTTATTGGCTCAAATAAAGATACTACCATGCTATATGAACGATCAACCTTACCAGAACATCCCTCGCCACTTTCTGTATATCCTGGAGAACAACCACAGGTAAATGAACCAATTGTGTTGTTACACTGAGCATTTGAGTAACAGTTGTGTGACCCAGATTGACATTCATCCACATCTGCGGAAAAATATATTATCGTCCTGATACATTCCTTGTAGTTTTAAGCATGATCTTCCATGATGTATTACCCAAATACTAGTCGTACTAAGCCGTTTATGAGCAAACATGTTCTTGTTTAGAGAGCATACCCTGAAACGGCAACGACGGATTGCAGGCTATAACTTTTTCCTTTTATAAGGTATAGTTATTACCCATCATTATTTATGCATGGTCCAATTTTTGTTTTATAGAACGGATTAAGGCCAGAAAGGTCTAAGTTGCAAAACGTTGTGGTTAAAAACGTACCCACACATTGGCGGCCATCCCCTGAGTATCCTTGGTTACAACTTTCCTTAATTAATGCTGGCTGGCTTTAATTAAAGCCCGGTTTTATAAATTATGTTTTTTTTCTAGGGCGATATTTTGACGATAAGCATAGTGGGTTCACACTAGAAAGTAAGTCCGCTCTTATGTTTCTAGAAAGGTGACACTTTCAAGTGCTTTCAGTATATAGAGAGTAGATAAAGTGTATTTTGGACATTGTAGATATCATTTTCAATGTTGCTTGTTTTGATGGTGTAATTCACGGCACATAAATGGCAAGCGTAGCATTTCGAAAAATGCATTTGCCAATAATTTTCGCACTCTAATGACATTCCTAAAAGGGGAAGTTTCTCCTGTAGATCAATTACTTTGAGAACATGTTCATTTCTTCAGACCAGTGAACTGTCACTGTGTAAACTGAACCATTTCTTTACCATCTAGTTCGTGGTGGCATGACTATGGCGACACGAGCTGGAAACTTCAATTTTTGACAAATGAACTGAACACAGCGTGACCTTCAGGGAATCACTCTGATAACTTCTACCACCACCAACATTTGTATCATCCCTAAAAGTAACACATTGTTTGTACGAGGCTCTTGTTAGATATTTCAATAGTAAACCAGATGAAAATCCAGACCCTTAAAGATCAGTTTCACTACTCGTAGAGTTCTCGTTTTTTATTAGCACGAAATGTGTTGTTTCAGGCATGATCTTCCATGATTTATTACCCAATACTTGTCATACTCAGCTGTTTATGAGCAAACACCAAACAGTTACTGTTAAAAACTGGTTCCTTCTACGAACAACGATTTGAACGAACTGTTTTCATAAACACATTTATTATAATCCTAAGTCATTCCTTAATTTCAAAGCAGAAACCCCAACAAGGCTAAAAACTCTCTAAAGCGGTCATAGAGAGCTGGTTTAAGCCGAATTTGTGCGTAAATGAACTCTCTTATCAAGACGGATGCCTTTCTAAAACGGACAGCTGACACTTTTTAAAGCAAAATCTGGTTAAAACTGCTTTTCGAGGTGGACACAAACCAAAAAATTGTGCACAATCTATAGATTATAGGTTAGTTTTTTGCAGATAGCAGATAGCGAAGCGAAGGATATGCTGCGCGCATGTGGAGAAATATCGTCAGCGAAAGGGGGAAGGCTCAAAAGAGAGACCCTCATTGACCCCCGCTGTTCGCATGCTGGTTTGTAGCGGCTTCTCGGCAACCCAATCTTAACGCCTGAAACAAGCCAGCTATAGGACGGATACTATTTTAAATTGACCATCAGCCCTTAAATAATCTAAAAAATGACCTGATAACAAGAACAGCCAGTGTCCTGATAACAAAAAAACGTCTTTGCAAAAGGAGCAAGACACTGATTCAGGTACGCGTGGTACATAAAGTTACCTTATGTTATAAGGAACAAGAAGCATAGATTTGTTTATAGACATACCCACACATTGATCGCCTTCCTTTAAGAATCCTTCCTTACAGTCACAAGTAAATGAACCTTCTGTGTTCCTACACTTCTGCCCCCGTCTGTAGCAGTTATGGGTATTACTTTGTGCGCATTCATTGAAATCTGTAGTAACAACAAAAACTCCTTAACCCTTTAGCGCCCAATGGCCACTTATGTGGCCATAAAAATGGCCCGCAGTTATTTTCAACAGCAGCTTCCCCTTAGTTAGTTCCCAGTCTTCTCCTGCTTTGAAACGCCTGGTAGTATAATTCTCCACCATTTTGAGCTGTTTTGAGCGAGTTTCTACGAGATTTTGCTAAATTTTTCGATTGTCACGAAGACAGTAAGTTTTTCCTTAGAAGTGGAGCATATCTGGAAGAAAGAAACGTTATATTTTGGAACAACTCCTGGATCATCTTGATGGAAACTTCGATATTCCCGACAATGGTATGAATTCTGATGTGGAAGGCTTGCAAGAGGACTGTGAGGGCGAAAATCTTGCCCAGGAAGATGATTTATTCGACGAAGAAAAGGCAACAACGTTCGAAACATAGAAATAATTAAAGATGACAGTAATATGGAGATTTCACGGGTCTAGGACGGCCATAAAACGTTTGTGTTGCAAGCTATGACTGGCTTCACGAGGAAGTGATTTAGAGGTTCCCACTTTCGATGTATGGTCAGTCATGCTACTAGTGACACTCAACCACTTTGGGGTTTAGGGACAGAGTAAAGCTTTGAAAGAATCAAAAGTAGCCAAATGTGATAAGAAAATGGTGTTCAGTAAATTGACCATAAATCTAGACACCTGAAGTAATTTTCATGACCAAATTGAGAGTTCAGTACACTGAAAAACATTCAAGTCAATATGTTGCGTGACATTAACTTAATGTTTTACTACCAGTTAAACATTATTAATTAGTAACTTATTAACAAATATATTGATTGACAGATAGCCCAATGCCTTATCTACAACATATCTAAATTTGGAGTTGATATCTTAAATATAAATGGAGATAAAGCAAATTTAATAACAGCATTCCGAAATCTTAGAATTTGACAAAAATTAATTTGGGCTGTAAAGGGTTAAGGTGGTTCTTAATAGTCCCAACACTTTTCTTCACTTATAGTTTAGGTGGCTCTGAACTCCTCCTCAATTCTTTTTCCGGTTTTTCCGTATCATTAAGGTAAAACATGCCAGGGTCTAGATGTGTTCTGTATGGGTGTGAGAAAGAGGATGATAGAAATATAGCAATTTTCCTACTCAATTTGAAAAAGCCAAAACAATCGCGCGCGTAAAGAAAAACAATGCATAATTTAGGAGTGCTATTGCTTTGGCTCTTTCGAATTATGTAGCGAAATTGCTGCATTTCTATCAGCCTCTTTCTCACACTCATACACAACAAGAAGAAAAACGACTAGGAGAGGGGTTGGTCCGAACATTTCGTTTGCACGAGTTGGCTCATAGGAGCCTTTAATTTTTTCTGGTGATGTGATGCAATTAAACATGATAGCTAAAACGTATTTCGCGAGTATAACTAAATAACAACATTTGTTGATTAAACAAAAAATGATTTCCTCCTTCTTTGATGCGAACCTTCCTGTGCGACTACCATTCGTTAGCGATCTTTTTACCAAAATACTAAATTTCTTTCACTGAAATTACTGTAGTCGAAACCTCTTGTAAGCGACCGCGAGCACTTTCAAAGCTGAGGATTCGAATTTTTCTATTGCTTTTAGTATTAAACGTCTGGTAAGTGACCACCCGCCATAATTTCAATGCAACTGCAGACGCAAATTGAAAAATGTGTTACAGTATGGTATAAGTTCAATAAAACGAACATTATTCCCTTTGTATGTAAACGAGTTACTCTGTAGGACCTGTAGTCGTGGCTGTGGCTGCGGCCGAACCTTCTACGGTCGATGCATTGGTAACAGGAGGTAATAAAAGCCGGTGTAGATGCTAAATTTGAACTCGTTCCTGCGACTTTAACCCTCGGAAGTACTGGTAACGAGATATGATGTCAACAGGAGCATGTGGTCAGGTCAGTTTTAAATAAAACTGCGTGTTTTTCACATTTTGTCGGTGAAAAAAAAAAAAACCGCATAAAACGCTACCGAAATCGACGAAATGTCTAACTATGTCACATTTTCAATTTCCGCATATTTCTGATAGATTTGAATTCTTAGTAAAATCCAAGATGGCCGCCATCTTGGCCGCCATTTTGCCTGACGTCAAGGATTCCCACAAGCGCCATAACCCATAATATTTACATTATCTTGTAGAGCACATAACAGGCTCTCTATTAGAGATAAAATATTTTCGAAATATTGTAACACCACAAAAACACAAAGCGAGGGCGGAGGGGGTGCAACTTCCCCCCTTGTACCATGGTTGGGGTATAAGTTTGCGTGTATATCTGAGGGTTAAACGTATTCTAGCGGCAGTACGGTCGCATCGTTCAACGTTACCTGTACGGGCCCGGTACCGCTGAGAAGTTTTCAAACGGACCTGTTTTTATGATACATTCGCGAAATGACACATCTGTTATTAAGAAACGCGATTTTCATGATGTGTAAGGTTCATGTAACGTCCGAGATGTCAGAAAAGACATATTATATGGAAAGACAGTACAACGCCATTCCAATTCCATTGTGTCGTTGGTTTTTTTTAGCTTTTCCAGGCGTCAGAAAAAACTGGAGAAGAAGGAATTAAGTTGTTTCAATGAAAAATGAACGTTTGAAATAACGAGTTGTAAATATTTATTTCATTTGGAAAATGTACGTTGATTTTCAACAGGGCCATATATGATACATATATGACAGCGATTAGTAATTTTTCTTTCGAACCAGCAAATAATTAAGTAAAATTAAAATTATAAGGTAAAAAAATCACTAGGATGTGGTGAATGATCAAACTTACCATTACAAACATGCACACCGTCCCCTGTATATCCTTGATTGCAACCGCAAGTAAACGAACCAACTGTGTTGTGACATTCAGCCCTGTGATGGCAGTGGACTGATTCACATTCGTTTACATCTGCGGGAAAAAGAATTACTCTTACAAAATGGTGCCTTCTGCAGACAACGATTTGAACGATCTTTGTTCTTAAAAACATTTATTACAATCCAAATTTTTTCCATAATTCTTTACCATTAATTGTTGTCTCAGGCATGATCTTTCTTGATTTATTACTCAATACTAGTCATACTCAACTGTTTATGAGCAAACACCTTTCCTTGTTCAGATGCACACCCTATAATGGCAACGACTCATTGCCGGTTATAACTTTATCATGATTTTACAACCAACGGTAGTCATTATTTATGCATGCGTGGTTCAATTTTTTTTATAGAGAAAATGGATTAAGGCCTTGAAAAAAATTACTATAAAAAAGGGATACTTCTCAGTACAACGACTTGAAACGATCTTTTGTCTTAAACGCATTTATTGCAATCCTTACGTATTCAAAATTTCTTTTACAGTCAATTCCCTCCAAGCGGACAGTCCTGTGAGGTGGACTTGTTTTTAAGGTGGGCATGGTTGGCTGATCTCGGCTGCATTTCACTTTCTTATGCGTAACTAAACTCTCTTTAAAGTGGACAACACCTCTCTAAGGTAGATAGCGGGCACTTTTCAAAGCAAATATGGGTAACATTACCTCTCAAGGGAGAAACTCAAACTGAAAATCTGTGCACAATCAATAGATTTTAGATCGAATGCTATTTCAAATTGACCAACAGCACTAATAATCTGACAGTGATCTAATTAGAAGAACAGACAGTACTCCGATTAGTGCAAACATTTTTGGAAACGGAGCAAAGTACAGATTCATGTTTACGTGGTACAGAAAGTTACATAAACAGTCTATTATAAGGAAGAAGAAGAAGAAAAAGAAGAAGAAGAAGAAGAAAAGGAAAAAGAAAAGAAAAAGAAGAAGAAGAAGAAGAAGAAGAAGAAGAAGAAGAAGAAGAAGAGAAGGCATAAACACTTTCATAAACGCACCTGAACAGTGTTGGCCATCCCCTACGTAACCTCGGTTACAACTACAATCAAATGAACCTGGTGTGTTTCTGCAATAAGCGCTTGAGTGACAGTTATGAGTATTGTTTTGGCATTCATCGATATCTGTAGTAAGAGAATACAAGTCAAGACATGATCCTCAAATGATTCATTCATATGCCTCATTTGTCAGAATAAGTATAGAAAATCATATCAACACGAGACAAGTGCATTTTGTCATTTATGGGCACGTGTGATGTCTTGAAAGTGCCCAAAATTTCATATATCCGTTAGTTTATTTTTCAAAGCATAAAGCGTACCATTGGCGCATCGAGAAGTTGTCTGGCTGAGCTCATGGCGAAATTCTAGATGTCAAATCTGACCGAATTTGAGCACGTTTTATAATTAGAAACATTTCTCCAAAACTAACGAAAACACAAAGAAAAAGTCAATCACAAATTGATATCAACATAAATTCCCATAGAAAAATGAATTTGTTTTTACCCGTTAAATCCCTCGGCTGCTTCGCGGGTATAAAGTTCCTCGAAGCAAGATTTCATCGCTAAAAACTCTTGTTTTTTTTTAGTACTCTTAAAGCTTTCTCTTTCTATTTTGAATATTTTAAATGTGTGTTATTTCAAAATCACGGCCGGTTTTGGCCGGAACGGCCATCAATGGGTTAAAGGAGTTTAGCTGTAAACAAATGCTTCGGCGATCTACTAGCTTCAGGGGCACCCAATGAACAATCTTTGGTAAAGTGTTTTATTTTTTTTCAAATGAATTAAAATAAATGATATAAAAGCATTTCCAGGTGTTCTTCTACGTTGCTGGGAAAAATGTATCTGTTCCTTTTTCCCAGCATAACACATAGGAAAATTCCCAGCCAGCTGGATAAAAAATGTCTGTTTCCCAGCCAGCAATTAAAAAAAATAAATAAATGAAAAAACAATAATAATAAGTTACCAAAAGGGGCTTGGGAAGTAATGAAACATTAATGGCGACTATTTGAAGCTTTTTGTTTATTGTTTTGTACATTTACTGCCGTCTCGAACTTAACCTGTTCGGATATCTCTAAGTACTGCTTAAATTTGTTACTACGAAGCTGAACCCTTTTAAGCCCCAAAGTGTCCTCCGATTTTCTTCGATCCAGTCTCTTTTCGATCTGCTCAAGTTAGCCAGCACAGTTTGTTCTTGTGACTCCTTTTTCAGTAGCTTTAATTTATGACGAAATCAGGTTAAAAAATGAGAACTTAGCTCTATATTCCTCCAAAAACGCTTGACTTGACTTGACTCAAATGCGGACTTGACCACTGTTTGAGAAATGTCAAACCTGTCTTGAGTAGCAAACCGCAGCAAAATGCAGGGAAAAACGACTTTGCAACTCCTTTTCCCCGCTAAACACAACAAGAGTGTTTATTACAACTGACGTGACATCGGCCATGTAGCCGCGCGAAGACAAAGCCTCAGTTGGTTTCAAAATTGCTAAGATCCCGGATGTTGCGTGACGTCATACGCGCATGTTTTGCGACGTCATACGCGCCCGCCAGCTAGTCCTGCGCAACGCTTGGACGCTCGGACGCTCGGACGGACACACGCACGGACGCGTCCGTGAAACATTGCGCTTGCCATGACCATGAAAAATGAATGGCATAGGTTCTATAAGTATGGAACTCCGCGAGCGGGTCTTCGGTCTTCTTTGTACAATCAAACTGGGTTGAAAGGAAAGGATACAGTGCGTAGCTACGACGCTGGACAACTCGACGAGCAAACGGAGAAGTTCTTGGCCAAAGTAAGGAAGAGAAAATCGAGAATTGCTCCGACTTGGAGTCAGACACTTTGCTTGTAGTAACTATCGTACTTGTCCGCCATTTAGACGAAGTGGACAGTAGTTTTTTTTTTTATTTCAGATAAAACCATTTAGTGTGCTAGACTGTGTAGATTATAGCGCATTTATTCGCTTGTCGTGGGTAGCCCCAAAATCGAAAGATAAAATAGAAAAACTGTTTTTCGCCATGTTTGTTTACCGTTGCTATGGAAACGCCGATTAATATAAAAAGAGTATCGCTAAAAACTTCCATCCAAGCCTAACATCTGGCATCAAATTCAGATTCATTGAGCTAAAGTAAGATTATGTATAAGCGCATTCAAAAGGGGAAGTGTGACCCCAAAAGAAAAACTACTTGGAGCCACCTTAAATGCCGTTTGCAACCTATATATGTTTTTAACGGGTATACATTTACTTGGTTTTGGAGGATTTTAGCGTTGACTGAAGAAAAAGCCTTTTAAAAGCCGCGTGCAACGTTTTTCCTGTGATTTTGTTCTTTTAGAATTTGACCTCTTATAACGTCCTTTTTTTTGCTTTTGCGGTTAGTGGGTTATTTTAATGTTGATTTTAACACAGAGGGTTCAACATCTATAGTTTAGTTTCTCTCTCTGAAGTGATAGGATCTGAAATGATATGTTGACCGTTATTGTCTTTCCTGCTATTTTTTATCACGCTGGGCCCAGCTATTTGTATTTGTCGTTGCAGGAATATGTCACGGAAAACTAAATGTACATCCAAGGTTAACAGAGAGAGAGAGTTTTTAAGCTTCAGTGAAAGCTCTGTGACTTTTGTGACTCAAAGCTGTGATAATAGCATCGATTCGCTCCGCTTTATATCTGCGAGTTGTTTGAGTCTGGAGCTCGATATTAATATTACCTCCATTTGGTAATTAGTTTACCAGTCTAGCGACTGTTTTGTTTATGATTCAGGCAAGACCATGGTTTCAGCTCTCCACTTACCTCATCAGTTGCTCGGTTTGCATTTGGTGGTCGCTACCTTTAGAGCAACGCATATTTATGGCTAGAACGGTCAACGTTCCACAGTTTTCGGGCTAATTTGGCTTTTTATATATCTACCCGTACTCGTAAGTGGGATCGAAAATGATGTGTTCTGATTGGACCTTGCCAGCCAATCAGCTGCCCTAGTAAGTATCGATCCGTTTGTTTCTCAGGCCATTGGTTGTGTTTTTCAAAAAGTTTAGATGTACGATTTCGAGGTGTTGTAATTTGTTGTACAGAACCAAAAAGCCATTATATAAAATCTATATTCTTTGTATTTGCTCCTCCGAAAATAGAGGGAAATGAATTGTATACTTTGCGTGTATCTGACCTTGGTTTGCTAGAGATAACAGCTCCTCCGCTACGCGGCGAAGTGCCGCTTCCGTATTCTGGACGGATGATGCCATCGAGCAAACACGTGTACATGTGCAAGGTGCGTACTTGTCAATGGTCTGCGGTGTCTGCGCATTGCGCTAATCTTCGTTTATTACCTTATACCGAGGAGATCTGGGTTCGAGGTTGCCAAGGTCATTCGAGCTTACCGAAGCGTGAAGTTCAATTCCAGTCGTCGAGTTGAAAATGAACGTCGTCGAGTTTGTAATGTGAAACTCGAAGGACGAATACACGGCGTGGAGTTTAGAATGAATCAGTAACAATCACGAAGGTGAAACTTGAACGACAAATATAAAACACGCATATTGATGAAGCATATAAAATACAAGATAGTAGTATAAAAATTTCTACTTGAATGTAAACTTCGTGTGATGAACGTCAAATATAAAACATGAATTTTGGCGGGGATGGAACGCCATATTACATACGTTACTTTCAGTATATGGTGTTAAACCACATTTTATATACTAACAAACTTTTTGTAAAATAGGATATCTTACAAACTGGAACTGTACTTTTTGTAAAGAAACTCCTGAGACTATTTAACGTATCCTATTTGACTGTTCTTTTTCTCATCCAATCTTTTTGGAACGATGTCAATCATGATACCTTAAGAAAACTAAGTAATTACAGATGCCACAGATTACGAGATGTTATCATTGACTTTTTGAGGGAGGAGATGGATCTGGCTAATTAATTTTGTTATCATAGGAAACATTTATATTTGGAACTCTAGACGTAGAAGCATCAAGCCTGTAATCATGCATTTCACACACATTTTAGAAAATAAATATGATAAGAAAAGTACGTTGCAAAAAAGCACAATAAGAACAATTTTTCCAAAAAACAATGGAATTCCTATGAAAGGACATTTTAAATCTTTAATGTGAAATAATTTGTGGTCATTTGTGCATTTTTTATTTCCTGTTGCTTATATGTATTTATATGAACCTTTTTCCTGTATTTTTTTATTAAAAAAAAAGAATTGTATGCTTAAAGTCTGTAATAAATAAAGTAACTCGAAAAAAAAGCCTCTGTTTGTGTGGTGTGCTGTGCATCTGTAATGGCCGTATTGGTTTATAAAACTTGCCTCACTAAAGGCGAAATTTAAGGCTCTTAAAACTGATGAAAATGAAATAAAAACTGCACAGGCTTACCATCCTCTGTTTGTGTGGTGTACTGTGCATCTGTAATGGGCGTATTGGTTTATTAAACTTGCCTCACTAAAGGCGAAATTTAAGGCTCTTAAAACTGATGAAAATGAAATAAAAACTGCACAGGCTTACCATCCTCTGTTTGTGTGGTGTACTGTGCATCTGTAATGGGCGTATTGGTTTATTAAACTTACCTAACTAAAGGCGAAATTTAAGGCTCTTAAAACTGATGAAAAAAAACCTCTCAAAATAAAGAGAAGGTCGACCCTATTATATGTCGGTGGTAACCAATCTTTTGTAATCTGATGCGAATAAAGAAGTGTGTGGTGAATGATGAAACTTACCATGACACAGAGACGATATATTGCTCAATATATTGCTTGATATATTGCTCAATATAATGCTTGATATATTATATGAATATCCTGGAAGACAGGTACAATTAAATGAACCAATAGTGTTCGTACACTGAGCGTTTAAACTACAGTTGTGTACATGTGATTGACATTCGTCCACATCTGCGGAAAAAAAAAGAGAAAACGCTCTTCAAAAAGGGATGCTTCTCCGCACAACTATTCGAACGATCTTTTGTTGTAAACGCATTTATTACAATCCTAAGTTATTCTTAGTTTCTTTTGAATAACATTTGTGTGACCCAGAATGAAATTCGTCCTCATCTAAAAACAGATGATTTTTTAAATTTATTAACCGACAGATAATTTGTTTGAAACGCATTATTGCATCGTAAAAAAACCTCCATTGTTATAACAAATTAACGTTAAATTGCTGGAAATAAAGTCTTAATTAAAAATTTTTAAAAAACAGGTGTAAATATAATTTTAGTGTACAAAAAAATGGATACGAATATCGCATATTTTCGCTTTTAAATTTCCCGCGCGCCGCCATTTTGAATATTTATGACGTGTTGTTGCATACAAAAGAACTTCTATTCTTAACAATAGCAGCAACTGTAACACGCCCTAAATATTCAAAATGGCGGCGCGCGGGAAATTTAAAGGCGAAAAAAGGCGATATTTATATCCATTTTATTGTACACTAAAATTATATTTGCACCTGTTTTATTAAAAATTATAAATTTCGACTTTATTTCCAACAATTTAACGTCAATTTGTTCTGACAATGGAGGTTCCCTTTAAGCTTTAATTTGCTATACGATTCAATGATTTCTATTTGAGACGGCAATACTGCATTATATTGACGGCTAGTTGGAACAGTTGGAAGAATTCATATTCCGTATTGAGCCGCGAAGCGATGGGGCCCAATACGGAGAATATATAACATTCTTCAAACTAGCGTAATTAGCGCGTGTACAGCAAAATTAGATGTAAAAAACCGTTCAGAGATCAACAATTTTCAAAAAACCACAGGTTGGTTTTTGAGACGCCAATACGACTTTTTATTGCTGTCTCAAAAGTACTGAGGTTAGACATAGAGGTCATTTAGCGAAAGTTGTGTAATACGGCTGAATATTTTTTCGAGTCATTTTTTTATTGAAAATGCTTAGCCGCATTACACAACCTTTCGCTGAATAAATTATTTATTATGTGACAGTCATCTTCTCATAAATTGTAGTTTTTTTAAGTGTTTTCCCTAGCGCGCGGTCATAAGAGCGTAATAACGTCTCATATGTGCACTCCTTTTGATGCGTATCTGCACTCTAGAATGTTACATGTATGTGTAATAATAATGCTCTGCATCACATGGTTTGAAGTGCTCAAGTCGTACTCAGATAAACTATTAGCTGGCAAAAAAAAACCATGCGTATCATGATAAGTCTTACCATTAAAGGTATACAAATCATGTGTGTGCATGTTATCTAAAAATTTTCAAACCAGTTTGATTTTTTTTGTCTCCGATGATGATAACGAATCTGAGACAAGGGAAAATAAAACTTAAACTGGTTTGAAAATTTTCAAATAAAGAAAACTTTGAACCACAACACAACATATACAAATCATGTATTTGCGAATTTTTCATTAGATATAACGCATTAAACTAAGACATATTATTGCAGGATGTTGAGAACATACCGCTGCATTCTTGGCCACTCCCTGTGTATCCTTCTTTACAGGTACAAGTAAATGAACCATATGTGTTGTTACATTCCGCTTCTTCGTGACAACTATCGGTATTTTGTGCGCACTCATCGACATCTGGAATACCTGGGAAAATCAGCGCAAAAGACAAATATATTATAGATATTGATCTTATTTACGTCTTTCTTACCTACTTAATGACTTTTGCGCGAAAATCTTCTACAGCTCATATTTTTACAAGCTTTTGTTTCTGCTACATAATAAGTTTCTATTTCAGAAATACAAAAATATTAGGGGTTACCCACTGGGTGCAAAAACAATCTCTGATTATGATTATCTGGCCACTTAGCGCGATATCTCACTAGATAACTCAACTAGAGACAAACTTCTTCATCAAACTGTATCGCACGGAGTCTATGAAGTAAATAATTTCAACCGGTGTCATCCTCTCAATTAAACTTAACTTATAAGGACGATATTTTCAAACGCCGTACAGCCGTACAGCCGTACAGCCGTAAGTGCGGAATTCTGGACGTGTAGGTAATAAAATCGAAAAAAATTAAAACTTCTTCATGGCAGATTATTTCCATGTTTTACGTAATATATCAAACATGAGACACAGTGTTTCATCACAAGATCAAACACTGAGAAGAGAGTTGAAAATACGACGCGCAGCGGAGTATTTTTGACGAACTTCGAGGTGTTTGATCTTGTGATGAAATACTGTGTCGAATGTTTGATACTACTTCTCAAACAAAATGATTTTAGAAGGAGAAATTAAGGATGCAAAAATGAGGAGTGTTTCATCTGATTTCCAAACACTCATTAAACATTAATTTCCTTTGTATTTTCTTCATGAATTATTAATGAGTTTGAGAAGGAAGTGTAGACAATCGTAAAGAAGCCGATATATAAAACAAATCAAAGGCTCCTATGAGCCAACTAGTAAATATGAAACGCTCTAAATGAAAGATTTTACACCAAACGTGCAGAGGCTGAGGGCAGTACTTCGGTATTTATTTTGTGAATAGAAAATAAGTTCCGTAAAGGAGTATAAAAGATTTTGCGTTACTCGATCGCGAATGCAAGTTGAATATTTTATCGAGTCGTCAAGTCTCGAGTCTGCGATGGGAAAAGAATCCTTACTTTGCTGGACTTTAAACGCAAAGAAAAAACAGTACATCACTTTTACAACGTCCAATTCGGAAAAAAAGAATCCTACCAGGATTCGAACCTGTTACATTTGTCTGTAAGAGCAACGCTCCATGTAGCCATAGCGAAATACTTACTTTTGATGATTAAATGTTACTATTTCAATGAAGATACACTTTAAAACGCGTGTCTCTTTTGAAAAATCATTTGAATTGTGCAGATGTTTTTAACGTTCCATCAAAGAACTCCAAACGCAAAACATCAGAGCAGCGCTTTCGAAATGTCCCCTTTTTCGGCGGTCGACTATTCCTTTGCATTTACCGCGAAAGCAGCTTTAAGCAGATTTAAGCAGCTGTAAATAATTATATCTCTTATTAAGTGCTAGTTTAATTAATTTAATCCATAACTGATTGTTACTTTTTTCATTATTATTATACCACAATTATTTATTACCTTATTTGCACATATTTATTTATTCATTTATTTTTGCACTTTGCACTGGAATTTGCTAGATGTCCTTATAGGATTTTGCAAATAAATTATGTAGATGTAGAAGCCTTTTGCACTGGTCAGCGGAATTACCAAGAAAAGTTTACAGCTGATCGATGGAAGAATCGACTGAGTAAGTGAGTGAAAATTTGCTTATTTTCCACCTAGCTCGGTTTTCTTTGTTCTTTTCAGGGGAATATATCACATAACCCCGTTCATTACAGTGTCTGAAAAGCTGGGTGCGGCTTTGATTGTAACAGGGGAGAGGCGGGGCTGAAAACAATAGCTGATAACAATAGCAAAACAAAGGATTATATATTTCCCTCAACATATTCCCCTCGACTTATTCCCCTCATAATAGAATAACACAAACGGGAAGACAAAATAGGGCGTAACAAGGAAAACGCTCTAGCATCGATCAATATTTTTTGTTTACAAAAAAAGACAACTTCATCAATCATATTCCTACGTAATTAACTTTCTGGTCGCGACCAAAAAGCGAAATGTTAATAACATTATTCGATGGTATCGTACCTCGATTCAGGTTTCGGATCTTCAATAATGTATGACGCCTCGTTTTACGCTTGAACCTGAATATGTTTCTGCCGCTTTCCCTTGGAAAACACACCGCAACCACTCCATTGATCTTCGAAAGATGAAGGCGGGCAGTTGGGCCATGGCGAGACCACGAGTACTGTTCATACATTTTCTTCTCTCTCTCTCTCCTTCTACTCATAACGAAGCAACGTGCTCAATGCAAATTTGACAAAAGCAAAACATCTTTACCGTCTCGCTTCGTAATGTGCCGTGATCCCAATGCGGCCTTGCGGAATCATGCTTTTTTGCATTGGAATTGAACGGAATGTTACTCTCCGAAAAATTAATAGTTCCTTTGTTTTAGAAAACCTCACAAGGTGGAAAATAAGCATGTTATTGATCAGTCCCTCGGGGATATGTGATATATTCCCCTCGTGGCGTTTCCTCGGGCTACGCCCTCGGGTACGCCACGAGGGGAATATATCACATATCCCCTCGCTCCTGGTCAATAACCCTTACATATTTGCCACCGTCTGCGATAACCCGTTCATTCAGCACGATTTCCCTCAAGAATAATGAATAGCATCACTTGCAAAGAGCAGCTTGACATTATGGATATCATTAATTTAGGCTCCACTTAACGAAGTGGAACGGACTGGAACGAAGACTCAAATTATATGAAAGCAACGGCGCGGTGACAATTTTTCCAGCTCGTGAACTTCTGTATCCAATAGGGTTAGCCTTACCCTAACCCTAACCCTAACCCTAACCCTAATCTTCTTTGGCACTTTTCCCTCTTTTACTTCCTTTCGCTGTCGCCATCTTTTTGCTGTTATGATGCATCAAAGCACCACGGGAAGAAACCATCCCGGTAGCGGCCTGAATTAATGATATCATAATTTCAAGCTGCTCTTTGCAAGTAATGCTATTCATTATTCTTACGGGGATACCGTGTTGGTTCATTACGCTTCGCTTTTTCACGAATAAAAAAGTAGGGGTCGCCGACCATCCAAGCGTGTAAAATCCAGGCAAAACCATGTTTAGATTTATTTCTTAGCGCGCGCTTAATATTTGATGTGGCGTGACATTGCAACATGAATTACCGCAGTACACGTACTGGGATGCGCATTAACAATTAGCGTGAACTTCCTTAAATAATATAAAATGCTTTTTACCCTCTTAGAAGAGTGGCTTTCTGTAGTAGCAGGTAGCGCATTTATTGAAGTTGAAGGAAATAAAATATATAATCAATTAAAAGTGACAAAGCGGGCAGGTTACTTTCGAAACAGATAATACAAAGATACCTTTTTGTGCCGAATAAATTCAGCAAATGCCACAAGTGCTTTAGCATGTAATACTATTTAGTCATGGCGTAGCCGACGAGTTTAATTTGTTCTGCGCTCTGAGTTTTCTTTTTTGTGTGCGTGTGTCACAATTAGTGCATGCAAATTTATGCAGGCATGTTTTAGTTTGGATCAAAAACCTTTTCCCGCCGACAGATGTTAGAAATATAAAATAATTTATTGCGACTCTGAAAAACATCTTGCAAACTTAACCCTTTCACTCCCAGAGTCAATTATGGAGGTATGGAGACATGTAGTGTAGTTCTAACTTTTGAGTCTGTGGACGAAATCCTATGGTGTGACCATTCAAATGAAACCTCTTCAGCAGTACTTTTTCACGGTACTATTAGTTTTTAAATATTCAGTTACAAAATAAAATTTGGGATTTTTCTTGAATTTTGTTATTTGACACTCTTGGGAGTTAAAGGGTTAAAATACAAGTACAAGCAAGAAAACAACAAACGAAAGTTAACCTAATATTTCGGTTCTTATTACAAGTTCACTATCAAACGTAACAAAGATATGATGGACCGCGAACTTATATAGAGGGCCATTAGGAAGGTGACGAAGTTTATTAATAAGCTAACTGTTACAGCAAAAATGCTAGTACAACAAAAATGTTGAAGCTGAATACAACGGGAATCTTAAAGCTACAATTAAATTAAAATAATACAAGTTCTTTGGCAGCTTTAATGCCATAGTGGAGTGAAGGTTTATACTTCTAAATTAGTAAAGATTCCAAGAAACAGAACTGATTGAAATTGTTGTTACTGGCAATATCAGTTTCATTGTTTAAAATAGTTTGGTGAACGTGTGAATTAAGATAATTTACCTGAGTCCATCAACAATAAAGCTGGTATTGTCAATCTTAATTCACACGTTCACCAAACTATGAACTCATGTTTAAACTCATGTTTATAAACTCATGTTTGTACGCAGTTCAAATATATGATTTTCATATATTCACATTCACAATGTTACTATTATTGCCAGTAACAAGTAAAAGAAATCATGACAAGCCGCATGGACTTAATCCAATTAAGAAAATGATCGACGGTTGCTAGCCAAAACGTGTTATCGTTCAAGATGATCTGTCAATGGCTACTTAAAATTGATTTTCAATCAGTTATGCAATTTTCCTTCGCTACATTAGAATTGCTGAATCTGGCCATAGTGAACATCATTTCTTCTTCTCAGAACAAAATGAGGTGCGAAAACGAAGAAATAGTCGATTGCATTGAGCGCTATCTTATTTGCGCGCCAATATTTAAACTTTGGCGCGATCGGGAGATTTACACTGTAACTATATCCCCCACGTTCGATAAAAAACTACAAGCTTATTTTTTTTATTATGATATTAAAATAAATGATTGAAGTTGCTACCCTACACATTTGCTGCCCAAGCGACCCAGAAGGTAAGTGCCTTTTCCATATTTATTAGGATTTCAATTTTCAGTGAAGATCTGTAAATAGACTAATACCACGAACTGTGTGCGACCAAAATTCAAGCGAATAAATTGTATTATTTCTCAGTGGGTCATTTTTTTCTTGAATAGGCGTTGTTCCCAGTTAATGTCAAACAAAAGTAGGCAGAGTTGGTTCACAAGTTCTGACTTTTGTTTGACCTGGTGAGAACGAGCAATTGGGTGCATCGCCTTTGGTTTGTGACAAGACTCTGACCCCAGTGACTTTTTCCAATACCACATGGCAGTCCTTCTCTCGGGTGTTACTCCTGTTAAGGAAAGTGATTGGGGGTATCGCCTTCGCTTCGTCATGCTAGATGAGCTTGCTGGTTTCTGCGAATCCTTCGCTTGTTTTTTCTTTGCTTTGATCAAATATTATTAAAACGAAACATTTGGTCGCACGCAGTTCATTGTCGTCGAACGTGGATTGTTAACGATACCCGATTATCATCAGATATTCTATAGCTTCGAAACCAAGTTTTAGCAAGCTTCAGCAAAATAACTATTTAAATTTAATTTTGCAAGGATGTTTAACAGTAATAAGTATGTGTCGGAAATATTAGCTCATCTTGTCCATTTTTTAGCCATTTTATCGCTGTTGCGTGATTTAAACCTGACTTATCTTAGCTGGATACCCCCCATACAGACGTCTTCGAAATGGTTTTCGCCTGTCAATGGTGTACTCTTGTCTGATCGTGAAACAATAGGTTTTCTCATACCTCACCCAAAAGACGTTTAGGTCGTTTGTTTTTGTTTTGAAATGCTCCATTGTTCATACGCGTGATCTGATTGGTTGCACGCATTCAAGCGTAAATTTCGTGTTACACGAAATTCAGCACAGAAAGTTATCACGGCGCACACTGTAGAGTCCAATACGACGCCCGTTTCTAAGCCATGCGGCAGGTAATGCATGCATCCATGTTTTTTTACTTTTTTTTTTTAGCTTTTTTAGTGTTTTTTTTTTAAACATGGCGATTGTTATATTCTCTTGAAACAACATGAAACTGATTTATCTGTTTTAATAATACTCTTAATATTTTCTAATTAAAATTTCTTACACGTATCTATAACTGCTGAGCTGGTTTGCTAGCTGTCACGCTAGTGGAAGCCTACAGTTTCTAAATTTCTAGCTTTGGTTGAAAGTTGAAATAAGAATGTATGAACCGAAACCTAAAATCAATGGACCAGTTTTGGTGGCAATTACTAAACTATTGCAATGAAACTTTGGCTGGAGATACTCAAAATAGATTGTAACTTAAAAAATTTGTTGTTCTCTTGTGTTTTGTGAAAATAGTTTGTTCTCCCACTTCTCTTCTCGGTGTTTTAAGAGCATTTTATTTTCGAACAAAAGTATTTATTCGAATATTTAATAGTTTGGGACAAAAATCAGCAAATTCTTCGTAACAACGCCCCTGTAAGTTACAGTCCATAATTTTAACAAGAGAAGGGTCATGTCTGTACACATCCTTTTTAACGAGGGGTATCGGATGTAACCTGATATAAAACTAAATGCAAGGCTGATCGGACAGCTGCAAAGGGTATTAAGAGGGTATGATATTAAACAAATTTTTGGGAATCCGTAATCGACTTCCGTAATTTCTTGTGTGTAGCGAAAATAGCAAGTCAGTTATAACCTTTCTCGAAATCGCGTAAACTCGCAAAAAAAAGGGAGAATAAGAAACACCGCTTTCCTTTTTATATCATATTAACTCTATTCTTAGGGAAACATTCTTCCCACGATTCTTCCCACGCATAGCGAAAATAAGAGGACATTTTTAACTATTATAGCGCAAAAGCGCGCGTGATATCGCCTAGTCTTGTCAAAATGCGAAATTTACCTCTATCGTTGGATATACGTCATGTAGACATAGCGTATATCGTAACTTTTTGACCATATTTGGGCAGTGTATCAATGTGTTGAATTATAAGAGCAATATCTATTAGCGAAATTTGTGTTAAAGAGTGTTGTACACGCAGGCAATAATTTTGTCACAGCTATTTATATGTCGTACCAAGGTCATGTTAATCTAATGAGTAACATTCGGTGCTTGAGTACTAGTGGTTTTTGTTCGTCACTAAAACAAACAAAAAATCATGTCTGAAGAGGATTTACGTCCAAGATCCCAACTTCATAACACTGACCAAAAAAATAAAAAATAGACCAAAGATAGCTAGGACATGAAATAGCGGATAGTGTAAAGCCTTGTTTCCATATGATCGCTACGATCGCTGAAAAAACGTTCTGCGCTTGTAGCGAAATGGACTAAGCCACTGTCCATACTTTCTACATAATTGCTACGATCGCTGGAGAGTGGCTTAGTCCATTTCGCTACAAGCGCTGAACGTTTTCAGCGATCGCAGCGATCGTAGCGATCATATGGAAACCAGGCTTAAGAGATCAATTGAATCAGCAAGATCCGTTTCACAAATTAAATGGAACATGGAATATTTCTCCATGAAAACACTTTAGTGAGAGACGAAACGTTTGGAATCTAGACCATAACTACAAAACTTAAAAGCCTACAAGCACATTTTTCCATTTCCAAAACCAACTACTTCCTCATCATACCCCGAATTCTCTATTGTGTAATTAACAGTGATTAAAAAAAAACCTTTTACAGCAATAATTTATATAGTAAAAACAAAATTTCTCGTTATATTACCAAATTTCTAAATAAATCGGCTGCCTTACATAGTTCACATTAAATAAAATAAAAAACAAAATAAAACAAACTATTTATTTGCTAAATGAATGGGGTTAGTTTCTAGAGAAACTGTTAGTTTCTAGAGAAACTCTGATTCGCTCCGACGAAGGGCTAGCGCTCGAAACGTCAGCTATTTGAATCTTTTTACGGTGGTCAATTTACCTTATCGACTCAGTCGATAAAACTAAATTCACATGGATCCTTATTAGGCTGTTTTTTGCAAATCCGATAGCAAAGTTCCATTTACAGTACTTTAGGTTACTGCTCGATATTTATCACCTTCCGGTGCCCACTTACCATTTTCGGCGCAGTACCTCGTCGAACAAGCCGGTGTGGGGTACAACTTATAAACATAGAAGCCTGTGCAGTTTATCACACGAATGGTATTTGACCATGCACAATCGGAGTTAGCCGAGACGTAGCATACTGTTCTCTCCACGTCTTTGTCTTCGACTGTTGGATGCGTTTCGTTTATCCAACTAGGCATATTGGTGTTGCAGCGGTTTGAAGAAGGGGGTACTTCCGGTATGGAGGACCCAGCTTGGCCAGTGAACCGGTACCAGCCAATTGAGATGTGCGAGTCACAAACGACACTGCCTTCCGAATTCATATAACCGATGAACCTATCCGGCGAATTAAGTTCAGTGTAACCACTGCAATGAGGATCTCCTGCAACATAAATAAGAAAAGGCTTGTTTAGAAACTTAACCCTCGGACGTTTAAGGTGTAAGTGTGTCAAGGTGGGGAAAAACGTTTGCGTGAACGTCCGAGGGTTAATAAAGCAAATAGTAGTGAATGTAGTGTAGTCTTACTTTTAAACCCTTGTATACGTGAAAGTGTAATGAACGGGTTATCGGTGGCTAAATAAAATTCACCCACTCACTCGCTCCTTCCATCAGCTGTAAACTTAGCGAGTAAATGCTTTGTTACGAATACGTTTCGTAACATGAACAGCTTGAATCCAGCGATAACAATAATAAATTTGATGTAAACGAATATAGACAAAAATAAGCTTACAGATGTTTCCTATTTGGAGATTTTAGTGCAACAATAAAATCGATCTGAAAGGATTTTGCAACAGGAACACGCGTTTTGATGCTTATCTACCTTAAAATAATAAAATTTTGTCCCTGTCAAGCGTGGGTTCCTCGAAGACCCAAGTTCGAATCTTCCGAAAGTTCTGTTTTTTTTTCGGCTTCGTCAAAAATCCTTACGTTCAATTTTTAAAAAAAAAATTTCGAACCGTGTCAGTGCCGTAAGCTAACGGCAATATTGCGTTACGCGTTAGCATTTCTTCCGCACGGGTTGGCTCTTAGGAGCCTTTGATCAGACATAATTTTAAGCTTTTGTTTCTCCGTGAAAGCACTCAAAACACTTGTGAAACAATGCTGCAATGAGTTAAGGCGCCACGAGTTCAAGTTGTGTACAGCTTCTTGTTTCATCATGAATTAACCACAGTTAGAGAACATACAGTCGATTCTCTCAAAGACGGACTGTTGAAGCCACAAATGTAATAATTGACCACAAATGTAATAAAGCCCTCAAATGTAATAAGGACTGACCATAAATGTAATAAAGCCCTCAAATGTAATACTAATTGACCACAAATATAATAATAGATTTTACTGTGCATTCTTCATGTTGGAACAACAGGGTTACCAGCCCTAAGTTGTGAGGACCAGGATTTCGCCAGTCATGCATTATCTTTCTCGGTCAACCAAACTCGGACAAACTGAAGTTGTCTATGTAGTGTGTTGGTACTGTGCCATAAGTAAGGAACCATTTGACCGAAAGTTTGAAGTTTTAATTTGAATTGAGAAGTTCTCCTTTTGTTTGATCATGCTTGCAATGGAGGTCACGGTCCTTCACAGTTTTGAAGGGCTATACTAGTCGCCATTTTTGTAAACTGTAGACCAGTTGTCAAAGAAGCTATTAAAGCTGTATCATGGGGATTGTGATGTTTCTGGCTCAAAACACGAAATTATTATGCAGATTATAAAACACCAAGAGGAAGATATCAATTCAAGTGCCTTTTCGAAGAGAAGCTCAACCATAATCAGTTTTTAGCAACACAAGCTGGAAAACTTCAACTTTTTGACAAATGAACTGAACACAATGATAGCATCTACCGCTAACAACGTCTGTATTATTCCGAAAATAGCATTCAAGGCTCGATTTCTTATCTTAGGTCCGGCCGGACCACTCAGTTCGTTAATATTATTCCATTATTTGTCAGAACTGATCGGCCAGACTGGTAAATTTGGAAATAGTTTGCACCCTTTTGATGGACTTGTAGTAACAAGTCTTCAAAAAGATGCATTCTAGTTACAAACGGACCGGTCTGGACGGCCAGTTCTGACAAATGGTAAGCGCCCTTAGTTAGCTAGCTAATTGTAACACACCTTAAAGTCCGGTTTCACTACTCATAGAGTTCTTGTTTTTGTCATGGAAAGCTCATGTAGTCATGCACATGTAGTCGGCCGCGCGGCGATGCAAGAGATCAGGTCACTTAGTTGTCATAAGAAGTGAGGAAAACATAATTTATTTTGTGCCTTTTTCACTTTGCTAGAGCGAATCACGAAACATGCTTATATACTAGAAAGGGGAGATCTCTTTGCGTGATGCACATGTGCTTTCAAGATAGAGAGCAGATAAAATTGTATTTTGCATTGTACCGAAAATATCATTCAAGGTTCGAGTTCTTAATTATCTAAATTTCATCACCGATTCTTCTGAATACCTGTTTTATTAAGTAATGATCGCAGAAGTAGTAAGGGACGGACCATTAGATTTTTGAGGGGGGGGGGGGGGGGGGGGGGGGGGTTGGGCATTTTTTGGTGCAGGATATTTTTTTCTACGCTCGAGACTGTGCAGGATTTTTCTTTTTGCCATGATTTGCTTGCATGATATTTTTTTTGCGAGTCTATATGTTTTAATGCCTGACACATATACGTGTTAGGAATACTAGAAAGACCATACTAGAGACAGGAATACTATAGCAAGTCAGATCTGATGTAACAGCAGCTTGATAGCATGAAGCCTGGCCGCGGTGTTGTAACTGCCCCTACAATTTTCTTTACACCAGCTCCCTGTTGATGTCGCTTCCACAGCCCTTCGTAGTACACCCAACCATCTTACAATTACAGGGGCGGCGACGGAAATATAATGTTGGTGGGGCGAATCTCCTGTGCCGAGCGCCGAAGGCGCGAGCTTCTAGGGGGGAAATGAAACTCTCTGAAATGCTATTTCCAGCGTTCCTGAGACGGGAGAAACAGTTTCCAAGGCCAGCTTTGAGTTCAGTTTAATTCTCATGAAAAGTACATGTACACGAAACACTTTCTGAAACTTGGGTGTAACTCCATTTTGGTTGTTCGTTCAAAGTAAATTCGACTGTCACTCGAATATTCTCTGTCAATTCTTTTCAGTATGGGAAGGCTTTGGAAACGAATTTTCCAAAGCGATTTTCTCTGTCATTAGAAGCAGAAAGAAACTGATTTCCAATATCAGCCATGTTCAATTTGTCAGTTAATGCAATGTCTGGATAATGCAATGATTTAATCTTTCTTGTGACATAGTTTGTTCGTAGATATGTCTTGAGCCTTCTTAGGGCAGAGGCCGAGCGCTAACTCACAGCATTGATGGATTTGTTTGATGGATTTGTCGGTAGCTGGAGTCCGATAGCTGACGTCCGAGTACTCAAGGGGTATTGAAATGCTTGGTTCACAATATCCAATCTCCAGTCTAAAGTCAGTCACAATATCTCCGATGCTAAAATTGTAGGCTTTTGATTAATTAACGGAATATTTATTTTGCAAACTCTAATGCATTAAAGCGCCCCGCTATCAGATCTGGTCAAAGGATGTTGCTACACGATTCATCTCCGCTCACCGCCATTTTGAGCTGTCGAAAGTTGGTGGGGCAAATGCCCCAACTGCCCCACCGGTAGCGCCGCCCCTGCAATTACAAGCTTGTTGTACAACGCATAAACAAAGTATTTCTCATCCATTGAGATATACATGTACCTACAATGCCACTGTACAACTATAAAAGAGCCATTCCTTGTGTCAGAACTTGAAATATCTTACATGCTTATGAAATCAGCTAAAAAGCCTACAAAGAAACACAACTTATGTCGGGTCAAAAATAAACCATTGTTATTGGCTAAACTAAACAAGCCAATGAAAAGATAGAACATTTGATCCTCCCCAAGTGCATATAAGTCGCTAACATTCTACAACGTCAGTGTGATTTATTTGTGTTCTGACCATCTGCTTCTGGATATAAAATATTGTTCTAAAAATGTAAAGCTTTGCAGGAATTTTTTTCCTGGGGTTTTTGTTTTGCACGATATATTTTTTGCAGTTCAAGGCCGTGCTCGAATTTTTTTTTGGTATTTGCCCAACCCCCCCGTCAAAAATCTAATGGTCCGTCCCTAAAGTGCTGAACGGCAATGCACGATGGAATGTCAACTATTTTCATTGTTACAACAAGTGATCTCATTGGCCTAGACTCAAAAACCGCTAAAAAGTTAAGGTTCCCAAGGTGCATAAAGTCTAAATTTGTTAAGGTTTCAAGTAGTTTGAGACCCAATCACACAACATGCAATATTTAAAAGAAATTGTATTTGGGGAACTTCATCAAAGAAGCAAAATTAGTAGCTATTGTCTTCTGCTATTCTGATTGGTTAAGCACGAACATTTCCTAAAATATATTTGACGCAAATGGATTTTATGTATTTTTATAATGAAATATAATTATGAACCATCAGCTCCTCCTCTAATTTTAAAATCAAAGATATTCTATGTGGGAAAGAGCCATTGCCGCAGAACAATGAAGTTTACTATAGTTTTTATGTGAAGCATTACTTAATAGCACTCCGTTTAGTGCTTGTGGTGGGCATGTTTGAAATTGTATAATGGCAAGAAATTTTTCCTATTGAAAGGATTTTAATGTCAACCGTGCGCGTTTGAAATAAACTTTGCATTTCAGTTAGCGGTCGTGGTTTCAAGTGTCAGCTACTAAATGTAGAGTGACTTATTTTCAGACATTGTTCACGCGAGTGAACATTTTATTTCACCAGTACTTGAACACTTGAAGAAAACGATAACCTCGAAATTACAACATCCCGAATGCCCTTTAACGTCCTCTATGTTGTCCCGGACGAACTCGATTCCAATTGAATCTAAACGGAACTGAATATTTGCTAAATACTACGGCAACACTATTATAAATACAAAAGACGTAAAGCATATTCGAAATACTACAAAGTAAGAATCAATGTGTGGAAAAACTATTACGTAACCTAACACAATTATTCTCACAAAAAAACTACATATTTCAATTAAGACCAATGTTCTTCAATTCTCCGGATTCTCTTGTGTTCAGACATAATTTTATGTTTCTCCGTAAAAGCACTCAAAACACTCGGGAATCAATACTGCAATGGGTTATAAAAGACGGCACGAGTTCAAGCTGTTTACAGCTTCTGGTTAAAACTTTATTTTAAAATTTCAGTTTAGGAAAGAAGCTTTCCAGGTTTCTACACACCTTTTGAATGTTGAAATTTTCCCTTCGATTGTTTTTTTTTCTAATGTTTCTTCTGGGTTTTGAAATTTAATTAAAACATGAAGGAGAAAATTAAAGGCTTCCTTTGTTTGAATTACATGCAGTTTGCAAGTACTCACGATGATCTCGTACCGGTTCCATCATTCCGCGCACAACAGTCATCTCCAACATCAACACATGTATGAAAGGCCAAATCATAGTTCTCTGAAAAACAAGTTAAGTTATTCATAAGTTAATTAAAAAAAAAAATTCTAAATTCTAAATTCATCAGGCGCAATTTTTACCCCAAGAAATAGTCTCAATGTAAAATGTTTTTACACAATTTTTACACAATTGCTTCCAGCTAGGCTTTGTGATACACTCGTGTGGGTATCCAAACATTCTTAGTCCCTTTAAGTAAAGCCAGCTTGAAGCTTCATAAAACCTTTTTTACTTAAATATCTTGCAGCTTCATCATTGTCAAATAAAATTCCCTGTACATCCATCGGTTTTTGTTCAGTTCATTTTCGTTGTCTAACATTGTAGTGACTTTCCGTTGCTGTTATGTAATCAGCATATCAAACACGAGGAAGAGTGTTTCATCAGGATATCCAAACACTGAGAAGTGAGTTGAAAAACGTCGAGATTAAATTAAACGCGGAGAAAGCGAAGAAATAAAATCGCCAAAATCTGTGCAAATGAAGACCGGGTATCCAAATCTCCTTGACGGTAGTAATTTCCTCAGTGTTCTCGTCATGAATTATAAATGAGTTTTAGAAGCGTTATTACCTCCGTTTTCGATAGTTTTCGTACAGACGGAAAACGTAACCAACTTTATGAAAAACTCTCTGCTTTTAAACAAACTGTGAAACGTATTAAATCTATGTGCAATCACTGACCTACGATTACAGTCTTGTCATCATCACATTTTTGTTATTCTGTCCGTTTTCAACAACGAGAGTGTGGGCTGCATGCATACAGTGAAACGATAAGAAATCAATTTATCCAAACTAATTGAAAATGAAGGGTAGTTCTGATAGACAATCATTAAGTATCACGTTTGTTTTTCCCGAGAACAGCAAAAAAAAAAACATTTTTTGCCGTCCGCCGTTTGCCATTTTTAAGTGCAAGCGAGATGTTTCGCGTTTGTCATGGACATGTGAATTATTTTCGATTTTTCTGGTGGATTTAATAATAATTAACTGTAGGCTGACGCTTGCCGTTTGCCGTAGAACTCGATGATTAATCTCAAGTTCCTAATATCTTTATACAAACATACCTCGAACGATGATGCCGGCATTCTCCGGACCATGTTTTTGCCACTGATACAACAATAAGGTTCGAGCATGCACAGTTCTCGTTTGCTAAGGAATAATTCATTTGACTATTTACCAAGAGTAAAAAGCGTCATAGTGATTTTCACAATGACCTTGGAGACGTTTATACAAAACGCACCGAAGAAAGTACCAGAACGCAAAACCATTGTTTTATAAGAAGGGGACCAAAGATGTTTATAAATGTGAGCGTTATGTCTATAAGCAGGTTGTTGCACAACATTTGTTGGTCCAGCAATGTTAGAACGTTTAGCGACCCATGTACGATGAAGTTTGACCAACATTTTTTGTTGGATAAATGTTTTTTTTTTCGAGCAAACGTTTTCCCCAACGATTTGCTGGGTGCAACAACGTTTAGCCGGCTTTGCAACACAAAAACGCTAGCAACACCCATGTTTGAACCACGCGCCAAACACATGTTGGAGAACAATGCTGGGTAGTTTAACCAGGAGTCCAACATTGCCATGCAACAAATTTTGGACGACAAGGCTTTAACACCTGGCACAAACGAATTTATAGATAACACGCAAACTCGGTTCTGGTGGGATGCGCACAGAGTCGTTCAAGCTTTGTAGCTTTCTAACGTTAAATGAAAATGAAGGAAATAAAATAGAAGATGACAAGAAAAATAAAAAAAATGAAGAAAAGACTAGGGGTCCATGAAGGGTAGTTTCTAAAAATGGGCAGGTGTTTAGTTTGGCCTGTAATTCGTGCTAAGAATATTTCGTAACCTTCGAAATATCCTGTTTGATTAAAACCAGGGTTAAAGTGCCATATTGTTTTTAAGTCATGTTTTCGCAGGATTTTTGTCACCAAAAATATTTACCGTGTGATTGACTGGGGGTAATTAATAAACAATGAATTAAACGTGACGCTTATTGTACCTACAACACTGAACTTGAACTTGAATATTTTTATACATAAAATGACTTTCTATTTTCGAATTGCCCATAATACATTTTGTTTGCCCCCAAATTTGCATAAACTATTGTTTTGAAATGCTCTTGGGAATATGCAGTTTTAGCAAGAGCATTTACAAACAATAGTTTATGCAAAATTTGGGAGGCAAGCAAAGTGTATTATGGACAATTCGAAAATAGAGAATAGCGACCACTGATTACCAAAACGCTAGTTTTGTAAATCAAGTTTCTATTTGCGAAAAACATACCTTAACAATATTATTTTCCAAAGCTAAGCTATGAAAAAACGAATTAAACCATTGTTATAAATAGAATTCAAACAAACACAACAAATTGAATAAAACTTTCTTGTCAACAGTAGCAGTGGGAATGAAAAATATTACTTCTCAAACTCATAATTCATCAGTTTGAACATAGACAATTTTCTTCCTTCATTTTCTCCGTATTTAATGATCAGTTTGAGAAGCTATTTCCAATACTCGAAAGAGTGTTTCATCAGGTATCATTAACCTCTAAGCCGGTTAAAAAGTCTGCGCCTTGTTTTCTCAACCCACTTCTCGGTGTTTGGAAATCATGCTGATAAACATTCCTGCGTGTTTGATATATAACATATTACATCCATTGAATAAATAATAAACAAACGTTGACAATACTTTAACTTGATAAATCAGGCAATGTTAAGCATTTTTGGAATCCCAGAGTGGCTAAAGCTATCATAAACTAACTAAACATGAACATACACTGAGCTGTATTTTAAGGACATGACTCTGAGTCAAAGAATCTTCCCGCATTTTTAAGGTTTCTTTCTTTGTTATGTAAAATAGCTTATTAACCACTTTACCAAAGAAATTTGTATTATCCGCAATGAAGTATTAAAAAATTGTAATAATAGATATTCAGGGATTTTTCATAAAAAAAACGACTCCAAATGGTGACCGGCGGTTAGTAGTAACGACCCTATGTTTGGTAAATCAAGTTTCTCTTTGTTATAAAGACACCTTAACAATATTATTTTCCAAAGTTAAGCTTCGAGAAAGTAATTGCATATTATTTATTTAAAGAACTTACACGGATACATAGACTTAATAAAAACATTCCGATTCACAGTAACGGTGAGAAAAATGTTGATATTACATGCTTGAATAAATAATGACCAAACTTTGACAATGCACTTCGATATTTATTGATGATTTGAAATACAATGATTTTTGCCATTGAAAAATATCATATCTTGATATATGTCGAAAGGGCAATTTCACCACTTAAGAAACATCATTCAGTGTTAGGGCCTAGTTGCACTAGGGAAATTTTGATCAAATTTGTGTTTGTTTAAGATAAAAATCTGTCATCACATCAAGTTTCCTAATGCGACCGGTGTTCCGCAAATTTGAAAAAAAAAATTGGAAATTCCGGCTAATCTACAAAGACGCTGCAGTGTATGGATGGGGCAGGGGTGTAGGTAAAACGCGGGGTCGGGGCCGGGGTCGGGGTGGGATTAGGTCTAGGATTAGGTATGGGATTAAATATAATCCCTTTACCTAATCCTAACACTATGCCTAATCCCATAGCTAATCCTAGACCTAACCCCACCCCGACCCCGGCCCCGACCCCGGGTTTTACTGACACCCATGGGGCAGGCCGATTTTGAAAAAAATCGAGGAAAACAAAAGCAACCGCTTCTGGAGCTGTCACCGCTTATCGATTTAACCCAGATATTGGGGTTATTTAGAGAAAAGTTGTGTCACACGGCTGGGTATTTTACGAGTCAGTTTTTATTTTTTCGAGGTTTTACGAGAGAAAAAAATAAACACCGAGGAGTAAAAATGACTTACCTAGTCGTATTACACAACTTTTCACTGAATAAATTGTTTATTATATGACAGACATCTTCTCCTAGGCAAGTTTATGCTTTTGCAAGTGTGTTCTTTAGCGCGTACTTAGAAGGATGTGATATCGTGTCATATCTGCACTCGTCTTGGTGCACATTCGCACTGTAAACTGCTTTAATGTCCAATAATAATGACCTATATTCAATCGACGGGAACTTTGTCATTACGCGTATGTTTTCGACAGCATGGACGGACAGTGCGACCCTAAAATGTTCTCAAAGTTTTGGGACTTTCGTTCAGTTGCGGTTTCATATTTTTTGGAAATTTTAGCACGGGCTAATTTTTGTTTTTGACTGTTGTGCGACCAGGCCATTAATAAATGGAAATCTAAAAACAATTGGGAGTTTTAGCAGCCACGACGGCGACGGCAGCGAGAAGGGTACAAAATAATAGGAATAGGTTTAATGAGCGAACACAATAGGCCGGCCGGTTCACACTAGGGACCAAAGTGCACTTGAAGTGCACTTGGAAATCAAGTAGACTTGAGGTCTGCTTTGGAAAGACGAGACAATAGATTGTGTTCGCTCATTAAACCTATTATTTTGTGCCGTTCTCGCTGCCGTCGCCGTCGTGGCTGCTAAAACTCCCAATTGTTTTTAGATTTCCATTTATTAAGGGCCTGGTCGCACAACAGTCAAAAACAAAAATTAGCCCGTGCTAAAATTTCCAAAAAATATGAAACCGCAACTGAACGGAACTGAACGGAAGTTCCAAAACTTTGAGAACATTTTAGGGTCGCACTGTCCGTCCATATGTATCACATCCTTCTAAGTACGCGCTAGGGAAAACACTTGCAAAAGCATAAACTTGCCTAGGAGAAGATGTCTGTCATAACACCTCTTTGTTTAACGACTTAAGACATAATGAGATTTCAGCTAAGCCATATACCCACAGGATTTATCTTAACTTGAATTAATCTCGAAATATCCTTAGCTTATACATTCTCCGGTGAAATATTTTCCATATCACTGATTTCTTGTAGTTCGGCCGTTGTCATCTGTAAAGCCAAGTCAAACCGAAAAAGCGAAAGCTGTCAACATTGAAAGGTTAAGATTCCCAAGCGACCAAAACTTCACAGGCAACACGGAGTTGTCGAAAATCGAAGTGATGAACTGTAAAACTTTGGGGGAGTCGGAGACAAATGACATCATAATTTATTTTAAGTGAATGGAGAGAAAGGTTATGATGCGTTGTGTGGAGATCTCGACCAGAGAGGCATTAAGACTTGATATGTCCCGTTTGTCTCCTTTTGTCCTGATAGTCCTCGTTTTGTCCTTATTAACCTTAAACTGTCCCTTTTGTCCTTATTTTGTCCTTGTCTTTTTAAGCTAAACCTTTCGTTGAAGGTGTTCATCTGTGTTAAGAGTTCGAGCGTGAACGCATGAAACACATCTGTTCAGCAAGTTTAAATTATGCGAACAGACTTCTATTTTCGGCGCCGTAAGTTAAAACACAGTATAATTATAAACAAGACTCAGATAAAAAGGGTAAATTTAGACTGGCCGAGACAAAACTGGACTTTATTTATACAAAATAATGAAACTCAAGAGAAAATGAAGTAAGAGAACAGAACCCCGTACCCCATGATAATTATTTGAAATCTATTATTAGTTATGGCCCTGTCACACTATTGCGTATCGTACTAGCGTATGCCAACGTATACAAAATATCACTCATACGCTGGTATACGTTGACATACGCTAAGGGTACGTTAGTGCATAGGTTGTATACGTTTCAAGCACGGTGGCATACGCTGGCATACGATGAGGCAGAAAAAAATTTTAAGCATGCTTAAAAATTTTGTGCGTATTCGGACGTATGGTTTATACGCTAAGCATACGCTAGGCATACGCTGAATACGCGAGAGTTACGCTAGAGGTACGTTACTCATAGGTCAAAAACGCTGGTCATACGCTGTATTTTCAAGAGCATTTTGTGCGTATGAAAATTATTCTGTGAATTTTCATACGCAACTCATACGTTTATCTCATACGCAACAGGGCGACAGGGCCTTTAGCGGCCATGCTGTGAAGGTTATTTTTATTTTCGTTTCCATGACCGCGCAGTTTGATCTGACCAATCAGGTTTCGTCTTTAAAATAGCGATGAACTAATAATCGTCGACTATCTATCGTCGGATCTTAAGGTCCCTAGTTCGTCTAGACGGATACTCCGCCTCTTTGCCCGTGTTCATACACAGACGGATTATCAGACGAACAAACGAATGATTGCCCAAGTTCGTCCAGACGGATTATCCGTCTCCAGTATAAATCGGGCCAGTGTCTGATGAAGTTTATTCTCTATCGATGCATATGGCTAAGTAACTGTTGGCTTGCTCGTCGTGTGTGGCTGGATTATTTTTTCCGCGCACTGGATCTAAACGGAATCAATGGCCCGATTTATACTGGAGACGGATGATCCGTCTGGACGAACTTGGGCAAACATTCGCTAGTTCGTCTGATAATTCGTCTGTGTATAAACACGGGCAGAGACGGGTTATGCTTTAAGACGAACTATCTGCTAAGTTCGTCTTGGAGGACGAACTAAGCAGATAGTTCGTCTAGACGGATAATCCGTCTTTTTGCCCGTGTTTATACACAGACGGATTATCAGACGAACTAACGAATGTATTCCCAAGTTCGTCCAGACGGATCATCCGTCTTCAGTATAAATCGGGCCAATCTCATACAAACCACATCAACGACTTTTCTCTAAAATACCTGGTAAATATACCATGAACACCAAATATACAAATATACCAAGAAACATGTTTGGAGCTCCATGTTGCCCAGTGGAAGGATTTCGATTTTCTCACGGTTCATGTTCAATCCCGAGTATCTGCTAAAATGTTTCACACTATCCATGAGATTAAAAAAAATAAGATTTATCGCTAACGAACGTTGTTATATCGTCCGCGAAATTAACCAACTTAATCATTTCTGTTCCGTTGATCTTAATGCCTCGTATTTGGTTATTATTTCGTATGTACATGTATATCGCCAAAGTCTCGAGAGCAATAATAAAAAGATACGGGGAAAGTGGATCCTCTTGACGAACTCCGCGTTTAACTTGGAAGAAAGGTGTAGTAAAGCCGTTATTAATCACGCAACTTGATATGTCGTTGTAAAATGTTTTAATCCAGGTAATAAAGGAAGCGCCGAAACCAAACACTTCTAAAGTTCTAAAAAGAAAACTCCGGTTAATCGATTCGAAGGCCTTTTCAAAATCAATAGCAGTCAAAATACCTTTATGGCCTTTCCGTTTAGTGAACTCAATTACATCATCAATGGTGCGAACTGCGTCAAAAATTGTTTGCCCTTTCACATAAGCATTGATTGGCAGAATTCAAGTCATTAAGGTCATTCCTTAGTATTGCATTGCGCATCACGTACTGCGCATAATTTCTTGCGTCATTAGCGCGCGCACGAGCGCGCAAACAGTCCGAACCAAGAAGGTTTCCTTTGAGGATAAGTTGGCCAAATGAATAAGAGATTGTTTTCTTCTAAACGAGCACGGTGACCCCTATTTTTTATTAATGTAATTTACTCGTTATAGGACTATAAAAAACATATTTTAAGCAGAAAAAAAGTTTAGTTGTAGAAATTGTATTAATTCTGTGTTAATCAAGTGAAACTCTGTATTTGGAGCCAATGAGGAGTATGTGGTAATGCCGAGGTGGTCCGATTTCCTTGCAAAATTTGTAAAACCGGGCAATTTGAAATGACTTCCCTGAAAGAAGGTTGTATAATCAAATAGATTAATGTTAAACTTTCAATAGTAATGATAGTTTCTGCAGGTAATAACCATCCCTTTCTCGACGTTCGAGTTAAAAAGTCGCTATAAATAACGGGAGTACAGTGTAAAAACAAGCACGGTGAACCCCTCTTTTTATTGCATTTTTTGAACGTTCTAAGCATGGTTATCAATCGTACCAAGGTTGAAAAAAAGTTCAGTATAAGATCCTTTTTGAGGGAATTACCTTAACTCATTTGCTATCCCAAAAATTCTTTACCGCGCGACTCTTATTGCATGCGATAAAGACTCAATACAAAAACTTAATTCAATTCTGTTCTCCTTCGTATGGAAAGGTAAGGACAAAGTGAAACGAGCGGCACTGATAAATCCAATAGAAAAAGGAGGCCTGAGTATGCCTGATATTAATTCAATGATTACGACACAAAGAGTTATGTGTATAAAAAGATATCTGGATCCTTACCCAGCAGGCTGGAAATTTTTTTTGGATTCGTACCTAAAAAACGTAGCAGTGAAATTTCTCTTTCACTGTAATTTTGACTACAAAAAGCTCTCGATTACTGTCCCCTATTTCTATAAGGAGTGTCTTATGTCATGGTCCTCTCTAAATGAGAATAACCCGTCCACATTTGAAGAAATTGTAAATGAAGTTTTGTGGAATAACAAAAATGTTTGTATCGAAAACAAATCTGTTTTCAGCAAAAGACTAACTGAATGTGGTTTCTATAAAGTTGGCGACCTTTTCAACACCGCAGGAGAGCTTGTGTTGGGAGGGGAATCGCGAAGTCTGAGTATCTCCCCCGTTGATGTCTTCCTATTATTTAGTATATATAACGCGTTTCCACTAACATGGCGCAACATCTTAAACTTAAATAGGAATTTAATATCAATTCATACGCAACAGTTGAACCCAACAACCTTTCATCTCTACATTAACAACGATGAATACAATCTGGAGAAGGTTAAATCCAAAAACACTGTATCGAATTTTGGTCTCGAAAATTTCAAAAAATCCAACATCGGTCAAAAAATACGAAGAAACGTATAACACTGATTGTTTTTAACTAAATTGGAAAGCTATATTCCTTTTACCTATTCAAATAACCTTGAGTACTAAACTGTGCGAATTTCAATACAAAATATTAAATAGGATCATGTATACAAATGATATGCTTTTTAAGTTTAAAAAAGTCGAATCTCCTTTGTGCTATTGGTGCAAAACAGATATTGAAACTCTTGAACACTTTCTTCTCCAATGCCCAAGAGTTAGACTATTTTAGAATGAAGTGGAAATGATATGTAAAGATAAATTAAAGCTTACCAAGCATTTAGAAATTAGAGATGTTATTTTGGAATTGATAATCTAGAAAGTAATAGCAAATTAACTAACTATATTATCTTGGAAAGCAAATATCTCCTTCACTTCTGTAAACTTAGTAACAAGATTTTAACTCCACGATTATTACTCGAGCGAATTAAAAATACATACCAAATAGAATACTCCATGGCGAGCGAGAGAAATAACCTTAGTTATCATTATTAAAAGTGGGAGCCCTTAATCGCTCTTATTTCTTCTTAGATTTTTGTCACCAAATATATCATTTTTTATCTCAACTCAAGCCGCTTTAATCATAAATTATACTTAACTTTAAGCAGTTTTTCGTACATTTGTCATTTTTGTATTTTTAGTTTCTTTCTTTTTCATGTACTTAGATTGTGTAAATGTGTTTAAGGTATCAGCACCGGCAAAATTTATGCTCTCCAAATGCCTTGCAAAAATTCCTGGTTAAATGTCATGCCATGAAATATACAAATCCAAAATTTGGGGTCAATATCTCTAATTGTTCAAAAGTTATGAGCATTTGAAAATTGACCTTTTTTTACCCTTTCGAGCATTCTGATTGGTCCAATAGGGTCACATGACTGATTGGCGGGAAATTCAAAATGTATTGTCTTTATCAATTCATAGAATTCAACTGGGTCATTCTAGGAACTTCAACCAAAAAGGAATTGAATTAGAGAAGTCACCAAATTCATTTGACAGAATTTTGGTCAGTCTGACCAAATTTTGTGGAAGATCGACAGCTGTCAATCAAAGAGAAATGTCACATAAAGAAATCACAAAAACAAGTTTTTCTCACACAGTTTTTAATATTTTTAAAATCTGTTTGCAGAAATGAGTATCAAACACCACTTGGCACAAACGTAGTTTCAGCCCCGTAATTTATGTTAATTTATGCAAACCAATGCAAATAACCGCATATTTCGGTTTATTATATAAACACCAATGAAATACCAGGTGAGCTTTCGCGCGTAAACATCATATCTTCACACGTGAGAATAACATGTTATCTTCACACGTGAAAAGATCACCGTTGCTACTTTAGGACTACAAAAAAATATTAAAGTGAAATGGTTTGATTTCATTGGTGTTTATATAATAAACAGAACATTACATGGCCGCTTGAAGATACGAAATTTCTCTTCTCGTGTTGAAAAATATTTCACTCGTTCGCTGCGCTCACTCGTGAAATATTTTTCAACACTCGAAGAGACATTTCGTATCTTCGCGCGGCCATGTAATATCCTCTATTTATTTCCCGTTAATTTGCATAAATTAACGTACATTACGGGCTGAAACTACGTTTGTGCCAAGTGGTGTTTAAAACTCATTTCTGAAAACAGATTTTCAAAATATTAAAAACTGTGGGAGAAAAACGTGTTTTTGTGATTTCTTTATTTGAAATTTCTCTCTGATTGACAGCTGTCGATCTTCCACAAAATTTGATTAGACTGACCAAAATTCTGTCAAATGAATTTGGTGACTTCTCTAATTCAATTCCTTTTTGGTTGAAGTTCCTAGCATGACCCAGTTGAATTCTATAAATTGATAAAGACAATACATTTTGAATTTCCCGCCAATCAGTCATGTGACCCTATTGGACCAATCAAAATGCTCGAAAAGGTGAAAAAGGTCCATTTTCAAATGCCCATATCTTTTGAACGATTAGAGATATTGACCCAAAACTTTGGATTTGTATATTTCATGGCATGACATTTAACCAGGAATTTTTGCAAGGCATTTGGAGAGCATAAAGTTTGCCGGTGCTGATACCTTAAGTGTTGGTTTTCTTACAAATGTAATATAGACAAAAATAAATTTAAATACAAAAAAAAGAAACATGTTTGGAATGTCACTGTACGGTTTTCCTTGTCATTTTCCCACCTAAATTATGTGAAAACTGAATAAATATAGTTTGATCTTTTCGGTACGTTCTTTCAGCTGAATATTTCAGCGGCAGAAATTTACAAGGAAAGGAATCCTACCCCCCACCCCCCCCCCCCCCGTCGAATTCACTAGCAGCTTTAACCTTTCCGAAAGTCCTTAGCTGACCTTACATGTACTTCGTATCCATCAAAAACGCATCAAACGAAAGTTTGAAACGATATTTTCCTTAAGAAAACTCTAGTTTTTAATCTAATTACGAATATTAAATATGACTAGGGCCTTCCGAGCAGCTTTTCACCGTAACGATTCGTTGAGTGCCCCAAATGTATTCTTAAGTATTCACGTCTCCGAGAAGCAAAAGAAATAGAAGACGTCTAGCTGCGCGATTTGACCGCATAAAAACGACTCATCATATATACAGTCATCGCTGGCAATTTAGTGCTTCTTCAGTGGACCAGTGAATGATCCCAGTTGCCGCTTGAAAAAGTGCCAACATGATTAGAAAATTAATGTTGTCATAATTTTTTTTCTTCCATTTGATTGTGCTAATCTTGGCGCATTTTTCGCTATTCTGGCCAATTCGTGAGTTGATTTTTCAAAGCACTGGTAATGTGGACCGACAACCGCTGTATTAGCGAGGTAGCCGTCTTAGAAATACAGAAATATTGTCCATACTGTAGTTTCGTGATTGGTGTGGACAAAGCCCAAAACATTTGATCTTTTTACTCATGCGCAAAGCGCGCATAAGATAATGTTTGGGCTCCGTTTTTCTTCGCGTTTTTTTTTGGTGTCACATTTGTGCATGCAAATTTATGCACGCATATTTTAGTGTACGCGAACTCGCCCTTGTCTCCCCTGAAGTTGTTTTTGTACGCTATTGTGATAAAAAGGCTTCAGGAAGGTTAAACCAACCAGAATCCGTCTACTGCGCACATGTTTGGATTTTAGGGGGGACTAGAGAGAACCGGTTTGTCACTTGGAGGAGACTATCATATTTTCAAACAAATATGCGCCGCTTCTGTACTCCACACTTCAATTTTTCAGACGTTCATTTACCATTACCAAAATGTAAACACGCCTTTTAACACTTCGAAATTCGAAAAGAAAGTCCATAAGACGAATTGTATGCCTTTGAAGTGGCGGTTAGAGAGCTGAAATCGATGAAATCTTCCTTTAAGGATCAGCATCCATTTATTACAAAGTAAGGAGTGTCTTCCTTCAGATTTCATATTCGAAGCGCGAAGCGGCAGACTTTTCTAAGAATTTTTAAGCTTTCCTGGGAAACTACGGTAAAGAAAATAACATTTTTGTATGTCCATTTCCTTTGTAAGAAACATTTTATAGACTGTTTCTTTGTGTTATCAGTGGTTTGGAGAAATAGTTAGAAAACTCGTCCACATTCGGTCGAGCAATAGGTGGTTTTCATGTTACGTCATCGCCGCCATGCTGGTGGACATAAACAGTAGTTCTCTCATTAGCTCCTTTTGTTCGTCCACCAGCATTTGTTCGTTTCACTATTGTTATCTATGTCTCTAGAGATTGGTTGCAAACTACCTATTGTGCGAGAAATTCTTCGACATATGCTAAACAAATTTGCTTGCGTGCCCAACAGTTTCCTCGATGCGATAATTTAACGTGTTTTGCTCTTGAGACTAAACTAATAGATATTTGAATAACACTTTTAACTGAGAGAATTCGTTGTGCTTTTTCCTGTGTTTTTTTTTATCTTAAGAATTGGTCTGAAAAGCGATCTTTTGTAAACAAAACCAGATTTGCATTTCGCAGCGCTAATTTCCCTCGCGTCGCAAAATCCAAAATGTCTGCGTAATTTTTGATATTTTTACTTCCAAGTTAGTTTTGTAGGCTATTTTTCATACCCAACCTATGTTTCTTATTCGAAAATTGTTCACATTAATTGTTCTAGACTGAGGAGATGTTGTTTTTTGAAGTCTGTGTTCCCTCTAATTCTTGCGCACATTGCCCAGTATATTTAAATAGACGGTCGCGTGTTAAATTCTGTTTTTGAGATTCGCTAAAATTGAAAAATAACCCGGTCGTTTACTGATTTCATTGCTTTTAAAAGGAGTCTTTATAAATGTAACGGAAAGAAGACACTGTTTGGAAAATAAGAGACGAGTGTGATCGGGAATCAATAAATTAAATATTCACGGCGAGTACAGAAAACGTGTTTCGGCGTGTTCATTAGTGTGTCACGCAAAATTTGTCGAACGCAACCTAAACTCAACCTCCGAAAGGCCTGGGCACGAACACTCGATTTTGTGGCTGGATCAAATATCGGATACGGAAATACGTCATAGACTCGTCCAGCAAGGTGCGCGCGCACGTTTTTTCCCCCACGTGCAAAGAAGTGGTCTTTCTTCGTGTCTTCGTGCGTTCGTGCTGTGTGTTTGCCTTTTTTCTCACTTCTACTCTATTCGGTAAGTTTAATCTCAATCATTTTTGCAAGTAACTGCAATGTTTTTATAAAGAAGCTTGATCAGGAACTTGTTTACTGCTTCTGAAAGGTACAGAAAGTCCTTTATTCCAGCTACAAAGAAGAATCCGTACGAACTTGTCAGATCTAATGTCACGCAATCATGTTGCAAGTCGCAAAGACAGTTATCACCAGAGCCGCAAGACAATCGTAATTGGCTAATCGGTCAAGAATTCGATTCTACAGCAGACGAAAATAATTCACACAGAGACTTCAAATTCAACCGAAGTCGTAAAGAGATATCCCTTGTGCCTTTGGCAAAAAGAGTAAACGAAAAAAAAAAAAAAAAAATTGGCAGGCTGCCTCCTCAAGGTCAAATGTGGCAATCCTCAATACCCATAAACATTCGAACGCAATTAATAATCCCTGATTACTGCTAGTTTATATAAATTTTGGCTCTTTGATTTCAACAATTTTTATTTTTTCATAGTTTAATTTACAGTAAGCTAATTCGGAGTTCTAAAAAACATGTGCGCGCGTCGGGATAAAAATAAGCATTAATAAAAAAAACCCAATAAAATTCAAATTCAACTATTTTAAATAACAAAAGAAGAGAATAATGTCGGGATAAAAACACATGCCCACTGAATCTATTCTTCAAACTCCGAACTCGCTTATTCAACGCGCGCGCTAATGATTCCAATTGATGTTCAAGATTGCGTCATAAAGAAAAAACTTAAACACAGTAGTTACTGAACTGCCGATCAGGTACGCTTTTATTAAGTTCGTAACTACAGGCGAAAAATATTACAATCCTGAAGACGAGGATGAAATCCTTCAAGAAAGGTTTGCTAGGACACTTTCTGTTATAATGTCGGTGATAGTTAAGTTTGGTATTTTGCAGCGAAAGTCTTACTTTCAATATCCGCGCTGTAATGGTTTCATAAAAGCCATGGATAGTGATAGAAAACAAAGGTAACTTAATTACTAAGAGAAAGTGCGACGCCATTCCAGGTACTGAACCTTAGCTGCGCCCTCTCTTTTAAAACTGTCCTCGTCCACGTCTCTCTTGGTCGTGATCTTCAGAGTCATGTAAATTGTACATGTAAACCGTTAATTAACGGACTCTTACTTTTATTTGTCGTGTTGTAGCAATTATAAGGTCTTTCGATGCTATGACCGTTTAAATAGAGAACAATGGTTAAGAACAAGCGTATGACCTTTACTGGCAACAAAACATAATGAACAATATAAAATGATAACACTTTCCTTTTTCCCGTGTTAAGTGGTGTATGGACCTAGAGGGAAGCAATTTTTTTCGTTACTGAAGAGGGAATTGCTGCTCTCAAGGCCCAACTACTTCTTGGTTCATTCTTAAGGTTACAGTGTACCCTCGGGGGTGTCTCCAGTATAACAGCTCTAGCGTCTTAAGATTACACTTAATATACCTAAACCCAGATATCAAATTAAAGCTTATAGAGCTGGCTATCTAAATATGGAAACCATTTGGTAATAAAATAAATTATCGAATTTTTTACGACGTCTAAATTCGAACGTCCGAATCAGCTTTAAAACGCTATAACTCAAAGCGATTATTGTATTTTGCTAATTTGATTGGCTCTTGACGAAAAAGTTTTCGGAAATAAGAAATTCGCCGATACGTTTTTGTTGATGGTATGTTAGCCTAGCTTGTGTCCAAATTTGAGGAAAATCGAACAAATTCCCTTTGAGTTGTAGCTCTTTAAAGTGTCCCCTACAAGCGAAAAATTAACTTTGAGAAAACAGCGCTTAGAAAAACATATCGCTTCATAAACAAACTCCGCCCACAAAAGTTATACCGTCATTTCTCCGTCAATTTTAACTATTTTTCGATAATTTTTCTTTTGGATGAAAGTTCATTCTGTAAACTTTATTGTGACGCCAAAAAAAGAAAAGAAAAATTCAATAAATTTTCGATCTGAAGGTACACTGTAACCTCAATGGGAGAAACAACAGAACGACATAAGACATTAGGGGTAGTTGCGAGATTCTGGTATCCTTCTTATGACACCGTTTGTTCCTTTGTTTTTGTCATACTAACTTATTTACAGTAAAAAAATATTCATACTGCAGAAAAGTATAGTTCAGTGGTGCATGGGCCTAAAAGGCAGCAATGTTAACACTTTACTCTCTCCCATGTTCAGTGGTGTATGGACCTAGAGAGAAGCAATTTTCTTTTTCGTTAACGAAAAGGGAATTGCTGCTCTCCAGGACCAGCTACATGTAGGTTCCGTTTGTATGAGGAAAACAGTAGAACGAAAATTATAAATAAGGGGGAGGGGAACAAAGTCACGCCTACACCCATCTTTTTATGACAATAAAAGATATGTTTTGCTTTCATATTTGTTCCATGGTATAGAATGTGAGCTAAAACTAAAAATATGTTGATTATCATTTTCATAACTGTTTGATCTTTCTATAAAAATATAAACTTAAGTTGTTTGTTCAGTCAATAATGTTGAACAAAATTCTTACAGAAAATAATAAGTCAAAAAGGCTTTCTTTAGGCTTTCGAGCAATGCACGTGAAAAACATTTGCAGTAATGAATTCAAAATAATGAATGTAATGAATTCAAAATGAATTCAAAATAAATGAAAACACTTAACTCTCTCCTGTGTTCAGTATTGTATGGGCCTAGAGGACAGCAATATTCTCTTTCTTTGCTAAGGAGTGGATTGCTGTTCTTCAGGCCCATATCCTTGTAGGTTCATTATTGGAGAAACGGCAGAGAAACATAAGACATTTGGGGTGGTTAAAGAAAAGGTAGAAAAGGGATTGAAGCAATGCTCATTAAGCGAGATTCTGGTATCCTTCTTATGACAACGTTTGTTCTTTCGTTTTTGTCATATTAACTAATTTGCAGTAAAAAGCTGCACGTAGGTTGTATGAGGAAAACAGTGGGAACAAAGTGCGGCTTACACCCATCTTTCTTATGACAATAAAAGATACTTTCACCTTTCATGTGTACTCTATGATATAGAATGTGAGCTAAAACTAAAAATATGTTGACTCTCATTTTAGCTTATTTTCATAACTGTTTGATCTTTTTATAAAAATATAAAGTTGTTTTTTCAGTCAATAATGTTGAACAAAATTCTTACAGAAAGTAATAAGTCAAAAAGGCTTTCTTTAGGCCTTCGAGCAATGCACTTGGAAGACAATTGCAGAAATGAATTCAAAATAAATGAAAACACTTTACTCTCTCCTATGTATGGTAAAGAATGTGAGCTAAAACGGAAAGTACGTTAACTATCATTTTCATAACTGTTTGATCTCTTAAAATAATAATATATATAGATAGGCCAAGCCTAACAGCGTCGCACTTTGAACAAGCTTAACTAATGTAACTAAGGTGGAATTTAACTAAGGTGAAAGGTTGGAAGCACATGATTAAGATTGACGACCGGGCTATTTTCAATTTAAGCGATTCTCAAAAACAGTATTACCCGACCGTCTGCACAGTACATTTAGACCGTACAAAAGTTCACAAAAACAACTTTTCTCTGTCTAGAATAACTAGTACGACTACTTTCCGAATAAAATACAGTTTTTGTTTGTCAAAAATTGCCCGAGAAACTGATTTGGAAATCAAAATTGCAAAAATACACAAACATAAGCTTATTATTTGCATAAGGCGTCGCGAGTGAAGACAGAAAATCTAAGTCTTGTTTTGTTTACATAAAATCGCTTTTTAATCTATGTAATGAATGAACAAAGGCATAAAAACGGACAACACAATCTTCTTTCGAAAAATTTTATTCAAATCTCCATTAATTTATGTTTAAAAGCAAAACACGTACCATTTCTAGCGCATCAAGGCAGAGCTGTCCTCGATGAAATTCAAGATAACAACACGACTTAATTTGAACACGTTTCATAAACATGAGTAGGTTAGGGTCAAAGATAAGCCTCGTTACGGCCTAGGTGCCTAGTTTGACCTTAAACAAAGTGTGGGTTTATTGTTTTAGCGTGCATGAAATTGGTTGCTTTGTTCACCTTTCCGAGGTGCTAATTTTCCATGCAAATTTAGTTCAGTGTAAGTTCGTATAATTAAAAGTTTGAACTTTGAAGTTATGTTATCAAAACTTAAAGCACACACAAATATAAAATAGATTTACGCATTAACGGTTTATTGATACTAGAAATGAACAACATATTTTGAAATAATTTTACAAAATCAGTTCACAGTGACTCAAAGTTTTACAGTTTATCACTTCGATTTTCGACAACTCCATGTTGTCTGTGAAGTTTTGGTCGCTTGGGAATCTCAACTTTCAATGTTGACGGCTTCGCTTTTCCGGTCTGACTTGGTGTGTGGTAATTGACTCCAAGACATTTAGCTCTTGCTTTTGACTGCTTCCATTTTCAGGGTCATCTTTCTTTGGCTTTTGATAGTAATCCTTTTGTGATTCCACGCTCTTCCGTAACCACAACGCTTTGAGTTTCTTTATTAGGTTTTCGATCTGTTACCATAACAAAGCTAGGTGTGCTTTTCCTGTCTTGTTTACAAACAGCTGCAGCTCCAACTGAGCAATACGATCTTAAAGGGTCATCCATATCGCTACAATCAGCATCCAGTCGCGTCTACCATTGGTATTTTCATAAAAAACCAAGGAGTGACGGAATAAACTGGCACTCAAAGAGTGAGCGTGGTTTCTTACTTCCTTGAAACAGTCAGCAAGAAACTCTAAATTTAACTCGGGTTCGTCTAACAGTTGAGTGAGACTTTGAAAATCAGATGTCAGTTCATTCCAAGCTTTTTCTACACAACTTCCTAAGCATAGCATTCCAATACAATTCACATCTTGGCGCTTGAGTTTTTGCATTTCGTCTATCGTCAGAAGAGGTTTAGAGCTCGATTCGACTTGAAAGAATGGAAACATCTTGGAAAAATACGCTTTGCTCAAGTTGAATGAAGGAATGATGCTCTCGTTAAAATTCACGCTTTTTATTCAAACAGACAATACAACTCATAATATCCAATCAGGGTTGGTATAGAGTGGGCAAGTTTGGGCCGGCCTATTGTTTTGAAATGGATGCGGAAGGTAATTATGTACATATCAATGATTTACCTAGGCACTATCCCTGGTCACTTATTGACACAAAAGGTATAGGCAGTTGATAATACATATTAATAAGTTACCTATACCAAACTATGTCATCACCTAGGCACCTAGGCCGTAACGAGGCTTATCTTTGACCCTAACCTACTACTTCCGTCTTACTACGTTGAACGAAAATTCTCATAAAAGAATCCTCGAATTGAAAATCACACCTGCGTAATTGCACTAACTCGTTAAAGCGAAAAAATCCAGCATAACCTAAAACACACAAAATGAGAAGTCGTAAACCAGCTAAACTAGCAGAAGTGGAACCATAATGAGCAACTAAGCGTTGAATAATGACCGGAGTCACCGGTTCCTTCTTCTTAACCGGAACACCGAGAAGCCTTCTTGCGGATTCTATTAATGGCAACACAAATGGCGAATTACATGGTCAGGCTGACCCGCTAAATCATGAACCCATTTAAGGCCATAATGAACTTCATCAATAATGCTACAGGAAACAGACTCCTGAATTAAACTAAGAAAAAACAAAGAAACATACACACTAGACGCGGGAAATATTACAATTTCTTTAAACTGCGAAGCCAACTTTCTCCACGCGTTGAAGCCCTTTCTCGTATTTCTTCGTGGTGGTGGCAGCTTTACTTTGAAGAAGAACTGCGGGGAGATCTTGAAGCAATGCCTTGGGGCGACTGCTTTCAATATGTTGAAAATTAGGCTGCAAGGCGCTTTCGACAACATCTATGAGAATGAAAACAAAAATACACTGGAAACAAAACAAATCAGGAAAAACATGTCGATTAAATTCGTCTCTAACCGCACTCAGTGTGCGAAATTCCACCACGCGACTCGGCGAATTCCAACTGTGGAAGAAAAACAAGCCACTCGGCAAACTAGTTTCATTCGAAACATTATGAACAAACTGACAACACCACTAGAACTCGTAAGCTGAAACACAAATCGGTGAATCGCGACCGAGATCAAAAGCCACTCGGCATAAAGGCACTAATAGCTACGACCCCTAACGTCAATTCTGACGGCCAGTACTGCACTATTAAAGTTGTCGGAGCCGAGGAGTGACTCTCTGTAACATCCAAGGGCAAATATCCCTGAGGGATCTGAGAAGTAAATGGACTCAACGACGTATGGTTGATATTCAACCGCGCTAGTAAATAGAAAAGGCCAAAACGCATTTGACGGCCAATAAGGCACGACTAAAGTACCCACAGCACTGCATACAAGGAGATGCTGGATCACTCTTATAATGCAGTGTACCGGCGGAACCAGCCAATTATTCTGTCCTGTCCATGAGACTGAAAATGCATCAACAGCTTCGGAGCCCGGTATACGAAACCTAGAATTAAATCTGGGAAGATGGGCATTAGATGCACTTGTAAACCTGTCGACGGTATGAGGGCCCCAAATTCGATCTAAGTGCGCAAAAAACCCCGAGGTAGTGTACTAGTCATCGAAATCTACGATATTGCTGATTGCATCAGCACAAACGTTAAGCTCCCTGGGAACCCATAGAGAAACAAATGTAACATTATAAATTCGACAAAAATCGAAAATATCAGGTGCAATATCCTGCAATTCTGCATTAGGACTTCCTATATCTACAATACGGACAGCCCCCTGGTTGTCAGAATGCCAATTAACTGATTTGCCCTGAATTAAGGCTTTAAATGACGTTAAAGCAAAATAGATAGCTTTAAGATCTCTCCACGTAGAGCTCTTTACCGCGTCACATGGGCTCTCATGGCAAACTTCATTAGTGCCAACAAGATAAGCATCACAGGCTACATTACTGGCATCTGAATAGCTAATTAAAAAGGGCGCCTGATAAGGCAAAATAACTCTAGAATTGAGGCTAACAATATGGTTTTTCCAAAAGAATATTTCTGAAAGGCAGTCATTATGAAGCCCGATATTAAAACGGGAATCCCATGAAGATCTGGAATCTATGACCTTGTAAAGAAAACGGGCCGGGTCTTAAGACGAGTCAAATTACCCAAGACCGGTGACATGGACATAACGTGACCTGCGATGGAGGCACAATCCCGAGCAGTAACATACGGAGCGGATTGAAGAAATTTATCTATAAGAGTGATGAAATTAGAAACACGCCTGTCGGTGATAGAAATTGAACCGGAAACAAGATTCCAGTTCAAACCCAACCAAACGAGTGACTGGGTAGGTTCCCATAGCGATTTGGTCGAATTAGCCACAAACCCTGCGTAACTCAAGGACGTTTGCACAAACAACGAATGCCCCTTGGCAATTTGCAATGATTCACCCTTGCCACACCCGTCATCGAGAAACAACTATTTGAACACCATTAAATCTCCAAAACTTAACAAGCGGTCTGAGGCACTTGTTAAAAATGTATGGTGCTGAACTAAGACCAAAAGGAAGAACTGTAAAACAAAAATATTTGACAGTACCGGAAAAAACCCAGGAAAAACCCAAAAATGTCTGATGATCGGGGAAAATATCGAAATGGTGATAACCAGATTTAAGATCAAAACTAAAAAGGAAATAATCCGTTTTAACATATGATAATAAAACTCTCCAATCTACACTGCTTCCAAATAGACTGATTGACATGACGCAAGTTAAGAATAAGTCTTTTCTTCCCTGACGATTGTACAGACACAGAAAGGGGATTAACAACATGGGGGACAAAAGGCACCTCAACAACTGCGTGATTGCTGACTAACTCATAAATGGCTGACTCGAAAAAGATGCATAATCCAAAGCTGACCTATTGTTAGAAAAAATCGCCTTACAAGGTGTACTAATGAAAGCGTGATTTGATCGTATCAGTAACAAAGTTATTGGCACCAATAGTATACCAATAATCAAGTGTAGCCCTAAGTCTACCCTTAAGTACAGGCAATGCAGAATTCTGTTCGTATTCAAATAGATTGCGATCATAATCGAAATCGACTAACAAATTAGAGTCTCTTTCTCTAAAAAATGTGGAATAGGAAAGATTAGACATACCTACAGAGTATAATAAATAAACTAAATACTTAACTTGAACGACAAGCTCGTATGTAGGCTCATATTTACCTCCAATAGCTGAAGGAAAACCAGAAACGGACTGACCAGAACTTGAGGGCCTGAGTTGTGGATTGCCCTGGCACTCGGACCTCCAATAACCTTGTAGACCACATGCGAAACAAATGTCGCCAGGCTTCGCTTTGCCGGTAGGTCTGAAGGGACGAGAATTAGACCTGAAGTTTGGTTGATGTTGGCCAACAAACGAAGTGGTGGTGGCAGATGGTTGAGAATGGAAATGGCTTTGTCTGACGGTAGGCTTCGCTTTAGATTGCTGACGCTCTTTACGTTTACGAAGGGCTCTTTGCTCTGCACGTCGAATGCGCTTCTCGTCCTCGGACCCGCTTGCCAATTCGTCGGATAAATATTCGTTGACTAAATCCCACCCAGCGACGGACTTATCTGCCAATCTGATAAGTTTGTTGCGTTTTCTAATGTCAGAGTCTATTTCTTCCAGACAACTTTTAACGACTTCCAATTTTCTTTTTCCAAGAGCTGTAGAGGCCGAGCTAACCTTCTCCGCAAGACCCGAATTGAATAAGAACTGCTTTTTGTTTCCTTCAAATTTGAAGGTGACTTTAGATTCCTCTTTTAGCTTTTTGGCGATAGCATCAGTATTACTGAAGGAATCTTCTTGAATGTCACGTTTCAAAACGTTTAGCTTCTTATCGAAGTAATCCTTGAATAAAGCGGACGTCGATGCTATATCGGTAGATTCGGGTGGCTGTTCCTGTCCTGCGTTAGTTTCAGCCGCGTGGGTTTCAGTATCCGACATAATTTAGAGGGTGAATGGACGGTCGTAAGACTCGAATGAATATGAATGAAAGCACCGCGATATATATACCAACGCCCCACTAATGAAGCATTGTGTAAACATGGCACATAACACCCCAGAGACGGGGTTTCGTAACCCATGATAAATACATTTATCACACTTAAATAAAGTGACTCTCTCTTTTACAACTAAGAACCATCTCTTTTATTGAAATCAACTACGGTCTTTTAAACAGGATGGTTGACGTTAATCATGCAATAACTTAGATATAAACTGCTTCAAGAAAAAAGGAGTTCGAATGCTTAGCTTAAATTATACTTAGTAACTATGAGATGACGGCTGAATCATCGAGAAACTAGTATCTAGATCCTACGAATTCGCAAACGTACTTTCAGATAAATACAGCGATTACAGAAGTGAAACTTTTAAAATGCCCTTGTAGGCAGTTATACAATACTGATTGTTAATTAAGTCAAAGTCACGCTTGCCACAGGACGGGGTGCTCGTCGTTCCTTTTAGGGGTCAAAACGTGTAGATTGTTAGCGCTTTGGGTGCTTAAAACAAACGCCGTTAGAATTATCGCAGTACCTCGGAAATAATTGAGCTGAAAAACGTCAAAGCATCAGGTCATGTGTTGCTTTAGAATTGGTTCCTTAAAGTTTGGAGTGAAATTCCATTCGATCCACGCCCACTAAACGAGATTTTGGTATTTTTTAGGGTGTTTTTCGTAAAATTTCCGACGAGCACCCTTTTCATTTTTATATGGGAGTCCTGGCCGAGGTTCAAATAATTATATAATCTAGGACATAAAATATATCCATCGTCACGTTTTCGAATCGTTTTCATAAGATAATTATAAGGGCTATTACTATTCGCTAGCCGACTCCTGAAAGCACGACATAAACAATTGTAAGCACTAATGAGACTAGAAAACACTGACTACTATATGTGTATTTCAATTTTTTCAAAAGTGCGAATGCTAATTTCAACACTTTAAAGAGAAACTGTCACCAGGGTGCATCGATTCGAATCTTCGGGGGGGGGGGGGGGGGGGGGGGGGGGGGGGGGGGGGGGGGGGGGGGGAGGGGGGAATCCCATATGAAATGAAAGGTAAGGGATGCTCGCCGAAAACTACCAAGAGTTTTAGTGACGATAAAGACTCTGTCACCGAATGCTTTTATCTTTTAATGGATTTTAAGTGATACCAAAATCCGTAATTTAAGACCCTAAACGAGACGCAGAGCATCCCCCGTACCCTTTACATGGTAGCTCCCGGAAACAAATCATGGAGAGACTCGAATCGAGTTTTCAAGTGCAAAATCTGGAAAGAGTAAACATCGAAGACGGTATTCAGTTGTTTACATGCTGCTCCTTTCCAGAAAGTCGATAAGTGGCAGAAGAACCCTCGGACATACACGAAAACTTTTACCCCACCATGGTACAAGGTTACAACCCCACCAACCCCCTCCAACGCCCCCCCCCCCCCCCCCCCGTCAAAGCCGTATATCAGGTTGTGGATATAATTAACTGAGCACGGAATTACTTCATGGATATTTAACCTTAGCTCAGCTAAAAATTATTTTGCTTTGCGAAATCCACGAACGCTCGATTGACATATTAAACTTTAAAATCCGTTTGGAAGTTTCGAAGGAAAAAAAAAGCTTGACAGGAGAGGCTTTAGGTGAATTTCACTTCAAACCTACATATACATGTACCTATCAAAAGTGGCACAATTTTTCTCATTATAGTCTCGTTTTTTCTCGTTATAATCTTTCTTCAGATGACATTTGTTTCGCTTTGAAAAATCCCCATCTCTTAGCTTTCAAAGAAAACTTTGCAATGCTTAATGAGGTTTTGACGGAAATAATTGTACAGGAGAAAGTGAATTTAAATTGAATCTTTCATGCTACCGGTATTTTGAGCAGTTACCAGACGCCCAAAAACTGTGTAAAAATGGCAAGATTTTCTCAATAAAAACTTTCTTTAGCTAAAATTCCCCCTTTTAAATGACATACTAAACTTTGAAATCCGTCTGGAGATTCTGAAGATTTTGACATGGTCAGTTTAAGAAAAAATGGAAAAAGGAAGGGTAACAAATTACAGGGCTTCCTATGATCCTAAAAAGCGGTGCAAAATCGTTCGAGCCTTGAGGCTATTACCCTGAGGTATCACTGAGTGAATATTACAAGGAAAAAAATCTAAAACTAAGCATTTTAAGCAATCTGTTTTCCCAGGCCAATCAATGTTTTTGGTCGAATGTGCAAGACAATAAGAGGGTTAGAAAGAACTGGTGTCAACCTCAACAGGATTGGCCATCGAATGGATGAAGTGAAGAAAATCAGTTTCCTCTTGTTTATTGTCAGCAACCAACTTTTCTGTTCGGCGAGTGAGAGCACAAAGTCGTTTTTCAACTTTTTCCAGTCTGTCGTCTGTGCACTGCATAATACTTTCAGAATTTAAACAGAAAGGCTCGGCTTCTGACTGGCACATGTTTGCGAAAGTTGCTTCATCGCAATATAACTTGAATTCTGGTCGCTTTTTGTTTCCTTTCACAATTTCCTCGAATCTTTCACCGATAAAACGTGCCATTTCTAGCTCCTCCGCACATTCCTCTGCGTGCGTTTTGGCGTCAGTGTAGGACTCGTTTAGCACAGAAACTAACATATTCATAAGGAATACGGTCATAACTAACATGTACATGAAAGCAAAAGAAGGCCCCAGAAACGGATTCTCGTTTCGGAGGCCATCGAGTGGGACAGCTTTTCCCAGTAGAAATTCAAACTGGGAGATTACTGATTGCATGTAGCTGGAATATTCTACAACTGTACCACCGAAAAACCGCATTCCCGAGATCACAAAGGCGTTGAACACTATCAAGAAAAAACCAACATACGACAACTGGTAGCCAACGGACTGGCGGAAAGATGAAAATAAGTAAATGACATAAGGGTTGAAGCGGATCAGATTCAATAGCTTAAGTGTTACCATAAAAATAGCAAAAGCAATTGCTGCATTTTCCCAGTTAGCCCAGTCCAGCGCTTCGTGAAAATGCACAATGTCGTATGGATTGTTTTGGATGGCTTTGATACTCTTTAGAACAGTCTTCGATCTGATCATGTAGAACGCCACTGACGCCACAGAAGAGATGATCATTAAGAAGTCGACCATATTCCAAACTGACTTGAAAAATCCAAGGCGCTGTTGGTAAAGGTGAACTAGCATCAAAATCAAGTAATAAAGCACCATTGCCATGAAAATAAACTGACAAATGAGGTAGAACATCACCGCTCCCGATTCTGTTGTGTACAGACCGAGCGTGTCAACCCGTCTAGTAGTGTAAGCGACGCCCGTAGCGATAACCTCATAGAAGTATGTGGCAATGCTGACAAGATTTGTGTTAGCGTTGAAAACTGCGAACTCTAGGATTACTGCTCGTGTCTTGCGATCAGCCCATCCATAGCCGAACGTTTCGCCCAGGACACCCTGAGCAGTTTCAACGTCATAGCCCATGACGGCAACATAACCACCCCCTTCATATGTGTTGTAAGTGCCTTTTATTGGATCATTGTCTATTTCTTCGCCTGTTTGGTAACGCCAAGGTTTTGGGCACAGTTGCAGAGCCTTCGGCCATGACGTATTGTAGGGCATTGGTTTCCAGCCTGGAAGACTCAGTGGCGTAGTATCCTCGTCTTCACTGGAGTAGTCGTAGAAGCAGTCTGGGATCAACTGAGGCAGGGATTTACATGAACCTTAAACAAAGAACAGAATTAATGATTTAGTGGAACCTTGGACAAAAAAGAGCATTTACAATTAATAATAACAGGGTAGATTATTTAGTTAGGTTCGCATTTGTTAAATAACAGCAAAATACGTTTCATAAATAGTATTCTACCGAATAATTCTTAATGAGCAATGAAAACTGCATGGAAATTTTTTTACGAGAAATGTTATCAAAAGCAAACAAATTGTGTTGGTTACATCGAAAAATATACAATCAACGCCACCAACATAATAGTCGTGTGATATCCCTTTATTATTCTAAACAGAACAACCAACATATCTTAGGAAATGCAGAGATTTGTGACAAAAATCAAAGAAAAAGGGATCTGCTCAACTGGGTTGTTCTTATGGTCATCAGGAAAGGTTTCATCCGGACTTTGAAGCAGCAATAAAGAAAACGTATTATGCGATACCATTTACACCTTTAATATTATGGCTTCCTTTTCGATACCATGAGCGCACAATGCACACAGATTGGAAACATGGTACGTTGACCGTCATAGTACGTCTTCCCGAACCACGTGACCCATAACTGACGGAGCGTAACCCAGTTCCCATAGCACGAAGCGACTAAGAATTTTACTACACCCCCGTGAAAGGGATTCCATTCTATGCAGAGGTTACCCTCCGCATTACTTTTGTCGTATCCATTTTCACACTTGTTTGTAGGGAGAAAATGTCAGAAAGGTTTCTTCTCTCGGGAAACAACAATAGGGCAGAAACCCCGAACTTCATGATTAAACTCCGAATGGCTAATCCCCGGCTGCCTCCTCTGTTGGCAGTTATAGATGTTTTTAATGTCTATACGTTATTTCAGACACTTGAAGCACTCATATTTAATTAACAGGACATCCACAGCATATTTGCAAATTAGCAAAAGGCAAAAGATAATAATCAGTGTAGTTGTAGTTGATCAAAAGATAGAGGACGTCTTTCTGAAGTGACGTAAAAATCAATTACTATTTGCTTTGATGAAATAAATTTATTAAAACGACTTACTTTCTTTGATTCTCAACTGTCTCATCCACGGCATGCCAATCAATATGGACATTTTGTTTTCAATAAACACATCTCTTTTGTCTTGAAGTCCATTGTACCACGGCTGGTGGTAAATGTTTGGGATAAACTCCTGCTTCAACCACCCCCATAGTTTGTCTTTGTCGGTTACCTGGAATATAAATTATTATTTGATATGATAAAATTGATCAATTACGCCCATATATTTTCTGAATTTATGGTCATGATACATTTTTCCAGAAAGATGACCTGTCAGGGTGTACACCTATTGTTACTATCATCTTTCCAAAACATATTACAGGACAATCCTGTTAGTCTAGTAAAATTAACATAATATTAGCGAGTGTTTAACTCCTCATTACACTGATTGTTTTAGAATCATGATCAACGCGTTGGCAAAGCAAGATTAGACTATTAGAGCGGTTATCAATTAAGTATCGAATCAAAGTAATTTCGCGATTGCTTTGGTTTTGCATTGCTACACAATGTGATTGGCTATAAAATCTTGCGCCACTTCTTCAGCCAATCAGAAGTAAAACCAAAACCGATTGCGAGTTGCGTGCACGCGTTTTCCTGCTCTTGGCGCCGGCTTCATGTATTTGCTTTTAGTTCTGATTGGTTCATTGGATTGCCTGCTTCTGTTGTCATTGGCCAAAGTAATTGCTTTGTTTTTGGTTTCGCGACACTCATTTGAAACCCCTCTAGGAGCGAATTGTAACACTAACAACGCAACATACCCTTGGTCAAGACAGGACTGGAACAATTCACCCCTGGAGTCTAACCACTAGATCACCGCTCTTGGTTTTAACAACGTCATAGTTAACAGCAATGTTTGTTGAAAACAGCAAATAATAGCCCATTTCCGAGTTTCTCTTAGCCTCCTTTTCAAACCGAGGCCAAGTGCAAAACCATTCATATGAAAATGAGTTTTCTTTCACATGCAACTAAAACTTATATCCATATGAATGGTTTTGCACTTGGCCTCGGTTAGAAAAGGAGTCTAAGAGCAACTCAGAAATGGGCTATTGAAATGTTTCCAAACTATATCTGTCTTTTTTAAAACCCCAATTGGTGTAAATTTGCAATTTGTCCCAAACTCACAATTCTTTCTATACAAGTAAACAACTCAACCAGAATAATTAAGGCATAATCTTTGTGGAAAAAAGGAGTAAGGGATGAAGCAGAGGTGATAATGCTTTATAAGGGGCGATAATTGCTCATGGTATACCTGATTGGCAGGTCATACCACGAGAGAGGCTCGCATGCAGGAAGTGGCATGACCGGAAGTGAACTGTTTATTTTCTCAAACAAGAATAACTAAACGGAGTCTATTATATTATTGATGTATAAATTGGCTTGTATATAAAATGCAGTCTTACCAGATCAAACTTGCCAAATGGATTTAGCAATGTCGTTGTCATCATAAAACGATAATTGTTTTTATTGCCGTAGCAAACCATCGCCAAGAAAAACACAAAAATCAAATGGATAACAATTTGCTTCGTAATGCCTGCCAACTTGACCTCTTTTCTGGTTCGCTCACGAATGGCTTCCAACCTCGATCGCTTGAAACGTTCTTTAGGGTTGTCACTCAGAAAATCGATATCATACGAGTCACTTTCTTCGCCATCTTCTTCAGACTCCTGGCTGTCGCTCTTTTGGTTTCTCGTTAAAAGCAACGAAATCACAACAACAGCCAGCATTACCTTTGTTGGTTGTACAACAAAAATGTCCTGACTATTTGATATCAAAATGGAGGAAAGCCATTGCTCGGCAACTTCTTTGCCCCACATTAAGCTGTAAAACAAAGTGAATGTTGCTGCTGTAAGTGTTGTGACAAAGCAGAGAAACCAGGCGAAGTACACACAGATGTGAGGCAACATGCAGCCAGCGTCCCTCATTTTGTCGACCAGCTGTTGGGCGTGGTCAATTTCTTTATACTTGTCTCCCCTTTTGCCGCTCGGTTTGCTCGGTTTGCTCGACTTGAACAAAAAAACAATTAGGATGTTCACAGGTGCAATTATAATTCCGCTTTGCACACCAACGATGATCTGTTTCAAGGAAAACTTGAATGGTCCAACTTGAATAGCTCCCTCAGATTCTCCACCAATGTTGTAGAACATGGCATTCGCGATCATGGCGCTGAACAGAACTGAAAGGCAGCATGAGGCTCTTTGCACACGTGTGAATGTGCTGCTGCATGCTTTACCAAAAACAGACATCCATAAGTGACCGTCGACAATTTTCCTCCCAAACCGTGAACGGACCTGATTTGAAAAGGAGATGGTGCTTCTGTCGTTCACAGTTGCCTCTATAAGACCGTCCTCTTTTTCCACTGCAAGCCATCTATTTATGGGGAAGGTCCATTGTTCTTCTGTTTGTCTGTCTCTGATTGTCACTGTTTCTACAAACCAAGACGGATTCTCTCCTGCGTTGTCATGTTCCAAAGTTATTTCTTTTAAAGGTCCCAACGATTCTTTGGTGATGAGAACAAATCCATTAATACTTCCCCGTGCAAACATGTCACCTGACTCCCCTTTACTTCGCAGTGGAATTTGGTTACGTTCATTTGTCTCACCTTTGATTGTGATCACAACGTTAGCTGTTGTACCTGAGTATTTCCAAACACCTGTGCCGATAACCATGTCGTAATAATAGGTTCCTTCTTCAACGATAGTCACTTGCTTTGGAGGACACATCTACGACAAAATATAGTTAGGGATTAGACATTTAATTAACATTATAGACCCTGATCGTTAAATTCATGTCTTTTAAATATGAATATGATTTTAAAGAGATACGCTCAAAAGCAGTCCTTGGCATTCGAGAATGTTTCGAAAGGTTTTAAGAGGCAAAATGTTTTATAATGTATTTTGTCCGGCTTGAGAAATAGATCCTTATAAAAGTGTTTGTTTTCTTACAAATTAATCAGTGTAGAGAAAATAATTTCCTCCTTTATTAGTTTATTTTCTATTAGACTCTTTGTTTTAGATGTTATGATTATTTTGTATATTGTAATTATATATCGTTCGCTTGTAAATTGTTAGTTAGTGTGTGTCAAGTTTTTAGCGGTTAAGTGAAGCTCACCTTTATTTTTTGAAATTTCTCGTACATTTTGATCGGTTTCGTCTTCAGTTATTCGGGTTACTCGTGTTTTTGTTATATAATTTCAGGTCAGTTCATCGTTAGTTCTTTTATATTCATTTTTGCACTGTATTTGTAATTTTCTTTTAGCTACCACATCGTATCGCATTTTTGTCGAGTTCCAGAATAAGGCGCCTAAGTCGGGCGTTCATACAACGTAAAGTTATCGGTTGGGTACTGAATTGATGGGGTAAGCTCAGCTCATATATTATTTTCCACTGACCCGGTTTTCATCTCTTTTATCTGCTCTTCTCGCAAAAACCAGCACAATGAAATAAAGAAGAAAGGCAACAGCAATTGTCACCAATACGGAAATATTTCCACTCTCACTAAGGTTTCCAAACTCAGCAAAAACTTTGTCGAAGTCGATTGGATTTGGCGCTTGTATAAAGTTACCACCAAAATCTGTCAGGTGATTGCAACGACATATAAGATGGGTGGTGTTTGACGTCGGGTCAACCTACAAAAGAAGCATCCACTGTCAGTCACTACAAAGAGCAAAGTATAACTGATCGCTCTTTATGAGTTTTTTGTTATCTAGTTCGGCAGGGAGAAACGTCCTTCGTCATGACCTCCATACAGTTATACTTTGTTCCTTCATCCTTTGGAGCATAGGCTGCTCTTTCATCTTGCCTTACCGGTAACGCACATCGACGGATTGTCGCACATTTTTAAAGAACTCCTGAAAAGTCTCAGACTTTTGTTTTTCGGAAATTAATCCAATTGATCTTTCTTCCTTACATACACTTTTCACATTTTTAATCGGCGATTAAGTTGGTTTCAGAATATAGCGGTCTAGGAATGAAAACATTTTAGAATAAAAAATAGCGATATATCAAAACATGACGTTTCGACGACAGCATGTCGTCATGCGTTATTAAATGATAATTACTGTATTTACAAGACTCCGAGTAGCACAATAAATGTCGAAGATCATATAGTCCAGGTCCGCATATTTAACAATTAGACCCGTAGCCCGAAAGGGCTACGGGTCAATAGCCCATGAGGCGAAGCCGAATGGGCTATTGACCCGTGGCCCTTGAGGGCGAAGGGTCTAATTGTTTTAGTATCACCCAACTAGTCGGACAGAAAAAGGCAATAATAAAAAAAAGCAATTGCAAGTTGAAGAAATATTTATTTGGGAATAAAACGAAAAATAAAACCGGCGAATTTCGCTACTCGATGACTATTACTATTAGACCCCTAGTAGCGTAGCCAATCAAAATGCAGGATTTGCATTAGTCCACTAGTTGGGTGATACTAATTACATATAGCTCTAGTTTAACTATTGAACACTCTTATAGTCGATGAGGACTTCAATTTGTTACTTCGTTATAGGTGTGGAAACAGAAAGAAAAAGAAAAAGAAAAATAATGCATAATTAGCTGAAAAGTTTCGCTGGAATGGAGTTTGTTTGAGTGTTCAAAGTCGGTCTCTTTTTCTTTATGAGAAGCATCCCATAAACGAAGCACTCAAACTTTCCGCGGCATTTCTTTGAGATGGAAAATAATTATTGTTCCTGGAGATTTGTTGGCTTTTGATTGAGTTTCTAATTAAGATGTTCCCCGATCACAGAGTATTTACGCGCTTTTGAAAGAAAAGGATATAAGCCACCGAAAACACTGCTAAGATCGATCAACCAACTAAAGAAACGCGACGACATAGTAATTACCAAACCGGATAAAGGTTCAGGCGTTGTTGTCGTAGTCAAGTCCGCTTATGTTAGTTTGTTATGTGAAGCATCAATCAACGATCATACCAAATTCACGACAGTTGCACTAGAGAGACCAGAGGAAGCCCACCAAAATATTACCACCCGCTTTTTGAAAAAGAAGAGCATCTTGAATCTGTCGTTCGGAGAATTCTCCCTAAAGAAATAGCTAATTCCGTCTACCAGAAAGGCTCCAGACTAGCCCATTTGTATGGCCTCCCTAAGACCCACAAAGAGCGTCTTGCGATGCGACGTGTACAATTACGCTCTGGCGAAGTGGCTGTATGAGAAATTGAAACCGTTATCGATCAATGAATATACGATCTCCGATATTTTTCAATTTTTTGAAGAGATCCAACACCTGCAAGTCGATGAAAATAATTTTCTGGTCTTGTACAATCTCACAGCCCTCTTCACCAACGTACCGATGGACGAAACTATCCAGATCCTAGCAAAGAAAGCCTTCAATGGGAACTGGTTTAACCCATTCACACCTGAGGATTTTTACGTTTTTGAGTGATTTTCTGCATACACACGCCCCATAGGATTTCGTGACTGCATATTTGGAGTTACCATTGAAAGTGCTGCTGTTCTAAAACACTGAAGGCTCGAGTTTACTGGAAACGTCATTGTGACGATCTCATTTTGCTTGCTTGATTTGCAATAAAGGGTCCAATATGAATTATCTACGATTTTTGGTAAGTTCACAGCCATTTTTCATCTTTAGTAGCTGCCTGGTGAGCATCATTAAGCTTGGAGGTAGTTTAGAGTCCACTTCTCAATGAAGCGAGTTAGTTGTTGTACTTCGTTTGCGAATTTGGCTCGTTGCTCGTTGAACTGGAAAAAATGGCCGCCTGGAAACGAAGCAGCTTTGGGACTCGACTCTGGATGAATTTCTCGACCTACTGCGGCATATTTTGGAAGTTGCGACCACAGGAGAACACAACAAGCGCGAAATTTCGGCGGTGGGTCGGAGTGGCTGTGGACTTAGTATAAATATGAAATGTGTGCGGAAAGAAACGAACGCTGTCAAAATTCTTGGCCATTTCCCAGCATGCAGTGCGGTGGTGATATTGAAAATTGAGGCAAGGTCAGTATGCATTAGAACGAGAGGCTAGAGCTCGGCCCGAGCAACGAATAAGAGCAAAAAAAATTCACTGCTAAGCTAGGACTATGACTGAATTTTGCTGTGAATGTTGATTTTTCGGTTTGCCATGATGATTTGAATAAAAAAAACTAAAGGCAAAAACGTGATTTTTGTTGTTTTTCTATGACGTTAAAAACGGTAATTTTTGTTATTGTCCAAATTCAAACGCTGATATTCTGCAAAAATCGCTGACTTTTTTGTGTTTATTGGGTATCTCAATTTGAAAGACTTTCTAGTCAATGCTCACAACTGCTAGTTAAGGCAATGTTCGCACGATTGAGAAAGTTACAATTTTTTAAAGCAGTGGAGTCTTGTACGGGCGGTTACGGGCGGTTCAGGTGTCAATGGGTTAACAACACACATAAGCTAAACATCAGTGAGGGTGACCTAATTGACCTGCTGAGAGTCGCTACGAAAGAGCAGCTTTTCCAGCCAGTTTAACGGCCGTCTGTACCAACAAGTCGACGGTGTTGCCATGGGATCACCATAAGGACCGCTTATGGCGAACACTTTTGAGTGTTCCATTGAGGAGAAACTCGCACAAGAAAACAAGCTTCCCGATTTCTACAAGAGATATGTGGATGACACCCTCGCCCTGGTACCTGACCTTCCCGCTGCTACAGCTTTCATTGAAACAGTGAATGACGTGTATCCATAAATTCAATTCACAATGGAAACAGCGGTCGACAACAGGCTACCCTTCGTTGGCATAGTAATCATCAAGACCGATCACTACCTTAAAACCTGTGTCCACAGAAAAAAAGACCAACAAAGGTCTTCTTCTCCACTATCAGAGTCATGTTCACAATAGATATAAACGACCACTTTTAAGAACCATGCTAAATCGCGCCAAGCGCTTATCGTCTTCACTAGATCTATTTTCGCAAGAATACAAGGATATAAAAACTATGCTTTTGAAACTGAAATATCCCGAGCAACTAATTGGTTCTACTGTTAATAGATTTCACGCTTCTCTAGACCAAAAGCAAAACTGTATCGCGCCAACAGACAATCCAGTACGTATCACCTTGCCCTTCAAAGACCAGAAATCTGCTGACATCGTACACAAAGATCTACGCGACTTGGTAAAGAAAATCGATCGTAACACACAACCGGTTTTCCCAAACCCTCCTTGGTCAACCAACAATGCGTTGTGTATGAATTTAAATGTAATTCGTGTGATGCAAATTATATTGGCTATACGAGCTGTGACCTACATCTACGAATTGACGAAAATAAATACTCTGTGATCGAGAAACATCTCAAGGAGAAACACAATAAAAAGCCAACCAATCTCCAGGAACAATTTGCCATCTTAAAGAAATGCCGAGGAAAGTTTGAGTGCCTCATTTATGAGATGCTTCTCATAAAGAAAAAGAGACCGACTTTGAACACTCAAACGGACTCCATTCCAGCGAAACTTTTCACCTTATTATGCATATATTTTCTTTTACGTTTTGTTTCTGTTTCCACACCTAAGTTTATTCTATTTGTATATATATTGAAAATTGAAGGTTTGACGTCACTTCAAATGCAATCACCTAGCATTACTACTAACACGAGCTACACAATAAATAAGTCAATCAAAACATTAATACAGTTTATATTGCTTCGCTCACTGCTTGCAGTTTGAGCGCTCTCGTGACTACACAATGCAATCCTTAGATCTCTTGTTGAGGAGTGATGACCTGTCGGCAGTTAAGATGCATAGCTTCTCAGACAAACATAGATTGCATCGGGAAGGATGACCCCTTGTAAGCGCTTGCTCGTTTAATAATGGACCATTTGATGGAGTAATCGGTGCCATTGTCCTTTAGATCCCAGATGTATTTTGAGAGGACTGTGTCGTGCGAGTGTGTGCGGTGGTTGAACGAAAGCTTGTGGTTGTTGTACCTTGTTTGAAACTATGTTCTGTCATCCCGATATAAACCTTTGTATCACCGGAAGTAGTGGTGACATCGGCTTGATAGACGATACTACCGGTAAGACACGCGCCATCGAGAGGGCAAAGGTCCTTGTTTCTGCAGTTACATTTGTTAGTTTCCATGTTAGCGTTAGTATTGTTGTCATTTCCTAGGATTTTTGCGTTGTGGCGTTTGATGATGTTTTCCATGTTACTTGTGCAGCTATAGCTGACTTTTACATTGTTTCTGTTAAACAGCTTGTGGAGAGTGTGTGTTTTAGGGAAATGTTTATCAATCAAGCAAAGGAACGATCTAACAACATTTGTCAGAACATTTTCGCTGAAAGGTGGGTTAGACCATATTATGTTTCTTGGTCTGTTTCTGTTTCTGGCCCTTGTTCGGTTCCCGCTTCTCGTATATTGGATACTCTTACGGTAGCCGCTGGTCTTGAGGGCATCGTTGTAGATCTTTGAGGCCTTGTTGAACTCATCAGAGTCGTACGATAAGCTTGAGATTCTAGTGCTTATAGTCGCTGGTAAGTGCTTGATGATAGAAGGGGGGTGATTCGACTTAGCATTAATAAAGAGTGGGTTGTTGCCTGGCTTTCTATATGGGTAAAACTTTCCAGTAGCGAGATTTAATGTCACATCCAGGTAGTTCACAATTTTCAGATTTGATTGGGCTGTGATTTGTAAATGATTTGTGATTTGTAAACGAATGTTGCTAGATAATGACGACACGCTGTCGTCGAAACGTCATGTTTTGACATCGTTTATTTTTATTCTAAAATGTTTTACAAAGTCTTTTGTGATAAGAACGAATGAAAACCAAAACGAAACTCAAACTGATTCATATCTAGTTCTTATTGGCGAGTGAGCCGATCACATTATTTTTTCTAGATTGTTAACATAACTATAATAAAACTCTATGTTTTTTCGACCCTGAAAGGCACTGTGTTAGCTGCATTTGCGAATAGTTTGAAAGTAAAACCCTGTGCCTCACTAAAACCGCATTTTCAACGTTAACCCCAAACGTTACTACCAACATCACATCTATTTGGGGTCATCCCTTAGCACCTGGCATCAGTAAAAACGTATGCATAGTTAGGGTTGGAAAACAAAAACTCTGTGAATAGCAACACTAGCAATAGCTAATTGTTTGTAAGTCGTATTTAACTAACTTACATACAACCTAGGAAAGAAGTTTACATGTAATATTCGTTTGGCATAACACTTATTACAACTTAATACAGATTACCTTGCAGCCATCCGATGTCCACTTGCTCTTATCTTCCGACCAATATAAACAACCTGTTTGCGTAATACTCATGGTATAGTTTACATCTGTGGATGGATCATACTGCGGGATAACTGTTTTAGTGACTCCTTTAGGAGGCGGATCCTTGACGCCGACACATGATCGCCTTTGACGACCATGACCAAAACATGACCGTCTTTGCCTAGAGTGTTCGGTGTTATTTATAGCTCCCAGGAAAAGTATCCCGACATAAAGCAGACCTGGTTTAGGTGGCACCACTGTCATGGAAATCTCATCGGGAAGACAGGATGTTTTGTTTTGTTCGCCGTCAGTTTGGCTTTCACACATAGATTTAAGCGTAATCGTAAAGTTGTGATCAAAGTTATCAATTGTCGGTCTAGATCCAAATTTCACAAACACTTCAACAACGACAGCAACAACAATACTCATCTTAATTGACACGGGGATATCTGCTAGTTCCGCGTTATACATACGAGTTGCCATTTTGCTTGGCTGCAGAAAGGAATGTTCCGGCACATCGCTGGTGTTCGTATTGTTTTTCGGTGAGCTGGAGATTGGGACAACCATAACAATATCTTCATCAAGGTTTGACACATTGATCTTCGCCTTGCCATTCTTTAGCTCGAGACCGACGACGTTTGATTGAATCGCCTTGCTGCTATTGTCCCAAGAGAAAGGATTGAAGTTTACAGCCGTCATCTGTGAAGTCGATAAGAACGACTGACAGTTATCACCGAATATAAAACTAAATCGGATAAACAAAATAGAACAAGGAGTTTGGGATAACGTACAGGATTACAAAGATGGAAGTGGATTAAGGTGAAGTAATACGGACAACAAAATCTTGCAACTTGTCTCGCAATAATGTTGCGTTGGAGGTTGCAGCTCTAATGTTGCACGCACCACTACCTACGCGCACAGCAAATTTTCATGTCGCACAAAGTAGAAGCAACGTCTACTTTCTGCAACATGAAAATTTGTTGCGCGCGTAGGTGGTAACACGCGCAACATCAGGACTGCAACCTGCAATGCAGCAATGTTGCGCGACAAGTTGCACGAGTTTGTTTCCCGTATTACTTCACCTTTAGAGTTCATCAGAATTGATTTGACCGGCGATCCAGAATTCAAAGTTACCATTCTGTAGTAACTTTGAGCTGTTTAGCCCCTACATTATCCCTTTAGTCTGTATTTCCTTGCTTTTATCCTTTTCTCTTTTTTCAAGATCATAAAGCAATCTCTTGGCCATACTCAAGAAAACGTTTATCAGCCGGGACTGACTGTCCGTTTAATTTGAACGGGTTAATATCAGCGGCATACTTTGAAGTCTTGAGACAGAAAAGAGACAATCATATCATAAGCATATTAAGCAGTCACATTTGTGTGGTATAATAGAGAGATCACTAAATTAAAATTGTCTGGCAACGGATATCTGAAATTTAAGTTGTTACCATAATGAAAAATCTTCTTGCTAGCTAGTTTGAGTTTGGCAGAGGCAATGATATCTTTAGTGACGCTGCAACACGACCTAAAGTTTGCTTAAGCTTTATACCTTTGCATTGACGTCACCATCACCCATATTTCCAAGATTTCCAGGAAGATTAAACTTTGTTGGTCCTTCTTCCATGTTGAGTCCTTTAACATCGTCAGAAGAGACCTTCTTTAGAGACACCGCAAGACCATTAGTTTTAATGACCATAGCTTCGGCTCGCACCAAGCGACCAAAAAACGCATCGCTCATATTGTTTAAGTTACCAGAAGCCTTTTCGACGCTTTTCTGAAATAGAATAAGGAATAAACATTGCAACTAATTTTATGAAATGCAATTCTATGATCGGTCTCTGACTATATTTGATTTGAAAACGCATAGTTAGTCCATATTTAATCCTTCCACCACCAGAAAGGAATTATGTGAAGCATTCCTAAACGGCTGAAGCCAGGGCACCAAAAGATTTTTCGTGAGCTTTTGAAGAGCGATTGAAACAAAAGGAACAAGCCATTTCCTTTCCAACCTAGTTTCCAGGACCTTCTCCTTGTTCAAAATGGCGGCGTAGAAACCCTGGACAAGGATGCTAATATTGAAATACAGGAATCATGGAGTATTTTGTCACGTGACACGAAATGAAATGTCGTCTTCGGAGGTTATTTCCAGTGATTGGCATCCATATTTGCTTACTGCAATCTAGTAGCTTTTTTTCAAGTGGGACAAAGACATAATGTGGTATGTGACCAAATACTCCACCAGTCAGGAATTGTTTCAGCAGCTCTGTCCAGGGGTTTCTCGTCACCGCCATTTTGGGTGATGGGAAGGCCCTGGGAACAAGGTATCCAAAACAAAAAGTACAATGATGTGAATTACTTAATACAGAATGTTTTTAGCGTATTCTCAGCCGAACGTCTGGTGTTAGTAACTTTATGTTGTGTCGAAGGCAGCTCCTTTTAACTTGTATTCGGGTTATCACATAATAGAAAGGGAGGACTACACGTCACAAACATCTCAACATGACCCTTGGAGAGACGCGGTCAAACGAATTGGCTTGGAATGGAACAGTATCCTTAACACACAGGGCAATTTACTGCTTTTACTCCTGAGGAAATGATTTAAATGATATTACCTTTGAAAATGAAGAATCCTCTGTGGTTGATCCACTGGCACCTTTAAGAACATTTTTTAAGCATCCTGCGACACCCACAGCCGTTTCCTCTACCTCGGCAGTTAAAGGCTCCTCTGGGTCGTTAAGGACATTTGCTAGCTCTTTTGCTGCGATTTCAGCCATTTTCAATGCTTGTTCCTAAGACGAAATAAGAGAAATTATAACAAAGAAATAGACTTTAAGTTTTTATTTTCCCCATAAATTTTTTTTAGTGGTTTCTCGTTGAAGATAACATTAATGGGAGTTTGGCTCGTTCAATTTGCAGTGTTGCTTTCTTTCCTTTTTTTAAATTTTTTTGTGCCTCAATGACCGTTGAGAAATATTGAAAACGAAACTGACTGATTAAAACGCTTGCAGGAAAAACCTTACAAAACATAGATGTCTATGTAGTGTTGTTGCTTGTCGTTCACTTAAGCAATAGAACACATTTTCCATGAGTTTACCGGCGTTATAAACCCATGCGGGATGTTGGAAGAACAAGAGAAACGCTTGCAAATCACGAGCCGCGGGTGAGTGATTTACAAGCTTGCAAATCACGAGCCGCGGTTGAGTGATTTGCAAGCTTGCAAATCACGAGCCGCGGGTGAGTGATTTACAAGCTTGCAAATTACGAGCCGCGGGTGAGTGATTTACAAGCTTAAAAATCACGACTGGCGAGCCGCTGGTCAGTGAATTACAAGCTTGCAAATTACGAGCCGCGGGTGAGTGATTTACAAGCTTAAAAATCACGAGCCGCTGGTCAGTGAATTACAAGCTTGCAAATCACGAGCCGCCGGTCAGTGATTTACAAGCTTTTCGAGTTTTCTCCCGACACCCCAAGTAGGTATACAACGCCGGTAAACTCGTAGAAAATGCGTTCTGTTGCTTTTATAAAATAACCATGAAAATCGTTTGTAAAAATCTAACTTAGTTGTAATTTGGTGCTGATCAAGTAGCTTATTCTCATTACATTCATCGTATAACGCGTGAAAACCAATCTAAGAGGCTGAAAAAATGAATGAACTTGACTCGCCGCCACTGACAAAACACTGTCAAATTCACGGGTTCAACGAAAGTGACGAAATGTTTTAGCGCTTTGAAATTCATCAGTTGAAATAAATCAGCTGAAAGAAGAAATATATTCAATGATCCAAAAATAGTTTGAAGGGGAAATTCAGAAATTGTGTTCGAAATCCGTCGCCGCAACGAGAGTGTGCGAGGAAAGTTTGGAAACCTACAAACTTATTCAGGATTCAAAGATTGAGTTTTTGTCAAGAATGTTTCAATTGGAATAAAGGTTAGTTCTAGAAACTCAACTACTAAAACTTTGTTCGATTTTACTGATCTACTTACTTTGAAGTGTACAGTGAAGCCTGTACTTCTCTACATGGAAATTAAGGTGGCTCGCAATAGTTCCCGGCATGTTCCATCACTTACATTTGGATGCATCAATTAAACAGTTCTTTATCAGTTGATGCTACGATAATGGTATCAAATAAATGCCCAGTCATCGGGGAACAAGTTATGTTCTTCGTCATGACGTAATAGGTTACTATAGTAACATTATAACTTGTTCACCGATGACTGGGAGTTTATTTGATGCCATTATTGTAGCATCAACTGATAATGAACTGTTGTTATAATCCAACAAAGTGTAAGTGCTGGAAATTACTAAAAACTGTGGTGGGCCACCTTAAGCTCATTTTTTTAAGCCTACAGTGCTGAGAGTTTGTTTGAATTCATGGAAAAGAATTGTTTGATCATTTCATGCATTAATTTGTTTAAACCTAAACCTATAAGTTTTGTTAGTTTCATTTTCTTCTTACAGTGTTAAGAGGAAAAATTGATCTTCCTTGCTTGAACATAATCAGAATTTAAAACGCTGTATTCGGTACAAACGTATTCTATAGAAAGTGACGTGCTCTAAAAAACAAACAAGATAAAAGCGTAGACTTGTAATAGAATTGGCGTAGAATAATTCCCTAAAAAAGGAGCTATACTTTTATTTCCACTGTACAAATCTGACTCATTAAGAAGTTATCTTAGGATCTGTAGGCACATTTATAAACTTCAGTTGAATTTTAACAAAACATTTCCTCAGTTTGACAGCCATTGTTTGCTCTTTGGGATCCACTTTGAGCTTTTCATTAAACCTTCAGCTCAGTGAACTTCACGAAGTAAATTTCGAGGTTGTTTTCATTGTCTTTTATCGTTGCATGTAAGACTTTCCAAGCCAATGTTAAGGTGTTTCGATACAGTTTTCTGGAGACCATACCTACATTTTTCAATCAGCTTTTAAGCGGTCTTTTCCAAGTCAGATCAACGTAAAATGTTCACTAGTAACTGGTTTTGAATTGAAGTTTGGCTAAATATATATTCTGGTAAAATCGATATTACCATGACAACGATAAACAAGAAACTTCGAAATCAGTTAAAGTGAAATTTTGCGCGTTTAAGATTTCGCATTGAAAATCCCACATAGACATCTTAAAATATGGCATATGGCATACATATTTTGCAAGAATAAAAAAATTCTGTATGTTTGATTTCAAATAAATCGCAATAACATTTCAAACCTTACTATTTGTATACTGGTACTAAATTGATCGAGAGATTGACACTGGTTTTGTGAAATTACTTTAAAATAGTGTCAAAAAGTAGCTTGATGTTATGTTTGCACGTCATGTAATTTTTATTTACTTTCTCTTCTGCGATTTTCAGATTTACCTTTTTCCTAACATCGCTCCATATGCAATTTTTGGGTAATTTTCGATTTTAATCGCTTTGCAAAAATCTGAGAAACGGCTCGATGGATTGTTTTAAAACGTTCACCACGCACGCTTACCGATGCGAATAATATTATCTGAAAGTTTTATTGACATTGATTCACTGAAACGCCTTTAAAATCAAAGACGACGTACGAACCGGCCGAAAAGTTTGCGTTACAAATCACTTTTTTTAAGTTATGCTCAGTGATGATTTCAAATCAATGCGTACTGCATTCCTCCGTGATTGAAACATTTCAATGTATGCTCGTTGATGCAAATTTCTTTGCATCCGTTTACTTTTGCGTTCAAAATGCCTACTGTAAAAACGTTTTTAAAACGCAAAACGCATTTATTGCTCAAAATAATCCTAAAAAGAGACTTAAGGAAATCTGGAAAGTAGTAAGGAGAGTAATAAGGTACAATCATGCTTGAATACAGATAATAATAAATGCAAAGCACATCACAACAAAATGTATAAATCACGGAGGAATGAAGTGCGCATTAAATTGAAATCATTATTAGCATAACTTAAAAAAAATTAATTTGTAAAAGGCGTTCCAGTGAATCAATGTCAATGAAACTTTCAGATAATATTTTGCATATCGGTAAGCATGCTTGGTCAACCTTTTAAAAAAATCCATCGAGCCGTTTCTTAGATTTTTGCAAAAGCGATTAAAATAGAAAATTACCCAAAAATTGCACATGGAGCGATGTTAGGAAAAAAGGTAGTTTTCAAGATCGCAAAAGGAAAGTAAACAAAACTTTGAAGGTGTACCAACATAACATCAAGCTACTTTTTGACGCTATCTTGAAGTAATTTCACAAAAGCAGTGTTTATCTCTCGACCAAGTTAATAATTATACAAATAGTAAGGTTTGAAATGTTATTGCGATTTATTTGAAATCAAACATACAGAATTTTTTTATTCTTACCAAATATATATGCCATATACCATATTTTAAGATGTCCATGTGGGATTTTCAATGCGAAATCTTAAACGCGCTAAATTTCACTTTTACTGATTTCTAAGTTTCTTGTTTGTCGTCGTCATGGTAATATCGATTTTACCAGAAAATATATCTTGTCACATTTCAATTCAAAACCAGTTAGTGGTGAAAATTTCACGTTGATCTGACTTGGAGAAGAACGCTTAAAAGCCGATTGAAAAATGTAGGTGTGGTCTCCAGAAAACTGTATCGAAACACCTTAAATGACAATATATTCCTGTTGTTGATGTCAGTTTTAAAACAAGCTTGGTGTTCTTTCGTCCTTAAGCCATTTTTCACTTGTGGGTTTTTGATTTATGAAAGCTTATATTGTTACTCGTGGGAAATTTTTGTTTACAAGAAAAAGATCTTTTTTTCCCATATTCTAACTGACTACAATATGCAATAATACACTGAACTCGAGATGTGAAATTCTTCGTCCTTACGCGTGTGGTGGTGCGAACGATATTGAAAATTGGACTTTGTTTACTTTACAGTTTCTCTTGCACGGTTTTCTATGAGTTTACCGACACAATAGTCAATAGGTTTTTGACCAGTCAGAACGCGCGTAGTATCTCAGTTATTTTATTAAAAAAATATATTAATTAATACATAAATGATAAATAGATAATAAAATAAATTAGTAGTAAAGATAAATAAATAAATAAATGAATAGTTAAATATAATAGTGGTTACCATGGCCGCCTTTCCTCCTCCTCCTCCTCCCTCCTCCTCCTCCAGTCGCTTCGTTGATTACGGGCATAATCAACCCAGCAATCTCTGGAGTGAGTATGGCTGTAAACTTATCAGTGATTGTTGTTGAGATCTAATTCAAGAAAAACATAAACCTAGAAGTATCTCATGATTTGTTTAAGACCCTAATTCACGTAACATTATTCCCTCGTTTGCTCTTTTGTCCGTTCGCTGTCCTTCCGTCCACTTATTCTTGCCAGTCAGCGAGACAGTCATTCCGAGAATCAGCCAGTGAACACGCCAGTCAGCCAGTTAGTCAGTCAGTGAGTTAGTCCTACAGTGAATCAGTCTGTCAGTCAGAAAGTTGAATTGGTCAGTCAATCTGCATGGCAGTCAATTCGTCAGTTATTGAATTATCCACTTACTTCTTTACCCACCTCGGGTCCTATTGGTCTGTCTGCTTGTTACAAAGTTGCTTCATTAAATAATGCACTCGTTTATTAATTTTTGGTAAATGATTATTGCGTTTACGTACCAATATTTTAACAAGTACGCTCAATCCATTGCCACAATCTGACTTTGCATTGGCCATCTTCAGAACAGATAGGGCAAGCGTTTTAGCTAGTTCAAGTTCACGTTTATTAAGAAGGTCGTCTAGCTCATTTCCTTCCCCGACGATACGGCTTTTTAACTGATTGCCAACTTCGTCTGCTGGTGTGAGACATGGGTCAAGCTTGGAAGATACCTTAACCTACAGACGATCAGATTACATAATAATCGCTTAGTAAAAACAAAATATTGCATACACGTCTGCAGCAACCATATGTAAAAGGTGCATACAGGAGACAATAGCCTATAATGTTAATGCATGTCATGAACAACTGGTATAGTTGTATTACTCCTCTCCCAAATTTCTGTTACTGTAAGGTAATTAAGTAATTACCTTGACAAATAAAGTCTCTACAACCGCTACACCAACTGAATTTTTGATAATGATGTTAATTTGTAACTGGTAATCATCTTCTGGCTGTCCGGCCGACAATGCTGCTGATGCAGATTTAGGAGAAGTGCCAGATGATATTGAGTCCTTTCCAGCACGAAAGTCGTAAGTTATTGGTGTGTTTTTGTCTTCCCAGTTAAAGCACTCAAATGTAAACTTCGTCTCTAGCGCCACGCCTTCACTGGCCGATGACGTGCAGTAACCGCTGTGCGGTGCTCCAGCAGTCTCAAACTCCAGCACACCAAACCCTTCTGATCCTGCTTGAGATGTTACGACTAGCTTTAAACTGAATTTGAAGCCAGAAGTCAACGAGTTTTTCTTTATGATCATGTTGGTCGCATTTACTGCCGTTGAGGTCATATTGGGTAAAATAAGTACATTTTCCCACGTGTTTGTTTGTTTATCCAGCTGTTGTAAGCGCCATTCGTAAACTGAGCCATTGCATGCTGAATTAGAACATTCTGACGTCACTCGGAGCTTGTTCGAAGCAGACACTACTGCACCACAATCAACAAAGCATCTGAAGATAAAACAAAGTAAAGAATTAATATTGATAAATGCTAACACAAAAGGGTATTTCTCGGATTGTTAAAGCATCTAAATAGATACATGATTAAAACATATGAAGAGGTGTGCATTGTTGACTCCCATGGAATATCGATAAAGACAAAAGCTATGCAGAAATCTCGAATATCGTGTTTGCCATTTTTGATAAGAGCAATAAGAACTCTACGAGTATTAAAATCGGGCATTGAGGGTTTAGAGTGTTATTAGGTTCGTCTTATTGGTTGTTCTTTAAAATATCAGTGAGCGCACCAAACGTTCTATGACTTGTTGAGGTCGAAATTTTGTCACGCTACAATCTTAGTGCTGCAGGAATGTGTTTGTCATTTTCTACTATTTTCTTCGATTCTTTTTCACCTTTTATTTTTGTATCTCGATCAATAATTGTTATTTGTTATTATGTATTTTTGAGTGTTCGATGCGAGCGTTTTAATTTCGGTGTGCGACTTTATTGCTCATATGATGGCGCTTGTAGTTTTCATAACATATAAGACTTAAGCTTTTTATTGTTAACCCGATCGCAAAAAAGTCTTATTTTTTACCCGGGTATTTATAGTGCCCAAGTAATAGTACTTGTGTGTCATCATGATCCTTATAAATTAAGTTTCTATTTGGAGACATTGTGACCATGCAACCCAATCTCTCCAGTTAAGCCAGAAATTTCATCTGTCTCTTTCAGGTCGCTAAAATTTTACGGTACATCTTTTCCCAAGCCTTTACAAGGTTTTGTGAGACATGTATTTTTAATGAATTTAATTGTAAATTAAAAGCTATGACCTGTCGTTATGTCGAGTCATCATTTAGTTTACTCGTCACATTGATCACGCTAAGAAATGAGAACGTGCTCTTTTTACAATCCCTCATTAAATGGATTTCATAGGTTCACTATGGTAAGGAACGAGTTTAGAATGATCAGGAAATGATCCTACTATTTTGTTACCTAACTGTTATAGGGTAGCAGTAAAAACAGACTAGATATAGTAATTATCACTCAGCTGACTAGGCTAAGGGTCAAACCTATCTAAGTACAAACACTTGAGAGCTTTTTTCTGTCTATCTTTGAGGTTCCTGTGGGAGCTTGAAGGATCTTTGTTGAGCGTTTGAAATCTTGGATTTTATAGAAAATGTGTTTTTAAGAAAATAATGTATTTCAAATAACCCTACAAAATCTGTCAGACTTTCATTCTCTTGAACGAAGTCTTCGACTATTCTTTCACCGAGCAAAATAACATATTGCACAATAATTTAACGAATCAACCTCCCAAGTATTTAATAAACAAACAACAGTCGCAAGTATAGCCATACTGCGGCTTCTTGTTCTCATTTTGTATTAAAAAAAATGTTATATGATTCCCTTCAGTTACTATAAACAAATGTGCTTTGCATAAACATCCTTTTGATCAATTTATCTACTTTGTCTTAAAGACACTTAAAATAGAATTTTCTAGAACTTTCTAGAACAAGCCTCAAAAAGTGACCCAGGAACAGCTTGCATTTAATAAAATCGGGCATAGAGCCAGCGCCCGATTTAATAAAATGGTCATTTTATATTATGATCTAGTATTTTAAAAAATCGTCTAGCATTTTAATATGTTTTAATATGCGTTTCTCTTAGCTAATTCCGTACGAATTCTACCTACTGTAAATGCAGTGAAGGTTTCTGAAGTTCATCACATTGTGGCGCGATGACGAATGGATGATTGAATGAATGAATGAATGAATGTATAAATCTTTATTAAAAATCAGACTCAACAGACCAGAGACTTTACAATCAACTGGAGATAATATATAAAAATAGGGTGAATTCGATCAGTTAACGATTCAAGATAGTATATATAAAAAAAGATGATCAAATATGACACAGTACTTAGCGAATGTGATTACACAAATTTGTCTTTAATTAAACGTGTTAGTGAGTGATCGTCATGTCTTATAATGACAATTTGTACCTCAGAGCCACTTGGGGTACTTCCCCTTCTGCTATCTCAAATGACATCTCAGCAAAGGCGCTTCTCGTATCTTTGGACACCGTCAACCTTAGAACATACGTCTTTCCAACTTCAAGTTGAGAAGGGTTGATACTAATGGCCGTAGCGTTTATGTTTTCATTAACGAATGCACCAAAGCACTGATCGCTTATTGTCGTATTATCCAATGAATCAAAACACGACCAACTAAAAGTAACTCCAGTATGGGTTCCTGGGCCAATATCACCGTCATAACTCAGCGAACCATCCACAGTAACAGTCTTTGTAGATCCCCAGCGAACGCTGCTCCCACCATCAATAATTGCAATAACTGGACCTGGAATACTTTGAATAAAGCCGTAATCAAACGCTTGAAAAGTTTGCGGGGCGGCTGGGTCACCGTAGTTGTATGAAGCTGTGAACGTAACTTGATGGATACCTGCAGCTATGGATCTCCTGTTTATGATCCACTTATCGGTTCCTTGACTCACTAAGGTTCCCATTGGCGTCTCTGAAGCTGCCAGTTCTGCTTCACTGATCAGACGCCATTCTTTTACACTTCCCAAAGGAGGGACGCCTTCAGGTAGACCTAGTATAAGGGCTTCCAGGGTGCTTTTGACAGCTCGCTTGACAGGAAAGGGATTATATTTGTCTTTGGATATGTTTCTTATGGTCACTGAGAAGTCACCTGTTGAAAGGTGTCAAAATAAGTTAACATCCCTACACTCGGACCTACAAGGGGGGTGGGGGGGGGGGGGGGGGGGGGGGGGGGGGGGGGGGGTGGGGGGGTGGAGGGGGTGCGAGAGTGGTATGGTGGATGCCACCCTCCCTTAATGTTTTTCATAAGTCACGTGAATAAGGTTTCGGATGACATTTTAAGAAGTAATAAGCTGCCAACGTTTCAATTGGTTTGGCTTAATCCTAGCTTAGAAGAAACACCACCTTTAGTTTTATTATTAGAATAACTTGTGAGCCATGCCTTAATTTTCTTGGCAAACGCGTTGCTGAAATTTTAATTGGAACTCACCTATGGGATCACAAGTCAGCCCGTCACCATTATAGCCCTCCCGACAGGTGCATGTAAAGGAACCTTTATTGTTGTAACAGTGAGCCACTCCATGACAATTGTGAGTTGCAGTTGCACATTCATCGATATCTGTAATACATACATACATACATACATACATACATACATAAACTTTATTTAATTCATATATGTAAAATTGCAGTAATTTTAATCTTAGTAGATAAGGATGCATTAATTATTTCTGACTAAAGATGATGATATGTCTACGGAAGAGCATGGAAATTTTCAGGCCGATGCGAGTATCGAATAAAGAAACACGGAGAAGTTCGAGATTCGAGAACATTAGTAAACAAGTTAAACAGCAGCGATGGAGATGGGTTGGCCGTATACTACGGACACAATTAGATCGAGACTCGCAAGGCACGTCACGGAAAAAAGGACGAAGAGGGAGACTGAATTAAACTTGGAGACGAATTTGTATTAACGAAATAGAGGAGACTGTGTGAATATTCATCCTGGGGCGATGCGGCAGTTGCAGCAAAGTACACAGTGAAATGGAAGCATCTCTTTTCTGGCCCAACTCCCAGCTGGGGGAGTAGGAAACAAGTAAGTGTAGACACGTGTAGCGAGATAAAGATTACCTGGCTAACTTTAAGGTAAAATGGAGAATAAAATTGATCGTTTTGCACCTCGAAGCATTTCGAGAAGCTATGGCCAGGTTATATCTGCACTGCGACAAAACTGCTTATTTAAAAGAAATCAATGTGCCGATTCCCAAGAATTGAATGTTATGCGCCATCTTGTCTGGATATTTTTTACGTGATCTCCATTTTTATCCTGGACTGAAACTCGCCTTGTAATTGGATACTTCGCCCATTTCTTATCCTAGCCCACTCGCCCAAATTATGACCATCAAAAGGGAAAACCACCTCGATGGTGGTGCGGTTTCTCTGTATTTTCTATTTTTGTTTTGTATTATAAAAAAGTACACACACACAGCAAGTGGTAGGGAAACAGGACGACCTTCTCACCTGGACAGGTTACACCATCTCCTGTATATCCTCGATTGCATGTGCAGAGGAAAGACCCAACTGAGTTGGTACAAGAGGCATCGGGGTCGCAGTTGTGCACATTTGTCAAACATTCGTCAATGTCTAAAAACAGAGAACAAGCCAAGATGAAAAAGAAGTAAAAGAAGTTCTTCGTTAACTCCATTTATTTTATGTAAAGTTAGGGGCATTTATTGCCATCAGCACATTTAGTCATGAGCTAGGACTTAATCTTTCTACAGCTAGCCGCTCTACTTTCAATGCTCATAAAGCTATATGTTGGTTAGGCAGTCCAGTGAAAATCATTTACAGATCACACATTGAGCTGTAGTTAAAAACCCACCCACTCCTCATGACTTTTCTACTTTCACCGGTCCAACCTTTAAAACAACTAACTTAAATATATAAGCCCCTCGTCTTAGAGTCATGTTTATATGACTCTGACGAACAAATTAACTTGTTTGAATTAGAAATACAAACTCTGTTGCGTGCGAACTTCTGAAAATGATGATAGGACAATAATGCAATCACAGATTCAAAAAAGTTTAAAAGTATGGGCCTCAGTGAAACTTTTAGGTTTATGTTATTTTCAAAAGATCCAAGGGAAAAATGCGCAGAAAAGGTGCACATACCTGTACATGTTTGTCCATCTCCACTAAATCCCAGGTTACAGGCGCAAGTGAACGAACCTACGTTATTGGTGCAAGTGGCATTACCATGGCAACTGTGAGTATTTGTTGCACACTCGTCGACGTCTAAGAAAAAGAAATCCAAATTAAAGCTGTAAGCAGAATAATACATGTACAGGTTGTGAAAAAATATTGTTTATGACATTAATGCTTTCCCCATCTGAAGGTCACTATTAAAGCCTTCACCATACACGATTTTAAAATATAATTTGGTTTTCTTTCGTTTCATAGTCGACACAACGTGTCTGGCTCCTAAAAATTGGTATTCTTAAAGTAGATTGATTTGACACAGTAAAATAAATGATTTTATGCTGTTTGTTGTGACTACGTTCACACTTCCGGCTGAGGGACTTCCGGTACAACGCACGTTTATGACGTCACACTCCTTTACGGTCTCTCTCTCTCTCTCGCCGATTGTAGAAAGCATCGTGATAGATTTTATCTCTGGATTTTCTCGACCATCCTTTCTCTACTGTACATTGGACTAAAGTTGCGTATATTTTTGCGCTGTTGGTATAATTAATTATAATTAAGCATGAGCGCTGCCTTACCAAGACATTCCACGCCGCTTCCCGAGTATCCTTCAAAACAAGTGCAAGTGAATGATCCAACAGTGTTGTTACACTGAGCGTTTGAATCACAGTTATGTGTCCCAGTTTGACATTCGTCCACATCTGTAAGAAAAAAGGAAGATAAATTCCTTGTAAAGCCATTTCCTTTTTTTAATTGAAAGGACGATGTTATAATTTAAAAGGTAATTACAGTGGAACCTCTACTTTGCAACACCTCCATTAAAAAGACACTTCACCGGTCTCGGCAGGCAAAATGTTTACATAATCTCTGTAATTATATTCTATCTCTATTTAAGGTACACCTTTATTAAGGGGACACTTCTCTTGGTCCTGATGGTGTCCGTTTAACATTTCCAATTAAATTAAACGGCATCGCTATATTTGCAATTGTTCTTTTATTTTATTTTCTTTTGATTGGGAAGGTATTTTGATCTGAAATCCTAGTATCCTTTTTAATTTCTGTAAAAACTTCGGCAAAACTTCGTTGTTACCTGAATATCACAATTATACCAGCTTATATTCTCTACATAAGAGACACAAAATAAGTCGTTTTACACTGTTGTTTTATAGATTAAGCATACGCAACAGTGAAATAACTTGTGTCAACCTTGTGGATGCCTTGACAGTTAAAGCCATATCCATAGCTTATTGATTTGTGTAAGGATTTTTATGTTACAAGAAGTTTTATCCTAAATTGTGAAAGCGAAAGCGAAACAACTGAAGCCGGAAATTATCTAAAATGTAAAGTATGTGAATGGATTATTGATAGCTTTGAGATGCGAGTTGAGTTACCGACTTCTTTTCAGCGATAAGATGTCTGAAAGGCGGTCGTAATTTTGAAAAAAAATTGGGTCTTCCTTACTCGATATGGTCCCAATGTTTGTTAGACTAAAAATATTGTAAATACATAACTAAATACAACTTATGCCAAATTTTATAAGAGTGGGTCTGTTAAGCAAATAAATCCAACTGGTGACGTCCGTTAAAGTGCCTATAACCCCTAGAAAGTTATTTTCAGAATCAACTCTATGTATATTGAACAGTTAAATGGTAAAATATTTCTGGTTTTGAACGTCGCGTTTGTGAGTTATAGAGATTTGAATTTACAAAATGCTAATTAGATGACGTCAACCCGGGAATTTGCCATTATTTCTACACCAATTTACAATGCGCAGTTTACAGCTTGAAGATAATTAATTTGATAAATGCTAAAAAAAAACTGTGGATAGTCGATTGATTCGTAAAAAATATGACTTGGAGGTGAAAACAAGTAGTTGTATAATAAATGATTCCCCGGGTTGACGTCATCTAATTAGCATTTTGTAAATTCAAATCTCTATAATTCACAAACGCGACGTTCAAAACCAGAAATATTTTACCATTCAACTATTCAATGTACATAGAGTTAATTCTGAAAATAACTTTCTAGGGGTTATAGGCACTTTAAAGGAAATGTAACCTTTAAACGACAGCATTTGAAAATACTGACAGCTGTAAGCTGGCGGTATTCCACGTCGCGTGTGTAGGAAAATGGAATTATAGTTTTAAACTTCTTACATTGATTTTTTTGTTTCTTTTTTCGCAATCCGTGGCGAATTGGAAAATAAAACTATCTATTAAAGCGAAATACAATACACACTGCGGTTATAAACATGACAAAACAACGCATGTTGTAAAAAACTTTGACTAATGACTTGACGTTTCGTATGCTTCAACATACATCTTCAGAAGTGACGGTTGGATATAATACAGTACAATAAGATTTAAATGCTACGGAGAAAGACTGGAACCTAATTTAAAAGAAATGACAATAATGAAAAAAAGATAATATACAGACCTATCTTAAAGTCTGCTAGAAAATATAAACATATATACAAGGCTAGTAAAGAAAAAGTTTCTCACTACCCACATTTTCATTTAAATTTCCGTTAAAGTTGAAATGGCCGAAGAATAAGAGTTTTTACTATTAAAGCGAGTTAATTCTAAGCAAAGTTAACGTAGCGGCTAACAGGCATTTAAGGGTGCAAGCACAGCTCCGCTATATCTCAATGAGTTGCTCAACCCATACATTCCTGTACGTAATCTTAGATCGTCTGAATATTGCCTTTTGTCTGTGCCAAAATGTAATCATAAGTCGTATGGAGATAGAGCCTTTTCTGTCTGTGTACCTAGACTTTGGATTTCTTTTTACCAATTCATATTAAAACTAGTATCTCTGTGGATAATTGTAAATCTAATTTAAAAACGTTTCTTTTTACGCAAGTTTTAATTAAGTAATCTGGTATTTATAGTTTGTTTATTGTAAAGCGCCTTAGGACGTTAGGATTTGGCGCTATATAAATTTAAATTGTAATTCTAATTATAATTTCTTCCCGTGCGCTCGAGCTCGTCATGACGTAGTATACACCGAATGCGAATATGGCCGTCAGGCAGTTTTTTGGTTGGCCAAGGTATCAGAGAAAGTAATGATATCACGTAAACAAGTGCTGCAAAGTGTACCATCTTGAAAAGTTTGAGTGTTTTTGGTTAAACGGTTGCAAAGTTATGGCTCACTGAAATTATAAGCATTTGTATGAGAAAAGACATTCTATCCTCACTAGCCTCGCTTTCATGTTTTTCCCAAAATTTGATTGCCTATAACTTCTCCTAAAATAAGAATATGGCCATGAAAATCCACACAATGACTTATTTTGACCTGATCTTTATCATTATCCAATTGCTTTTCTTTTCTTGAGAACCTGTCCAAACAACAAATTGTTGGGCGGCCATATTTGCATTCGGTGTATGGCGTTGCGTCATAAATTGCGTGTGCAGTAAGGATGTGAATAAACAATTAACGCGAACGTCTTTAAGACGTACACGCTTGTAATTCATTTCAGCTGCAGATTTGGCAATACAACTACCCTTTTAGCATTGCGATCATATGCCAAAATGAACTAGACGAATAAAAATTTCAAACTTTATGGTAGCATTTTCCCTCCGAGTGATAAGAAATACCCATTCGAGGGGGCAAGGTCCTTTGACAAATATGACTGATGTGTTTCAAAAGATTGTTACGTTTGACTAACCACTGCAGGGGACTCCAGCATAACCCGCGTCACACGTGCACGTATCAGATCCATCGCTGGTAGTACACGCATCGTTCACTCCTGCATAAAAAGAGAGAGTTAAGAAAAAATGTCTGGAATGAACAATTAATTCACTTGGTTTTATCATATAAAAATACGAGCTGACTTTCAACACGTTTAAAAATCCTAATCAATACCAACTACAAGGGAACATAGCACAGAAATCTGTTCATCAACACAACTTTATGGCAACCATTTTGGAGAGACATTTTTCTGTTTAAATTACCATTTAAATGAAACAAATTTACTCACCTGCAGTGAAGTTCAGCACGTAAGATAACTGTGTCATCTTCTATTAATTTTGATTACCTCGACCCTATTTTGGCGCTTCTCTGGCATCATAAAAATATAAGTCAATTGATCCAAGATGGCAGCCTTTCATCACATCACGCGTATGTAGTTAAATCCCCCCAGCTCCCAGAGGACCAAAAAGCCCGGTTTGAAAGGATAAACTTAAAAAGGGTACGAGTTTTATTCAAAGATGTGCCTTAGGTACATTTGGAACTAAATTAAGGTTCAAGGCAGGAAAATAGAAAAAAGAAAAGATTGCCGTCATTAATAAAAAACGTAATTCAGAATGGGAAGAGATTGACAGTGCTAGTCATTTTCAAAATAAGCCTTACCGTTAACACCACAGTAACGTCCATGACACCCAGAGGGTTGTAACTTATAAACGTAAAATCCGCTGCAATTACGTATCTCAACTGGCTTTGTTTGATAGCAGCAGCTTGAGGAATAGTGCATACAGGCTGTTGTTGAAACCAAGCCGTACACTTCTGTGGGATGTGCCCCATTAATCCATCCCGCCATTTGGGTGTTACAGCTCTCGATTGGAATGCAGTTGGAAGCCATCATAACTCCTGCAGCTCCTGTGAAGCGATACCACTGACCATTGACAACGCCTGCATCATCACAGGCCAATGTTCCGCCTCTTGTGGTCCAGTACCTGTCGGCTTCTCTCAGCTCAGTATACCCTTGCGGGGTGCATTCATATGGTGGAGTAACTGTAAGAAATATAGTGTAAAAAAAAAAGGAAGTACATGGATAACTAAACGTTAAATTAAATTGTTGAGTCTGAAGTCATAATCACAATCAAGTCTACTTGAAGATTTTCAAGGAAAAAAGCAGGTGTAAGTTCTCATTTCTTATTTTTAGCGGAGCTCTCGCAGGCAGAAGGTCTGCTCGCGGAGTTCCATACTCATAGAACCTATGCCCGTCAATTTTCATGATCATGGCTAGCGGGATGCTTCGCGGGCACGAACTCGCGCAGGGTTAGCTCGCGGGCGCGTCGGTCGGTCGGGCAAGACTAGCTCGCGGGCGCGTATGACGTCGCAAAACATGCACATATGAAGTCATACAACATCCGGGATCTTAGCAATTTTGAAACCAAGCGAGGCTTTGTTTATCGCGCAGCTACACGGTCGATGTTACGTCAGCAGTAAACACTTTAATTTTGTTGTTTTTAGCGGAGAAAACGGTTTCAAAATGGTTTTCAGTTCCCTGCATTTTTTCGCGGTTTGTTACTCAAGACAGGTTTCACATTTCTCAAACGGTGGTCAAGACCACATTTGAGGCTGCGTAACTCTGCAAGTCAAGCGTTTTTGGCGAAATATAGCGCTAAGTGCTCATTTTTAAACCTGATTTCGTCTTAGGACAATTGAAGCTTGTAGATTGTCAAAGCATTTGTTTAGAGTTAAACTCCTTTAACCCATTGACGGCCATGCTGTCCAAAACTGGCCGTGATTTTGCCATAACACATTTAAAATACAGAAAATAGAAAGAGAAAGCTTTAAAGAATAATCAGAAAAAGAAGAGCTTTAAGCGATGAAATAATTTTTTTAAATTTATTTATTTGTTTATTGCTGTATTGCACTGCTCATTGCATGTTTTAGCTATAAACACTAATACAATACTTACGATACGCTTACATATCACGCTTATAACATAGATACACTTATTAACACTACAGACTACACTTACTTATTAATTAATAGTACACTTACTTATTAATTGCTAACAAAAAAATTAAAATTAATAACGTTCACAAACACGCATACACACACGTTAAATACATTCATTAGTTATATGGTAAGGGGAAAAAAATTAAAGAAAAAAAAATAGACTGTTCTCGATGGCCACCAGACTCACATAGGAAAGAAAAACTACAGATTACTGTCGCGAGTAAAGGCTCCCCACTTCCTGTTGAATTTATTTAGGATCCCATTTTTATCTCGTTAATGCGCATGCGCATAAACGAGATTTAGGAATCAATACAAAAAGGGACAAAAGTTGTTAACAAAGGTTCATTGTTAAATTTGTTAACATTTGTCCGGGGGGGTTAGTTGTTTCTTCTTTTTAGAAGCTATCGATTAGGGCATTGAGGATATGGTTGGTTAAACCGGTTAGGATTTCAAGAAGGTCGTCACATACCGCCACTAAAATTTTTTGGGAGCACCCCCGAACCTATTGTTAATTTCCCTAGGGTATTGGGATGTCTTGAACTTGTCATAATTATCTCACGCTACGTCACTACAAAGGTATTAAAGTTCTTATTTAGTTTCGATATCTCACGTTACCTACGGTATCAATAATCTTTCAAATTTGTTTTTAAGTGGAAGTGTCCGTCTAAGTTATCTAAAGTTTCTTTGTTTTTGTTGGTAATTTTGTCGCGATTCTTTAGGGAAGCAGTAATTAGTAAGCCCAATTTATGAAATGAATGGCTTTGAGCCTGGTATGTTATCATTTGATGAACTTTTGATCTTAAATTACCGATCACGCGAACGAAAAGGCAGTATGGACTTTGCCTTTTGTTTATTTTGGAATAGTGAGTACAGTGTGTTGCCCAGTTTCCGGCCAGTACCAGTTTCCGGCCAAAAAACAATTACGTCGGTTATGTTCGTCGGAGTTTTAAATTTTCGTCCACCGAAGCGTTCCGAAAGAAAGACGAACATTTCCGCTACACATTGGTGGTTTTGGCGTTCTTTTTGAACAAGGAACGGCTGAGGAAGGAAATGTTTTGTCCAGGTGATTGAACGTTTAGCGATTAATTTTGGCTCGTTTCACTGCACATCAAAACTACCGTAGATAAACAAATAGCTCGTTTCACAGGAAATATCTCAAGGAGCTTCATAATTTTTGGACAAATATTAGATTAAAGATGAAAGTGATTAGGGAATCTATCATCGTCAGGTGGAATAGGGCTGTTCCTGAAATTTTAGCAGTCAACTCTCAGCGAAGATTTCGACCTAGTGTGCCAGTTTCCGGCCACTAAAAGACACATTGCTCAAAACCTATTTCTTATTAAGTGAAAGAACCGAATATTAAAATTTCCTGGTCGAGAAATTAAAGATACATGTGTTAGTGTAACAAAGATTACGAATTAACAACAGCTTATGCATGTATAGCGTGACTAAAAGTACGTAAGTCATGATTTGTTTTTGTAGTAGTCTGTCAACAAACTGCGGAAGACACGCTTCCGGGTCACTAAGGTCATACGTATTTTGAATAGTAAAACAGTAGGCGACAAAGCTTAATATTGAAACTTACCTGATATTTATAACTAGGCGACCACTATTATCAAGGGACTTACAAGTCGGTTTACGTCGAGCGGTTTCAAGGAAAATTTACTTTAAGTCGGTGGCCGGAAACTGGGCTAGCTGGCCGGAAACTGGGCAACTTACTAGTTTTGCGAAAAATGGTATAATTTCTTTAATACTTGGGGAAGGTCGCCAACCATTTAACGTTTTAAAGGCAAGTAAATGAACTGTCTTTGAAAGGAAATTGAGAAATTTTCCGTGCAAAACAAAGGAGTTATAGCGATTACAAACTAAAGTGGCCGGAAACTGGGCAACATACTGTAATTGCCATTAATAGATTTAGGTACATGGTATAATGTATTGACGGTAATAAAAGTTGCGCTTTGATTATGCAATAGTATGCAAGGAACCTCGTGATTTTGCAGATTTAGTCAAATTATTTTTGTTTGCTGCAATTCTCTATACAGTTCTATTCGTATACAAGTAAAATTTTGTTGTTCTGAATTGAATGACAAAGCAAGCATTTTAACAACCTGTCGAGTTGCAGTTGGGCCTCTTTTATTGTTTCTGTCTTATTCATCATGACTGTTGTTGTATCTTTGTCCGCTTTTTTGAGGTTTATAGTACAGTTGTTTTTCAACTCTTTTAGAGCTATGACCTCATGGCCTGACAGATTGTTTCTTATCTAGGATTTCAGTATTGTTTCTGTGGTTTCAACCACAGATAAAATCTATACATGTTAAATAAGAATTCGAAAACACGCAACTTCATTCGTAACGGACAATACACTCCTAAAACCAAAAAATATCAACAGTTTTTCCAACAATTAACTTCAAATAGCAATCAAATAAAAACCACTTGATTTCTTAAACTCAAAAACATCCATTTAATCCCTGATAGTTACCAAACACATGATACCGGAAATAGAAAACTCTCGACTTTGAAATAAAAAAAGTCAGAACTACTATGTATTCGCAAATAACCCATTTATAACATTAACTTATGCAGCCATTTCTTTTTCAACTCTCCACATAAGAAAAATCAATGTCCGCTTCACTTTCCAAAAAAATTCACATCGATATCAATAACAAGATGCAACTGACTGCGTCAAATCTTTCCTTTAACAAGAATTGACAACTACGTAATTAGCCCATTTAACACTAACCGGACGTACCGCTAATCGAAAACCAGAAAACATAGATATTTCAGTCCACCCACAACTGAAAAAGTTACAAGAAAATATTAAACATCAAACAACATTTAACAGACCAATCTTAAACAATTTTTCAATGTCGCCAACCCTTACATTTAAACGCTATTTCCGACAACCAATCTCTTTAAATTTTAATTCGTCTTCATTTTGTTTCAACATACCAATTTAAAGTTATCCTTATGAAAACACAGACCTAGGGATTGTCTTATCAAACACGTCAATCAAAGCATAAAAGTATCTCAGCAAAAAATAAAAAAAGCTATCAGTCGCCAGCAAAACACGATGATTTCCCTCAACACAAAATAGTCCATAGGAGTACAATGTTCTTACTTAAAACGATTTACACCTTTTCAGTTGAAAAACAAAAGATAGTAATCACTTCTTTTTTGGTGCAAGCTGTAAATCTAATTATTAGACAAATTCATCGACAGTCGCACGAAAAAGTGCTCTTCAAACACCATAAAAAAATGTCTCTCTTGGATACCAAAAACAAAATAATAAAGTAAAACCTTAAATCTTTTAACAATATATGGATTCGGCACTTTCTCACGAGAAAAAAAAGCTGAAACGTTATTATAGTAACCCCATTGACTATAAGATGCCATATGTGCAATTTGACGCCTTATCTTTCACTCAATCGGCACAGCGTTTTATCGCCCAAACCGACATACGCTTTTCTCACGACCAAGCAGCACTACAGCTATCCTTAGAACAACAAACAAAATTCAACACACCCAAATCTATTTCGCTGCATCTAAGACTTTCTTAGGTCTAACATTTTGAAACTTATAACTAGTACTAATCACGGATTAAGGGAGTGCGTTCGACCTTTTTGATACCCTTTTTTTTAGTGGCCGGTAAAATACGACTCGTCAACTTATATTTGAAAGCCTGAATTGGATCGCGTGCGCAACAATGCGGCATTCCACTCAATGGATGTAGTGTAGACATAGTGTAATGACCGCCCGGCAAGGCATTTTGATCAATAGCTGACCACAACGGGTCATTTTGCTCAATAGCTGCCAAGTACAACGACTTGATTGTTTTCAGTATTGTGGCTTAATAGCCGCGTGTTTGTATTGAGATGACCACAATGGGTCATTTCGGTCAATGGCTGCCGAGTGGGACGTGATAGTTTTGTATTGTACATCACTAGCCGATGAATCCAAAACTTGAAGTCATGTACATGTGTTTTCAGTATCAATGGCCATTCAATATAATGTTTCCTTTAATTTAGTACAACGTCTGGTGGGCGGGCAAGTCAATTGTTATTCAAGGGCAAGCTGCAGTTAGTTGATGAGAACACACACCAAATTGGACTTGATGTATGCACCTCGTGCTTCACTGCAGAGCGAGTCAAACACATTATCCTCAGGCTTTGAAAAATATCACAAACGAGATTTCTAAACAACATTACTCTGAAATTATGACTGTTAAACTTACCCACAGATCTGAAACCTTCTGAAAAAAACCATCTGAACAGCATACGAAGAACGTCGCGTCAACAACGTAACCTCCAAGCTACCCAAACAACGTGACCTCGAACTGACAGCTCTCACAACGTGACCTCGAGCTGACAGCCCATGGAAGCAAGCAGAAACTTGCTACTAAAACCCCGCTAAAAGCTGTCCAAACTCGATTTTACTGTAACACAGGTCAACCACCAAACACAGGACACCCGGAAGTAGCCCCTGAAAAAATATGCTTGGGGGGGGGGGGGGGGGGGGGGGGGGGGGGCTGCTAAACGGGTACCACGCCGGAAGTGGGAAATTTCGATTTTTCATGGCTGAGAACACAGGCATACCACTTGACACAGGAGATCCACGACGGGATTAAAAAGTGTTCTCCTTTCAGTCGAACGCAATAATGCTTGTAGTTCAAAGGCCTTTTCAATTTTATTGGAATGGTCTGTTGAAAAAGGCCTAGTGCTAAAGTGGCTACACGTATAAACTCAATTAAACTTCAGGAGGCTTCGAAATCTTATCATAACTTAGATGGCACGCACTATTTAGCGTTTCTAAATATAGTCACGCTTATTTTAAAGAACATTGTAATTGCATTTCTGTAATGCCTCAACTGAAAAAAATTCACTTACAAGCACTGATTTCAGACTTAAAAACCGTTGATGAGCCTCGACTAAATCGTAAAAACTCTTATTCTTCGGCCATTTCAACTTTAACAGAAATACAATACACACTGCGGTTATAAACGTGACAAAACAACGCATGTTGTAAAAAACTTTGATTAATGACTTGACGTTTTATATGCTTCAACATACATCTTCTGAAGTGACGTTTGGATATAATACAATAAATTTAAATGCTACGGAGAAAGACTGGAACCTAATTTAAAAGAAATGAAAATAATGAAAAAAAGATAATATACAGACCTATCTTAAAATCTGCTAGAAAATATAAACATATACAAGGCTAGTAAAGAAAAAGTTTCTCACTACCCACATTTTCATTTAAAGCTGGTTTTAAATCCTTAATCAATAATGTATCCTTAATTCTACAATGGATATCCGATCGCCCAGTTGTTAAAATTTCAAAATGATCCCATTTAATGTTGTGGCCCGTTGAAGTCATATGATCTGCAATGGTTGATGCGTGACAACCCTTCGTGAGTGCTTTAAAATGTTCAGTTTTTCTGTCATGTAATCGACGCTTTGTTTTACCTATATAAAAATCGTCACAGTTCCAGCAGCGTGTTTTGTAAACGACCTTTGACATGAGAGAGCGGCTAAGTCTGTCCTTGTAGAGGAAAAAAGACTTAATCCGGCGAGTGTTTCGAAAAATAATTCCAAGGTTAAAACAACCATAGAACTTGCAGATACAGGATTTATCTAGTAGAGCCTCCACTACTTCTGACCACTTCTGCAGTTCACAAATGAATTTTAAAGCCTTTACACCTTACCCTTTACGTTAGCAAGACTCCAGTTTCTGTTCTAAAGTGAACCTCATCAGTTGCTCCCATAACTCAATGTCTCGCGGAATAATATGACATTATTGCGTTGTACATAAAATCTTTGTCGTGTATGTACTCTTCGGAAAGATTGAATGTTCGATTTACCCCCCCCCCCCCCCCCCCCCCCCAACCCGAACACTGAACATGACCTTTTCGATCGTAGGAAAAATAAAAAGTTCACCACCGCAATGCCACACGTGACTGACAAATGACCATTTTTCCAGCCATTTTTCACGTCCAAATAAATAAAACGACAGACTAATTTGTTTTTAAGTGGATGTGTCCAAGACCGCGTAAAACATTATGAAACTGATGTACTGTATTTTTCTTTTTGCGTTTGTCAACAATCCTTACGTTTAATTTAAAAAAAAATATTGAACCGTGTCAGTGTGAAAACATAAGCTTACCGCAATATTGCGGCTATGACCTAATATAATCAAGTTGAAGTCAAATACATGAAAATTATTTACAGTCACACTCGAGACTCTTGTTACTCACGACTTTTATTGATTTGCTGGCTGCTAAAAGAGCTCTTGTCCTTACGCCGGCTATAATAAACACAAGCAACAAGTCGCGTTACTTCGGTCTAAAAAGTAATACTAAGATTTCCACTTTATTTCTCTTATCGCAAGTGTCGAAAACTGACGCTTTGTCATTGCGTGATGTTCACTGGCATTCGATTACCAATGTGCTGTGTCAAAATTACTACCTATTCCATTAAAAACCAATTAGTGATTGTGACATTTAGGACATCAACAACAGATACCAGCAGAAATAACGCGCCATTTGATTTATCTTCGTGGTTTTTGCTGTTTATTGTTTACATTTTTCACGTCGCTGCCGTTTACGCAAGCACCAAGTGCAGATTATTACAAAATCACTCTCGGACACTTTGTTCTACCCCTTCGGTGTCCGTATTAGAGAGAGGTTAAAACGGGGAATCTTTAAAATGGAGAATCTTTAAAATGGGGAATCTTTAAAATTCAGCTCACTGAAGTTCACAAAGTACTGATTATTCGTGGGAAATTTTTGTCCGTATTAGTGAGGTTAAAACCGGGAATCTTTAAAATGGGGAATCTTTAAAATTCAGCTCACTGAAGTTCACAAACTACTGGTTATTCGTGGAAATTTTTTGTTATAAAAGGTGACAGCCCTAACACAAATCCTACTCGTCGCTAAAAGCATTTTAGCTTAGCTTTAGAATATTCAATAAGTCTACCCCAAGTACGTGCCTGATAGACTTTTCTGTTGTTCTAAAAGTTGTCGTTTATTTAATCTTAGGAATAAAACCAAAAGCCATTCAATGACTACTAAAAACGGACATTAACGTTAATTTTGCGCAAAAGTAAATCCACTGTATAATGCAATCAAATTAGGCTCCTTCACATATGCCGAATCTGATGTAAACGACAAGAACAACATATTTTGCCAGGAACCATTAACAGGGAAGGAAACCGTGAGTGTTGGCCCCACGCAAAGCCATGTTAAGGACGTGTTGGGCTATTTTTAGCAGAAATTGCGCCACCCTTAACGCAATGAGAGCGCCAGAACCTACTACCTTTCACTATCAAGATTCTTCCTTTTTATTAACCTCACGTTCTAACGCATTAACGAGATGGCTTTAAGAGCCCTTTGATTAAGAGCATAACGCTTCTCAATATCCAAACATAAGTGAATATTCCGAATATAAAGTTCTCGGGATGGGATAGAGTGTATTGATTTAGACCAATATATGTGGTATCTAGCAATGAGGAGAAAGTGGTGAAAGAGGAGGTTTGAAGTATTTTCAACTAAGCCCAAGCAAACAAGAAATGAGAAGTTTTTGGTTGAGAAGCAAGGATGGCTGTAAATCCAATCTTTAACTTCGTTCCAAAAGCTGTGTACATATGGACATTCCCAAAAAAAGTGAACAAGAGTTTCCGAATTTTCCTTGCAGAAGGAACAAAGGTCACTTTGTATAACACCAATTTTAAAGAAATAACTATTGGTGGCTATTCTTCTGTGGAGGAGTTTAAATTGGAAGGTTTGCAATTTTGTTTCCCAAGTACATAGAAAGGCCAAGTTATATGATTTACACCAATCTATTTTGTCAAGATCATACTGTTTAGAGTCCGTGAGCCATTTGTTTTGGCTTTCAATTGGAAGTGAAGCTTTTCGTTTTACGAGTACTTTATAGGCTGATTTGCAGAATTCCGATGACATCATCAAATTTTTGGTGTCATCGTCAGAGTTCAGCGTTGGGTGGCGAGCATGGACGTTTTTCAAACCAGAAATTGCACAAACAACACTATAATATTGGAGAAAATTTGTTTTCACAGAATACATTTTCTTGAAGGTAACAAAAGTTAAGAATTTGGAATCCTTATCAAGAAGGTGGTCGACAGTACGAATATCTGCCAAAAACCAGTTTCTATAGTAGAAAGGTTTTTTGTTAATGCGTATAGGAGAGTTATACCAGATTGGCATTTTAGAAAAGTTGTTCGGTTCTTTTTTAAAGCTGAGATTTGACCAAATTTGAATAAGTTCTTTAGAAAAGGGGTCCTCTAGTTGCAAAAAGGGAATGTCATCTATTTTAAGGTTACCTGTAAAGTTTAGTTCGGCATTGTGCTCCGCTAAAAAGAAGTTCAAAAACAATTTCCATTTTCCTTTATTTTCCTGATCTAGATATGTTTTAATCCATTTTGCCTTTAGAGCTTGGTTAAAGCTCTGAATGTCCAACATTCTAAGACTCCCACTAGAATAATCATTAATCATTTGTGTTCTTTTAATTTTATCACTTTTTCCATTCCACAAAAAACTTGTACAATAGACTCTTTATGTCCTTAAATTCGTGTGACGTAGGCAGTGGAGACATGATATATACTAGCTGCGAGGCAAGCAGGCTCTTAATAACTACAATTTTCCCGAGGAGGGTTATCCTTCTAAACTGCCAGTTTTCAATTAAGTTGGAGATTTTTTCTTTCTTTTCTCGATAGTTCAGTGTTGGGAATTCTTCTTTAATAGTGGAGAACCAGACACCCAGAGCTCTAACTTTGTTGAAGGCCCATGTGAAGGACCATTCTAGAGAGTCAAACGCTTTTTCGAAATCAACAAGAGTAACAGACCAGGAATATTCTGCTGTTCTGTATAGCTTATTATACTATTAAGTTACCTGATGTTTAAACTGATTGTCCTACCTTTAAGAAAGCCTGTTTAGTCATTGTTGATTATTTCTGGTAGAACTCGTTTTAATCTAGCAGCTATAGCTTTAGCCGCTATTTTGTAATCGGTATTCAAGAGACTTATAGGTCTCCAGTTTTTCAAAAACTGTTGAGGTTTGTTTTTCTTTGGTATCAGTGTTATCAGCCCTCTTCGTTGTGAGATGACCTTTAGAGAAAGACAAGTTTAAGGAAGCTAGCAAATAAGGAGAAACATCCTTTCAAAAGACTTTGTAGAATTCTGCCGGAATGCCATCCGTCCCAGGAGACTTACCCGCTTTCATTGTCTTGAGACTCTCTAAGCACTCAGCTACCCGTGCGAAATTGTTCAAGAAAATCCTGGGAAATTCTTAGAATTCCCAAGAATAAATCTCAAGAAATCCCGGGAACTCTCAGAAAATCCTTCGTGTTAATTTGCACAAATTTCCCGGGATTTCTCAGAAAATCCTGGGAAGAGGAAATTAAAAATGGCAGAAAAAATCCTGGGAATTCCTTAGAATTCCCAAGAATGAATACCAAGAAATCCAGGGAATTCTCAGAAAAAAGCCTTTTTGTTAATTTGCACAAATTTTCCCGGAAATTCTTAGGAATTTTTGGGAAAAGAATCGAAAAATATTCTCTGATTTTTTGGGAGTTCCCAGGAAATCCTGGGAACTCCCAGGAACAGGATTTTCTGAGAATCTCAATAATTCTTTAGAATTTCTGGTATTTCGGATACATTTAATAAGATTACATGTAGTTAATGAAAAACTGAAAAAATGTGAGCTCAGCAGTCAGCATCACAATTTTAAACCAACCAAGAACAACACAGAATCAATTTTCATTTCACAAAGATACATTACCATTTATGTTGGATCAGTTCTATAATTATGTACACACATTTAAAAAAAAAACCATGTCACTTCAGAAACCTGAAAAGATGAAAATTACAGTACTTTACATGTATGTACACAATTCTTGTAAATAAAGCAGACTTCTGTAAAGAAATACAGTATATCACTTAAATAAAGGAGAATTTTTTGAAGAAATATATTGCTTCAGAAAAGCAAAAAATAAAAAGTAAATTTGGAACTGAGAATAAAATAAGACCTATTTTTGTTACTTACATGTAAGATGACTGGCACGAAAAGAAGATTGAAATTAAAAAAAATCCTAAGTCTATACAGTGAAACCTCTATTAAGCGGACACTAAGCCGGGTCCAGAAATTAACGTCTTATATTTCCTTTTATAACGAACCCCTATTCAGCAGACCTCTATTAAGCGGATGCGGACACTAAAATAAATTGTATTTGGCTAATTTCTATTGTTAGAAACCTCTATTAAGCAGACACCAGACTGAATTGACAATAGTAGTATTGGATTACGTCCTTCAAACATGTACTCACAGTAGTCGATTAATAAAGATAAATCAATACATTTAGCTGTCAATAAACTGTAGATTAGACCGATCTCCGGCTGTACATGTATGATTGTCATCCGCGATCAAAGGTCAACTAAAAGTCTTGCACAAAGTACAGCACAGCTATTCACAATCAAATCCTTCTTTGCCTAATTTTTTCTTTAGCCACTCACATGAAAACTTATCACCATAAAAGAGGTATTCGCAGGGAAGCTCTAAGCTATATCCGGCACCTCGGTTTACTCTTTTGCCCGTAACTGTTACCTTGCCAGAATTTGTCGATCTGTTCAAAAACTTTGTCGTTGCTGTTTTGCTGTTATGTTTTTGCATTAACAAACAAATTAAAGTTGGTTATGAAAGGTAATGAACTTGAACTCTGGGTATAATCAGAAAAGTTTTTCGGTGGCATGCACCCATCATTAACCCATTCGCTCCTACACCGGCCAAAACCGGCCGTACAATACTCCACTGCTTTAAAAAATTGCAACTTTCTCAATCGCGCGAACATTGCCCTAACTAGCAGTTCTGAGCATTGACTAGAAAGTCCTCAAATTGAGATACCCAATAAACACAAAAAAGTCAGCGATTTTTGCAGAATATCAGCGTTTGAATTTGGACAATAACAAAAATGACCGTTTTTAACGTCATAGAAAAACAACAAAAATCACGTTTTTGCCTTTAGTTTTTTTTATTCAAATCATCATGGCAAACCCAAAAGTCAACATTCACAGCAAAATTCAGTCCTAGTCCTAGCTTAGCAGTGAATTTTTTTGCTCTTATTCGTTGCTCGGGCCGAGCTCTAGCCTCTCGTTCTAATGCATACTGACCTTGCCTCAATTTTCAATATCACCACCGCACTGCATGCTGGGAAATGGCCAAGAATTTTGACAGCGTTCGTTTCTTTCCGCACACATTTCATATTTATACTAAGTCCACAGCCACTCCGACCCACCGCCGAAATTTCGCGCTTGTTGTGTTCTCCTGTGGTCGCAACTTCCAAAATATGCCGCGGTAGGTCGAGAAATTCATCCAGAGTCGAGTCCCAAAGCTGCTTCGTTTCCAGGCGGCCATTTTTTCCAGTTCAACGAGCAACGAGCCAAATTCGTAAACGAAGTACAACAACTAACTCGCTTCATTGAGAAGTGGACTCTGAACTACCTCCAAGCTTAATGATGCTCACCAGGCAGCTACTAAAGATGAAAAATGGCTGTGAACTTACCAAAAATCGTAGATAATTCATATTGGACCCTTTATTGCAAATCAACGAAGCAAAATGAGATCGTCACAATGACGTTTTCAGTAAACTCGAGCCTTCAGTGTTTTAGAACAGCAGCACTTTCAATGGTAACTTCAAATATGGAGTCACGAAATCCTATGGGGCGTGTGAATGCAGAAAATCGCTCAAAAACGTAAAAATTCTCAGGAGTGAATGGGTTAATATTAATTTTTTACAATGTATGCTTTAAACTGTTTTCTCAGTTATTTTTGTTGTCCCCTTCAGTATCATGTTGTTAATTTCTCCTTGGGATGATCGATCACTGAAAAACAAGAAAAATTCAATTAGTGTCACAATTCATAGTAACATTTAATAAGGAATTTTATTATTAAAGAAAATGTTCATATAGGTTAAAATAAAATACAATGTAAAAGGCTATAATTAATTTACATGTATAATAACGCAACAGAGTTACGATATACATGTACAGCTGTATGACCTAATTTAACATCTAAAGGACTACACTGTACCATGTACAGCTGTAGCATGAAATTTTTGTAGCAGTTTTATATTACACTAACTATACTATACGCAAGCAGCGAAAAGGTTTCGTCACAAAAATAGTTATGGGTCATTTGCATGTCGTGTAAGTTTGTTGAGGAAGGCCAAATTTTCAAGAGTAGCATAGTGACTTTGATAAGTTTTGTCTGTCTTTTTTGCAATACTGACACTTGAACAATACACAACCAATGCTCGACCGATATTGTGACCGATATTTCACCGATAGACTACTGATATTTGGCCGATGGACTACACTGTATATACCGACACTAGACCGATAGACTACCGACACTTGACTGATATTCCACCGAGACTTGACACCGACATGTCGGCGGACATGTCGACTGACCATCGGCCAACATCGCACCGACACTATCCATGGTACAATTGATCCCAACATGCAAGTGGGTGATATTACTGTACAGTATAACCAGGATTTTACAGTATGGATTTTAATGAATAAATGGAGAAAATACATGTAGTTTTGCTTTCTGATGATATGACACTGAAACGTTTTGTCATTCAGCCCTACTGCATAACCTTTAAGCTTTTTAAAACCACTGATGTAAATAAAATTGGTACTGTACATACATGCACATGTATTACTGACAGTTTGTGCCACATGTTGAAAGATTACTGGTACTATTCATCCCACATGTTCTTTGAAATGCCTTAAAAATCAGCCTGCTTCATGCACCATTGAAGTTTGTGCCCAGATAGATTTATGCTTTGGTGTACATTTACAGACTGTAATTTCTATTTAACCATGGTGTCTCCATTCATAAAATCAGTAAATCAGTTTCAATTTGGGACATGCAGTCACTTTAGTGTCAGTACCACACAATACACCCACAACAGCTACATGTACATACACTGTAATAATATAAGAACATGCAAAAAAAGATCATTCTCCTTTGGGATTGTCTTATCACACGCATAATCTTTTTTGTTCAAGGAGAAAGACTGACCAGGCACATACATACAGACTGTACAGCTGTATATTATAATAATCATTTGTCAAATAAATAATCAGACAAGATATAAAATGTTTTTACTTGCTTTTAAAGGGGCTATGTCCAGGTAGTTTATGCTTTTGACTCAGACTGTGCTAATAATAATACTGAGAAATTTATCTGGCCCCGGTTGTTCAAAAGGTGGATAGCGCTATCCAGCGGATAAGCGTGTACAAAACCAATTGCGTTATCTGCTGGATAGAGATTTATCCGCTGGATACAGGTAGCTACACTTAAATTCGAGTTAAAACAAACACTTAAATTCGAGTTAAAATAAAATTAAATTCGAGTTAAAATAAAGTTTATGTATGTATGTATGTAGCTCTATCCACCTTTTGAACAACCGGGACCTGGACACAAAATGCTCTTAGAACAACATACATGTACACGTATCAGTATCAATTGAATTCTTGAAGGTCAAGCCATGATCATTTTTAGCAAATTTTCCAAAACACATGGAGCCAATGTTTTCAAATTGCAATCTATATCCATCCTGGCCCCAGTTGTTCAAAAGGTGGATAGCGCTATCCACCGGATAAATCTCTGTCCAGCGGATAACCAAAAGATTTTGTTACAGCGGTTACCATTAACAATTAAAATTCCGACTGGATTCCAAACAATTTTACCAAAAAGAAATACAGTCAAACCTCCTGTAAGCGACCACCCAAAATGTCAAGCCTAGGTGGTCGCTTACGAGAGTTCAGACCATATTGGGTCAAAATTTTGCCTCATTAGCATATGGTAACTGCAGAGACTTACCCGATGTGCCAATGCCCATCTAACCCCATGTACAGTAATAACTTTTAGTAGTCACAAAAAATTAATATTTAAGCTTTCCAAAATAATTATTTATTCAGAGTTTCATGGTTCGCTTCTGATAAACTACCTAATAAGGCGAATGGAACAAGTCTCGCGATAGTTACAAATTGAATCTTAAATGTTGTCTAAACGTTAAGGGGAACTGAACATGAACTAATTAACAATTAGACCCGTAGCCCGAAAGGGCTACGGGTCAATAGCCCATGAGGCGAAGCCGAATGGGCTATTGACCCGTAGCCCTTGAGGGCGAAGGGTCTAATTGTTTTAGTATCACCCAACTAGTCGGACAGAAAAAGGCAATAATAAAAAAAAGCAATTGCAAGTTGAAGAAATATTCATTTGGGAATAAAACGAAAAATAAAACCGGTGAATTTCGCTACTCGATGACTATTACTATTAGACCCCTAGTAGCGTAGCCAATCAAAATGCAGGATTTGCATTAGTCCACTAGTTGGGCGATACTAATAAGGATTAGATTGCTAGCTTTAAATTTGACAGCCCTTTTATATTACTGGTGATTTACATGTTAACAAGCGTAAAAAACTGTACATTAACCCTTTAACACCCAAATTTCCACCAAAAAGACCCTTTTTCAGGCTACAAATGCCATTTTTATGGCCATTATCCAACCAAATTGAGGCCGAACAGTCAAAAACATCGTTTACAGCTCGGAAACTAAACCCTCCTACCATTTGTAGAAGAATTTGAGTTTGGCATAGGTTTTGAACAAGAAAAATAAGACTTGTCTTGAGGAAAGCGATAATGTTACAACACGTCATTATCCAATTTCCGCTCTATTATCTGTCGAGTGGTCGCTTACGGGAGGTTTAAAACAAAAGAAAATTTAAAACTTTTAGCTCTAAAAGTGGTCACGGTCGCTTACGAGAGGTGGTCGCTTACAAGAGGTTCCAAATATAGTGATTTGACTTGGAAACTTTTGGTATTTTGGAAAGCTGGTCGCTGAGGAGAGGTGGTCGCTTACGAGAGGTGGTCGCAATCGGAGGTTCGACTGCAGTAAACATTTTAAAACAAATTTTAAAGTCAATTATAGTTTTACAGAGAAGATTTCATTCAACATGATATACAGTAAAAACTGGCGCTTCATGTAGCCACGGCTACATGAGTTGTGATCCGCCTACAATTCATCATGCATCACTGAGTTACAGTGAAATTTAAAAGTTTTATTCTAAAAATACAGTTCCTACATGTACAAACAGCAGGTTTTCTTTTTGTTTAAACTGGCTTGGAAATCGAGTTTGATTTTAGTTTTACCTTCTCTCAGCGGGTAAAATTGTTGATTTTTTTAGCTCTGTTTGCTTGAAATCCTGTCAGAGTCTAAAATAATTTTAACAGCTTTTCTTTGATTGACGTCCACTAAAACTCAACTTTATCCGACTGTTTTGAGGGCAGTGGGTCGCGTGTTAAGGTGGCTCCATATCGCTATTGGCCAGTCTTCCAAATAAAATATACATGACCTTATTGCTGTCTTTCTAGAGTTCTGTTTCGCAATACTAGGCATAGTATACACATACATGTAGCTTAGGCTTTCTCCTTTATGAAGAAGTCTAATTTGGCAATCTTGCCTCGTTACTATGGCAACCACTGATTGATTTTTGGGGCTTGTTGTTCAAGGCTAGCAAAGCTCTCGACACCTTTTCTCGGTTTTTACACAGTAAATATTAGCGATTTTTGGCAAAACAGTATAAACATTCAGTAAGTCTCATACGACAAAGCCATAAAACAATTGGTACATAATTTTCAGCAATTTACTCACTTCGTTTTTTATGGGTTTTGTGTATGTACGTTGTACAAAAATTGTTGTCTTTTCTCTGTGATCGCGAACTAAGAAAATCCTACCAATTTGCCAACTTTTATGAACGTGCACAATTAACGTTTTAGCTATCGTAAAAACCTCTTTATTTTTGGACATCATCAAAATAAACTAACACGCGCTCGGGCCATTTTCGTACCCATGTCTTGCGCGCCAAAACACTATATGGAGCCACCTTAATGGTAACCGCTGTAATACTTATCCATTGGATAGTGATTTATCCGGTGGATAGCGCTATCCACCTTTTGAACAAACCAGAGCCTGGTGTATAGTTCCAGTGTACTTGTAGAGTAATTTAATTTTGAATCAAACCGGGCCATTATTTTTAGGTTTCCATTCCTGAATTAAAATACATGTATGCCATTCGGTTATTCAATAATTATGACAATAAAGACTGGCGGAATACAGTAGCCCCTTTTAAATCTGACAAATCAATGGTCCAACAAAAAATGTCCCTACTACATGTACATGTACATACACAGAGACCATTAAGCTTATTTAAAACTCTAAATTAACTAAATCCACATCTTACAGTGGATATGACACAACTATAAAAAAAGCAAAACTAAAATGATCTAACATCATGAAGTAAGCTTGAGAACAATCGAACGATTAACGAATAAATGAATACAGTCTCGTTTTATCGAGAACCAGGCTGACCGAATTGTTAACCGGTCGATCGAGGTTCAAATATTTTGAATTTGGCAGTTGGACGAATACTGTTTTACCCCACCAAACCAAAATGCGCTCGATAAAATATTAAACCATTCACTGCTATAAAGAAATTATCCTACACTCTTCTTAGCGTACATTGTATAAAGCCAAAGCTCAGTAACTTAAGCTTATACAGCCCAATTTAAGCTTACATTGTATAAAGCTTATGAAAGCTTCGTACTGACTGAAAAGATTACAAAGTATAAAGTTAAGTTTGTACTCACATTTTAGCGTCCTGATGTCGACCGTCGTCTCACATATTAATCTCAACTGCTAAGAAATAGCTCATTCTTGGATTAAACAGCGTCCAAACACACTGTAAAAAGTACATGTACGTAATATAAACGGTTGTTTGATACACCAAAGATGGCCGCCACAAATTCAAACGGCCTTTGTTTGTGCTCACGTGATATATGACGCTAACTAGAGAGGACACTGGGAATGAGGTCACCGCGCGCGCGAATCTATAAAGATCAGAAGCCGGATTATTTACTTGAATTATTGGGTCTTTTCGAGTGAAAAAGTGCAGGATTCCATGATGAGAGGTCCCTCATAAAACACGTATAAGGTATGACTTTAATATGTCAATTTAATCTTAAGAAGAGACGCAATTGTGAGTAATCTTTCATGTATTTTTAAGCTTAATATTTACTTTGCGGGACGCTACATAAATTGCTTGTTTACAAATGTGTGCTCTGACATGCGATCGCATTGCCTTCCTACTCTAAACACACGTTTTATACGGCAAAATATAGAATACAACATAAGCTGGGGCTACTAAGCTATTTGCATCTCGCTGAATAATAACAACATATTGTTATGTTATGCATAAGCTTCGATCTACAAACGCGTTTGAAGATGTCATTATAATCGAGGAATTACCTTTTATACCGGCCAAGGTTTCATTTCGTTACGGCGTCAATACTATTTCAAAAAATGATTGTGTCGGGATAATGAGTGTGGAATGAGTGGATGAGCCAAAAAAAGCGAACATCAAATGTACCTTGCCGTACGATATCGCCTTGTGTAATTGTATTCAAGTCCCGGCCCACAAGCCGACAATGGGCAACATGTGAGGTTGATGATTAACTTCTGCCTCCATACTTTCGTTGTAAAAGTAAGCTTATACATGTATGACAATCACTCCTGTAGACTGAAGTCAAATTCAAACGTATTTTCAGTAAATAGCGAATAGCGTCTCAAGTTATTCCTGGGATTTCCCGAGAAATCCTGAGAACCCCTTCTTTTGAGCAAGCTTATTTTTGGTTTTCACACATTTCAGCCAAATCCCGAGAATTCTCGGCAATAACCGAGAAGGTGTTAAATCCTGCTGGAGGTGATCTCGAAATTTCCCAAGAATTTCCGGGAAATTTCGGTCGCACCAAAATGTACCAAGATTTCTTTAGAAATCCTGAGAAATTCTGAGAATTCCTGAGAATGTTGCTTTTCTCGAGAATTCTCGGAAATCATTTCGCACGGGTAGTGTTAGGGGACCTTCACATGACATTTTCTGATTATAGCTTAGCTTAGAATCATTCACATCGGAGAAAAAGTATTTTTGCATTCGTTGGAGAAATCATAACCTATTCTGGAGGTGTAAAGGGACTCGTAAAAATTTTTAGCTTCCGTTAGAATTTTCGGATCTGTTGAAATATTTGTATTGCTCTCAGTTTTTAGATTCCTTATAGTTTTACTGTTAAAATGTCGCTTTTCCGGGCTATGGAAGTATTTTGTATTCCTTTCACCATCATTGTACCATTTCATTTTAGATCTTAAAATGGCCCCTTGGGTTTTGTAGCCAATTATCTCCACTAATTGTTGCTTCTTTATTCTTAATTCAGTGTGCAAGGTTTTTTCATTTGTTTCTGATAAATTTCTTTCGTCGAGGTTTTTTTTTCAATAATTACAATTACTTCCTCTAAAGAAAACTCCTTTTGTTTGACGTGCAGCTTTTTAGCTGAAGCGTATCTGATTGAAGCTGCTCTGATTTGCATCTTATTATACGTCCCGCAATAATATTGCATCAACTTCATTCTGATCCTTATAGTCCTTTGAGACGTCGATTATAGTTTTCTTAATTAAAGTGACATAGTCGGTTTCGGTAAGGAGGTGCGTGTTTAATTTCCAAAAACCTGGTCCTCTGGGATTAGCACGGCAGCCATGTTGCATGGCAGGAACAATGAAAATGTTTTGCATTAGAAAGAACATTCTTTCCCATAAGGAAAAAAATCTATTGTTCCTGCCATGCAACATGGCTGTCGTGCACAACCTCTATACAAACTGTAATCATTGAATGGTCGGTCCGGAAACCGGGTAAGATTTCAGCTTCGAGAACTTTCGGGCATAGGGTTTCGGAGATTAAAAAATAATCTAAACGGCATTAAATTTTCGGTTTGTTCCTTCTCCACGTAAAACGCGTAGCGTCTGGATTGAGAGCTCGCCAAATGTCCGATGTTCAACTTCGTCTCCAGATTTCCAATGTGTGGTGGGGACACCACCTTTTTTATCTTTGTGGACATCATAAACTTAGTTAAAGTCACCGCCAAAAATTAGAAAGTCGCAGTCAAAAGAGATCAGCCTTTCACTCACTTTTTTAAAGAAAGTAGTATCGTCTTGATCACAAGCGTCAAGATTTCGCCTTTTGTCTCAATGTCAGCAATTATAAACCTTCCCTCAGGATCGGTAAAGGATCTCAGAATATTAAAATGGAAATTGTTGTTAAAAAGTATACCCACGCCAGCTCTAGAACTAGAAAAGTTGGTAAACATTGTTAAGTATCCCCATTCAGAACGCCAAATGGCTTCGGAATCACTTGTACAATGGATTTCTTGTAGAAAGTATATAGAAAATGTTTTCTTCCTTAACCAAAGAAAAGGTTTCCCTTCTCTTTGAATTGTTGGACAGGCCTCTCACGTTTAGGGAGCACACTAGTAGATCATCACTATGCGTTGAAGTTCGCAACATATTGGAAAGTAGGTGTTGCAATTCCTTTGTGAGAGGTGCCTAGAGAACAGCTACCTGACAACTGAGGTGTGTCATAGCAATTAGAGCTAAACATAATTAAACCACAAATTATGCACACAGAAAAACATATCAAACAGAAAGGACACAAATACATAGGTACAAGAAAAAAACCCTTTATTGGTCCCATTTTCTATAATTTAGATTTTTTGATTTCAGTAAAGATACAACATCAATCTAAAAATTTTTTGAAATGATTTTTGCAAAATCATTAAAGTGTCTATGAAATGTAATTTATTTTTTGATGTATCGAAAGTTTCACCTTTTTAGACCTTGGAATAAAAGGTTTAAAGTGTTAGGGACGATGCGAAACGCTTATTTTATGGTTTCAAAGTTAGGTTGTTGGCTCCAATTTGTGCGCGGCCAAAACCAGTGTCATATTACACTGTGACGTAAATAGTTGTACAAACTGCTGCGGGAATATAGAGAACAAGAGAGCTGACAAGAGACGTCGCTAGAGGTGGACCAATATTATGTGGCGAGCGGCCTCAAACATACGAGATATTAGAATTCTTCGATAACAGAGGGTGTAACAAAGCTTTATTTTGCTCCAGAGGAAAATAGGCCGGCGAAATACACGAAATTTGTTCGCCGACATCGGAAAGGGTTACGTCAAGGGATGTTGTTTTCAATGAAAGCGCTTATTGCGGTTGAGATTAATATTATTTTGCAAAAGAAAATAACATTCCGGCCGGTGAGGCCGTTTAATCAAGCATAATTTTCCCAATCCATATCCTGTTTGGAAGTTCCTTCAAGCCTCGGCTCGACTGGAGAGCCGTCGAAGTCAGTGAGGCCTACAAAAATATACTGACTCGATCGGCACTGACTGGCGAGTAATATAAATGTTTATACGATATTCCGAATTATAAAATTCAAAGTGCAGTAACGCAAGTGTTCACTGGAAGGCGTCTATTCTTCGGAACATCTATCAAAAATCTACATGTACAAATGCGTAAGACTATTCGGAATAAAATACATCGCTGAATCATTGCGTGTTCGATCAGATCAATTTTTATACAATGAAATATAAATCAGACATAAATGTAAACACGATATTTTGAACTCACTTACAAGCCGCCAAGTGGTTAAAATTTCCAGAAACGTTCAATCGCTGGCAAGAGTTCAAACATTTTGAATAAATAAATAAATACGCTATCAAGGCGCCTTGCCGCTAAAAATACACCATTCACATTCAATTCAGCAAGCCGCCTGAAAAACACCACCTCGGATATGCATAACATATCAGTATAATTTAGAAACTTCAACTAGCAAGCCGCCAAGACATATCCTTCGCATTGAAAAAATAACTTTTAGTAGACGGGCGAATTGCCAAGCCGATAAAATAAGTTCATAACCTCCACGCGCGATCAATGAACTTCAGAGAAGACCGGCCGAGTCGCTAATGCGCTAATATCATGATTGTTTGTACTACAAATAAACGCTAGTCAACGAGCCACGAAAAAGAAATAACAAAAACGCTCTGCGTTCAATAAGGTTAAAACTCAACTGGCGAACCACTGAGACGCTGTGCTACTGAAATGTCCACCTTTCACGTTCAATAATTTAAATCAAAGTCCGTCTTCTTCATGTTCACTTTCTTCGCTCAAGTGGCACAGTCGGTTCGTCTCGCTACGGCAAAACTACAGTGGACACGATCATTTCAGTTGATCAAGAGTGATCCGAAACTGATCCTCTTCACCTTCAGAGGACTGTAAAGAAACAAATTAGGCGCTGTCTGACATTTGTACAGCCAAAAACGTTGGCAAAATGACCATCACGCTAAAGGATTCCAAGGGAATTATAGCGTAAACAAACCAATGTGTCATACTATTTACGTAATTTACGTCATCACGCACGCCCACTCGCCCCAGGATCTCCAAAAATTGGAGCCACTTTTCAACCGAAGTGACGCATCTTCGAGGGGCTAAAAAACCGATTTTCTTTCTTTTCCTCGGGAAATGATTATTGTTTTCGTTCTTTGGACATAATAAACTAATGAAAAACGAAGAAAAAAAATTCATTTCATAGGCACTTTAAAAGAACGCGAGATATTCTTAAAAAACAGTTTTAGGGGAATAGTTAATAGTTAGCTACGGGTGTGATAATCCGATAATCCTATTTAGGAGTCCAGCGGCCTGTTGTGATTTTCCCCCTAAATTTCATCCGGGTGTAAAATGGGGGTGGCAGGCTTGCACGACTCTTACCTCATGTTTTTAATGCCATTTGCTCCTTCTATATGTTTTGAACGGGTATTCTACATTTAGCCGTTTGTTAAAGGGACACTGTCACGGATTCGCATGCGCGGCCCAGGCTCACTTCCGGTCTACTTGAAAACATTTGGCCGACATTATGGATCTTAGAATCGGTGGCAGAAAATGCTCATTTTCAGCGTAATATGCGATGATTTTCAGAAAACAGACATGTTTTATGGTGGAAGGGAAATAGTTCTTTAACAGTGGCTGAAAAAATGTCTGATTGGATGGATTTTTGGGACGCAAATCGCCTCCGAGTTTTGTCGATCTCAAACCGAGTGTTTTGCCTTGACTCCGGTCCGTGACTCTTATGAAGGGAAAACAGTGGCGACAAAGAAAAACCCCAAAGGACAAAAGATACACCAGAGGCGAGTTTAATAGTGTCGCTTTATTGAATTAATGTCTAAATTTCGCTTTATTTCCCGTTCGAAATCTACGTTATTTTTTCCCCATACAACGTCTTATAAAGTGCTCAAGTTTTCAACGGCCGCTGTGTAATACCGCTTTCGGAGCAACTTTACAATACCCGGTCACTCAGAAAGCGTTACTTACGCGACATGGCCCGCGGTCACGCAGTGGAAGAACAATATTTCTGTTAATAATAATGATGTCAATGATGTATAAGTTTTCCCTGCCACCGCGGTCCGCGGTGCCACAGTCGATGAATAATAATGATGTATAAGTTTTCCCCGCAGGATGTCCAATAAATATTGTGTAAACGTTCAAAGGTTGTTTGTTCGTTGAAGTTTCCACTGTAGAGCTTTTCGACGCGAGGATATAGGCTGTCGTTGTGAGTAAGGACGGAATGAAGTAACCTTCGGAGCTCATGGCAAAGTTGTGAACAAAATCATGAACTTCCTGTGACGGAAACAATTTTGTATATGAGAACTGAAGAGAAGTTTACGTTGCTGTAGATTGACCCATGTCTGTTCATTCTGTTTGTTCAACTTCGCTATAATCAACATTGTTGACTAGTACTCATCAACAAGTGAGCTCAACTAGTGCAAAACCATCCACGAATATTATTAGCCTCAAATAATGGTTTTAGTTAATGCCGGTTGCATACTGTGGCATTCAGAACACTTAAACTTGTGACATTCGGCATAAATCAAAGGCATAAATTCATGAGATTAGTATGTTATGAGTTTCTGTCAAAGGGTATTCAAAATGCATTCAATCGGCAAGAACGTACAAAACAATTCCGAATAACAAAGAACTAAGGAAATGAAAACGGTACAAAATATTGTAACCGTATGCAAATACTTCAACCGAATAGATCAAACCAGCCGATAAAACGCCCTAAAAACGAACTGTGACATATTCTCACTACCAACAATACATATGAATATACAACGAGATATGGGAGGGTGAAAATGGTCACTGTCCACAGGTGTGGACAGCGGTACATTCATGTGCATTGAAGGCGGTGCATCGCGTCATGCCTGGGGGTTGGGAGGGTGGGTCGCTGGCCACACTCTGAGATGTTGTTCGACAAATGCGCACAATAGAAAGAATGGAGGTAATATATACAACGGGATATCTATTGTTATGGAAATATTCCTGCTTTATTGTCGGTACTGAGAATAGTTCTGATATTACTTCGCACTACTCTGACTACTGGGTACCCTAACCTCAGTTTAATGATTTGTATGGTGTTTATAATACCGTATAACAACAAATAAAAGCTAACCATTTCGAGGCAGTTCTTAGCCCTAATCACTATAGATATATAGGGACAGACCATTAGAAAAGTGATAGGGGGGGGGGGGGGGGGGGGGGGGAGGGGGGAAACAAAAAAAATTCGTGCAAGGGAAAATGCCAGGAAAAAAAATTCGTGCAAAGTTCAAGGCAAAGAAAAAAAATTCATGCAGAAGGAGAAGTCCTATTGTGGTTGTTATTTAATATATAAAAGCTGCCAAAGTGCCTATTGAAAATAGCGCTCTTGGCGTTTCAAAAATTCAAAACATTTTCGGGGCCTTCCTATACTATTATTTATAAATAAAGACATTTGATAGTGTTCATTGAAGTGTTTACCTCACACTGCATGAAATGACAACTATAAGGTGATATAATGAATTCATAGTGCAATTCAATAGCCGGAAAGCGCAAATTTCAGTTGCCAACATGCAAAACCAGTAGATTCAAAAAAAGTTTTATTCCACATAATTGTTACAAATGATAGATTTTTTTAGCTGTATTATAGTCCATCCATAGTATTTTAGGTATTCTTATAATTGTAGTATAAACATTTTTAATTATTTTTTAAAATATTTTGTGAAAGTTGGCATATTAAATTCAGCTGGCTCTGGGGCTGTAAGTTTTAACTTCAATAAACTATCTATCTATAATAAATATTATAAATACATGTAATTATCCATAAACAGTTTCAATATTGAATAAATTTTTAACATATTAATATTTGTTTAATTTAAAAAATTATTTGTGCCCACAATAAAATTAGAGGGGTCCCCTTGATGAAAAATTCTATAACACAATGAAAAAGTTCATTGATACAAAGCTATAGTGATTGTTAAAACTGTAACTGTTACCAACATGAACTGATCAACAACATCAACAGCAACACTGCTACTTTAAAAAAAATAATAGCACGAAGTCTGGTTTTTATTGGCAGCCAGTGTACCTACAACATACACTGTATACTGCATTACTATCAGTATTGTCATTCAAGAATATGGGAACCAGACTATTATAAAACTAGATAGTCACTTACATGCACAATACAAGTTGGTCAGAAACATCATAATGTGATTGAAAAAAATGTGATAGGAGGTCGATCAAGGATATTAATGTATTTGACATAAATATAAATATTTGACATAATGTAAAATGAAGGGGGGAAGTATCCAGTAAAAGAGTGCACATAGTATTAAATAAGATGAAGAAAAATTTCACCATTAAATTCACTTTCAAATTTATAAATCGCTCACTTTGGAGGCAAATTTAAAGTACATGCTAAATACATTGTGATATAAAAAATAGCATTTCAAGTGTTGCCTACTGGATATTTTAATATAACAGCTTCTTGATGCCAACATTTGTAAAACATTTGATATAATTGCTGTTAAAAGGTGTATAATGAAAAGAAAACAATCAGTAAATAACAAACAGTACATAACATTTTAATGTTAACTATTCCTGATATATATTTTTCCGCAAATATACGTAATGGTCAATATTACACCTTTTTTTTAATTAGTAAATGACAAACAAAGCAATCTTTGTATGAAAAAAAAATTCGTGCAGAATGTTTCACCCGCAAAAAAAAATCCTGCACAAGCAATGGGCGAAAAAAAAAATTCGTGCAAGCTGAAAATCCCCCCCCCCCCCCTCACTTTTCTAATGGTCCGTCCCTTAACCCACAAAGTTTAACATGTGTATGGTGTTACCGTAACAATAAATGAAAGCTAACCATTTCCATGTAGAGCCCTTGTAGATCAGCGCTAAACTCCGAATTTTAATTGCCAAAAAATGTAAAAATTTTATATTTTCGACTTATCAAAGCCCGCGTTCTTTTTATCAAGCGGTATTCACGATACCGTGGGACCGCGGACCGCGGTGTCACAAATTTGAACTTATTCATTCACTGTGGGACCGCGGGCCGCGATGCATGAGTAATGCGACTTCAGAGTGGCCGGGTATTGTAAAGTCTAGCCCCGCTTTCAATTCCACTTTCATTGAAGGGTCACGTCCCGACTCCACACCGCTAATAATTTAAAATCCTTTGCTTTCTCGTGACGTGAGCAATATTCCAGCTTAAGCGGCAGTATTCCAAGGAAATAAACATGTTTATAGGATTTCAACCACTCTTTCATCGCTCTTTTCGGCATACCAAATATCCATTTCCGTCTCGAGTTTCTTCTTTTTTCACCGTGACCGCCGCCACTAGTATCAATTACGAAACAAAAACTCGACTGTCTGTGTCTTGAACCAGCTGCAACTGTTTCACCTGTCAGTCATCAACGACATCCGCCATCTTTGCTGACGTATACATCTTTGTTACTTTACAGTGCGAATAAACGTTGTTGTTGTTGTTGTTGTTAAAAGAAAGTTAGAGGGAAGTTAGACTGTCGCCTGAGTTGCCTTAGAGGCAAACACAGACTTCATCGGAAGGTCGTTCTTTGAATACTTCCCAAACAATTGCTTGCGCCGCTGGTTGCCCCCCCCCCCCCCCCATTCTCCCCCCGCCACAAATAAATTGACCCAAACCATCTGCCAATTTCTCGTGATGCAGAAGCATGAGGTGAGCGTGGTCTCTCCCGTGGTTGAACGCAGGTAGGGCTTGACACGCTTTAAGGCAGAGAAGGAGCGTTCGCTGATGGCGTAGGTAGCTGGCATAACAAGCATAAGCTTACCAAGGGTGCAAATCTCACTCAGTAGGAGTTTGCGATCATTTCTGAGTGACTGAAATCAGTTCTGTTTTCAACATTTTATATTTGTGTTTTCAATTTTTTTTTGGAAAAAAAGCTAGCGGGGCACGGCCCCCTCCACGCTTCCTCTCCATGCTACGGCCCTATGTCAAAGGAGTCATGTGAGCGTGGGAACTTTTTAGTCGTTAGCAAGTGGAATCAAAGCAGTCTACTCTATAGCTGTCAAAAGGAGCTGTGAATTTCACTAGTCATGGCGGAACATACTCCGGAACGCTGTTCATTCCATGCTATTCTTGGTAGTCAGTGCGGTGTTGATAGCATGGATAAAGAAGCGCGGAAAAATATCCCGCTACTGGAATGCGCGCTCGATATCAGTAGTCACAAGGCTAAACATTAGTTCATTGTTCCTGAAACTGAGGTGGAGCTCATCTTAACGAGAGCGGCCATCTTTACGCCACCGCAAAACATAGAGTTGTGGACAATTTGTCCAGGTCATCAACGTCTCTTGGTGTTAGTTGGCGACGGAGCCATACTAAATGCTCTGTACCCGTGAAAATGTTTCAACACAACACAGCGAAGCAGTTGGAAAGCGACCAAAGGCGTAAACAGGACTGAGTAAAGCTGCTTCCCAACTTGTACTGAGGGAGACAGGCATTTTCATTGCCGCTGGCACAGGTAAGTACACTTTGCGTAATGACGTTCGTTCAATGTTAACGAGAAATTAGTAATACAGAGAAGAGAAATTACCACAACACTTTTCAGCTCTAGGTGTATGCTCCAAATGCAGAAAACTGTTAGGGTAGCTACTGCAGAAAGTGACCCCAGTAAGTCCAAGAAGTGCCAATGCGGAGGACGAAGATCTCCGAGGAATACAAGAAATACCAATTTTCCTCCTAGCCCCACGCCTATTTTGCTGATTTAGTCACTATGCGCGATGTTCTACCCCCAGTCCACATGGCGGTCTGAACCCTGTTCGCTACTAACTACAGATGTCAATTCCACAGATACCACAACTCGGATAAAAAAAGTACTCTGTGCGCCTTTGCGCGTTAAACACTGGATATTAGCCAACACGAGTGAACGCCCTCAAATGGCCGTTACCAGAGCCTTCTTCGTAGGATCTGAGGAGCTGGGGCCTGGGTACGATAACTTATAAATGCCCGTAAGAAGTTTCTGCAGTCGTGCAGGATTAGCGTGTCATATCACCCGAAACTTCTAAATCACGTTAGGGCGCCTCCAAAACGAAGTAGTCCGCTATAGGTTCACTACATCAGTAGCCTTTTGGTTGTACACTGTCACTCAGAGCGGCTGTTAAGAAACGTTGTGCTCCCTTACATACATACTGGCGTCCTAACCTCTTTCAAAATTTGAAGGTCCTCCCACCCCGGCTACATGACTAAAATTTGAGTGTTTTTGAGCTTCGGGATTCCTGTAGCGCGGTTCAAAATTCTGACGTCACTGTAACAAACGCATGGGAGAATCTGAGTAGTATCTTAGATTCATAGTCAGTCAGCTCTCTGACCTAATATACCTCAACTATTCGTACAGCATAAGTAGAAAGCGAGGTAGAAAGGTGGAAAGTAAAAGCCGGATTGCACATGCAAAAGTTCCTTCATTAAAAAGAGTCCTTGGGAAATGGCAGTTTTGGTGCTGGAATCTGGCCTTCTTGGAAACCTCTTATAACTTTTAAGATAAGCTCATAGTCTTTTGGGTATTGAAAAATTAAAGAAAAAAAAAAAAAAAGTAAAGAAATCAAAGAGAAAATCCCCAAAATAGCATCTTTTTAGTTTTGACTTTCTCGAACATCATCGATTTCCGTGTCACGTGTCATCTCTAAATGTCATCTATAATTAGCCGTCACGCAATGCTGTGACCTTGTTTATGATGCTCTCTCGGTACAGTTTTGTCTATCAAAGTTTTGACGGTGATCTTTTTACGATATTGGATGGCTAAACCAAGCGAAGGTTTACAAATGAATGTAAGACCTACAAAGCTTAACTCGGGAAACTAAATTCGCGCAGGTAAGGTTTTGTTAATCGAAAGAGGATTTCGTAAGAAAACTTTGACCTGACATTAATGGAATTTGATCACTTGATGCGACCAACAATTCTGCTTTTTCACTAAAAAAATAGCTTTATCTGCAATGATTTGTTTTCATCGGTTTTCGTTTTGCTAATATGAGGTCGGGATGCTATATAAACAGATATGAAGAAACTTGGCTTCAGTTATATACGCAAACTGGTCGGTACCAAATACTTACACGGGACAATTTGTAGCAAAATATCAAATTTCACGCTCCCTTTCAAAGAAGATTTCTAAAGCGCTGACTAAAAAACCCAAATTAAATATTATGTGGGCTTCAAGAGGGACATATTAGTACTTTATTGTTATAGATCAATAGATGATTGGAGAATGCTGCTTTTCACAAATCCGAATTTCATTATCGTGGTAAAACTACCGTTGTCGCTCGAGTTGAAAATTGCTCTTCAAAATAGTGTTGTCAGACTGACAAAATCACCCTTCAGAAAATGAAAACTGCTCGGTATGAGGTAGTCATTATCTATTTTCTCGGAATTGAATGTTTGTTTGATCAGATTTGAGGTCGTTTGATTCACGCGAGCGACTTTTTGTGGTCGACCATTTTCGCCTGTCTGAACGGTTGTTTCACGGTCCGGAGCCGCGAAATCGATTTTCTCATTTTATTCCGAAATTAATTCGTATTTTGAAAAAAATAACACCAGAACATTATTAAACTCATTAATATCAACCTTTAGACCGAAAATAAAGGCATGTTGACTTTCCAGCCGTGACCGGAATTTTTCGATTTGGTCTGGTTTTTGCTGACATTGGCTCTTAAGGACGTTCGCGCGAAAATCTTCTAACATTGATTTTTTTATAAAACTTTTGCTGCAGTTAGGCAATGAATTACTCGTGTCAGAAATGCAAAAAAAAAATGGGGGGTCACAGACTTCGTTTCGGTAATAAGATATCTGAAAGGTGACCCTAATTTCGAAAAATCAGCCTTCCACACAGGGAGCAGAGGAGCCAAATTTGACCTAATACGCGTTCGATCTTTGAGCTTTATACGCGCGCTGTGTCTTGCGTTATTCGATCTGTTGTTTTCGAGTTTTTTCCCCAGCGGGACCCCAAGCGTGATCGGCGCTTTCCGGAAAGCGTAAGCTTTCCGAGCGAGGCACGAAGTGCCGAGAAGAAAAAGAGACAAGGGAAGAAACATAGTACCACGTGATTCGTTGGATGTGGACCGCAACATACTGGTGACGGAAGTAAAAACTCCGAAAGTGACATGCCGTCAATAAAACGGAACTGTTACGCCAACCGTTTAAAATTCAAAACAACACGGTAGCTGATCGGAGCGCAGGGAGATTTAAAATGAAACGCGTTGCGAATGAGGAAAATCTTATAATGTCGTCTAGTGAAGCTCATTGCATGCGAAGAAACTCAGAACGTATACAGTGCTAGTCACAGATAATATTTTTCTTAAGTGTCAACGCAAGAAGTGGCCCTGAATTCATCTACAGCTTAGCCTAAACAATCATATGGGTTTTAACAGAAGTTTCAATCAGCTTGACATTAAAAGCTTAGACGGACCACAAGAGCATGGACCACAAGAGGCGTGAAAACTTCTCACCATGCATCAGACATTCCTTGATTCCACAAGGATTCGAATTCCACCACGGCCTTACATTTTATCGAGCTTGCCTGTTTCCTTCGCAGACCTTTATAATATTCACATTATTCGCAATATTCACCTAGCGGACAAAAACAATCACCGAATGGCACTGATCGAAGATATTCCGGAAAAGATGGCATGTTTTCGTGGAAAAGACGCTAACATGTTTAGATGAATAAACTCATGCCAAAGGCTTCCGGTCATGCGCACACCTCTCGTATGACGTATTTCCGTCACCAGTATGTTGCGGTCCACATCCTACGAAAGTCAACTTTGAACGCCATAAAGAGCGATCACCGAAAGGAGTGTTTAATGGATCTCTTCATCGAAATTGTTGAAGAGCTGTCCAGAGATTGTCCATATAAAGCTACATGCCGAAAATCAGAACTTTTTATTGTATTATAAGCGTGTGATCGGGGATAAAAAATTAGGCTCAAATCTGTTTCCTCCCTTGTCTCTCTTATTACTGCGTAACGATTTTGTGGCGCGGAAAGCTCGATTACGCTTGGGGTCCCGCTGGGGCGAAAAACAGACTCGTAAACAACAGATCGAAGATCGAACGCGTAAAGGTCAAATTTGGCTCCTCTGCTCCCTGTGCCTTCCATACTCGATATGGCCCCAACGTCTGTTTGTCTGAAGATATTGTTAATGAATCTCTTAAATGCAATTTTCTGTGCCAAATTTTGTATGAGTGAGTCTATCAAGCAAATTAATTCAACTGGTAACGTTCTCTAGAGGAAATCTAATCTGTAAATGACAGCATTTGCAAACTCTGACAGCCGCAAGTTGCCAGGATTCGATGTCGCGCGGGCAGAAAAATGGAAAAAATTTAAACTTCCTACATTGATTTTTTGTTCATTGTTTCACAATCTGTCGAGAATTGGCAAAGAAAATTATCTATCAAAAAAAAAGTGGGGGTCACCGACCATCCAAGTGAGTTAAATCTAAGCAAAGTTAACGCAACGGCTACCAGCCCTTCATGTGCTTAGATTTCTTCTCTTGCGCGCGCGCTCGTGCATGACGTGGCATGGCGTTGCGACATGAATTGCGTGCGCAGTAAGGATGCGCATAAACAATTAGCGCGAACGTCCTTAAATACCGCAGTTGGGTGCGAACTATGCGTCCCTGGGGATAAAGCGCGGTATGTGATCAAATGGATTTTGTAATAGGGGGTGTTTTCTGATTTCACAGGCCTTGCGATCAGGCGTTTTTTCTTTCTCTTTCCCGCCCCCTCCCTACACTCTTTCATTCCTGGCAGCCCCGACGTTTTACAAAACCAAAATGATGACCAAACACAAAAATTCAGCACTCTCCCGCCAAAAAGAAAAACGCCTTCACTGCAGGCTGTTTCGGCGGGCGCGTCCTTTGTGAGAAGATTTATTTGCGTTTGTGGACCGATTCTAGTTTTGTTTTGGTCACAGCAAAATATAAGATGAAATCAAGGTGAATGATCAGTGGTGTTAACTAACACAGCAGGACAGTCAGTTGCGTGCTGAGTAGCTGAGCTGAGTGGTTTTATGAGCGGGAATTATTTCACCGGCTTTCTTTACCGATGCTAGATTCGATAAGTCAAAGCAAGCAAATGTACGGATATTTCTTCTTATTTAAGTCCGCATTGTTTTGAAATTGTGAGAAAGTTTATTGACTCCATGAATCTGTGAAGAAATTGCAAGCGTCTGCTATGCGACCCCGATCGTGGGTTTCGGCCCGTCTGGGAAGTAAAGCGGCCTTAAAGCAAACTGTAACTGTAGCCCGAAATGGAAGATATTCTGTAAAAGTGAATGAAATAAATTGGCGATCGCACATTTCTTTTGAAAGGCTTCCCACCAACTAGCCGTTCAACTTCAACGGTGTCTGTGTAAATTGAGCTGCTTGTAGTGCATGTCACGCAAGGATAAGATGATTTCTTAAGCTTATATTCTACATTTCTTGGTTTCCTTTGTTCTCTTAGGGGATTATATTGAGTAATCCCCGCTAATTATCAACTGTCTGAAAAGCTGGTGGCGGCTTTTGATTACAGTGGAGTGCGGGGCTAAAACAATAGCAAAACAATGGAATATATTAACCTCAACATATTCCCCCGACAAATTCCTCTGACATTCCCCTCTCAACACCCAAAGTTGCAAACAAAAATAACAGCAAAGCAAGAAAAAATTGCCACCAACTTTAAGGATTCTTACATTTTGAACACAACCGAGTAATTTGCACTGGACGAAAAAATGAATTTACTCAAGTTTGCACATTGAGCAAATATGTAGCAAATTTAGGCCTCTAAATTTGAACCAAATTTGCACTGGGTGTGAAGTGAATGTAAACATACATCTTTGCTCACGTGCAAATTGTGTGTAAATGAGGTGTTAATATACATCGGCGCAAAATGTACTATATATTTGCTACCCCAAGCAAATCTCATATTTGCTCATCTTTGCCATGCCGAGCAAACGTAAAGAAAATGCGGTATTTACCATTTTTGCTTTCTTTGCAAATAAAGTGCAAACATCAAGTTTGATTTGCTGCAAATATGGGCAAAGTTGTGCAATTGTGGTTTTTACTACATGTTTACTACTGTTTTGTCACCCATGTAAATTCATTTTTTCGTCCAGTGAAAGCAATGATATGAAGCCACTAATTTATACTAAAGTTTTTCTCTCTCTTAGATCGAGAAGATAGCCAAGTAGTGAACAGTCAGGACGGTACAGATATATTAAAGATTATTGCTCTTTATTTGAAGTATTTTGAAAGGTTTAAAGAAACTATTTAGTTGCCTTTCATGCATGATCAGTTTGCGTTACATTATTGCGTTACTTCGGCTTCAGTCGTCCGCGAAGTACTGGGCATCAGAATTTAAAGCCTGAGGCAGAGGCGTCCTCTTTTCGAACGTTACGTACGAATGTGCAAAACGTTTCGATCAGAGCTGCGGGCAAACCGAGAGGTTAAATCACGGCTCAGAGGCAGGAATTCGGCAATATCCACCGTTTGCAGAGTGCCTGGTACATCATCTAATACCCCATTATTATCAATATACGCGGCCAAATAAGAAACTGCCTTCGAGAAAACACGCGTGAGTGGCGGGCGATATTGAATTTGGCGGGCTGCAAACGCATTTACGGCCCTGTTTCTGTTAAACATTTTTTTCTTATTAAATGAATTTGTACGATTTGGCCTTGTGTATTGATAATAATGATAATCACATGACTTTTGTCGGGCATATAGTTTATTTGTGTCCCTCGTAGCATCATTTGCACCCTCGCTCCGCTCGGGCGCAAATGATGCTACTCGGGCCACAAATAAACTATATGCCCTCCAAAAGTCATGTGATTGTCCTATTCACACCAACGCTTAAACATGTTTAAATGTTGTTTAGTTTAAAACAGGTTTAGAAAAATATCTCCTAACCTCCGGTAATATTTGGAGTGAAATCTTTAATAAAAGGAACTTTGTTGACTTAATTACCATTCCAGGTAGTTTGAGTCATATACATTTAAAACTTTTCAAGATAGAGGCTAAAAACCTAGTTAAACTAAACAACATTTAAACATGTTTAACCGTTGGTGTGAATAAGGCATAAGTACGATACGGCTTAATGAGATGCGATCGGGCCAATGAACCGACCTGAGAGCATAGAAGAAAGACCACTTCAGTGGTGCGCAACGTTTCAGCCTCGCTCTGTACACGGTGACATTCCAGCGAGCCAAAAGGTACATTTCTGTGAGTTTGAGCTTTAAAATAAACGGCAAGGGTAGTTTTTGGCTGTGAGGTTTGGGTCGCTGAAGTCTGTAAAGACAGAATGTATCGCTTCCCTTCACTCTCAGCTCTAAAAATACCCATAATCCATAGCGGGCAAACGTTGTTAGCTGGTTAATAATTCACTGACTAGATCAGACATGTGTGTTGTTTTAATATTTCGCAGATGCGGGGCAGATCTTGCATCGAAGAAAGCAGAAATAAGAAGAGTTGATCTCCAAGGAAAACGTAAGTGAATCATTTCCCTTGCAGCTTGAAAATGTGCACTGCATTGACCAAAGAGATCAAAATATCGATCAAAGCGCTTTCAATTGTTACTGAGACAGAAACGAATTTCGAACGAACACAATTTAGCCCGAACCGCGAGTATAGAATCTTAACATGCTTGTCAAGGCATACAATGGTGTCGCTTCCTTTCGAAGCTTTTAACCTTTTAAATTCAAACGTTATTTAACTTGTCTTCACGGATAAAAAGGTGCTGCGTTTTGAAAGCCAGCCGGTTGGATGAAGCTATAATTGTGCTAGTTGGTGCATGATCGCTCTGAAACGAACACGAGGAGAAATATGATGCACTGACCTCAGTGCGGAAGAAATACGATCTAAAAATACAATATATATTATACTATATTAATTACTCATGCGCAATACGCGCATGAGGTATAAAATGCCCTCCGTTTCTTCGTGTTTCTGGTGTCACATTTGTGCATGTAAATTTATGCACGCATATTTTAGTGTACGCGAACTCGCCCCTGCCTCCCCTAGAAAGTTATTTCTGTCCCCTATTGTTATAAAAGGTTTCACGAAAGTTAAACCAATCAGAATCCGTCTACTGCGCACATGTTTGGGTTTTAGGGGGGACTAGAGAGAACCGGTTTGTCACTCTGAGAAGACTATCATCAGATTTCAAATAAATATGACCGCTTCTGTACTCCACACTTCAATTTTTGAGACGTTCATTTTCCATTACAGAATGTAAACACGCCTTTTAAGACTTCGAAATGGAAAGAAAAAGTCCTTAAGACGATTTGTATGACTTTGAAGTGGCGGTTAGAGAGCTGAAAACGATGGAATCTTCCTGTAAGGATCAGCATCCATTTATCACAAAGCGGGACATGTCTTCCTTCAGAATTCATACTCGAAGCGCGAAGCAGCAGACTTTACTAAGAATTTTCAAGCATTCCTGGAAAACAATGGTAAAGAAAATAACATTTTTGAATGTCCATTTACTTTGTAAGAAACATTTCATAGACTGTTCCTTTGTGTTATCAGTGTTTTTTGAGAAATATTTAGAAAACTCGGCTACACGAGAAGTTCTTCGACATGTGCTAAACAAATTTAAACAAATGTGTGTCACGCAAAATTCGTTGAGGGGGGAGAGGTTCGTGACCCGTTTAAAATAAACCATAAATTTTTCTTACCCAAGCGCATGAGTATAGGCTACTGGTAGTCTTTTGTTCCTTCTTAAACCTACGTAGGGACGTTTTTCGTCCAGTGTTGTTAATTGAACACAGACGATGATCATTCCAAAATACTGGATTCTACTTTACCTTTCTTCGCTTCTGGCTCATTTAAAAATGAGTCTTTGTTCCTTTAACTTAACTTCTTGCCATCGTCATTAATCTCTATCTTGTTGCAAACTAGCTGCGATATCTTGACATTGCTCGGCATCTTCGAACAACCCTCAGTCACTTCTGCAACGCTAAACTGCGCGTTATCATAAGCACCTCGAGGCTGTTCAGTCGCTAGCTCCTCGTCTAGCTTACTGCTTACATTTAACGAATCACTGAAACTTTTCTGAGTAAGAAACAAGTCTTTTTCTGAGTCACTCATGTCTTCTAATGTTGGAGTGAATAAAGCTTAGACACGACGCAAAACATGTTTGTTCTATACGAATTTACCACGTCGAAATCTCAGTGCGTACGTTCAGCATTTTTGTTCTATTGTTCTCCACACAAACAAAGGCATTCCGATATATGCATTGCAGAAAAGCGTTAGTTTGTCATTGGGGAGTCAACCTCGCCTCTTGGTGATTTTCACGTTACGTCACGGCGGCCATGTTGGTGCACACCTACAAAATAATTTTAATGAACTTCTTTTGTTATGTGCACCAACATGGCCGCCATGGCCTTTGTAATTTGAGTCCCACAGGACAGAAGGTCACGTGAGTGAAAACCATCTATATGGAATATAAGCCGGTTATTTTTAGATACGTAATTTATTCACCTCGGGCTTCGCGCTTGGTGAATAATCACGTATCCCCTCGTTGCCTAAAATTAACCCTTACTTATTTGTAAACTGCAAATCGAATTAAAATGGCAAGTTAGCAGTTATCATTTTACATTTTGGAGACCGATTATTAGACAAAGTTCACAACATCCTCCTTCACACATCCGGGACACAATCTATTTGGAGATGGAAAACTCTGAAGTAGTTTTGTCAAAGGTCTCATCCAAATTACTTTACTATTTTTTTTAAAGTAAAAACAAATTCCTCCAACTGCTCAAAAGAAGTTTCAGGAGAAATTTCCCTAACTTGAAGCCGACTGGAAAGAAATATACTCTTTACCTTTTACAGTTACAATTGAAACTACAATACGAGAATTCCAGTATAAATTATTGAACAATATAGTGTTTACGAATGAAAAGTTGTTTAGGTTAAAAATGATTGACTCGCCTTTATGTACCTTTTGCAAACGAGAAATTGAATCCATTGAACAATTATTGTTTTATTGTAATGTGACGGCGACATTTTGGGAAGCTTTTTGTTCTTGGCTTGGTAAATCTGATGTTATGCTACAACCCTTTACAATAATGGATATTTTGTTTGGAATTTTCAACATGGAAGAGGATTTCATTGTTTTAAATCATCTGATATTGACAGCTAAAATGTTTATCTATAAGTGTAAGTTGAATAATGTGCATCCTTTCTATAAGAGTCTTTAAAGCCAAGATTAAGGCTGTATATCAAGTGGAAAAAACAATAGCAAGTAGGCGGAACAAATTAGCTAAACATTTTATGAAATGGGAGAAGCTTGTGCCATTTGTTAGCTCATAGTTGGGATGTCCCGCATGTGTGTCCCTCTTTCTTTTCTGTTTTACTGATGTCTATATTCACCGTTTTTTAGTGTAGTAGAGTGTGTTTTGATTAAATCTTTTGTTGCCGGTAATTTTTTGAGATGTAATTTACTAGTGTAATTTGTTGCTATATTGAAATTCGTAGTTGTTGTATTTATTATTTAAGTGTGAAAAACTAATAAAAGTTAATAAATTACAAAAAAAATATCATTTTACTGTTGTTTTTTTTCGCTCTTTGTTTTAGGCTTTTTCATGCTTTTTGGCTCAAATGGCTGCCCGCTGCTCGCTAAGGCATGAAGCGCCGAAAGCGTGTATTCTCGCCGCGCTTGTCTGCTAGCGAATTTAATACCGCAAAATAACCCCTTCCTCGCCCCCGATAACAAAACAACAAGAAAAACTAAAACTAGAAATACGTGTCTCGCAGAACCTCGCGAAGCTCGGGGGAGGGTGCAACGGAGTCGAAACTCTCGATTTGCGTATGAGGCTTTTCGCCATTCCACTTCGTCTTCTTTGCAACCAAAAACGTTTTTAAAAGGTCCTTTCGATGGTTCGCGTACCGTTTACCGTCCGCCCGCCATCTTTGTTTACTTTGCTCCTATATAGGCTTACATGAAGTAGTACCACATTGTTGCCAGGCAACTGCAGGACACCATCAAGTACCTTATTGGTACTAATTTTCGCGGGCACTTAATTTCGCGAAAAAAAGGTCGGCATATTTCGCGGGTCTTTATTTTCGCGATTTGGGTGCAAAATTATTTTCTTGGGGAATTAATTTTCGCGAAAATGAAAAAAAACCCATTTTATTTCGATAATTTTATTATTTTACACTTCTTATTGCTGAAAATCATCAACTCATAACAAAACCAAACTATAGAAACCGCATCGTGTACCATAGGCATAGTCAAAGACATTATCCTTATGCTTAACGTTCTTTGGAATTGTATAATACAAGGAATACTTGAAAAGTATAAACAGATTGTCGTTTCAAATTACAAAGAACCCGGGATAGATGGCCATTTCGATGACTGTACAAAAGAGGTGCTGAAAGGACTTGAATATGACGATAGCGATACAGATGAAGAGGTTCAAAGCAACACAAATAGTGAAATTTGACTGTTAATTTGTTGTTTATCATCTGTAGGCATGCCATAGAGCTTTTACACGTTATACACAATACGTAGACATGTCGGTTTCTTCATTAAATTGAGAAAACAAGAAATATAGGAGGGTATTAAATTTCGCGACATTAAAGTTCGCGGGAATTTTTTTTCGCGTCACTTTAAGTTCGCGATTTTTTTCAAATCGCGAAAATCGCGAAATTAAAGCGACGCGAAAATTAGTACCAATAAGGTATATAAATATATAAATATATTTTTCGCTCAAATTCGCGCGGCTTAGCTCCCGAGGCACGACAAATGTATTAACCTCGCTAAGCTCGGCCTTCGGCCTCGCTTCGCGAGGAATTAACCTTACGTTGTTTCGTATTAACGAGATGGCTGTTAGGGCCCCTTTTGATTTTCTAAGTAACAGCCTTTCTACTGTCTTTTCATTGTGTTAATAGTTTTTGAACGACGCCATGGTAATGAAACAGAAGTAAGTACGCTCGAACGCAAACTAACAGCCAATTTAACCTTCGAGCCATTTAATTGCTGAAAGCCTTATCATATTGGTTTCCTTTGACAATGTCTAGGCAAGAAGGTACCCGATACCAAAAAGGTTAAACTGTAGATTAAAACTGACCAGACAATCTCCCAAAACGATTCACACACCAGCTAAAATGAAAAATGATAGCTAATTAAAAACAGCAGTTTCCTACCTTGCAATAACGAGAGTTTTGAAAAGAAATGTGGACGTTTGCATAGAATAAGAAAAAACCCAAGACAAAAAGTTCATTTTTGCTCTTGCAACAAAATCACGTGGTCTTCACTTGCGTCAATAGGTCAGGTAACAAATAAAAATATTCAAATTTAAAGCGCAGGGTTGCTGTCACAAAATTGAACAAAACTTACCATCATATGTGCCACAGTATCGCATATAACATCCTGGAGGGCGTGGCAGTTTATAAACATAGAATCCGGAGCAATTGAAAACTTTGATTGATCTGCTCCAAGAGCAACATGAGCCACTGTATTGGAAGCATGCTGTCCTGGTAACCTCACCCTCTGCGACGGTTGGGTGAATTCCGTTTAACCAGCCAGGGGCAGCGGTACTGCAGCGGAATGGAGGAGGGCAGTTTTCTGGCATGGATGTTCCACCAGGATCAGTGAATCGGAACCACTGATTTGCGAAATGACTGTCACATTTTGCTGATGAGGAAACAGTACTGACAAGCCTGCTCGAATCATTCAGTTCAGTATACGAACTGCATGCTGGGAAAACGACTGCAATTCAAATTGAAATAGGCTTGTCAGTTGGAATGAAAAAGTTTGTTTTAGTACAATGAAGTGTTTGTTTAATTTATCGTATTTTCTATATTTGGTTTGCTTGTATCTGACCTATTGTGACCTATCTGCATTGAGGTTTTCAAAACATTCTGCTGACTACGATTAAAGGCCCACGTTCACCCAAAAGACGTTGCAGTCGTTTGTTTTTGTTTTGAAATGTTCCATTGTTTATCTGATTGGTTGCACGCATTCAAGCGTGAATTTCGTGTTACACGAAATTCAGCACAGAAAGTGATCACGGCGCGCACAGCATTTTGGGTGAAGGTGGGCCTATTTCGATGGCTTGAGTTATCTCATTAAAATGAACAAAGACCCTTTGAAACAATTCCTTTCCTGTTAACATTCACAGCGTGGGCCACTTGTAGAACATTTTCACCTGACGTCACACTTTAAATCATCGGAAAATGGTTGCAAACCACCTATTTTATTACAACCGATACTTCCTTTCGGTCTTGTCGCGTATACACTTCAATGCTTATATTATGACAGCCTTCCTCTTAATAGTTGTAAACAGTCTAACCTCCCGTAAGCGACCTCCCAAAATGCAAAGCCAAGTCCTTGGGGGGGGGGGGGGGGGGGGGGGGGGGGGGGGGGAGGGGGGGGTACTCCCATATATGAGTTATATAGGTATGTGCCGCTGTGAAGGGTATGGTTTTCAGGCAGTTTAGTCTGGGATAGGGTATAGTAATCAGAGAATATTGGTCTAGAATAGGATATCATTGAAAATCATATACAGAAAAACTAAAGGGTGTGAAGATGTTTCAATCTCCTACGAAACTTATTCTTTGCATCCTTTTTTTTCTCAATTCTTGATGCAAGTTAAGATATGTTGTGCTCGACTACTATTACTTTTTTATTATTGTTATTATTATTACTATTATTACTTTATTATAATTTTATTATAATAACTTATTATTTAATTAAACTATCTTTCAGTATTTCATTTATCTTGTAACTCTTACTATTGTAAGCGTTTGTTGTTCGTGTTATGAATAAAGTAATAATAAAAAAAAATTCGCGAAACTGATCAGATGCGTGAAGAATTTAGTCTAGACAAGATTTACTGGCAAATAGCATTTACAAATCGGTATGGCGAGCAGTACGGAACTTTTACTGACACCTGGCAACTAATAACAAAGAAAGCGTTCAACAATGTGGTCTAGGATAGGATAGGGTTTTTCGGTGTTTAGTCTAGAATAGGGTTGCAAAATGCAGCTAAAATGGTCTAGTTTTGGTTGAGGGTCTTTTTTTTCTTAAACTTTTATTTTAATCACATAAAGTGTGTAAAGATACAACTAGCAAAAATATATAGTTTTTTTTATAAAGTTTACAGGCTAGTCTTTCTTTTTCAAATACATTCCTCTGTTTTTACAATCAATCATATATTACTTACTTATTTACTTACTTACTTACTTACCTACACACGCATGCCTAGTACACACACTTCAAACAAGAACAATCAACATATATAAAACTGCAGAGCACCGCCTACGTTTCACTTCCTTGCAATAATTCATTTGTTTATGAGTTTATAGAGTTTCAGTGACGTGTTGAAGCTTTGTATGTCGATCATCTTGAGTCCCCCTTTTTCATAATTACTAATCATTCCCGTTCTTTAAATTTTGTCACCTTTGCTGTCCTAGAGGAAATCGTATAGTATAGAATTTATTTTTTTGACCATTTCTTTCGAAGTTGGTAGAGATGACAACAGATAGACTATTTGTGACACAGCCAGATATTTTAGGATAGTAATTTTCCCCAAGAGAGTTAGTCTTCTCGCCGACTAGCTATTTAGGATACTCTGTAGTTTGTCTATTTTTTCCGAAAAGGTTTGTGTTTAAATTAATTTCATTTAATGTTGGGAATCATACTCCCAACGCATATACTTTATCTTTGGCCCATAATATTGGTTTTGAGGAGGTAAAAACAGTTTCGGAACATTTGTAGGAGCCAATCCACAGGGCTTCAGTTTTTCATAATCAACTTTAAGTCCAGATATCAAGGCGAAAGCATCTAGAAGGTATAGAGCTCGAGTAAGCTCAGGTCTTACTTAACAGACTGCACACAAGTTGTCTCCATCCTTGGTGTGTTATCCAGCACCTTAAACCTTGATGTTGGGGTACCACAAGGCTCCATCTTAGGACCACTTTTGTTTTCTGTTTATATTAACGATCTACCCCTCCTGCTAAAGAATACTGAAGTCGACATTTATGCTGATGACACAACGATCTGGTCGAGCGGAACTAATTGTACAGATATTCAAAAAACTCTTTATGAAAGTCTAGACAAAGCCAACAGCTGGTTTAAATTAAACGGAATGATACCAAACACAAAGAAGACCAAACACCTGCTCGTTGGTACTGTTCAAAAGCTGAATCATAGCAGCGGGACTACAATGGAAATATCTATCGATAACATCAAATTAGAGGAAGCGGTTGGAGAAAAGTTGCTCGGAGTTGTCATTGACTCAAACCTTTCATGGAATTCACACATTGACTACTTGATCAAAAAACTTAAGAGCGCCTGTCCGTAAAAATCAGACAAATTTGAATTTTTTTGGCAAGTAATAAAAATTCGATTTCTTTCATATTTTTAAGTTAGATAGATTAAGGTATAACAAAAATCACTTGATACTTTTTTCGGCCAAACATCTTTTTATTTAAAAAAAAATTCAAAAAACGTAAGTCCGTTAAAATCGCCATTTGAGGTGGAAAATTATTGCACAACTTTGACAGTCTCGCTTACAAAAACAAGTAACGCTACAGCATTTAAAACATGAAAATCATATTTTGCAATCTTTAAATATCTAGCAGAGTGATTTAGAGAATTATTTTGTTGTTCTTTGCTTACAAAATAATTTTATTTCGAAGACATACATTTAACTTCTTTAAAAGTATCTCGTAAACAAAACAATTTTTCACCATGTGCTAAACCTTCAAACGGATTAAGTTTTTGTTCGTTAATTTTTATAAAGTTGATCTCAAGATTGCCGTAAAAATTTCTTGGGCAAATGATTCAGAGCGACGCGAGAGCATTTCAAAGTTCGTTAAAATTAGAGTTTTTTGACCTTATGAGATTAACTGTCAATTTGCGGGTCACACAAACATTTCACTTTCCACCACATGTCTTAACACAAATAAGGTTAAGGTAGCCACGTAGAAAAATGTTTTGAAATTTTCTTACCTTATTTGTTGTAGAAGACTTATCCAGAGATCATTTTCTTGCATTTTTTTCGCCGTTCATCGTATGTCCTTTAGTCTTGTTTACAACGTCCGATAAACGTCGGACGACAACAACGTATATTAAATGGTCGGGTCAGCCAATCTTTGTTAAACTTTCGACGCTTTTCAGTATTACGGCATCTATTCAAAGGGCTAAGTACTTTTTGGAGCGTTCCTCGGTTTTGTAGTCCGCTAAAAGATTTGAAATGTTACTTTGAAGTACAAACCAAAACATGTCGGACGTTTGCTTTCAGTCTTTTTTCAGTTATGTCACGCAATGCAGTTCTGTTTGCATTTAAGGGGGTAGGGGTGCGTATAAGGCAATTAAATTGAAATACTTTTGCAAGTAAAAAAAAAATAACTGTTTAGAAATATACTTCAGCACCATTTAATTTTTTTCGTTAATCACTATGATCTAAAATATATTAATTGGTAGCAATAGCCTTTTGCGAGAACGATTTTTAACTCCTCTCCCCAGTCTTACTTTCCATAATTATGTAATATTCATATTGGATGCTTTTTTCTCGTTTCCTAAATTTACCTTCAGATTACCATACGAGTTGAGGTGCTCTACTTGATGGAGCTGCCCCTGAAAGATGGGTATACCAGGGCTTCCTGTGGATAGCATCATGCATGTGATCTCTTTTTCACTATAAATTTCCAGTTGCGGATCCAGCTTGCTCATAAGGAGAGGGGGTGGGAAGGGGAGTGAAAATGGTTCTGAAAAAAGGTTCGGTCCCTCGAGCCATTTTTCTTCGTCAAAAAAGAGATGGAAAGGGGCCGCTTCCCTAGATCCGCCACCGAACTTAATTCGACAACTTTAGTTTACAACTACTTCCTTTACATTTCTAGTAAACAACGCTGCTCGACATAAAATAAGTTCGATCTCATCTTCAGGTCCGGTAAATTTCAAGACAGACTTGTGATTAGAGATGTCCTTTGTGCACGAAAGTAAAGGGATAATTTCCGTTCCACGCTTTCGATCGCTTTTTGCATAACCACAACTCCACCATCAAAGGACTTAAACGAAGAAGTGCCTTCCATTTTTGTGTAATACCTGGAACTGAACTGAGCGGGTTTCTAATTATTTTGCTCCTGCCTAAAAAATACTTATTATAATAGGTTTACTTAGTTTGTAACACCGACAATGGATTAGCCAAACAATAGTCCTATCGAGTCAAATTTTAAATTAAAGAAAATGCAACAAATGGTTCTAAATTAAGGCATGACATGAATTTGAAGTAAGGCTGAGAGAACCCCCCAACCCCCCCCCCCCCCCTCCCCCCTCCATTTATGGTACATATCATCGACGGAAAATTCACGATGGAGGTAAATGGTACCACGAACCACAGGTAACCCAAACTCACAGTAGGTTATTGACAAGTAGAAAACATCCAAATAAGTCCTCTTTTGAGGCTCCCTCTCGGTCAATTAAGAGACAAAGAAAACATCAGTTGCGGTGTGTAACCTTTGACAAACGTTTACATCCATCACTAGTTGCATTGTACAAATTTATATATTTTGGGGGCCGTGCATGTGACGAATATTAGACTGATTTTCCCTTTTTTCGCATAATGTTTCATGAAAACAGTATCCTTCTGACAAAAAGAAGGAAAAAAAGAAAAACAATTCGAAAAAAGGACAGAAATAGCTAAATACCGCAGTGATCTTAATCGAGTAAAAAGCTAGTGATGCCATTTGCATTTCACACATTTCGTTTTTACTTACTGTGCAACGGCGAATGAATAATCTTTCCGGAGTAATGACAACAATAGATAATGAAGACGCTTAAATGTGCTAACGTAACTGAAAAGTCTATGTATTTTTTTTCTCCGCTGCAAGAGTTTCAGACATAGATTCGGTGTTTTCAAGCTCTTTAGCCTTACCCCTACCCCGCTAAAATGCCGAAAAACAGCTGCATTGCGTGACGACACAAATAACTGCTGTCACGATCACGGCTTAAACGGCCCGACATCTTTGTTCATTCAGTACTTCTCAAGCAGTGATTAGATTTATCTATCCGTTAACTTCAAACCGAAGGACATTCGACAAATGCTATAGCCTTTAAATAAGATGCCATAATGCTGAAATGTGTCGAAAGTTTAACAGAGGTTTGCGTACGACCTTGCATGGCAGTCCGCGGCCGGCGTGCTTCGGACGTTACAAATTAACAAGACTAAAATACGATGAACAAAGAAGGGATTTATACGCAAAAATGGTCTCTGAATCTGTCTTCTACCGCAAATGAGGTAAGGAAATTTCAATGTTTTTCAATGTGGCTATTTCAATTTTATAATGGGTTAACACAGAAGCAAAAGTAAGAATATTTGTGTGACCCGCAAATTGATTGTTGACCTCGTAGGGTCAAATAACTCTAATTTTAACGAACTTTGAAATGGTCTCGCGTCGCTCTGAATCATTTGCCCAAAGAAATTTTTACGGCAATGTTGAGATCATCTTTATAAAATTAACCAACAGAAACTTAATCCGTTTGAAGGTTTAGCACATGGTGAAAAATTGTTTTGTTTACGAGGTACTTTTAAAGAAGTAAAATGTATGTCTTCGAAATAAAATTATTTTGCACGCAAAGAACAACATAATAATTCCCTAAATCACTCTTCTAGATATCTAAAGATTGCAAAATACGATTTTCGTGTTTTAAATGCCGTAGCGCTATTTGTTTTTGTAAGCGAGACTGTCAAAGTTGTGCAATAATTTTCAGCCTTAAATGGCGATTTTAACGGAATTTCGTTTTCTGCATTTTTCTTTAAAATAAAAAGATATTTGGCCGAAAAAGGTATCCAGTGATTTTTGTTATGCCTTAATCTATCTGACGTTAAAATATCAAAAGAATCCAATTTTATCACTTGCCGCGATATGTTTGATTTTTACAGACAGGCGCTCTTAACTCTAGAATATGTCTCCTTAAAAGAGCAAGATCCATCTAACCTTTGATTGTAGGAAGATGTTATATAATGCCCTTATTAAGCCAATACTAGAGTACTGTTGTACAGTGTGGGGTAACTGCACCGGAGAACCTCCAGAGAGTTCTAAGACTACAGAAACGATGTGCTAGGCTGATTCTAGACGCTGATACTCATGAAAACTCAGTCAAGCTTTATAATAAATTAAATTGGCTACCTATAGATGACATCATACGTATTAGGAAGCTCTATATGCTACATAAAATAAATCAAGGACACTGCTCGTCATATTTTAATAAATACATTGAACATATAAGTTATACTCATGATCACAATACAAGATCTGCTTCCAATAATAACATGACAACACCAGCTTGTAATAGGAACTCTGGTCTTAGAACGTTTCACCCAAGCGCCTGTCGTTTGTGGAATGCTCTTGGTCACAAATATGGGTCGATCTCCCACACCAATTTTAAAAATTACTTATTTAATCTTTATCTCAGTAGGAATTCCTCTATTGATCATTTTAATTAAGATCTGTAAAACTTATTAATTTCATATGTAGTTAACTAATCCATGTTAGTAGATTATTTAGTTAATTAATTAATTATTACGGTATATTAGTTTTTTTGTAGGAGGGCCGTTATGAAAACTACTGGGTGACCAGTAATTAATGTACTCCACCCTCGATAAATAAAGTTATATTAGTAAAAGAGGATTGTGATCCGTCTAAGATAAAAGTTGTATCATCGGCATACTGGGATATTTTACATTCTGTGTCGAGAACTTTGATCCCTTGTATTGTGCTATCATTTCTAACGGCATTTCCCAAAACTTTGGTACACAGGATAAACAGTTAAGGGGACAATGGGCATCCTTGTTTTACTCCACGGCTTAAAGTGAAGAACTCAGAGGTCCATCCATTATTTTGAACACAGATGCTGATGTCGGTGTAAAAAAGCCTGATCCACGCTACTAATGAGCTTCCAAAGTTAAAATAATTTAGAGTTTTTTTCAAGGAATGACCATTCTAGACTATCAAAAGCTTTTTCAAAGTCAATGAATAGCAAGAGGCCTGGAATTTGTTCGATGTTAGAATAATTTATTATGCTGTCTATGAGTCTTATGTTTTCTCCAATGAATTTGTTTTTTAAGAAGCCAGTTTGATCGTTGTTGATTAGCCTTGGCAAAAACTTTTGTATTCTGCTCGCAATACATTTAGAAGCAATTTTATTATCACAATTAAGAAGAGTGATTGGCCGCCAATTTTTCAAGAGATTTGCAGGTTTATTTTTTTTTGCAATTAAGGTAATCATTCCTCTTCTTTGGCTTACTGATAGGAGGCCTTCTCTATACGCACAGTTCAAGGCATTCAGAAAGTATGGGTGGATTTCCTTCCAGAATACTTTATAGAACTCGGCCGGTAAGCCGTCACTTCCTGGACTTTTATTTGAGTGCATTGATTTTAGGCTTTCCCAACATTCCGCTTGTGTTAAGGGGCGTCCGCATTCTTTTTGTTCTTGTTCATTAAGTATTGAAGAGTTTCCCTCCGGGAAGAACAGGTTATCATAAAGGTTATTCATTTGTAGAATAGTTGAAGAATACAGTTTTTGATAGAAAGACTTCGCCTCTTTTAAAATTTCGTCGTCCTTAACAACGACTTCATTTTCTGGCAATTTTAGGCTTTTGATAGGTTTTTTTTATTGAAGTGCCGTTTTTCTAGACCTAAAAAAATATTTTGTATTTTTTTCTCCTTCATTGTACCAACGCGCTTTGGATCGTATAATAGCACCTTTCGTGTTATATTTAGAGATCTCTTCTCTTTGTAGTTTTTTGTTGGCTAGTTCATCTATTAATTGATTCTTTTCCATTTCCGATAAGTTGTTCTCATCTAGCCTTTTTTGTAGGGCTAAGATATCGTTTTCTAAGTTTTCTTCCCGCGACTTCATTTTAGCTTTCATTATTTTTGCGTATTGTATTTTTTTTTTTTTTTTTTTTTTTTGCAGTAGGGATCATCAGGAATTTAATTTTTTTTTTTCTTACAATACATCTACATCAAGTGCTAAACTTACGATACATGTACGTTACGTACTTATAATACATCTATATAACTTACTTACAATACATCTACATTACTTACTTACAATAAAAATGTGGAGCAGTTGTACATCGGTCAGGCAGGGGGATATGTACAGAGAATTGAGGTATAAACATGTATATAGTAGAAGAGAATAATTTACTTTAATACTGTACTCAAAAATTTCCACTTTGATGGTAGAGCGCACGTGCTTCCTGAGTTAATCTCAATGTCATAAATCGATTTAAGATAATGCTGAAAACCTTTTACATTAGGCACAATTCTTTTTCTTTTACTAATCCATATATAATTTCTTGCTAAAAGGCAGCAAAAATTGATCTGTGGATGATTTTTGGACGAGTCTGGCTTTAAACCAAGCGCGACAAGCATATCTATTGTATGATGTTCTGGAGTAATATTATGTAAAGTCAGAATTGCAGTTAAATTATGCCAGAAGGAGGCCACATTGGGACAAGACCAAAAGAGATGAAGTAATTTCTCAGGCTCCTCAGTACAAAAAGAGCAATTTGGGTTTTCTTCAATTCCAATTTTTGCAAGAAAGTCATTGGTTGCTATTCGTCTATGTAACAGTTTGTATTGAAATTCAAGGATTCTGGCACTTTTAGTGTATTTAGCGGCAAGTTGGTAAGCTTCTGGCCAGTTAATTAAGTCCATAGAATTCAAGTTGCAATCCCCGAGCCATTTCTCATGGTTACGGATTGGAGACATAATCTTTGTGGAGAGTAGCTTAGTATAAACGAGTTTACTTGCACGATGGCATTTAGCTAATTTTGCCGCGAAGTTTTCATAGTTACTATTGTCTATATTAACACAGTTGTTTTTACCCGTGTTCCAAAGGGATTTCAGAGCTGACAAAAGTCCGTTGTATTTCAATGGGCAGACGTTAAGGTTGTATTTGTACTGTAATTGAGCTAATGATAAAAAGTTATTGGAGCCGTCTTTCAAATGTTTCACTTTCGTAATACCACTTTCAAACCATTCTCGATAGAAGATAGGACGGCTACCAATTCTTACATGTGAGTTGTACCATAGAGATTGTTCAAGAAATTGTTTCTCGGACGTTATATGTTCCTCGAAATTAACTTCCGACCAGATTGACAGTATCTCGTTTATGAAAGGACTCTTTAGCTTGAGATTCTCGACAGTGTCATTCCTGTTTAAGTTGCCTTCAAAAACTATGGTTCCTCCGTGTCTTTCAAGCTCAAGATCAAAGAAATATTTCCATTTTCCCTGGTTTTCTTTGTCCAGGTATTTTTTGATCCATGTAGCTTTTAGAGATTTGTTAAAGGATTGTATATCTATCATTTTAAGTCCCCCATTGGAATAATCATTAACAATTATATGGCGTTTGATTTTATCTCCTTTTCCATTCCAGAGAAATTCATAAAATAATTTGTTTACTTCCTTGATAACTTTTGCATTTGAATGTAAAGGAGAGAGTACATAGACGAGTTGTGAAGCAACTAAATTCTTTAGAACTGTTATTTTCCCAATTAAGGTAAGTCTGCGATATTTCCAGCAACTTAAAACATTTCGAACCTTATCTAGTTTTTCGCTATAGTTTAGAGATGCTGTTACTTCTGGGTCAATTGAAAACCAAACTCCTAAAGCTTTAACTTTATCTTTGGGCCATTTAAAGTTTTTACCAGGTATAGATACTTCAGCGTTACCACAACTTGCTCCAATCCAAAAGGCTTCTGTTTTCTTGTCGTTAAGTTTTAAGCCAGAAATTTCATAGAAATCATCTAGTGTTTTTAAGGAAGCTATTAGAGATTCCTGTGTTCCATCTAGTATAAGCGTTGTATCATCTGCGTACTGACTTAGCTTGATTTCTTTGCTATTTACAAAAATACCTTTAATATTTTTATTTTCACGGATTTTTTTCGCTAATATTTCAGCTGATAAAACAAACAAGTAAGGTGACAGAGGGCATCCCTGCCTTACCCCTCTTTGAAGTTCAAAAAAATTACTTGCCCACCCATTATTTAAAACACAGCTTTCTGGACGGTTGTAAAAAAGGTTTAGCCACTTCAAAATGCTACTGCCAAAACCAAAATAGTGAAATGTTTTCCTTATAAAAGCCCATTCTATTGTGTCAAACGCTTTTTCAAAGTCTAGAAATAATAATAGCCCTGGAATATTTTTCTCTTTGGCATAGCAAATGACACTATCAATAAGACGGATATTTTCGCCAATAAATCTACCTTTTAAAAAACCAGTCTGGTCATGATTGATAAGATTGGGCAGAAGAGGTTTTAAGCGATTAGCAATTGATTTCGCCGCTATTTTGTAGTCACAGTTAAGAAGGGTTAGAGGTCTCCAGTTTTTGACAAAAAATGGTTCCGCGTCTTTCTTAGGGATGAGTTTGATAATTCCTCTTCTCTGGGTTGTTGAAAGTAGTCCAGTTTTATAGGCATGGTTCAGTGCGCAGATAAGAGAAGTCGAAATGTCATTCCAAAACACTTTGTAGAACTCGGCTGGTAAGCCGTCGGTCCCAGGAGTCTTTTCTGATTCCATATCTTTTAGGGCCTCTAAACACTCTTTTTCGGTTAACTCACCTTCGCACGCAGTCAGATCCTCTTCATAAATATTTCTTTCGTCTTCGCGCTCAAAGCAAAAGTTTATATCATTTTGGTCGTTTGTTTTATTTTTGGATGAATAAAGATTTTTATAAAAATCCTCACATTCATTTAAAATTTTTTCGTTTGCAGTGACAAATTCGCCGTTTTTTGTTTTAATTTGTCTTATTGTCCCTTGCTTATAATGCCGCTTTTCTAAATTTAAAAAATACTTGGTATTTTTCTCACCTTCATTATACCATTTAGTCTTAGATCTCAAAATTGCACCTTTAGTGCGAAGTTCGATTATCCTTTCGAGTTCAAGTTTATGTTCGTTCAATTGTTCCTCCAAGTGTAAGAGATGCGAGTCGTCAGTGTTTTGGTTTTCAAGTTCCGCTTCTAATCTGGCAATTGACTGTTCCAAATCTATTTCCCGGTGTCTTGTTTGCTTTGTTTTATTCTTGGAGTAGCGGAGCGATTTCTCTCGCACTTTTAACTTTATCATTTCCCATAAAAGTACAGGGTTTACTGATTTGTCATTTTTATATTCATCGCGTGTTTCCTGAATTGTCGTTTTAATTTGGTTTACATAATCTAATTCTGTTAAAAAAGACGTGTTAAGTTTCCAGAAGCCAGGTCCGCGTGGATTTGAATGTAGTGACAAACTTAACGTGATCATTGAGTGATCCGATTTGTAGCCTGGGACAATATCTGTAAATGTCGTGATATTAACCGTGCTTTGGCTTATTAAAAAAAAGTCGAGTCTACAGTGAACTTTTGGATGGTGCTGTCTCCACGTAAATCTACTGGTTTCTTGGTGTAGGACCCTCCAAACATCTACCAAGTCTAATTTTTCACAAAATTCTTCAACGATTTTAACACTATTTTGGTGAGTTTTGGCAAGGCCGCCTTTTTTATCTTTCTCTAAGTCAAGTACCAGATTATAATCGCCACCTATGATTATATCTTCGCATTTAAAATCTGTAAGATGGTCAAAGAAATCTAGAAAGAAAGCTGGGTTTTCGTCGTTAGGAGCGTATATGTTAGCTAAGGTTAGACTCATCCCATTTGTTTGAATGTCGCAAACAATGAAGCGGCCTTGCGGGTCAACGAAAGCCTTTTCGATTTGAAAGTCAAAGTTGTTATTAAACAGTATGCATACCCCGGCTTTATTGCTCTTATACGTACTGAAGATTGTTTGGTAGCCCCATTCTGCAGACCATATATGATTAGTGTCTTCGGTACAGTGGACCTCCTGTAGCAAATATATTGAAAACTTTTTTTTTTTTGCGTATTGTAGCGAGCTGGGAGACGGATCTTCATTTTCATGGTATCCCATAAGAGAGTGGCGTTCACTTCATTATTGTTTTTGTACTCATTTGCTACTTCATTGATTGTCTTCTTAATTAGGTCGATATATTCCTGGTTGAGGGTCTTAGAGTCCAAGTGGCACACCCCCGCCCAAACATTTGCAGAGTACCCCGCCCGGGAGCCAAGTGCGGTAGGCGGTCGCTTACAAGAGGTCAGACCACAAGGGTCTTAACTTTGAATCATGTGAGCCTTTAGTAATTTCAATGTACAGAGCACCTATCATCGCAAAATATTGGATTGTATTGAAGTTTTGATGCGAGCGACATAATTTTGTTTTAATGGACTTGTACATAAGTTGCGGTTACACGTTCCAACTTTTACCTAGGTAAGTTTGAAGTAACAATGGCCGTGGCATACTTAAGCCTGGTTTCCATATAATCGCAAAGATCGTAAGGATCGCAGCAATCGCAGAAAATAGTATTGTGCGATCCTTGCGATCATATGGACACCAAAAACTTTGCGATCCTTGCGATCGTTACGATCCTTGCGATTTCTATCTCTGCGATCCTTGCGATCGAGAGGTTTTTATATGGAAACAACTCTTGCGATCCTTGCGATCGAAAATGTTCCAGAAAGCATTGCACACCAAATCCTTGTATCCCATAATGCACTTAAAGTTTATCAGATCCATGCCTACTCGACGTTTCCTTGCGATCGCTGCGATCATATGGACACCTGAGGTCTCAGCGATCGCAAGGATCACAGCGATCTCCGATCAGCGATCGTTGCGATAATATTGAAACCAGGCTTAATCGCAACGATCGCAACAATCGTAGCGATCGTTACGATCGACGATCGCTGCGATTCTTGCGATCCTTGCGATCGCTGAGACCTCAGGTTTCCATATGATCGCAGCGATCGCAAGGAAACGTCGGGTAGGCCTGGATCCCATAAACTTTAAGTGCATTATGGGATACAAGGCTTTGGGGTGCAATGCTTTCTGGGACATTATGGATCGTAAGTATCGCAAAAGTGGTTTCCATATAAAAACCTCCCGATCGCAAGGATCGCAAGGATCGCAGAGATAGAAATTTTTCTATTTCTGCGATCGCAATCGCAAGGATCACACGGATCGCAACGATCACAAGGATCGCAAAGTTTTTGGTTTCCATATGATCGCAAGGGTCGCACAACAATGCGATTATATGGAAACCAGACTTTAGGGGCCGATTACATGGCGAATTTCAGCCCGGTAGGCGGGCTTGAATTTTGTTGCGATTACATGAGGAATTTTAAAAACCGATTTCAAAAACCGGAATGGAAATTTTAGTTTAAATAAAATAAAATATCGTTGAACAAAACACCTCTCGGCAAGTAAAAGAACTGCTATGAAACCTAGAAGGTACATAGTACGTCCAAAACTATCTCCTTTGCGGTCCGCACAATGGCACGATGACGTCATATGACGTAGTTATTAGGTAATTAGTTATATGGCCGCCATCTTGGATCCGCTATCTTTGATTTCTGAATTTTTTTAAAACCTCTTAAAAACCATCTAAATTGACTCAAAATTAATCAAAACCAATAAATAAACATTGTTTTTCTTCATACAAAGGTACAAATATGCAAATTAAAAAATCTTGTTGCCATGGAAACATCAAGTCACGTGATCAAGTAATTGTCATCTGAAATTATTGCCAGATAAATTTCAGGAAAAGTCACAAAGTTTGATGGCGTTGGAATACATATTAAAGAAGTTATGAATGTTGAAAGTTAGCGCGGGCACTTCGTGCCGCCCCAGGCTAAATAGGGCTAATTATTTGATCGAATCATCATGGGTTGATATTGAAAAAATATGAGCCAGAATGTAGCCAACTATTGAGTGCTGGAAGCGGACTGTGGAATGTAAATTTGAATATGGACTGGACTGTGCATAATAAATTCTAGATTGTGTATTGTGGACTGCTAATTTAAAACTATTTAATGAGAACTGTGAACTTTGGACAGTTTACAGTTGGGATTGTCTTTGACCAAGGACTGTACAATATGGACTGGACTGTAAGCTATCTATGTTACCTTGGGAAATACATGGGGTGATTACTGTGTTACTGTGATTACTGTGTTACATGTAACTACAGACTGTTGGCTGATTGTGGTGGGAACTGGGACCAAACGACCCAGTTGCAAAGTCCAACGGGCTACTTGTTAATACTATTTTAACCACAAGAAAAATGACGATGAAGGGAAATATCTCACTTCTATCATCCGAGAAACAGCATATCCCGCTTCTCGATGATTTCGGAACAATAAGGAAAAATATCGGAAGAAATAGGATTCAAAATTGAAAATATGTTACAGAGTACCTTCATATCGACCGATGTCTGGAAAATGTTTTCTTGTGAAAACAAAGCTTTCATAATGATCTTTCATCCAAAAAGAAAGAATTGATAAAAAGTGAAAATTGGCGGTGAAATGACGGTATGGCGTTTTGACCGGAATTTTTTTAATGGCGCGTGATATTTTTTAAGCGCTGTTTTCTCAAAGTGAATTATTGACTTTTAGAGAACACTTCGAAGAACTACAACTATAAGGGATGTGTTCGACTTTCCTTAAATTTGGACAGTAGCTAACTTAACATATAATCTAAATAAAAGTGTCTGGGAAATTTAATTTTTGAAAACTTTTTCGTTTAGAGGCATTTCCGCGCGATTACTCCAGTTTCTTCCGCCCTATTTCGAAAAATGTTCTGTAGTTATTCACTGAAATTTAATATGGGGAAACGCAGACAACTTTTTACTGCGTTTCGGGTACAGAAACCAGAGAACAAATCAATTAAGCAAATTTTAATAATCGCTTTGATGTAGCTTTCAACGTATTTTAAGAGTAATCTCGAAACGCTAGAGCTATTACACTAGGGACATCCCGAAGGTATCTTGCAATCTTAAAACGCTTGTTAAGAGCAATTCCGTGCAAAAATCAAACATTACACGGCAAAGTTAAAAAACTAAAATTTGCTCTTCTTTTGCATACAGGTAGCCTTTAGTAAGTACACAACTGCTGTGTAGTTTTTTCTTGAAAAATATATTTGTTTCTGGGAAAACGAAAACATTTCGTTTTAAGCCCCCGGTTCGATTTGGCAGCACCAAACAGGCTTAAAATAATTGTCATGATTCACTTCGACTCGACTCGCGTATCAAAACTACTGCGCTAGAAAAAGCTGTCATAATTCCAATTTGTTGTACAACTTGTCATAGTCTAAACACCATGATTTCATAAAAATTAGATTAATCTAAGTATTCAAGGGAAGTCAAAAGCTTATGGCTCTCCGGTGCTCCGTAAAACGGTAGGCGAAAAACAATGATGATTTTGAGCATGTGCCTTTGTTCAGAATTTCGTAATATTAAGAATGACAATACTAGAGTTGACGATCTTTTAAAATATGTAAAGTTTAGTTTGGGGAAATGAATTTGGGATTTTTAAGAATTTGTTGAAAATCGTGAACGAAAGACATAAAATCACGCCATCTTGTGTATGCGTGACCAACAACAAAAATACTTAAAACGTTTTTCCTTGATAAATCTTGGCAATTAAACTCTGACGCGAAAAAACAATGGAAATATACAAACCTTAACTTGGATATGACATTCTTGAATGTCCAAAGTGTTTCGTTTTGCCGTCTGTTCAATTTCATTCGTGAAGTTTATCATGAACAGTGAAGATCAGTGAAGCCCGTAGCCACGATCAAAAACGCTTTACTTTTCGCTGAATTCTCCGTAGCTCACTTTGCACTTTCGTACTCTTTATACTGTTGATACAATTTTTTCCCCCGGATTTCTGGCGGAAACTGTAAAAGGGCTAACAATAAAGCCAACTAGTTCAAGCATGTGTTCCCAGTTTATCATCCTTGCATAACCGTGGACCGTTTTGAAAGTATATGCAAATTACGTCTAAAATTTGCATAATCAGGCTGAGCAAGCGTTCGTGACAGTCACGGTTGGTACAGGGGTGGATAACAGAGGAGGTTGGACACGGGCCGAAAGGCATCATGGGATGAATTTTCGTTTTGAGCGACACTCGTTCAGTTTCAAATGAACCTTCGAGCTGTGAGGACCTCGAGGAACTACAAATTTTCTGACTTTTAGCCGCCAAGGAAGCACAAATCGGCCTAAATTGAAGGTTATGCGATTACGCTTGTATAGATACCATTTATTTTTACAACTGAATAACTTGAGGCGTCATTCTACGCCGATCGAAAGACTTACTCGTGCACCGACTACAAATTTGAGCCACAACAAGCACAAATCGGCCTTCATTGAAGTTGATAAGATTCCTCTTGTTACGAAGCAGGGTTTTAAGCCGGTTGATCGATCGAAAGACTTATTAAAGCAAGGCTGCACGAGGAATTCCAACCGAGGCATATTTGTAACGAAAGCTATAAGCTTAAATCACGTAATTACCAAGGTTGGTAACCACAACAATCGATCGTTGCATTTTATAGTCCTCTTGCACGAAGGCAATTTTGTTGTACTGAATGCTGGTAGTGCTGGATTTGTGTTGTTACGAACTATAAATACATAAATAATAAAACTGTAAAATCATGTGAAACAACAAACATAATCAATGAAATCAATAATAAGTTTACACAGATTATTCCTTGTTAAAACTTCAGGAGGAAAACATGATTTAAAAACCTAATGGAAGTAAAACAGTGACTAACATACATTTTTGCATCTGAATTCAAGAACCATCCTTCTAAAAAGAAATCCAATTCTGGCCATAAAGACCTGGTAGAAAATTGTGATTAGGAGGACCTCAGGCAATAAGGAATTCAAACTTCTGGGCTTGAAAATGAAAATGCAGAGTGTTTTGGCACTCTACTCTGAGTTTGTGGCAAAACAATTCAAGGTACTAAGGAACCATTTTTTCTTTGGACCCTCTTACTTGGAATGTAATTAGAGCACAAAGATCAGGACTGTGCACATGAGAACAACTATATGTTCTTTCAGTTGAGCACAAGTCTTAGGAAATTTATAACAAATGTGCAATTGCCTATGTCATAAGCAACCAGGAATTGGAAAGGTGGTTGCTTAGGAAGGATGGTTGCTTATGAGAGTCAAACTACAACAATAGAGAATGGTTGCTGAAAGGGAGCAAACTGTAGTTGTTCCAATAATTTTAACTAACAACTTTCCTATCAGACAGATAATTCTTAATGCGGTATTTATGTAAACCATTAATCAATTCCCTCAAAATTTAAATGCCAATTAGTGGTGGAGCAAGGAAAGAAGTGTTGAAATGTTTCTATTTTGAAGCATAACTATTTTCACTACAAACTCCCCCATCCTAATTCATGGTTTTATTGAGTAATTAAAAAAGTAAATGAAGCCTTTTGAGAAGTCGGTACAGAAATGGGAAACAACAGAAATTTCACCTGCTGGCTTACAGCCCCACCGCACCCCCCCTTTACACCCTTGCCATCCTTGACAATCAAGGAATACCCAGGGGCATATCTAGGGGGTCTTGGGGTGCCCGTGACCCCCCCTTTGTGAGATAATTTTAGTAAAACACAGCGTGGATGTCGACATGACAATCTGGTTAGTAACCTGGGTGTGACACAGTGTGACACCCCCTTTGAAAAATTCTAGCTACGCCCCTGCACACCATAGTTAAATGGAGTTGATCAGGAGCCCATTGATATTATAATAGAAAACAATTAATAGTAATCAAAATAATTATAGCAATTCATAAGTGATACAAAAGCTCCAACAAATATCCAGTGTGCCAAAATTTCCCCCAACTATGAAGGTTATTTGAGATTTTCTTTGTGGGTGTGCCAGGATTTCTGAAGGCGACCAGACCAAATTCGAAGACAACCCGATCTATTCCGAAGATGTCCGAAGAATTCAGAAGTTTCCATGGCCTCAGTCCTCCGTTTTATAATATCCAGCTGTAATCGTAATGTTCAGAATGATAAAAACCTACAAAATGTGCTAAATTTTCATAACACAACTATATTTTTAATTGGATCATGTGATCAGTTAAGGCTGTTAGCTCAAATCTGTAAGTCAGGAGTGAGAAATTGCTCCATAGGCGTGAGTTGGTATGAGATTGGAGTTTTGGACTCGCAGGCATGAAACTTAATTTTGGCAGGTATGTTCTATGCCACCATGCAGAACTTAAGTATAATAAGTTTTCATTGTCAACTGAAGACAGAAGTAAGCAACCCGGGGCTGCTGTGCATTTCTAGCAGGCTACTGTTAGAGCACAATCCATCAAATATCTGTATAGAAAATTATTATTTATCTTAGGAATCAACAGAGAAATATATTTAACAGACTGATTAAATCATTGATGCATTTTGTCTATACAAGTTTATAATTTTATTTATATAATAACTTATTGATTTATTATCTGCTAAAATATGAAACAACTGACAATATGGGGGCTTACTCAATGACAATAATTCACAGTTCTCAACCCAATTGTGGGTCTCAAGAGCGCATGGATTTTTGCTAAGAGCAGGGCTTTACAAGACATGATAATGACAGACCAAAACCCTCACTGTCATGCTTCAAGCCCCAATATTTTGGGCCAAGCAATAAAAATGAAATTCTTGTTTGGCTGCTATTTTCAGGTGTACATGATAATGACAGAGCAAAACCCTCACTGCCATGCCTCAAGCCCCAATATTTTGGGCCAAGCAATAAAAATGTAATTCTTGTTTGGCTGCTATTTTCAGGAAAAAGAGCAGACTGAAGGGCTCCACATTTTGCTGTTGAACCTAGAAAAAGAATAGACTTCATTAGGAAGCCACTCCAATAATATGAAAAGAAAACAATAACAAACATATAAGCCTTTAGTTATTAAGGTTATAAAAGCTCATACATAAATTGCAATGTTCAACTCTCATGATTAGAGTGTAGATATGAATCAAATATGTTTTTCCTCAGAAGACAGAAACAAATTGATCTCAAAAGGTCGAAGCAACCTTAGAAATTACAGCTTACGCACACTTGTGATAACCTACACAAATGACCGAACTTTAATCGCAAATAACAGAAAATTGGTAAGAGGTACGACCGGGTTCGACGTCCTAAATTAAAAGAATAACGTTTTCTACAAAAGATGGTGCGATTTTCATGGCTAGAACCCACGCGATATAGCATCAAGAAACGAACGCGTTGGTTGACTACACAACGTGGACGAAAGCCGCCATATTGGACCGGCTTGCGAGGAAGCCGAATAATAACTAATTCTACTGAAAAAAAAAGCGATATAAACAAGTAAATAGAAAAAGTAGCAACATACCTTTCATGAAAACTCCTTTACGGGTAAAAACGGACTACATTTTCGAAGAAAACCACAATAAAAAACCATGGAATGTTTCGTGGAGAAATTCTCGCAGAAAAGACTGTGAATGAATACGATGATCTGATTGGTCGACCACTCCTACCAGGATACCTTTCGGCCCGTGTCCAACCTCCTCTGGGTGGATAAGGTATTCTCAGTGGCCAAAATTGGGTCTTTTTGCCATATGTTTCTTGTCTTTTTTTTAGAAACGCTTAATGCTCGCGCTATGTACAGTATGCTTCAAGGCTAGAACACGGTGAGACTGCAGTACCTGAACTAGAGAAAGCAGAACTTTCCCAAACGTTTTCTGCCCCATCTCTCCCAATGGGATGCATGGGCCCTGAAATGTTCTCGTATCCGAAGTACTCGGTTTTCGGCGAAACGGAAGGAGACTGCAGATCCCGTAGGTGTTCCCAAAGCTATGCGCACAGCCAAGGATGCTAGTGGCGCGCGGCGATATGAAAGCGTCGAATTTCTAACTCCGCAACAGATTGTCGGCTAGTTCTCCCGCCTAGCTGCAAAGAGAAACACTAAAGAAAATATGCAGGTAGATGAAGACGAAGAAGAAACCGCTAGTTTGGAAAATGAAACCCATCTCAACAGATGAGAGAGAAAGTTGTGACCAACTTTTTAATTCAGAACTCGGCTAGATTTCAGAATACCCCGCCACTTATTTGCATCTCGTTGAATAAGAATGGTTCCTTTTGTTTTCATATACCTCGTTCTATAAAACGTTCTGGGATATGTAAATAAGTGGCGGGGTATTCTGAAATTGCTCCTAGAACTCCCATCCAACCGTGTACGACGCAAATAACATCTGCAAACTTGTGGAGAAGTCCAAACTTTCATTATTTTCTATCACAATGCTCCAGGAAATTTGTTTCTCATTCTCATATCAAACATTACATTAAAGCGAAGGAAGCAGCCCCACAATGATATTGCAAAGGGTTGCAAATGGCACACCACCAACAACAATCGTCATCTCATCAGATAGTGCACAAATGAAGCTTTTCATCTGAAACACACGACACCAGAGGGTGTATTGGACTATCATATTTTGTACAAGCGACATAGCACTCGCTTTAAGAGGAATGAAATTATGTACGTATGATAGATGGGAGGTACTGTTGTAATTGGAAGGTTTGAAATAAAATTGTTGTTGTTGTTTGTTGTTGTAAAGAACCCTAAGAATTCAGAAAGCGGAAGATTCTTTGTTCCATGGTTTCCTAATTTTCTTTCTAGGACCAGTAGTTAGAGTTAAATGCCTTATAACATTCCCACATACACAAAAAAAGTGTCACATCAGTTTCTTTTCTTTTCATTATATCAGCATTAATTAATTAGTTAATCAATTATATTTCTTAATGCTGTGCAATGTGCAATGTGTTTTTAACTTCATTTTATTGTGTTTATTTTTTTTGTCTGCAATTTTTCGCAGGAATTGATTTCTTATTGGCCCGACCTTCCCTTAAAAAAAATGTAATACCAGAGCAAGGAATGAGCGGAAAGCGCGAGTCATGTATGTATCGGCAAAAGAGAAGATTGACCGAAATATTTCTTATTAAAAGCGGGACAATGAAGGAGGAATGTTCCTCTCACAACTGAAGCATTGTTGATTGTCACACTGTAGAAATGAAACTAGGGCTGGCCTGGCTGTTGTTTAACTACAGCAGTCCAATCAGATACCAGAAGCGGAAGTAGAAGACTTTATCAAACTCTAAAAATAAAAACAATGGCAAGTAAATGGATCAAAATTTCTTAATCTTCGTACCTGCATTTTCGTTTGAAAGATTATCTGTGTAGCTTAACATGTGAAATCCAGGCCGACAAGATCTACCCCAACCCAACCCCACCCATGTAATAAATATTGGTTTTCTGTCAATACTGTATTTTAAAACCCACGAGATCTCTTTCCTGCTTTGAACTGTATTAATTGAAGACTTTCGAACAACAATCGTCAAACTTAAAGAAAAACATATGGAATTTTGGCCACTGAGAATACCTTAATATCCACCATGTGTACCAACCGTGACTGTCACGAACGCTTGCTCAGCCTGATTATGCAAATTTTAGACGTAATTTGCATATAGTCTCAAAATGGTTCACGATTATGCAAGGATGGAAAACTGGGAACGCATGCTTAAATTAGTTCGCTTTTTTTTTTGCCCTTTTACAGTTTCAGCCAGAAATCTGGGCAAAAAATTGTATCAACAGTATAAAGAATACGAAAGTGCAAAGTGAGCTACGATGAATTCAGCGAAAAGAAAAGCGTTTTTGATCGTGGCTACGGGCTTCACTGATCTTCACTGTTCATGATAAACTTCACGATTGACATTGAACAGACGGCAAAACGAAACACTTTGGACATTCAAAAATGTCATATCCAAGTTAAGGTTTGTATATTTACATTGTTTTTTCGCGTCAGAGTTTAATTGCCAAGATTTATCAAGGAAAAACGTTTTTAGTGTTTTTGTTGTTGGTCACGCATACACAAGATGGCGTGATTTTATGTCTTTTGTTCACGATTTTCAACAAATTCTTAAAAATCCCAAATTCATTTTTCCAACCTAAACTTTACGTATTTTGAAAGATCGTCAACTCTATTATTGTCATTCTCAATATTACGAAATTCTAAACAAAGGCACATGCTCAAAATCATCGTTGTTTTTCGCCTACCGTTTTACGGAGCACCGGAGAGTCATAAGCTTTTGACTTCCCTTGAATACTTAGATTAATTTAATTTCTATGAAATCATGGTGTTTAGACTATAACAAATTGTACAACAAATTGGAACTATGACAGCTTTGTCTAGCGCAGTAGTTTTGATACGCGAGTCGAGTGAATCATGACTTATTTCAACCCTGTTTACATGTGTTTTAATAATTGTGATCGCCAAATTGTGCCCTGAGTTGATAACGACTTTCTTCGTTTTTCTCGGAAACAAATAGATATTTCAAGGAAAAAACTACATGGCATTCATATACTTACTATAGACTATCTATATGCAAAAGAGGGGCGAATATGATTTTTTCAGCTTTGCCGAAGATTTGCGATTTTGTTTCATTCTTGCACGGATCTGCTCTTAAAGGGGCTATGTCGCCATTTTTAGCGTTACTTTAAAAAGCCAAAATACATCTTTATATCAGTGAAATTCCAAAACTAAGAATCCAGTTTTGTTTAAAATTATTCTACTAGTGCTCTAAAAGTAAAAATAAGTGTCTTGGGCTGCAGATGGCCAGGATGGAATTGGATTGAATCTTGAAAAAATTGGGCCAATTTTTTCAAGTTAATTTTCTCTGCTAAAATTCACTTGATATCTTCCAGTTAGTGTTCTTTAAGCATTTCGTGTACGACAAAGGTACTTAGTTTTAATTTGGGACGGTTTTGACCCGAAAACCTCAAAATCACCATGACATAGCTCCTTTAAGATAAACAGTTTGACAAGTAGGTAAATTAAAAATACAAATTTCCCAAGCACGCAAAACAAAACAATGAAGAATAATACGTTTAAATGAACTCTTACAGCCTCGCGACACGACATTATGTAATTATTCATGACAAATTCAAGTTCTCACAAAAACAATTTGCTGAGGATAATGAAATATTATCAAAAAGGGACTCGTAGCTAAGAATATCTTTGTTCACGAATGACCTCTTTCAATTTCACCCCAACTCATTTGTTGCCAAGGTTTTATACAAACCTATCTAAACACTGTTCTCAGCAACGAAATCCTAGAAGACAATACGTCGGTGTGAATTGAATATATATTAAAAAGCAAAATCGGCAAGCTCTGAATATATGTATATATATTTCCAGGGTTTCTCGTCTTTTGTCCCCAATAGTTTGTTAGATGATGTAAATTTTACGTTTGAACACCTCATTCTCATTCGTCATTAAACCTAGAAATTTACACTGAAAAGTAAGTCGCACATATTTTCTTTGATTTGTTCAATTGATTCTGTCATGTTTTATTTTAAGCGCTGAACGAAAACTTTAACTTAGATACGACAATATCCCTTCTGTTAATTAGGTATGTCTGGCTAATTGAATTAAATATTTCAATTTATCATTATGAGATAAAAATAACAATGGATATATCTTCATTTAAGCGTAGTCTTTTCCTCGTGGTGCTTAAAAAGAATTGCTGATTTAATGATTATTCGTAATGCTTTTATTATATACCCTTCTTATAATAGTTCCACTAACCTTGGCACTGGCCTCCAGTAATGAGCAAACCCAATATTCCCATTAAAATCCAAATCTTCATTCTCTGAAAAACGAAGGCATTTCAAAAGTTATTGGCAAACATAAAAATCATCATTCTTCTAGAATTTTTCTGTCACGTTTACGTTTATATATATATATATATATACAAATTAATGTGGGAAGGGAGATATGGACAACTAATTGCCTCATAATCTTTGGATCACCAACCTATTCTCGTTAGGAAGGCGATTCACAGCGATTTCTGAAATATATACATAGACAGTTAAAGTGAGAACAGAAATTTTCACAACAAAGATTATGAGTGAAAAAGTGCCTCCCGGCTGAGGCACTTTTTCACTCATAATCTTTGTTGTGAAAATTTCTGTTCTCACTTTAACTGTCTATATATATATATATATATATATATATATATATATATATATATATATATATTCCTAATTTACCTTGAAAATGCGGTCGAGAACGTTAACAGAGCAAATAAGACTTGGAAAGGCATCATAATCTGTTAACTTAACCTGATTCATTTATTTTCAAGGAGGTCTTGTTTTTGATAAAAGTGTTATTTATTTTTTAAGACTTACCTTGAAATGATAAAGATCGATCAGATTATTCTTCTAAAATATCATACCCGAGCAATCCCTAATGACACTGACAACGTCCAAGGAGTGAATTTATTTCAAGTCTTACGGAGAGTAAGGAGCCACATAGTGATTCTTTCACCAAATTGAAGTTACAAACATATTAATCTTTAACCGGAATTATGGAAGAACAATAAATTCGCCATGGTATTTGCTCAGAAAACAAAAACCATATTTGTTAGTAATACAATACTTGGAGTTATCTAGAATAATCAGTTGTGATCTTCAAAATGAATCTTTTCATATATGGGGAAATATTTACATTCGGGAAAAGCTGGGGGCAATTCATAAATGACTTGCATTTTAGGGATTGTAAAATACGTTACTTTGCACGATTTGGAGACTGAGGCTGGTAACAGCTACGTTATTGGCGAATGAATATTTTGTGATTAAAAGAACGTTATACGTGGTTGTCATATTGGTGTACAGTTTCTGTAAACCAATATGACGACCAAAATAAACACTAAGCAAAAATAGTTTAACATGGCAAAATTTTCTGAAACTATTTAAATACTAACTTTAAATTGCAGTTTTTTGAGAAAGTAATGCAAAGTTGGAAATAAAAGTTTTAAGCCCCCTCATAACTTGTATGGAAATTATGAGAGGGAAGAAAGGAAACAAACATATCAGGACCATCAATTGCCTCATTGTCATGGCAACCTTAAAACCCAAGTTTTTGACTAAACATGTACTCTCAAGTTGTAAACTTATCTAATCCGGTTCTCGGGCGAGTTGAAATCAATTGAAATATAATTCTACCACAGATAAAGGAGAGTCATTGCCCTAGTTTATAGAATTTTAATGTAGATCATATTCCTCTGCTATGCCATGAATAGTTATGCCAAAAGCTCTTGATAGCAGAATTCTAAGGAAACACGCAACACTTTGAATTATCCAAAGGAAACACACAACAAGACCTATTAAAAGTTTCTGTATAGCTTTAGCGTAATTCTACAAGATTTTCCTTTATTATCCATGCTACTATTTTCGTTAGCATTTATTTGTAATAGGCTGAGCCTAACAGCGTCGCTCTCTGAACAGAAAGCCGATGATAAGCTTAACAAAGGTGATAGGTGAAAGGTCGAAAGCACAAGAATTAAGATTCACGACCCCGCTATTTTTCAATTTTAGCAAAGTTGTTGACTTATGGGATGTTTGCCTTTTTTAATTGGTTACTGCCTACAGTTTGTGGACAAATTATTATATAAAAACTATTACGTAATTCAATGAGCATTTGAAATTCAGAATAGAGTGCTCATCTTTGGGTTACGCATTATTATTTTTTGAAGATTCCTGGCTAATAAGACTACATATAAGCAAAACACAAAGTATTATATCAAAGAAAGAACATAGATGTGGTCAATGACATGTTTAATATGAATTATTATATCATCAGCGCTGTAAATGAACTTACCTCTGTAACGTGATGTCACTGGGTTATCCACGTGACTGCTCTTTATATGCTTCCAGAAATGATCTTTCTTTATCATAATATCATTCTAGTGTCCAAGTGCCACAGCAGCAGTACAGACTGGGCATTGAACACACAATGGTTTAAGTAACAGATCAGCAGATCCAAACACCTCCCTTACAGCAGCTCTTTTATCAAACAACTTTCTCAGTTCGCATGGTGTGAGCAGTTTTCTCAGTTGGATATTAAGCTGTTGTCCTTCTGGACACGGTGCTACAACAATGTTGGTAGAGTGAGAAACTGGGCAAGTTTTGCACCATGTTTCCTACAAGTTACGTCGGATTAGTTCCCGTATTGCCTCTTCTCTAGACTACTTCGGGAGTCCTTGGATAAATACACCGCTCCAGGCCTTTACTATTGTCATGTCCAGCGCATTTTTGACATTTTGCTGTGGATCATTTGATATTGTTGATGGACCGGATAGCTGAGAAAAAAAAAAACAAACTTGTCCTTGTTGATCCAGGTGATCGCAAGGCGGCACTGGCAGCACTCGAGACGGTTTTAACTTGCACGGTTACTGTACAATCTTGGCGACTCTTCAGAATATAGACAAATGATTCACAAGTGGCTGAGCTCAAATTAACTTTGCAGTCGCTGTGATTATAATAAAGCTGTGCATTCGTTCGAGAAGTAGAGCAAGCATTTAAGACTTTTGCCTTGAATAAAGCAAAAGCATTAACCGACTTTAAAGAAAACAAACAGGGAATGTAGCTGTCACTATTGTCTTTTCTGACAAGAGCTGAGCAGTATAAATAGGCTCATGGTCATCACCTTTCAGTTTGGAAGCGTGGCGAGACTTGTCGCGATCCTCCCTTCCAGACTTGCCCTGGTAGGTTTTACTTTTGCTGGATTTCAGCTTCTTAATTTTTTCCACTTCCCGTACATGTTTACTTCTCTTTCCACGTCGACCTCGTTTTCGAGTGCGATAATCATCAGAGTCCGACGAATACGAATCGCTTTCCGTTCCAGAACTACATGTAGAACTAGAACTGCTAGAAGAACTGCCTATAGCTTCCGCCATCTTTGACATGTTGTTTGATCGGCACCAGTCCTACGACAGAGTTGAGTGTCACATGGTTCAAATATATCCCCCGTTTTCACTCCTCCTACTAGTATTTTTTATAAACGGGATTCGGATTTCGCTTTTTGTAGTAGCTGTTGTTTTATTTATTTTTTTTCGTTTGTTTGTTTGCAAAAATATGTAAAAGTTACACAGCACAGCCACTTGGGAAGCATAAAAATAGCCGGGTAAAATCAAAATATTCGCTGGGTACCGGGGAGACTAAATTTCCACTGGGTAAGGAAAATAATCCACTGGGTCGGGTTCCACTGGGTCTGTTACAGAGGGGTGTCTGGTATTGATGTACCTTTATGTCCAGTCATACTGAATGAATTCCTAATCGTAGCTTTATAATACTAATTCTATGTGCTGGATTTCTTTTTATCCTAAGGTACACTGTAGCTGACAAACCGAAGAAATTGAGGTTGTTCGCATTCGCTCATATCACGGTCTTTCAAGTAGTCATGAGCATAGTCAATGCAATGTTGTTGAATTCTCTGTTAATACTGATTTAGAACATCTTAAAGCTAGACAAATCCCAAAATGTAATGGCCATGTGTCATCGATGTTCAGGAGCGAAGAGAAATTAAAGACCTTGTTTCGGAATTAGGACTTTCCCCTCTTCCCCTCCTTCGATAACCCCAATTTTTCCTAAAACGTGCGAGGGTAAACAGGTAAACAGACAATAGACAATAAACCAAAAAAGTCACAGAAAGGTGCATTGAAGTTAAATAAAAACTAAATACAAAATTCAAGGGATAAAGTCCTTCATTAAAGGGAGGGTTTCACGGTTCAGCGCATATGCACAGATTAAAATGCTTTATTCGCTTACTTGCCAATGAATTTTATCGGTTAAAAAACCACTCACATTTACTTCAATAATCACATACTATAATAAGTCCAAACAAAGCGAAGGATGACCAAAATTCACAGAAAACTTCAACGGATTACACCGACAAAGTCAACCGCTGAATAAAACCTTTGACCCGAAGGATTTATTCTACGCTCTGGTGGCTTTCATGGCGCACATTGGTATGTATAATCATCCATTCAATCAGCGACATTTTCACGGGCAAATGTCCCGCCAGAGTTATCTACTCGCTTCCGATTGGTCTAAACAATGAATTTAAATGGCTTACTGCGTAGCTTGCACATGCGCCGAACCGTGAAACCCTCCCTTTAATCCGACAACGTAATAACCAAATTCAAGATCAATCAAGTTGGTGCAAGGAGCGACGCCATTTTCATATCGATACTCGATATACAGTAATGCAGCCAGAAACACTGTAAAGGCCTTTTGTCCTACCTGTCTTACGCATACAAGGAGGCAGAATCTCATTTTGTGGGTGTGGCACAAAATCCCTTCACCCTTACAAATTGGTGCAAATAAATTCCATAATTTTTAATAGCGTTCAAAAAGTCATTCATAATTCGTAAGCATATAAGCCAATCACACGAGGTAAATCGATCACGTGTATGAACCTTTATACCTGGTAATCTACTGTCATTTTTAAAAGCCCGGAGGGGGATTTTATATCAGTCTCGGAGGCAGATACCACGCAGCCCTTAACAACCTCTAATTTCATTGGACCTGGGTATCACGTAGCTCTATTGTTTTTAGGGCTAGGGTCCATTGTTGTGTTGTTTGTTCTATTGTTTTCTCAGCAAATCAGAGAAGACATTGTAAGGGCTGCGTACTGCCCCCTCGGGGGAAGGCGGGGTTGAAAGTCCAAATGCAATTATTGCTGAAGTTTCAATGAAATGACTTAAGAGCGGATGTCTGTAAATATCGACCAGGGGTGGGAATTAAAATTTTTTTGAAAAATCCCACAAAAATTCTGTAGACTACCCTAGGTATTCTATTAATGAAAATATAAATTTTAATTTGATCGGATAAAAATTTTGGCGATACGGCGGGTGTCAAGTTCGGGCGGTTCACGGCCCTCGCTAGACCGCTTTTTCGGGGCCCGAGACTGGGTTATGAAAAAATCCCGATTTGAATCTAATTCAAATATCATTCAACCCAGAAAGCTTTTTATCGTACTAAAAGGATTTTAACAGACATTTTGAGTGGTCATGTGCTTGAATTGATTGCGACTAGATTATTTTACAGATTTTTAAATATTTACAAAATTTTGAGGATTTCACGCGAGCAAAATTTTGTCGAAATTTGAAGGCCTAAAATAACGCCCGGTACCTAGTTTCAAACAGCAAAAGACATACTACATTAAAAAGCAATCTCTAAGCTTTCAAAATATGGTTTTAAAACTTAGGGCAACAAATGAAATGAATTTTTGGGAACGCGAAATTCAGGGAGCACTTGAGTGAAATTTGACTTTTCTGACTTGACAGTTTGAGGTTCGGCGCGACACACAAATCATACCCTGCGAGCAGAGCCTCTTTCGATCCTCCTAGAAAATCCTCCCGATTTTTCTAGGAAGATCGAAAGAGGCTCTGCTTGCAGGGTACACAAATCAATACTCAAACAAATCTTTCAGCCAAAATACGTTTACTTTAGGCAATCTCAAGTCCCACAGTGATACATACATGCCTCATAGACATTAGGTGGAAATTGTACACCGATTTTCTGCCGAAAAGAACTCATATCCTGGCTTTGCCTCGCTAATGTAAACATGTGGGTCAAGTTCTTATCACGACACAGCGAAGTGTTCAAAATATTTACCAAATATCTATCCTGTCTAGTATACAATCAGTTCTACATTATGTTTGTTTGTACCTTGTGTCCTTGTTTGTCTTCATTTCCGCAAAATCTGAGGCAAACTACAGCGAAATCTCCGCGCGCTTGACGTGTCACTAGTCATGTGGAAGTGCTGTTACGTGAGTCAAGATTGCGTTACATAAAATGACAAACAGGGAGACCGATAGCAGGAAGACCGACAACACGGGCACTCGTCTACAGGAGATTCTTAGGAAAAAATGAATTCTAGATTTAAAACATGCAAATCACAGTAGAACCCTGATAACTTGAACTCGGCAAACTCAAATTCCCTCGTTTATTCGCGCTGATTCCTTTTTTCTTGTGATAGTCTTGATAGGAAAGTTAAACCACGCCCTTACTCGAAGCGCTGACTCCAACTGCTTTTGCTCCCGTCAAGAGTTCGTGTTACACTGTTTTTACTATGATAAGTTCGAGGATGCGCAAGAGCAGGCACCTACAAGTTCCGAAATAAAATCCAGGTAGGGCTTCTTCCTGCGTCCAGAGGGTTTATCCTCCATGTTGAAGTGGGAGCAAATCTCGTGTAGCTGGGTTACTGTCAGCTTACTGGGCTTGTTGGACAAGCTCATCGCACAGAGGTTCCACGTGTCGTAGACTATGGGGTGCACATGTGCGCATTGCATCAGGATGCTGTTGCGCGCATCTGAGAAAGCCTTCTCATCTTCGGCTGCTCGGTTGTTGTCATCCGTTTCTTCGTCGTCGTCTTCTAGGGGCGACAACGTGGCGAAGTATGGCGGCTGTTCTGGAGAAGAAGCTCTGGATCTATCCCGCGTCCAGGAACTCATCCACCTTGAATCGGCGCTCGCCTCTTTCGTTGCGCGTATACCGCATTTCCCGTGAAACTTGTTCGGGGTCAGATTTTTGGCCCGTCTCCTAAATTTGTCCTTCAGGTACTTCCTCTGGTTGTCCGTAAATCTGGCTGCCTTCTTGGATCCTTTTAGGGCCCAGCCTTTCTGTGGTACTCGAGGCCCCACATTGTTCAGCCTGGACGGCGAGAGTGGACTGGGTGCTGTCTCCTTCCATAAGCTTCTCTGCATAAGTAAGACTGCCTGGTCTAGTAAGCTGTATCATTCTGTGAGGTCGCAAGCAGCACAGACCAAACATGGTTCTCGAGGTTCGAGTGCCGCTGGTAGCTCTTTATGCAGCCGTCTTCTGGGCAACAGAAAAGGCCACTTTCTTCAGCACTCTCTTCATCGGCCTTGTCGTCTCTGCTCTTGGTTTCGTATGCTTTTGATGGTTTCTTTGTCCAGCATGGGACAAAGTCTCCAGGTGACAATTCGAATCTGTACGACGGACATGGTAGCTTGCTTGGTACTGAAAGGAGAAGTAATTTAACGCAATTTTTGCGAGTTGTCGTTATTTGGATGTTCCACTGCTAAGAAAAAGACTTAATCTTATTCACAAAAACATTCAAATTTTAAAGTTTTGAAACAAAACCGTTGCGTTCCCATACAAACCTTTATAAATCGAATCTTTGTAATACAATACCGCTCATACAGCAAGGGTCACGTCCCGGTTATGTGATAGTGATAGTGATAGTGATAGTGAGCTTGGGCTGCCTGTGCTCTGATGTAATCAAACAAGGGTGATACTACGCCCGGGGGGTGGAGGTACTCCCGACAATTTAGGATAGGTGTGTGCCGCCAAGGTTCTCAGAAAATCGAGATTTGATACCCTTTTCAAGGCCCAAAACCAAGAAATGGCACCCTATTTAAGGGAAAGACAGATAACTCATAATTGTGTAACTGATAGGTCGTTTTATTTCTTGACGAACAATTGACGGGAGCAAAAGCAGTTGGAGTCAGCGCTTCGAGTAAGGGGATGGTTTAACTTTCCTATCAAGACTATCATAAGAAAAAAGGAATCAGCGCGAATAAACGAGGGAATTTGAGTTTGCCGAGTTCAAGTTATCAGGGTTCTACTGTGATGTGCATGTTTTAAATCTAGAATTCATTTTTTCCTAAGAATCTCCTGTAGACGAGTGCCCGTGTTGTCGGTCTTCCTGCTTTCGGTCTCCCTGTTTGTCATTTTATGTAACGCAATCTCGACTCACGTAACAGCACTTCCACAAGCAGTCAGTGTAAAACGCAGACTGCAGACTGCAGACCGGGGGTAAAATGCAGACTGAGGGTAAAATAAAATATTAATAATAAAAAACGAGTCATAAGAATGAAATAAAGAGTGTTCGTACCCGTAAAATAATGTCACGTCAGGGCACAGGGGGCCCACACAAACTGTGTGACCGTTGTTCGTATTTTTAAATTTAGAGGAAATGTATGGGGATATCGAAAAGGTTTACTTATCGTAATTTTCTGCGATGAATATTTACATACAAGATCAAAATAAACGTATTTTTACCTGAAATGTTGTGTGATGTCATTCTTGTAGCTGAAAACGGCGAATTTTAGCAATTTGAAGGGTTTTGCATCGGACGTTTACCTGAGCGTATAGTAGAGAGACAAGGGAGGAAAGCTGGTATTGTATATGCACATTGCGCTCCTATACTTGTATTGCGCATGAGCAAAGAGCATGTGCTCGACGCCATCATGGAAGTAAACGTACTTGTTGTGTTCCACGAAACACTCTGCCTTGTTATTTGAAGTTACAATAGATGGATCTTTCCCATCGCACGGCTTCCAATCCCCGCACCAGGCAAGCTGAATTTAAAATCCGTCCAAAACTCGAAGCGCTAGACCCCAAATAATATCGAGAAATCCAGCATTCGAAGCTCGAAAACACCGCGGCTGGTAAAATGTGTGTAGGCCCTCCAACAGTCACGCCGTGTTTTGCTTGCCTTGTGTTCCGAACAATTCCAAGGCCACATGAAGAATATGAACGCTGAAAGAGTTACTCGGTCCCAGACCTAATCGCGTAAGCACAATTCAAAATGGCCGACACGTAAACAAAGGTAAGATGCATAGAATTACGATTAGTTTGGGCGCTTGTGGGAAACTTGGTTCAACAAAATGGGGAGTTCAAGAACTCGAGGTTGATAATACGTTTGACTAAGGCGAATAAACGCCTTTTGGTTTGAGTTTTCGGGATTTTGAAAAAAAAAAAATACGGGTACGCGTAGGAACACTCCCAAGTCTTGTTTTTCATTATTAATATTTTATTTTACCCTCAGTCTGCTTTAATTTTTACCCCTGGTCTGCAGTCTGCAGTCTGCAGTCTGCGTTTTACACTGACCGCTTCCACAAGACTAGTGACACGTCAAGCGCGCGGAGATTTCGCTGTAATTTTTCTCAGTTTTTGCGGAAATAAAGACAACCTAGGACACAAGGTACAAACAAACATAACGTAGACCTGATTATATACTAGACAGGATAGATATTTGGTAAAGATTTTGAACACTTCGCTGTGTCGTGATAAGAACTTGACCCACATGAGGCAAGCTCAAATACCTGAAAGCCAGGATATGAGTTCTTTTCGGCAGAAAATTGGTGTAAAATTTGCACCTAATGTCTATAAGGCATGTCTGTATCACTGTGAGACTTGAGATTGCCTAAATTAAACGTGTTTTGGCTGAAACATTTGTTTGAGTATTGATTTGTGTGTCGCGCCGAACCTCAAACTGTCAAGTCAGAAAGGTCAAATTTCACTCAAGTGCTCCCTGAATTTTGCGTTCCTAAAAATTCATTTCATGTGTTGCCCTAAGTTTTAAAACCATATTTTGAAAGCTTAGAGATTGCTTTTCAATGTAGTATGTCTTTTGCTGTTTGAAACTTGGTACCGGGCGTTATTTTAGGCCTTCGAATTTCGACCAAATTTTGCTCGTGTGAAATCCTCAAAATTTTGTTAATATTTAAAAATCTGTAAAATAATCTAGTCGCAATCAATTCAAGCACATGACCACTCAAAATGTCTGTTAAAATCCTTTTAGTACGATAAAAAGCTTTCTGGGTTGAATGATATTTGAATTAGATTCAAATCGGGCTCTTTTCATAGCCCGTTCTCGGGCCCCGAAAAAGCGGCCTGGCGAGGGCCGTGGACCGCCCGAACTTGACACCTGCCGTATCGCCAAAATATTTATCCGATCAAGCTAAAATTTATATTTTCATAAATAGAATACCTAGGGTAGTCTACAGAATTTTTGAGGGATTTTTCAAAATTTTTATAATTCCCACCCCTGGACGATATTTACAGACATCCGCTCTTAAATTGTCGCCGTGATTTTGATAAAGATTACAGTTATTTTTATGCAAAAAATACGAATATGCTTTAATAGTTTTGTTCACTTCATGTTATACGAAATTTTTTGCCATTCTATTGGGAAACGTCTCCAGCAAAATTAGCAACCAACAGTTTAGCAAGTAAGCCATTATTTGAATGACACTAGTGCGCACATGTAAATTAATGGCTCTACCTGGGTGTAAAAGCCTGCCAAACTCACGAGTGACGTAAAACAAAGAAAACAAAAGGAACTGAAACAATATAGTGCAATATCGTGCAAGACAACACAGTTAGAAAACAAAGAAAAAAGTCGCAGGTTTTTACACCGAGGTAAACCCGGATTCAGCGATGCAAGCTGGTTATCGATTGCTACTCGTTTCAACCGTTGAAAAAAAAAAACTGTCAAAGACGTTTTATGCACCGACCTGTTAACTTGGGTTTCGCATTTTTCAGTAGCTGGAAGGCAAAGGAGGGGGAAGGGGAGAGCAAGAAAAAAATGTTTTTCTCTTCCCCGCCTCCTCCTCACCTCTTTCACTCCTTTCAGTCCGACGCTGTGCAAAACCAAAATGGCGTCCATGCGATGGACGTGGCCAAACCAGCGTAGTCTGCATTGTTTGAGTAGGGTGTACATGCTGGGAAGGCCAGCGCGGGACAAAACGTCGGCGATGGTCATTCTGTCTTGCAAGGATATGCCCAAGATACGGCGGATATTTCTCTTCTCATGTATTGAGTCGTCTCTCCTGTCTGATATATGTGGTCCATGTCTCGCTGCCTTCTTTGTCTTCACAGTCAGCTTGGGGTTTGTCCACACTCGAGTCGGGAGGCGTGCAAGTATTGTAGCAGCCCTCCGGATCCTCTTGTCGATCTCGGTGTCCAAGGAGAGGGTGCCAGTGATGGTCGAGCCAAGATACGTGAACTTGTGAACTTATTAGACCCTATGCCAACCCTATTAGACCCTATGCCAACATCATTAGTGGTCAAATACATGGATGTGCTTCTACCTACAATAACACGCATAATAAACTTGTCTCTGTCCTCTGGTCAGTTCTCGGAAGAATGGAAGAAAGCTCTAGTCAACCCTCTCCTAAAGAAGATTGGCTCAGGCATAGAGTTTAACAACCTTTGTCCGGTCAGCAATCCACAGTTCATATCGAAGTTAACAGAGCGTGCTGTTTTTGATCAAATGCACAACCATATGATCCGATTCGGCCTCTACACATTGCTACAGTCCGCATACCGCCCGGGGCACAGTACAGCAACCGCTCTACTGACGTTGCAAAACGACATCCTTTTGAACATGATTCAACAACACATGACTTTGCTGGTGTTTCTCGATTTGAGTGCTGCATTTGATACTGTCAATCACAACATCTTGATTTCGCGTTTGGAATCCAGCCTTGGAGTTCGAGGCAATGTCTTGAATTGGTTTATATCGTACCTGGCGAACAGATCTCGACGCGTTACTTTGGTGGTTGCCACTCTGACAGTTTTTCTCTGCCACAAGGTGTTCCACAAGGTTCGTATTTAGGACCATTATTATTACAATTTACTCCAGCAATTTTTGTTAATTATCAGAAACCATCTCCCAGACGTGCACGCGTATGCGGACGACGCTCGATTGTATTTGGTATTAAGACCAGATATCACCGCAACGCAGGCTCATGCAATTGATGCCATGAAACGACGTGTGAAGGATATTACAACATAGATGCTTACAGATAAACTTAAAATTAACGATGCTAAAAGTGAATTTGTGATAATTGGCACCAAACAACAGCTATCAAAAAGTCAGCATAGATCACCTTGCTGTCGGAGATACCAGCGTATCTCCTGTTGCTGTAGCTAAGAACCTGGGACCTGGTTTGATTCAAATCTAAATCTTCAAGAACACATTAATAAGACCCGCAGAGCGGTGTTTTACCACTTAAACAATATAAAACGCGTTAGGAAGTTTTTATTGAAAGAATCGGCTCAAACTTTAGTCCACGCGTTCATTATGGGGCGTCTGGACCATTGTAACAGTCTCCTTTGCGTTTAACCATCAGTTCACCCTCAGCAAATTAAATTGCATCGCCTTCAGAACTCAGCCACCTTGGATCCAGAGGTCCGTTTTTTGAATATTATGACTGAAATTAGCCGTACAAACGGTTAGAAGAAGCTCGCGAGACGGACCTCTGGTCACTCGAGTATACAACCTCATTTCCATGCGAGGATCTAGTTCAGAATCTGAACTAGCTCGCTGATTGGTTTCTCCTACTCGTCTCCAGTGTCTGGCGGGAGTTAATAATGTAACAGCAACTTTGATTGGCTAGACAAAACACGGGCGCGTGAAAAACCGGTTTCCCAAAGTGTAGCCACGCAAACAACAATGGCAGACGTAGATAGAGATTGCGACTTTGTTAGGTTGTTATAAAACGTGACAGACCTAGCACAAATCCTGCTCGTCACTAAAAGCATTTTAGCCCAGCTTTAGAACAGGTCTACTCCAAGTACGTACCTGAGAGATTTTGCTTTTAGATCAAAATAAAGATATAACAGTGTGCAAGATCAGTAGTAGCCGCTTAAATTAGTCGCTGCTTTGGATCAGTTAATTTACTGTTAATGATCTGTGAGCGCAAGTCTGCGGTTCGGCATAACTTGCGAGATTTTGTTCTTCATCACGGGTAAACAAGTCTATAAAGATCCAAGTCTTATGCGATAGTCATGGTCTATATTGGAATAGTGGCATCTTGCAATTGTTGTTAGCTCCTCAGAGTTTATTCTGCGTTTAATTAAGTTGACGTGTTTCCGAAACAACCTTTACCTCCATTGTCAGACGTAAGGCGTTATTGCATCCGGTTTGAAGTATTTGAATCTCCAGCTGTTTTGTAATTCTCACCGATGCAAGTGGTTCTATTGTATACTCTTTAAGCAAGACTCAAGACGTTGCAACCGCTAAGCCACGTGCGTTTTTAAAAACATGTCAGCTGTCATATTAATGGTTAAAACCGGTTTGGTGAGATATCCGATCCACAAGTCGCATGGAAATGAGGTTGTGTACTCGAGTGCCCGTTTTCACTAAAAAATAAAAACTTCTGGCACCCAGGTTAGAACTCAGCTGATGGCTTATCTATAATGTTTCTAGATATAGTCACATAACGCCTGTATTGTGTTCTTTACACTTGCTACCTGTCGAATTTCGTATTCATTTTAAGACAATTGTTCTTACTTTTAACCCTTTTACTCCCAGAGTCAATTATGGAGACATGTAAATAAATTTAACTTTTGAGTCTGTGGTCGAAATTATATGGTGTGACCATTTAAATGAAACCTCGTCAGCAGTACTTTTGCATGGTACCATTTGTTTTGCAATATTTTACAAAATCAAATTTGGGACATTTTTTGAATTTTGATGATTGACACTCTTGGGAGTCAAGGGTTAAGGCATTATATGGTCTTGCGCCAGAATATATTATTAATTTGGTCAGTATTAGGGACAGATCGAACAGTGGATTGCTACTAAATACATCTAGCATCAGACTAAGAAATACTTTAGGTGACCGGGCATTTTCATCTGCAGCCCCTAAGTTATGGAACAAACTACCGCTGGACATTCGAAAAGAGGACAACGTTTTATAAATTTAAAGACTCACTTGTTTAAGGTTGCTTTTAAAGTTTGATGCGTTGCATATATATTTTATCTGTAATTCGGTATTTTATAGCATTTATTTAGAATTGGCTCAAAGATGAAACAAACAAATTAAGGTTATTGACATATTTTATTTTTTTATATTGTTTCTTTCTTTAGAAATTTGTTCAAAATATCTAGAGTTCACTACATTTCATCGAGCTTTCTGTCGAGCTTGGTCATAATGTTCTGCATTTTTGCCATATTGGCCATGGCCTCGGGTCACACTTCTTTGTGCGCAGTGTGCGCTTCTAGCGTTGCTTCCCACAGAGTCTTTTTCTTTGGGGGTTTGTACTGAAGCTCCTCCTCTTCCTCCTCATCCGACTCGTCTCGAAACTGGTCCAGTTTATCCCGCGCCTTTGCTCTGATGCGCACTTACGCGCATAAACAATTTGTCGGTCGAAAGCAATTTTCGACGGGCGAGTGGCGTCGTCATCCTTCAAGGAGGTTGCGGCTCTAGCTTCTTCCTTCATCCTTTCTTGTACTATGCGTTTCAGTCTTTTGACAGTGATATTTCGTTCCCCTCAAGATAATAGCCCACGATTCTTGAAGATAGTGGCAACCTCTCGATATTTTGTTTGACTTGTTGGAGAACAGCGTCACAATCACTTCCAATTCTAGAATTATACGCCTCCATGACAAGGTCTTACTCGCTCTTGCCAACTATAATGTTCAGCCGCTTATTCTTTTCTTTCACATGGCCAGGTTGTGGTTCCTCGTCTTCAAATGACCTCCAAATGCGTGACATTTTGCCAGCTGTGTTCTGGTTCAGTTCTGTGTTCAGAGGTTACTAGCTACGATAAAACGTGGTCTTTTATACTACCCATATCACACCTTACATGTTACAACACGATCGACTCGTGCTCAACTTTTCATGGCTTGATTATAGAAAGCCGTGGCAACGTTCGCAACAATAGTAAATTTTATTGTTCATCAAGAAAACGTGAAAAGCGGGCGATGTCGTGCGAGATCTATCCATCACTGCTATTCTATTTTCTGGAGTCGCTCCTCCTACAAACTTTTCCTACTAGCCTAGCCATGGAAAGAGAGCGCATTTTCTTGACTCGCTGGTTTATCATTTTATATTCACATCAATTTTTCCACTTAATCAACAATATCCCTCCATCATTCAGCCCTGACGACTCGCTAGAAGAAAAGCGTCGTGTTATCAATCCGACTCTTCAGGCATTAGCCCAGCATCTAGCTTTTCTCTGCTCACTTCTACAACCAATTTACACTCAACTTTTACTAAGGGATCGGTTACTTCCAAACTTTCATGGTCACCATTTTCAGGGACGCGATTTATTTGGTATGATTCGTTGGCAGACATACCTATTTTGGCTCAACACAGGTGAAACGCCGGAATCGTTTCTTCGTGTGCTTGCTGAGATAGCACCTCAGTTAAACGCAATAACGAGACGTGGAGAGCCACGCTGCCGAATATCGCGATTTAAATTGAACATAGAGAACCGGATCCTGTTGGTCTTTATATGTTTACGAAAATATCCCCACTTGGATACCCTCGCTTTACTGTTTGATGTTAGTCCCCAAACCGTTTCTGCGTTAATTTTTCAAGGGATAATTGTTTGTGACACCACTTCCGGTCTCTGGTAACATAGCCAGCTAACAGAGAATGGGCAACTATGCGAAATACATGGTCGAAATTCTCGAATGCTGTATGATGCATCGACGTTACACCACACGAAATACAAATCCCAACGACTGAACCTCAACCAGCCTTTTACAGCGGACATCGACATTTTCACCTGTTAAACACACAAATGGTTTGCGATAGCAGTGGGCACATCCGATTTTTGCAGGCTGGTTTTTTAGGGAGTACGCATGATGCACAAACATACCGACTTATGGATAATACAGGTCCTGGCATGGCGCTAGATATCCCCCCGATGTGGTTTTCCTTGCGGACAAGGGATACCCAGACGATCCGCCGCTGCTGACCCCTTTCAGACAGGCTCCAATTAGGCGAATAAGGACTACTAATATGGAAAAACGGCGTGCTAGGAGGTTCAATCGAGAGTTATCGAGGAAGAGAATCAAGATAGAACACATATTTAAACACTTGAAAGATTACAATATTGCGTTTCCAGCAGTGGTGCCAAGAACGGTGGCTTTTGCCAATAGTGATACAACTATGTACCTTTCTTACGGAGCGTCACCTTTGTTTATTTGAAAATATGTAACAGCCATATTCTTTAATTTTAATATTTTTTGTTCAAAGAGCCTGAAGACCTGTGATTTTTAAGGAGGTATTGTCACTACATCCACTTATAAAACATAAAATAAAAATCAGAACTCAAATTTATTTCTTTTTCGCGCCGACTATTGATTTCTTTTTGCCTCAGACAATACAGTTGGGCGGGCTGCAATTAAATAGAAACAAGGACCTCTCATTTGCATGTCTACGGTCACGACGTGTTAATTTGTATCTCTAAGGTCTTAAGACGGAAAAGCTCTAATAATAAATTATTATTGGTATTACACTTAAATAAAGTGACTCTCTTTTACAACTAAGAACCATCTCTTTTATTGAAATCAACTACGGTCTTTTAAACAGGATGTTTGACGTTAATCATGCACTAACTTAGATAGAAACTGCTTCAAGAAAAAGGAGTTCCAATGCTTAGCTTAAATTATACTTAGTAAGTAAACTATGAGATGACAGCTGAATCATCGAGAAACTAGTATCTAGATCCTACGAATTCGCAAACGTCCTTTCAGATAAATATAGCGATTACAGAAGTGAAGCTTTTGAAATGTCCTTGCAGGCAGTTATACAATACTGATTGTTAATTACGTCAAAGTCACGCTTGCCTCAGGACGGAGGTGCTCGTCGTTCCTTTTAGGGGTCAAAACGTGTAGATTGTTACCGCTTTAGGTGCTTAAGTGTAAAACAATCGCCGTTAGAATTATCGCAGTTCCTCGGAAATAATTGAGCTGAAAAACGTCAAAGCATCAGGTCATGTGTTGCTTTAGAAGTGGTTCCTTAAAGTTTGGAGTGAAAATCCATTCGATCCACGCCCACTAAACGAGATAAGTGGTATTTTTAGGGCGTTTTTGGTAAAATTTCCGACGAGCACCCCTTTCATTCTTATATGGAAGTCCTGGCCGAGGTTCAAATAATTATATAATCTAGGACATAAAGTGTATCCATCGTTACGTTTTCTAAATGTTTTCCCGTTTTCATAATTATAAGGGCAATAAACTGTTTGCTTGCTGACTCTTGAAAGCACGACATAAACAGTTGTATACACTACTGAAGCTAGAAAACATTGACTACTATCTCAGGTGTATTGCAATTATTCCAATGTGCGAATGCTAATTTCAACGCTTTAAAGAGACACTGTCGCCAGGGTGCATCGATTCGAATCAAGGGAGGGGTGGGTGGTGGGGGGACTCCCAAATGAAAGGTAGATGCTCACCGAAAACTACCAAGAGTTTTAGTGACGATAAAGACTTTGTCACCGAATACTTTTATCTTTTAATGGATTTCAAGTGATACCAAAATCCGTAAGTTAAGACCCTAAACGAGACGAAGAGCATCCACGTACCCTCTATATGGGAGAGCCCCCGGCAGCAAAGCATGGAGAGACTCGAATCGAGTTTTCAAGTGCAAAATCTGGAAAGAGTAAACATCGAAGACGGTATTCGGTTGTTTCCATTCTGCTCCTTTTCAGAAAGTCGATAAGTGGCAGAAGTAGCAAAAGAACCCTCGGACGTACACGAAAACTTATACCCCACCATGGTACAAGGTTGCAACCCCGTATTGTTAGTGTTTTGTGTCTCGTTGAACACAAAATCACTTTTTTTCAAGAAATCCACGATCTCTTAGCTTACAAAGGACACCTTGAATAAAAAATGCATTGAAAGATCCAGCGAGAGAAAAGAAAATTTACAATGAGACGAGTGCGAGAATAGTGATCAGTGTCGCACATGGAAACTCGTGATATTGTCCCTTCAAATTATATTAAATATAATTTGTTTAGACATGGTCAGTTCAAGAAAAAATGGAAAAAAGGAAGGGTAACAAATTACCGGGCTTCCTATGATCCTAAAAAGCGGTGCAAAATCGTTCAAGCCTCAAGACTATTGCCCTAAGGTATCACTGAGTGAACCTTACAAGAAAAAAAAAATCTAAAACGAAGCATTTTAAGCAATCTGTTTTCCCAGACCAATCAATGTTTTTGGTCGAATGTGCAAGACAATAAGAGAGTTAGAAGGAACTAGTTTCAACCTTAACAGGATTGGTCATCGAATGGATGAGGTGAAGAAAATCAGTTTCCTCTTGTTCATTTTCAGCATCCAACTTTTCTGTTCGCCGAGTGAGAGCACATAGTCGTTTTTCAAATTTTTCCAATCTGTCCTCTGTGCACTGCATAATACTTTCAGAATTTAAACAGAAAGGCTCGGCTTCTGACTGGCACATGTTTGTGAAAGTTGCTTCATCGCAATATAACTTGAATTCTGGTCGCTTTTTGTTTCCCTTCACAATTTCCTCGAATCTTTCCCCGATAAAGCGTACCATTTCTAGCTCCTCCGCACATTCCTCTGCGTGCGTTTTGGCGTCAGTGTAGGACTCGTTTAGCACAGAAACTAACATATTCATAAGGAATACGGTCATAACTAACATGTACATGAAAGCAAAAGAAGGCCCCAGAAACGGATTCTCGTTTCGGAGGCCATCGAGTGGGACAGCTTTCCCCAGAAGAAATTCAAACTGGGAGATTACTGATTGCATGTAGCTGGAATATTCTACAACTGTACCACCGAAAAACCGCATTCCCGATATCACAAAGGCGTTGAAAACTATCAAGAAGAAACCAACATACGACAACTGGTAGCCAACGGACTGACGGAAAGATGAAAATAAATAAATAACATAAGGGTTGAAACGGATCAGATTCAATAGCTTAAGTGTTACCATAAAAATAGCAAAAGCAATTGCTGCATTTTCCCAGTTAGCCCAGTCCAGTGCTGCGTGAAAATGCAGAATGTCGTATGGATTGTTTTGGATGGCTTTGATACTCTTCAGAACAGTCTTCGATCTGATCATGTAGAACGCCACTGACGCCACAGAGGAGATGATCATTAAGAAGTCGACCATATTCCAAACTGACTTGAAAAATCCAAGACGCTGTTGATAAAGGTGAACCAGCATCAAGATCAAGTAATAAAGAACCATTGCCATGAAAAGAAACTGACAAATGAGGTAGAACATCACGGCTCCCGATTCTGTGCTGTACAAACCCAGCGTGTCAACTCTTCTAGTAGTGTAAGCGGCGCCAGTAGCAATAACCTCAAAGAAGTACGTGGCAATGCTGAGAAGATTTGTGTTAGCGTTGAAAACTGCGAACTCTAGGATTACTGCTCGTGTCTTGCGATCAGCCCATCCATAGCCAAACGTTTCGCCCAGGACACCCTGAGCAGTTTCAACGTCATAGCCCATGACGGCAACATAACCACCACCTTCATATGTGTTGTAAGTGCCTTTTATCGGATCATTGTCTATTTCTTCGCCTGTTTGGTAACGCCAAGGCTTTGGGCACAATTGCAGAGCCTTCGGCCATGAAGTATTGTAGGGCATTTGTTTCCAGCCTGGAAGACTCAGTGGCGTAGTGTCCTCGCCTTCACTGGAATAGTCGTAGTAGCAATCTGGGATTAACTGAGGGATGGATTTACAGGAACCTTAAATAAAGAAGAGCATTAATGATTAGAGGAACCTTGAACAAAAAGGAGCGTTTACAATTAATAGCAGGGTAGATGATTTAGTAAGTTTCGCATGTGTTAATTAACACATTTTATTAATAATATTCTACAAATGAATGCTTAATATGAGAAACTGTGTTGATGGGATTTCTGTTAAACGAGAAATGTTAACAAAAGCAAACAAATTGGTATCCTAGAATGGTGTTGGTGACATATCGTAGGAAACAAAGAGATTTGTGGCAAAAATCAAAGAGCTCTAAGAGCCATCACGTAAATACGTAACAACGTAAGGTTAATTTTAGTTGTTCTTGATGTTTTGTGACCATTAAACTTAGGAGACTGCTAAGTTACGCTTACCTTAGGATGGTCATCAGATATCGTTTTGTGAACAGCATTTAGGAAATATCTTAGGAAGCTCCTAAATGTTCTCTAAATTATTTACTATTTGCTTTGATGAAATAAATTTATGAAAACAACTTACTTTCTTTGATTCTCAACTGTCTCATCCACGGCATGCCGATCAATATGGACATTTTGTTTTCAATATACACATCTTTTTTATCTTGAAGTCCATTATACCAGGGCTGGTGGTAAATGTTTGGGATGAACTCCTGCTTCAACCAGCCCAACAGTTTGTCATTGTCGGTTACCTGGAAGATAAAATGTTATTTAATATGATTTGATTATTCAACTATGTCCATAAATTTTCTGAAGCTATGGTCATGATACATTTTTCCAGAAAGATGACCTGTAAAGGTGTATACCTTTTGTTACTATCATCCTACCAAAACATATCACTAGACAATCCTACTAGTCGACTAGTAAACATGATATAAACACGTGTTTAACTCCTCATTACACTGGTTGTTTAAGTATCATGATCAAGGCGTTGGCGAAGTAAGATTAGACAATTAGAGTGGTTATCAATTGAGTATCGAATCAAAGAAATTTCGCGATTGCTTTGGTTTTGCATTGCTACACAATGTGATTGGCTAAAAAATCTTGCGCCACTTCTTCAGCCAATCAGAAGTAAAAACAAAAACCATTTGTGGGTTGCTTAAACACGTTTTCTTGCTCTTGGCGCCGGCTTCATGTATTTACTTTGAGTTCTGATTTGTTCATTGGATTGTCTGCTTCTGTTGTTATTGGCCAAAGTAATTGCTATGTTTTGGTTTCACGACACTCATTTGAAACCCCTCTTGGAACAAATTGTAATACTAATTACGCAACATACACTTGGCATGACAGGGCTGGAACAATTCATCCCTGAAGTCTAACCTATAGATCACCGCCGTTGGTTTTAGCGTGATAAATAACAGCCATTTTTGTTGAAAACAGCAAATAATTGATATGTTTCCATACTGTATCTGCCTTGTTTTAAACCCCAAGTGATGTAAATTTGCAATTTATGTCCCTAACCCACAACTCTTACCATACAAGTAAACAACTCGACCAGATTATTTCTGGCATAATATTTGTGGAAAAAGGAGTAAGGGATGAAGTAGAGGTGATAATGCTTTATATGGGGTGACAATTCCTCATGGTATACCTGATTGGCAGATCATACCACGAGAGATGCTCGCATGCAGGAAGTGGCATCACCGAAAGTGAACAGTTTTATTTTCTCAAACAAGAATAACTAAACGGGGTCTATTATATTATTGATGAATAAATTGGCTTGTACAAAAAATGCAGTCTTACCAGATCAAACTTGCCAAATGGATTTAGCAATGTCGTTGTCATCATAAAACGATAATTATTTTTATTACCGTAGCAGACCATCGACAAGAAAAACACAAAAATCAAATGGACAACAATTTGTTTCGTAATGCCTGCCAACTTGACCTCTTTTCTGGTTCGCTCACGAATGGCCTCCAACCTCGATCGCTTGAAACGTTCTTTAGGATTGTCACTCAACAAATCGATATCATGCGAGTCACTTTCGTCGCCATCTTCTTCAGACTCCTGGCTGTCGCTCTTTTGGTTTCTCGTTAAAAGCAACGAAATAACAACAACAGCCAGCATTACCTTCGTTGGTTGTACAACAAAAATGTCCTGACCATTTGATATCAAAATGGAGGAAAGCCATTGCTCAGCAACTTCTTTGCCCCACATTAAGCTGTAAAACAAAGTGAATGTTGCTGCTGTAAGTGTTGTGACAAAGCAGAGAAACCAGGCGAAGTACACACAGAAGTGAGGCAACATACAGCCAGCGTCTCTCACTTTGTCGACCAGCTGTTGGGCGTGGTCAATTTCTTTATACTTGTCTCCCTTTTTGCCGCTCGGTTTACTCGACTTGAACAAAAAAACAATTAGGATGTTGACGGGTGCAATTATAATTCCGCTTTGCACACCAACGATGATCTGTTTCAAGGAAAACTTGAATGGTCCAACTTGAATAGCTCCCTCCGATTCTCCACCAATGTTGTAGAACATGGCATTCGCGATCATGGCGCTGAACAGAACTGAAAGGCAGCATGAGGCTCTTTGCACACGTGTAAATGTGCTGCTGCATGCTTTACCAAAAACAGACATCCATAAGTGACCGTCGGCAATTTTTCTCCCAAAACGTGAACGAACCTGATTTGAAAATGAGATGGCGCTTCTGTCGTTCACAGTTGCTTCTATAAGACCGTCCTCTTTTTCCACTGCAAGCCATCTATTTACGGGAAAGGTCCATTGTTCTTCTGTCTGTCTGTCTCTGATTGTCACTGTTTCTACAAACCAAGACGGATTTTCTCCTACGTTGTCATGTTCCAAAGTTATTTCTTTCAAAGATCCCAACGATTCCTTGGTGATGAGAACAAATCCATTAATACTTCCCCGTGCAAACATGTCACCTGACTCCCCTTTACTTCGCAGTGGAATCTGGTTATGTTCATTCGTTTCGCCTTTGATTGTGATCACAACGTTAGCTGTTGTACCTGAATATTTCCAAACACCTGTGCCGATAACCATGTCGTAATAATAGGTTCCTTCTTCAACGATATTCACGTGCTTCGGAGGACACATCTACGACAAAATGGAGTTAGGGATTAGAGATTTAATTAACATTGTAGCGGAGCACTCACCGGGCCGAAGGCCCGGCAGCGCAGCCCCATACTCATAGAACCTAGCCCGTCATTTTTCATGGTCATGGGTAGCGGAATGTTTCGCGGGCGCGCGTGTGCCCGCCGCCCTCCGCCGCCGTCGCGCAGGTAGCTCCGTCGCGCAGGACTAGCTCGCGGGCGCGTATGACGTCGCAAAACATGCGCGTACGACGTCATGTTGAAACCAAAGCGAGGCTTTTTTTTTTCTCGCGGTTACACGGCCGAATGTCATGTCAGCTGGGAAAACACTTTGATGTTTTGCTGTGTTTACTGAGCGGAGAGGACGGTTTAAATTAAAGTCGTTATTTTCCTGCATGTTTTCGTGGTTTGCTACTCAAGACAGGGATACTAATTAAGGGATATTCAGAAGCCGCTTTAGTGGAAAAAGAAGAGCTTTCAGAGATATAATATTGCTTCGAGGAACTATATACGTTTTTAGCAATGCGAGAGATGGGTTCGTTTTACGGATTTCAGCACCAAAGCGGAGATTTAAAGAATTTCCAAGCACAGTAGTCGCCGGATGGACTTAAAGGTAAAACAAATTACATTTTTCGATGGGAATTTATCTTGATATCAATCTGTGATTGACTTTTTGTTTGTGTACTGGTTAGTTTTGGAGAATTGTTTTTAAACGTGTAGCTTAAATTCAGTTGTATTAAGAGTCCGTCCACGAGAGGACCAGGCAGACGTGACACATGCCATCTCACCAATTTCTTTCAAACTTTCACAGATTTTTAGGTTCACTAAGTTATTCAAGAAACCAAAGTGGTTCGGTCCCCTGACCATTCCCTGGGGGTATTAGAGGCCCCACCTCAATTCCCAGGGGTAAAACCCAAAAATATTCCTTAAAAATGCACTGACCAGAGACTTCTCTCAAACTAACAGAAAGTGATGGATTCTAATCTAATTTCATCCAACAATTGCTGGAACCCTTAGGAACTGAAAACTTAAAGTTCGTGTAATTTAATATTATTCCTGTCAATTAAGAGCTGTCAATCATTGACCATGTCACGCAACTTCGTCAAATTGTACTTTTTCAAATGCAATTATCTCCAATGGGCAACATTGTAATTCAACAAACGTTATACTACAATACAAACCTATCCTAGTACTATGTTTCTGTGAAAAAAAAAAATCGGCATCTGTCAAATATTCTTAATAGCATTAATTTAAAGTAAGTGACCAGTGTCTTCAATGTGCTTTTTTTTTCGACACAGAGAATATCAAAAAAAATTGAATGCTGACGAGTCATTCGACGCTGTAATTATCAACATGCCTCCTTTCACTATATATTTAAATTTATAGCTAAATTTAAATTTAAATTTAAATAAATTTAAATGAATAAATTTAATAAATAAATAAATTTAAATTTATATCTAAATTTATAGCTGATATGCCAAATATTCGATGACAGCGCAACGTGGACTACGTCAATCACTATACATAATTAATTAGCATCCACGTCTCTGCTTTATCGGCTCCATTTGTAGCCTACACATTGTTAGGGGAAAATGTTACCCAGTTGAGTCATTTGAAAACTCTTTTGGGTGATATTTTTGTTGAAATTATCGCTCTGTGCGATTACCTATTTTGGCCATGTTACTCATGTTTCATTCGGTGTTGTTTTTGTTGTGTTATATTTTCCGGCATATTTTATACTATATTACGGGGGAATACGATACAATACAAACCTGCAGACGATGGTCAAATTTCCAGCTTTGAAATAATTACTTTTCTCTTTTCAAGTCATTTTTGAGTGTATTGAATATTCTGAGCGACAA